>CM033640.1:6629733-7229733 GCA_019453435.1 Rhinogobius similis | reverse complement strand
ACAGAATAATACTTGTGCAAATTTGTTAAACGATTAATTTTAAATGTGCACACACTTGAGAGCCCGCGTTCCCCTTTAGGAGCCTTAAGGAAACTCGTGTGGAGACATTTATTATTGACTCGGTGCCAACGCAATACAGAGGGCCACTGTAAAAGGGCGGCAACGTAAAGAAAGTTCACCAGACGTCAACAAAACACGACACGAGCGTAATGTGCTCCGAACCAACGGCGTTTTTTAGCGTGCGTTTCAAAAACAACAGGTAAGAGAAGTAGTTCGGTTGGATTTTACGCACGGGAATAAAACGTCGCAACGATTGCAATTATTTCTTGTTAAATGCTGATTTTAGAGTAGTTTGTAAAGTTTGAAGTGTATTTCTTACTTCCCCAGCTCTTCGTAAAGCTGGTATTCGTCCGTGAAGCGTGTGCAGGTGGTAGAAGCCATGTTCAGGTGAGTCCGAAAGTCGCGTAAATCTTTCTCCCCGGAGTTTTTTGTTTTGTTTTTTTCCCCTCAGCGGCGGCACTTGTCACTTCTTCGGGGGCAGATGTTGCGGTAAAAGCGGGTAAAAGGTGGTACGTCTCCTGCTGTGGGTCCTCCCCCGGGTCCGGTCCTCCTCGAGTGGACAGGGACGTCGCGACCTGCTGCTGCGTGCCGTGGCCGTGTGCGTCTGTGCGCGGCTGACACTTGGATTAGTTCAGCGCGGGAAGGCGGACGCGTTGAGGGCGAGGACTTCCGGTTGTGCGTGTCACAATAAAATAGGTGTTTGCGCGCTGTAGGGAACGTTGTCAGTCCTCGCTACTTCGTTTTAGTTCCGCATTTTTTTCGCATTTGTATGGAGAACTAAAAATGACTTAATTATCAATAATTATATGTAAGTATAATTGTAGACATGAATAAATAATTATGTGTGTATAAATATATGTAGGGATAAATAAAATTATAAATAAATGTATCGCAATATTTTAATTATTTGTAATATATTTATTCCTACATATATTATTTTATTCTTTTGTTTATTTATTTCTACATTTGTACTTGTATTTATTCATTTATTTATAATTAAGTCATTTTTAGTCCTCCACAGATGTACGTTTGCAGAGTAGGAACTAGGGACTACCTTAATTAAGGCTTAAAAGTCAACATTTTGAGTTTAAAAGTCACACAGTAATTATGACCAAAAAAGTCAAGTTAATAATTATGACCATTAAACCCATAAGTATGGCTTTGAAAATTTGACTTTGAAACTCAGAAATTTGACTTTTAAACACAAAATTGTGACTTCCTGTGTGGCTTTTTTTTTATTTACTGGCAGACATGATCTTCCATACAGGCCATTCCAGAATGGTAAATTGTTGCATTATATCTGTGTGTGAATCTGTTAACTCAAGTTTGACCCTTTTTCAAGGCGCACTTGGCAATACTTTATGGCACACTAATGTTCCCCGGCACAGTGGTTGAAAATCTAGGAAACACATACGTAATTATGAATATATGGTCATGGCTTTATTGTTTTTCTTGTTTTCAGCCAGCAAAATGTTCATCTGATAGCCTGGCTGATATGGATTGTTTTATTAAGAAACTAAACATATTTCCACATCCGGTTGTGTGTGGTAACTTTGTGTTTTAAATCTACGGAGCTCAGAATCCTGTCAAAGAAGACGCTTCCTTGTTCCAAAAGCTGCCCAAGCGCGCCATCTATGCACGCGCTGAGGAACTGCGGCTTGATCAGGTGCATCTAGGTAATAATAAGCGCAATGTAGTGCTATTTTATGCCACAAATACAACAATTCTCAACTATTATATCCAATTTGGATGCAAAATATTTTCTTCTATGTTGTGATACATGTATATACAGAATGCTATTACTACATTTAATCCATAAACTACATTATGCATTCAGTTTGTGGACTTCCCTTGACCTCTGCTTCCATAAAAGAGAGCAGGATCAAACTGAATGACTTCTAATTTGCAATTCCTTTTCCAATAATAACTGCTGTTCAATGACCTTTCACCTCTCATTGTTGGAGTTATGGAGCAGCTGACCCTCAGTGGAACATTCTGTCAGGTTTTATATGCATTTACATGTTATATGCTTTTTATTATTTATATTTATGATTAAAAATTGAATGAGGGGCATAAGGATCATAAATCGATCAATACAGACACAGATATGATCCTTTTTATTTATTGTTATCTATGTAGTCGAGATGAACTCTGTGACATGCAAAAAGTCACGGTCAATTTGGATGCACATTTACAACAACAACAGTGTCAAAGGTCAGTGTCAGTGTCAAATGGGCCTAGTAAAGTAACGAAACAGAATATGCTGCTTGTAGGAAGGAACAACGACAAAGAAAGAACAAGCGGAACAGGAAAACCTAAAATCCAGGGCCAATCAGCGTGTTACAGCAGCTGGAGATTTAGGACACTTCAGCTGGCGCACAGAAAAATAATTTCAGCAACACACAGACTCCAAAACATGTTATTTAAGGAGAGAAAGGTAATGACTTCAACTCTGTGTGATCCCAAAGTCTGTATCAGTGACAAATGTGAGCGCAGCTGCAGTGTTCCTGTTGTTTATCTGGTTTTCTATCTGTTTTTTTTTAAGATGTCAGGTCCAAACCAAATCTTTAGCTAGAGTTGTAGAGTTTTATATTTGTTATCAGACTGTAGCAGTTCTTTCACATTTTAGTTGTGTCTTGAACTCTTACAAGAGAAAATGTCATACTCTTTTTTTTTTTTGACATCCTGGAGCAAAATTATGGAATGCATGATTGTGATTATTTGAAAACTTCGATACTAAATGATGAAATGTATCTGAAAGAAATATTGTCTATTAAATATAAGTCATAGTTATAAAATACAAATTACAATATAAATACAATAGTAATGTACTTAAATTGTCAAAGTGTCCTATTTTTCCTGTTTTGGAATTTTACACTTATGTTCAAATGTCCAAACTCAACCTTTACCCAACCTTCAGAACAGCATCACCCAATCGTCTTCATCTTAAAAACAGCAATATTTGTAAAACTAGCATATCAGTTCGATACGATAAACATGACCCGTGAACCTGATCTCCACGAATCCCCTGTCATCCCATAATCCCGTGTAATCCCCGTGTGGTCACTACTACGTTCATGGCATCAGTTCATTCACACAGAGAGACACTCCTCTGAGGAAACACGGCATCAGGAGCCCGTCTCCATGGCAACGCTCTATTTTTAGGCGCGACAGAAACCCCCTGATCCTGATGGGAATCTCCTGCCCCGAGGCCTTTCACACTCACACATCACACAACTGTCTAAACACCGTATTATGAGGAGGCTTTATGAAGGGCCTATTCAACTTTATTTTATCAAGGGCCAGATTTTTTAGTTGGTTTTGTCCCCAAGGCCAGAAACATGTCCAACGCTTTAGAAATATGAAAAACATGGAAAGGCTTTAACAACATCTGCAGAACTGAACCAGGACTAAACTAGGACTGAACCAGGACTAAACCAGGACTAAACTAGGACAAAACCAAGATTAAACAAAGGACTAAACCAGGTCTAAACCAGGACTGAACCAGGACTAAATCAGGTCTAAACCAGGACTAAACCAGCACTAAACCAGGTTTTAAGACAGGACTAAACCAGGACTAAACTAGGACTGAACCAGGACTAAACCAGGTCTTAAGACAGGACTGTACCAGGACTAAACTAGGACTGAACCAGGACTAAACCAGGACTGAACTAGGACACAACCAAGACTAAACCAGGTCTAAACAAAGGACTAAACCAGGTCTAAACCAAGACTGAACCAGGACTAAACCAGGCCCAAACCAGGGCTCAACCAAGACTAAATCAGGTCTAAACCAGGACTAAACCAGCACTAAACCAGGACTAAATCAGGTCTAAACCAGGTCTAAACCAGGTCTAAACCAGGACTAAACCAGCACTAAACCAGGACTAAACAGGTCTAAACCATGACAAAACCAGGACTAACCAGGACTAAACCAAGTCTAAACCAGGACTAAACAGGTCTAAATCAGGACTAAACAAAAACCGAGATAAAAAATATTGTCTATATTTTTGGAAGACTGGCTGAGGGCTGGATCAGATCATTTTGAGGGCCTGATTTGGCCCCCGGGCCTTAAATTGAACAGCCCTGCATTAGAGAGTTCATGTCCCATTGGTGCCGGCTCTGTGTGAGTACATTGTGTAGTACATTTTATTGCATTTTTGCTAATTAGTCCACTTTTAAAATAAATAAACAGTGTTGTATGAATAGGTGTGCAAAAACACTGAAACATCATCACATCGTCTTACTAATGTGGATGATACGGTACTGATATTGTGGCCTGCTGAATCAATATATTGCCATGGGTGTTTTTTGGGTTGTTGTTTTTTTTTGGCATATTTTACTGAATGATTTTGTGACAGCTCTATGATTTGGTGGCTTGTGTATTTGTCTCTTAGAAAATAGCGCAGAATCAAAATGTTTGTGGTGTTTTTGTGATTCAGTACGGTACTCTGATGCTCTGGGATTCCTAGTTCTTCTTCTGAATGGAATTAATTACAATACAATTACAACAAGTGTCCAGAAGAGGGCACTGTTTGACTGAAATTGATTTTGACAGCGGGCCGCCTCTGCTTGATACATTTACATGGCCAGATGAGTAAAATAATCAGAGAATGTGTGTTTACATGGACAAAAACTCAAAAACATGTGTCAGTTCAATGAATTTTTAGAATAGACAAAATATAATTACGTTTAAATAACTCTTTCAACTTGAGTCAACTTTACTTGTCAGCATCTCTCCATAGAATCCAAGTGATGGAGATGGAGAGAGGAGGTAGACAGAAAACGAGGAAAGAAAGAGAAAGACAGAGAGGGGGAAGAGAGGGAGAGAGGGGGGGAAGAAAGAGGGAAGAGTGAGAGAGGGGAAGAGCGAGAGACTGAAAGTGAGAGAGAGAAAACACACAAGAGATAGAGAGAAAACGGTGGAGAGAGATATGGCGGGGTAGAGAGAGAGAGAAGGAAGAGAGAGAAAGAATGAGGGAAGGGAGAGGGGGAGAGAGACAGGGAAGGAGAGAGAGAGGGAAGAAGGAAAGAGAAGGAAGAAAGGGAGAGAGAAAGAAAGACAGAAAGTGAGGGGGAAGAGAGAGAGAAAGAGTGCGTGAGAGAAAGAGAGTGGGCAAGGAGGAGGGAAGAGAAAGAGGGAAAAGTGAGGGAGAGAGCAGGAGAGGGGAAGAGCAAGAGGGAAGAGAGAGAGGGAGGGGGAGTGGGAGAGAGGGGAGAGGGAAAGAACGAGACGACGAGAGAGGGGAAGAGGGAGAAAGAGAAGAGAGGGAGATTAGACAAAGAGAGAGAGGGGGAAAGAACGAATGGGCAAAGAGGGGGAAGAGAGAGAAAGAGCAGGAGAGAAGAGAGAGAGAACGAGTGAGAGACAGAGCAGGTTGTTCTCCAGATAAAGTGCAGCTGGTCACACACATGACAGGAGAAAATGTGGGATTGCATTTCATCTTTTATGTCTATATTTTATGACATATTTAAAAGAAAATGTAAAGCAACAGCAGAAGAGCTTCAGAGGCTGCATCTGGACAATGTGGTTTTCTTTTTATCAATCCAGACCTGCATCCCAAAGTCAGAAGTCAGATTGAAGATGACCCGATGATTCAAAAACAGTGTCCAGATGCCCTGTCTGCAGAGGGGATCTCTCCTGGACATGATGGATCGCACACTGGGTTCTGGAGGAGAACGTCACCTGCTTGAGTCCATGGAAAGTTAAAACTGCACTGCTGAACATTTTTCATGAAGATAGATGCGTTTTATGCCACGCTGAGGAATATTGTTGCCAAAGGAACAACATCACCATGGAAACAAGCAGGTGGAGGTCAGATTTGTGGAGACGCAAGCCAAGCTCACACAAAGGACGCAAGGCTTTCGAAGTTTTCAATGCAATAAAAACATTCAACATGAAAACAACAACAACAACAACAACATGCTTTTTTATGTTGATAATAGATCATAGAAAAACAAAAAGTAAGATAAACTGCTTTGTTTATATATTTTGTACATTCATACTCTTATATCTAATCATTCATAATATGAGACTGCTTTGCTTGGAATGTTCCACAGTATGGCATTAAACTTGTGTATCTTATATCTATTAAATTACTTGTGTTTTTGAAGCAGTTAAAAAAAAAGTGCATCAACTACTAACCCAACAGTGAAGTTACATTGTGAAGGTGAGAGACTATAGATGAATATGAATAGGGGGGAGATAGAGGAAAGAGAGTGTAAGAATGAGGGAAGAGAGAGGGGAAAAGAGAGAGAGAGAAGTGAGGGAGGGAGGGAGCGAGAGAGAGAGGGAGGGAGAATAAGGGAGGAGAGAGAAAGGGAACAGAGAGAAAAACAGAGAGAGGGGGGGAAGAGAGGGAGAATGAGGGAAGAGAGAGAAAAACAGAGAGAGGGGGGAAGAGTGAGAGAGAATGAGGGATAAGAGAGGGGGGAGAGAAAGAGGGTGTGTGTGTATGAGTGAGAGAGAGAGAGGGGGGAGTGCAGAGAGAGATGGAAAAAACATAGAGAGAGTGAGAGAGGGGGGAGGAGAGTGAGAGGAAAGAGAGAGAGAGAAAACAGGAGAGGGAGAGAGAAAGAGACAGGGGGTGGAGAAAGAAAGAGGGAAGAGAGAGAGAGAGGGGGGAGTGAAAGAGAGAATGAAGAAAGAGAGCGAAGGAGACAGAAAGAGGGAAGAGACAGAAAATGAGGTAAGAGGAAATGAGAGAGAGAAAGAGGGGGCGGAAGAGAGAGAGAGAAGAGTGTGAGAGAGGGACATAGTGAACGTGAGACACTGGAACAAATCTTAAATAAAAAAATAAATATGTGGCACGTTTAAATCTGAAAAATGGACAGAAGCAGGTTTACATTTCTTTTGTCCAGAGGGCGTTTTCAAGTGAAGTAGATCTGACTGAAAATTGTCCTAAAAATTCAAATGTATCAACAAATCCTTCTGTGCGATCTGTCAAAATCAGTAATAAACAAAAACATAATAACAAAGAAATGTCGTGGCCTTTATGAACTTAAATGCCGACTCTTACGACTCCTACTTTATCCTCAATGTTCTCACCGCATCAAAACAAGCAAAATATAACTCAAAAATCCCCAAATTTGATATTTAACGTTCAATATGGAATAAAATTGTCAATGCTTTGTTATTTTACTAAACGCGAACATGAAAACTCTTCAAAGAATTGCAATTGTCCTAAAAGTGTGAGTTCAGGTTCAGTTTTCCGCACTATCTTGGCTTCTTTCGCAGTCTGTAACAGGTGGATGATGACCTCTCTGGAAATGCATCCAGTCCTTTTTCTTCATTCCCGACTGCAGAGGATTGTGGGTAAGTTTGCTTGGGCCAGAGCCAGGCCTCTGAACAGCTGAGTGCTCCGCCATGACGCCATGTGGGAACAATCCAGAACCTAATCCTTCCATCTTTCCTGGACACCTCTTCGACTTTTCCTTATTTAAAACCTGTTAAGATACGGCCATAGATTCTCCGCGTCCGTCCAGGGATTAAACGGTGATGGTTCGATGTAAAAGTTGTAAATCTGTAGCGCGGCCAAAGAGAAAGAGCGAAATTCCCCCAGAGTTCCACAGACACATTCCAAAAGTGAAATACAGTATGGATCGGGAGCAGGGAAAAGGAAACAGGGAAAATGTATGGGCCGCTGCTTGAAGTATATGGAGCAATGATTCTCTTGGATGGATCTGAATCTGCAAGTGCTTCATGGTTAGAAGAACATTTAAGAAAAAAACGTAGAAGTGAAATGATATTAGAGGAGAGCATAATGAGTACATTTCAAAATAGTTACACAATATCATCCATAATCAGTGTTGGGAATGAACCAAAAATACCAGCCCCTTCTCCAGAAAATTTACGTTTTTGTAATTCCATTTACGTATCTTAATAATCCCATGGCTACATAAATGCAAAAACATAAATTATGTACATATTTTTCTGGAGACTAGGTTACACTGTCACTGTCTGATGCTTTCTTTTGGTGGTATTCTGAGTACATGTTCATTGTAAACTGAAATATCGATTTAAAACAGCTTAGTATGAGACACTGATTTGTTCAAAACTGTAGAACTGATAAGCCCCGCCTCTTTATAGTGACATTTCACCGTAATAAGAAGAAGATTGTGATTTACATGTTTTGTTTTTGAAAAGTGGCGACGGGACATTTTAGAATTCTACACTCTGAGTCTTAATTTTTCAAATAATCACAACTAAGTACAGGGATGTGGGCGTGGATAGGGGGTAGGTGAAAACAGGAGTTTTCTGAGCACTCGTGCCTCAGTTCCAGGACAAGACAGGATAAATACAAACATGCAGGAATCAATCAAAATACATCCTTGAATACACTAATGCAGAAGAAAAACAGTTCCAACAAGGTTTCTTCGTCTTCGTCCTCTTCCGTTTATCCGGGGCCGGGTAGCAGGGGCAGCAGTCTAAGCAGGGACTCCCAGACTTCTTTCACCCCAGACACTTCCTCCAGCTCCTCCTGGGGGATCCCGAGGCGTTCCCAGGCCAGCCGAGAGACATAGTCCCTCCAGCGTGTCCTGGGTCTACCTCGGGGCCGCCTCCTGGTGGGACATGCCCAGGCTCCTGAACAGATGCCCGAGCCACCTCAGCTGCTCCTCTCGACTCTGAGCTCCTCCCATGTGACTGAGCTCCTCACCCAATCTCTAAGGGAGCGCCCAGCCACCCGGCGGAGGAAGCTCATTTCGACGCTTGTATCCGCAATCTTGTCCTTTACCCAGAGCTCATGACCATAGGTGAGGGTCGGAACGTAGATTGACCGGTAAATCGAGAGCTTTGTCATTCGACTCAGCTCTTTCTTTACCATAATGGTCCGATACAGCGCCCGCATCACTGCAGACGCTGCACCGATCCACCTGTCAATCTCACGCTCCATCCTTCCGTCACTCGTGAACAAGACCCCGAGATACTTGAACTCCACTTGAGGCAAGGACTCTCCACCCACCCGGAGAGGGCAAGCCACCTTTTTCCGGTCGAGAACCATGGCCTCGGAGTTGGAGGTGCTGATCTTCATCACAGCTGCTTCACACTCGGCTGCAAACCGTCCCAGCGCTGCAGGTCCTTGCTTGAGATCCTGTGGTTCCCAAACTGGACGCTCTCCACGCCCTGACTGAGCCTAGAAATTCTGTCCATAAAAATAATTAACAGAACCGGTGACAAAGGGCAGCCCTGGCGGAGTCCAACATGCACTGGGAACAGGTCTGACTTACTGCCGGCAATGCGAACACAGCTCCTGCTCCGGTCGTACAGGGACCGGACGGCCCTTAGCAAAGGGCCCTGGACCCCATACTCCCGGAGCACCCCCCACAAGGCACCCCGGGGCACACGGTCAAATGCCTTCTCCAGATCCACAAAGCACATGTGGACTGGTTGGGCAAACTCCCATGAACCCTCGAGCACCCGATGGAGAGTATAGAGCTGGTCCAGTGTTCCACGACCAGGACGAAAACCACAGGCTCCTCCTGAATTCGAGGTTCGACTATCAGTCGAATTCTCTTCTCCAGTATCCTGAAAAAGACCTTACTGGGGAGGCTGAGGAGTGTGATCCCCCTGTGATCGGAACACACCCTCTGGTTCCCCCGCCGCACAGATCTCGCTGCCCCGCCCCCTTACGGATCCTTCCACGGAAGAATGGCCCCACGTCGTTGTTCGGGCTGTGCCCAGCCGGGCCCCGTGGGGAAAGGCCCCGGTGATGACAATCCAGGCGATGTAAGTGGCCTCGTTGCCTCACAGTTCATAAGGGACTTTTGAACAAGGTTAAAAGCTTGTTAAAGTTGATTTGGCAAAACATGTCCCCTTTAAGGTTTTTATTGAAGTTGTTGATCATTGATTGGCAGGTGAAAAATGTCAGAAATACAGAAATGCCATTAAATATTCAATAAAAGTAATACATTTAAAACAAAATCATTATTTCGGTTATTTTTAAAAAATAAATTTTCACTGTGATTTTAACATTACAGCTGTAAAAAATTATTGAGTTGATTACCAACGAAATACATTTTATTAACAAAACATTTTAACAGTTGTTTTAGTGTAGAAAGGTTTGCTGCTGCTGGGATTAAGTGATATTGGCAAAAATGAAAATCAAAATATTGTGGAGAGTCTTTCAGAAATAACCATCGGATGATATTTCTGAAATATCAGAAATGTGCTGCTAACATATAATTGTAAATGTCTTTAATTTACAAATATTGTGATTTGACTTTAAAATGAACCACAAAATAGATGTATTATTTTAAACACATCAGAACTTTCTTTGAAACTTTTACAGTTTTATTTTAGTAGATCATATTAAAAAGCATATCTACAATTTCAATTATTATATATATTATCTAGTATAATAGATATTATATATATATATATATATATATATATATATATATATATATAGTATATATATTAGTATAATATATATATAGTATATACAACAATATATTGCTCATTTCAACTTCATTTCCTAACGCAGACACAATCTACATCTTTTTATAAGTCTCCAGAATTTACCATAAAATCAGCTGTGGAGGAGCAGCAGCTCTACTTCAAGCTCCTCTCTCAATCTCATGTATAATCACAGTTTACTCCAAAGTAAAAACACTATTTGTACAGCAGTGAGAACAGGGAACATAATGGACCATAAAATTGAGGGAGTGGTTGGTTTATATCACAGACTGGGGATATTTCAGCAGCGTGTCCAACGGAATGAAATCTGAGAGCCGTTCCAGTTGTGCTCAGATGAAATGTTTCATGAGGAAATCCCCGCACAGGTCTGAGACCGGGTCTGACTGAGGCTGGGTCTGACTGAGGCCGGGTCTGACTGAGGCCGAGTCTGACTGAGGCTGGGTCTGACTGAGGCTGGGTCTGACTGAGGCCGGGTCTGACTGAGGCCGAGTCTGACTGAGGCTGGGTCTGACTGGGTCTGGTCTGAGGCCGGGTCTGACTTAGGCTGGGTCTGACTGGGTCTGGTCTGAGGCTGGGTCTGACTGAGGCCGGGTCTGACTGAGGCCGGGTCCGACTGAGGCTGGGTCTGACTGGGTCTGGTCTGAGGCTGGGTCTGACTGAGGCTGGGTCTGACTGGGTCTGGACTGAAGCCGGGTCCGACTGAGGCCGGGTCTGACTGAGGCCGAGTCTGACTGAAGCCGGGTCTGACTGAAGCCGGGTCCGACTGAGGCTGGGTCAGACTGGGTCTGACTAAGGCCGGGTCTGACTGAGGCTGAGTCTGACTGAAGCCGGGTCCGACTGAGGCCGGGTCTGACTGAGGCCGAGTCTGACTGAAGCCGGGTCCGACTGAGGCTGGGTCAGACTGGGTCTGACTAAGGCCGGGTCTGACTGAGGCTGAGTCTGACTGAAGCCGGGTCCGACTGAGGCTGGGTCAGACTGGGTCTGGACTGAGGCTGGGTCTGACTGAGGCGGGGTCTGACTGAGGCCGAGTCTGACTGTAGCCGGGTCCGACTGAGGCTGGGTCAGACTGGGTCTGGACTGAGGCTGGGTCTGACTGAAGCCGGGTCCGACTGAAGCCGGGTCCGACTGAGGCTGGGTCAGACTGGGTCTGGACTGAAGCTGGGTCTGACTGAGGCCGGGTCTGGACCAAAAAAACCCCAAAAAAACCAAGCAAAAATTTGCAGCCAGGTCACAGTTCAGATCTGAAAAGTGACCCTACATTTGCTGAAGTTGTTTATGCCATGAGCCGCCCTGGTGTTGTGTTTGTGTGTCTGCAGCAGCATCTGGACCGACACGGCATACATCACCTCCAGACTGCTCCAGGCTCATCTGAACGTCCATTCACCTCCTCCCTCATGTGTGCTGAAAGAGTCCAGTGTGTCCCCCCAAAACATAGCTCGCACACACGCACACGCACGCGCACGCACGCGCACACGCACACGCACACGCACACGCACACGCACACACACACACACACACACACACACACACACACACGCACACACACACACACACACACACACATTTTGGTCAGTGCTTGATGCAGTGTGCATTAAGTTGTTGGGAAAAAAAATCTTCAGATACGTTTTCAGTTCAGTTCTCTAATTTGATTTGATTTCGTCTCGTTTCTAGCACTTTTTGCAGTGTGTCGCTGTCAGCTGTAGTTTCAGTTCCGTCCAATACAACAGTGTCTCTGTGCAGCAGGAGGGGGAGGGGGAGGGGGTGAAAGGAGACTCACCCACGGGAGCACCAGCCTGTGGACAGTCCTGACCTGACATCAGGTGTTCTCAGACCTGCACTTTCAACAAGCTGAAAGAAAGACAAGAAACTGTTTATTTATGTTATACCAACCATCTTAATTGTCACTGAGATTTAAGTCATTTGTCTGAAAAAATCAATTACACATGGTATATACACAGGTAAACATTCATTTTACAGATTTTTTTCTTTGCTAAACCTTAAAGATTTTGGCAACATAACTGTCATTGACTGATGTTTCACTGGCCAGATACTTTTACAAGAGCTGAAGCTGCTGTCGAGACCAGACATATTTACTCTAGGGATATGAACTGTTTTCCTGATGAATATAAGCAAAAAGTCTGTAAAAGTACACATTTGAGCTGAAAACAGAGCAGAGCTGTAAAGTCTGACTTAAGATGTAAACAACAAACTTTGATGATAATAAGCTAAAACGTTCTCTTGTGTTTCTCTTTCTAAGAATAAAGTCATTTTGATATGACTACTGTACATGATGCCACACTTGAGGAAAACATCAAGGATTTCTAAAAAATCAATGGGTGAAGAACAAAACTCTGTAAATCTGAGGTGACAGAAGTTGAATTTAGTTCTACATGACAGGAGACCAATGAGCTCCTCTGTTTCCATTGTTGAGTAAGTGTCTTTGAAAAAGTAATGAGTTACACATTACTAATTACTTTTTATTTTAGTTACTACTCGTAGTATGTAACAAAGTTACATTACTTTGTGATTACTTTGTTTACAATATTGTAGAAATCAATCAAGTATGAGCTGAGCTTAAGTTTAATGAATGAGGTTTTCTCTTCAAGCACGTTCAACACTGTTCAGGCTGTTTCCTGCAGAGAAAGGCTGCATTCTCGTCTTAAACATTGTCATTGGTGTTGAAAGTAACTGAGTATTTTATCAGTAACTGTAATTTCATTTTCAAAGTAATGTGTTACACTTCTAGGTAACTTTAAATTGTAATGAAATTACAGTAACTAAGTAAAAGTAACTCAGTTACACCCACACTGTCTGTTTCACATGTTTTTATCGAAATAAACCAAACTGATTGCACACTTCTGTTTGAGTTTGACTCACTCTTCATAAAGTGTTGGAGAAGTGTATTTTGACAAGGAAAACATTTTCATTTCGCAGAACTGTTTGGAAACCATATTCAGAAGAAACACTTAAACATTCTGGCTCCTTGTAATGCAACTTAAATGACTAAGCAACCATGAAAGTGCCCAAGCCTCTCCTTCACTTTTTAATGACACCTTTTCTCTATCATTTCAGTGTTCAAACTGCCATAACTACAAAGCATGTCTTTCTAAAAGCTGCTACTGTTCTTATTTTCTTCTATACTGTTCCTAAATGTGAACATGTCCAAAATACACTTTAATTACACATAATGGAGCTTTACATTTTGGAACCATGAGCCTTCCATACTTTGTTTACAAGTATATTACCTAACGTAAACCAAATAATGTTATAATTGATTGAAACGCAGACCTGAAATAAATAAAGATTAAATAAGGTTTATATTTAGAGGTGAATATTACTGGCTAAAGCTTGTTCCATGGTATAATAAGGCGTGCTTTAGCAGAGAGCATGTTTAGACGTTGTCTGTGTGCGGAGGTGGTCTTCTGAGGGATTTAGATATTTGCGCTGGTAAATATTGTGCTTGATTTAGACTGAGTGAGTGGATCTCTGGAGAGGGGAGCAGCCCTGTGCGGTCAAGACGGAATACAGCACAGCACAGAAGTTATGAGAAAGGATTTTGAAAATGAAATTGTGAATTATTTTTATATGAATTGAATTGGACAAACTGGAATTAGAAGTGAATAGATTTCCGAGAGTGCATGAATGTGCATGAAAACTAAAGTTAAGAAGTGTCTTTTCACTTTATCTGATTTTCACTAAAAGCTGAATGTAACTTTTCTGGTGTAGGAAATGTTCCACAGTAAGACATTAAAACTATATAACTATAAATAAGTCATTTTAAACAGCCAAACCTCTAGTAAAACCAAAATATGTTTACTTATTTTAACAAGTGCGGTCAAATGATTAAAAAAAATGAATCAGATTAATCACACTTTAGAACTGTCACTAAATCATGATTAATCATGATTAATTACGTGCTTTTTAACTGTAATTGTTAAAATGTCATTATTTGTGTCTACAATTAGTTCTTATATAGTTCTTATTATAGTTTTTATAATTGAATTATTTCCCAGATCTAACTAAATATTTTTAAAGCACAACTAAGAACTAGTTTAAAGTTAGACATTGCATTTCATGTTGAATCTGTGGCACATGTTTCAGGTAAATCTAGGCTTCATGACCAAACAACAGGTTTAATGTAAGGGCCCTTCATATACTCATAGAACTATAGTTTCCCAAGGACACAACGGCAGTATTCACATGAGAGAGCTGGAATCGTGCCGCCAACCTTTGGGCCGGTGGAGCTGAGCAGACTGTACCGGACCTATTTGCTTACTGTAGTTTAATCCAAATGGTGAGTTATTTTTTTGGCCAGGCAGAGCATGTATTCACTTCACAGTCCGTTCTTTGTTGGTGAAAGTAAACTTCAAGGCTGTCGATCTGCACCAGTTGCTCACCACACACCACACACCAGGACTTTATTTCATCAAGGGCCAGATTTTTCAGATGGTTTTGTCCTCGAGACATGTCCAACACTTTAGAAGTACAATAAACATGTAACATGACAGACATCTGCAGAACTGCCCATCCAGAACAGAACCAGAATTTACTGAACAGGACTAAACCAGATCTAAACCAGGTCTAAGCCAGGTCTAAACCCGCGCTAAACCAGGACTAAACCAGGTCTAAGCCAGGTCTAAACCCGAGCTAAACCAGGACTAAACCAGGTCTAAGCCAGGTCTAAACCAGGTCTAAACTAGGTCTAAGCCAGGTCTAAACCCGAGCTAAACCAGGACTAGACCTGGTCTAAGACAGGTCTAAACCTGAGCTAAACCAGGACTAAACCAGGTCTAAACTAGATCTAAATCAGGTCTAAGCCAAGTTTAAACCATGTCCAAACCAGAGCTAAAGCTGGACTAAATCGGGACTAAACCAGGACTAAACCGGGATTAAACCGGGACTAAACCAGGTTTAACATATAACGGGATAAAATATTGTCTATATGGGTTGAGGGCTGGATCATTTCACTTGGAGGGCCTGATTTGGCCTTAAGTTGAATTGCTCTGCTATACATTCATATTGGCACGGTGGGTGTGTTTTGCCCAAGGGCACGATAATAGCATGCTGGGATCGAAGTGCTGACTTTCAAAACACTGTAAGCCAAACTCTTGCTTCACAAACTGATGAAATACCAAAATATTAGCCTTGCAACAGACCTACACCACAATAACCAGAGTAGTAATTATGTGGCCACTTACTCCACACCAAGTTGCTAGCCTCAGGGACGTTAGCATCCCCTTTGACCTCATGACCTTTCACACCCAAAAGCAGTCCTCCATGTTATTTTGATCCCTACAAACAGCTGGATGCACATGTGGATGATCTGAGGAGGAGGAGGAGGGATGTTTGTGCTAAATGATCAACATGTGTCCAGGGGTTGACCTTTGACCTGCAGAAGGACCTAAACAGGAAGTGTGCCGAGGTCAAGGTTCCAAAGTGGGGATGTTTGTGTTTACCAAGTCATTTCAAAAGAAGGTATGCGACAGAATAGCATTATCTGTAATTGTTTCACGTCCTATATACAATGCTGTTAAAGGTGCACTGTGTAACTTTTCTGATGGATGCTTGTCTCCATGGAGATGTGACTGCTTTGCCTGGAATGGTCCACATTATGGCATTAAACATATCTATCTCCATGGAGGCTATGGAGGCTTGCAGGCAACATTACAGGTCAGATCTGTGGAGATGGCCCTGCTCACAGTAAGAATCTGTTGTTGTTTTTTTTACTTGGACTTTATTATTAGCTTTACTGTATTTATTATCATTAACTGTCAAATAAAAATGAAGTATTTTCTTTTCACAAAATGAGAAATCAATTTCTAAATTCGACTATTACTCAACAACAACAGATCAATTCACAATTTTCCAATCCATTCCAATGCTTTTATTTACATAGCATATTTTTAATTAAAAAAAGGTTTCCATATTCTTCACAATACTCGACAAAATATAACACAAATATATTTTTTTCTCTATAAAGCAATACTATTAAAATTAGCAAACCAAATAAATAAAAAGATACAACCATTAAAAACAACGAAAAACACTGGGGACCACTCAAGCCACAGAACAGGCCCTTCCACGCAGCCTGGTACTTATGCAAACACTCTGTCCCATTCATTTTAATGTAAACAGATAATATTACCTATTATCTAGTTACATTCAAATGAAAATGAAAATAAAAGGTTGTGATTTTTTCATTTGTAAAAAGCGACACGTTTGTTGTTCATTACAGTTGCCCACAAGTAATAACTGTCAATATCTAAATTCAATCTCTAGTTTCTAAAGTTCACTTATTATTGTGCGATTTGTGGCACCTGGTGAAACAAAACAAAATAAAATAAATATTCTTGTCAAACTGTTGTGGCTCTGTTTTGGTGCATTATTGTCCAGAACGTTTGATTTAAGAAATGTGCTCGTTAAAATCAATACTAATCTTTGAGTTCAAGCTCAACAACAAGCAAACAAAAATAGACACATCAAATTCTGTACATAAATTAAGACATTCATTTGAATAGACCTTTATTGACCAAAATTAAGCACAATTCTTTACCAAAATTACGACTTTTAATATGCAAAGCTGGTATCATAATCTGCAAATACTTTTTATTCTTAAAGTGCATTTTCAAACAGGTACACTTAAGTTCTTTAGTCATTTTTTGCACACGTATCTGTACTTTTACTTCAGTAACAAAACTGAGTACTTCTTCCACCGCTGGTCGCCAAAACAGCCCTGGTTTTTCATAGTTTTTGATGTTTGGAGCTTCACGCTAACTCCCCCATTGTATATACATTAGTGCTAACTCGTGGAATGGTACAAGCTAGTGGAATGCAACAGGTTTTTTTTTTTTTTTTTTAAACACTGAAATGGTCTATAACGGGACTTAAGATGAGACTTAAAACTTTGTAAAGACATCTCTTCTTCCTGCAGGCCGTTGTTTAACCTTTTTAACGTTTGGGACAAAGCCTTGGTGGAGATTTCTTGGTTCTTTTCTTTATCGTACCAGATGAAGTAACATTTCACTGTCAGTACACTACCCCACCTCAAACAACGCCTGAAGCTGAAGCCTGTGTAAACGGTGCCATTCATTAGCGCTGGTTTAGCGGGAGTGACACGCGCTGACAGCTCGGAGCGGTGCTAGCAGCCCGGGCCCGACCGCCTGCTGCGCCACAGGAATGAGCGGCTTTACAACGTGGGAATAGGACGTTTACTCTGACACACACGAAACGCTTCAGAGGAGAGGAGTTCAAAAGGAGGAGGGAATCCGGCCGCCGCGAGCTCGGGGTAAACGGGCCCAATTCATCCCACTCATTTCATCACCTGGAGATTAGGCGTCTGTGAAGTGGTTTTGTCGCTAATTTTGTCCTGGACTGAAATCATATGCTGTTCAGAGCTCCGTGAGGTTGTTTAGCGCTGTGGTTAGCTCGCTCACCTCACTGCAAGACTCAAAACATGCACAATAAGCTAATCTTCCAGCAAAGTGTTTCTGGTCAACCACAGCTAAATGGTTTCCCTATGAACAGTGGTGGATGGATGGGTCAAATGTACAGTAGTGTGCTAAGTACACTAAATGTCTATTGGATTTGTTAATGTGAAGGGGCAGCAGCTCTACCCTGAGTTCCATTTCAGAGACTGAAATTGTCAGTAGCTAATTATCTTCTCGCAAATGAGGAAAAGAAACTCAATCAGTGGCAGGGCTGCAAGATTAATTGCAATTGAATCGAAACTGCGATTTGAGTGGACGCAATTTAAAGGTTGCAGTTTTTGAAGTGCCGTAATTTCTTTCTTTTTCTGTGTAAAAACTGCTAACCCTATAGTTTAAATCCGTAACCTGTCCTGAAATGCATAGTTGGTCAATTCACATTTCAGTCTTTTTTTGTCAATTCTTCGGAGCAATTTCACAGTGCACTTTTTGCATGTGTTTTCCAAAGTGTTTTTTCCCTACAAATGGCAACTAAACTAAACTAAACTAAACTAAACTAAACTAAACTAAACTAACTAGTAAACTTTCAAAAATAAATTGCAAATCAAATCGCAATTAGATATCCCCAAATAATGGCTCCTGAGAGAAAAAACTGTTTTTTTTACAGAATGATTACAAAAAAACATTGACTTTGAAGAGCTTTTAATCATGTGTCATAACCCGACTCCAAGCCACAACAGAAAAAACGCCAAATAACAAATACAAATTTAAACAAACCCGTTTTATGGGTGATCTTGACGAGACATGGTTGTCTGCATGTGTGTGACTGATAAAGATGTATGTGCAGTGTTGTAGATTCAATAAAATAAGGAAAAAGGATTCTGTACACACAGGTGACGGGAACAGTACAAGTGCATGAGATTCTTTTTAAAGGTGCAAGACGTCACAAGACAACACCAAGCTCTAAACACGCATAACAGCACACGTCGATAACATGGGGCCGTGATACATGCTATAATTGTTGTCCTGTTTCATTCACACACGCGATGTTGTGACGAATAATTCATGCATGTTTGAGTAATCTTTGTTCTTGTGCAATCTTGACACATCGCTCTGAAAAGTCTTCTTCTGTACAAAGGATTCAGTAGTGTTGCACAGCCATTTTGGCACAAATGGAAATGTACTGCTCACATCTGTGAACTGCAGTCCTCCATAGTCTGGGTCATCAGCTCGGGCCAGCAGGGTGGCACCTTATTGGGATAACGCACTTTTTAACAGGAAGTCAGCAGATCTGTCTGTTTAATGAACTATTTTATGATCAAGATCGCCAAATTTTAACAAGCCGACAAAAGCATAGACCTACTCTCCAGCTAAACTCTTAACCTGAGCATCTAACCCCCTCCTAAATACATGAAGGATCTGTTTCCGCCCGTGGTTTGAGGTCTTCGAGTCAGAACCTGTTAATGGTGCCCTGTACAAGATCTTTTAAAGCCTCGATTCTGGAATGAGCTTCCTTTCTTTTTGCGCTCCTTGGACTCTGTGATAGTTTTTAAAAAGCAACTTAAGCCTCACTTTTTCAAACAAGCATTCTAACCTAACATATATTTTTTTATTGCAATCTATGGTATGTTATTTTGTACTTACTGTGTTTTTACTGTTGCTTGTGAAGCGTTTTATGACCTTGGTCGGTGAAAAGCGCTAATACAATAAAGTTTACTTACTTACTTAAATGCTAATCAACCTACAACTATGCACCCTGTTATACTGCATTTACTGACAACGTTTAGACCATCATGCCTTGCACTTTGACCCTTGCTCTCATTCCAAACTCCTGCACGGCCTCAACCGATATATATTTTCGAAGCATCTCGGCCCATTCACGATGCCATATAGTCGATGAAAAACCCCACATTGTTTGGCTCCAGTGGGACAGTATCGTGTAAGGCTGGTGTGTGAAAACCGGACCGATGCCCAGAGCAAGGGGGGGCTCCAGAGTGACGACAGGAAATGTCACTGCGCCGCATTTGATCATCCTCGTTCTCTCATCTCCTCTTCCCCTCGCATTTATTCACACACTTATCAAATAACCAAATCCCTAAAACCCTCCTCCAATCTGGACTCATCTGGTTCCAATCAAGATATTCCACAACATTCTCAAGCTGTGTGCAACAACTGTTAAAAAAAAAATCCACCTAAATGAGTTGTCGGATTGTCAGTCAACTCGTGTGAGAGCCTTAGGAGATTTTGTTGTTAAATCAAAACTGTCTCTATCCGGAGAAAATAATGTGTGGTGATTTCAGGTCGTGTTAAGAACAGCTTTGATCATCGTGATTCCTCGTGGCATTTACAAAACAGTCCAATTATTGTCTTAAACTCTCTCCAAATGCAGCCAAGAAGGCATAAAGCTAATAACAACCGCATGCCGTATGAACTATTTATCCTGGTGAAAAAGTTGTTGATCTTGCTAAAACTTTCTTTCAAAATGTGTAAATTAATACAGGTTTACGTTATAGCCATAAGGTGAAGTTAAAAGTGCACTATTTCACTTTTTTGGTGCAGTGTTCGCCACCAGCTTGCCTCCATGGAAATTAGGGCTAAAGTTGACAAAAGAAACTCTTGGTCAACTAAAGACGTGCCCTATTGACCGATTAGTCGACTAAAAGGGGGTAAAACTATATCAAAAGTATGAAATATCTCTAAGTATCTGACCCACACCATCTGCACAGAAGTTCATGCAAAAACAACCACAGACAGAAAAGTAAACAGTGTGTTTATATGTTACGTATACAGTATATCAATTAGATTAAACTCATGATTCACTCCAAAAACTCTACAGTTAACTCACTCCATATTTTTTTCTGTTTTTGACATATAAATCCCTTTAATCTAAATAAAATTATTAGTCGACTAATAAAAATGTTGGTCAGCTAAGACACCATCGACCAATTAATCGACTAAACCGAATCAAAAAAGTTTTTATTGATTTATTTACAATGAAATTAGAATAAATGCTAACGACCCTGTTATAAACATTTCCTTAAATCTATCATTGCACTTGACAAAACACACCAGATAGATCACAACAGTTTGACAAGGACGTTTTCGTTTTGTTTCTCTAAACGTCACAAATCCTACATTAAATCAGAACAGAACTTCAGCCACAGAGCTCCCCCTGCAGCTCTCTTGTGAAAATACACTGCCAGTGAAAAGACGCAAAAGCTTCTTTTTTTTGCCATCTTTTAAAAAATGTAAATAAGGAAACACAATCAAATACAAAAACTTTTGACGTTGCCAAGTATTAAAATAAAAAGCCAGGGTTTCTCAGGTGAGTTGTCCTCGGGTGGATGTCGGCAAATGTTACAAGTCTGCTTTTCGACGACGGTAGCTTCAAACGCCACGAAAATACATTTGCAACCACCACGTGGACTTACAAAGACGTTTAATAGCGTAAAAATGGTAATTAGTTCTGCTTTAAGCGAACTTTAGAAACTGGAATTGGAAATCAGATATTAGCTCTTATCATTGTTGGCCAATGTAACAAACATATGTCACAATTTATATTTTTTATTTGGTTGCCTCATTAAAATGAATGGGATAAAATGTTAACATAAGCCTGCATGTGCAACTATTCTGAACTTATCACTCCTGGAAAGGCCTATAAGCTACAAGCGATTTTTCAAAATGCGTCGGTGACATTCAAGGTTCCCACAGTCTTCCCACAGTCTTGATGTTGAGAACACGTAGAACATACTGTGTCTGAAATAATTACCTACAGATAAGAAAAACACTAAACACAAGCTGTGTGTTTCAGTGTAGAATACATATTCATTTTGTTTGGTCTCCAGTACTTGTTTTAAATCTCCCTATAGTGCTCAACAGAAACTTAGCAAGATCATCAACTGCTAGAATCTAAGCCTTGTTTTCTTCAGGCCTGTGTATTCATTTTTGTTCTTTAAATTTAGCAGAGGGCAGAACTTGGGTCAATCGTTTCCACAAATTGTTCTATACAAGTTGCAAACAATGACTCATAAGTGTTCATCGGCTTTATAGTTCGCAGTTTCACAAACAAAGAAACCGTTCCGACCAAGATCGCTCAATGGGGTCGCAAAGGTCAATACACAATACGCTACAATTACAACATGTCAAACTACACTAATAGGATCAGATGTTTCCAATGGATATCTCAAAAGTAAATTGATCACAGAATGTCCAGAACCCTGCAAGGATGTGTACAATCTTTCAATATAAAAGGAAATTGGTCTGTAATCCGCAGTTTCCTTCAAGTGTCAAGCAATCATAAATCACCTTTGGTTGGGCATGCTTTTATGAAACAGTTTCTCAGATGTTATCCTTCAATATTACTGCACTTTTTCTTTCATAATATTGTCCCTTTGTCTCCGTCTGGCCTTGACTTCATAGTGCCAGCATCTGAGTTCATAACTTTTCCTTCACTGTCTAACTACCACGAGGAGAACAGCTGCCATATGCTCTTTTTTAACTTGACTTTTCTGCTAGAACCATCATCTTTATGTCACCTGTCCACCATCCGCCTTAAATCATTACTGTTTGATTAGTCCGACTTTATCACACTACGGAGACACATTTCGGCTCAGATGGCTTTACCGTGTGCCGATCGGGGACCCGTGAGCGACTGGGGGTCTCGCTAACTGAAAATGCCCCAAGTAAAAACAGTTCTTGTTGATACAGTCATTTGATAGGACTGGATAACACATTAGGGAGCGCACGGGGGATAGAGTGTGCACGTGGCCAACTGAAACAACAGGAGCGGGTGCTAATAGATACTGCACAGACGGAGTTAAAGTGATTTACCTGACCGTGGGATATTTTATAGATGTTATATTTTTATAGAGGAGCATATGGATGGTGGATTACAAAATGGCTTGGAATACCGAGAAAATATAGTAAAATGTATGATTTATTCAGCTAAAAATTGGAAAACTGCAAACATCTCCATGGAGACAAGTACATAGCGAACCCCGAAAGGATAGTGCACACATAGACCTTTACAGTGTTTGGAAACAGAAACAGCCTTCATTCTAAAGCAGGGCTGCCCAAAGTGAGGCCCGCGAGCCAAACCTGGTCCTCCTGGGGGTCTAATTTGGCCCGCGAAGGGGTGCTTTGTTAGGAGTATCTATTTGATTAAATTTTGTGCTAAAAAGACTGTCTGCAGTTGCAAAGGGGACCAAATCAAGTAAGTATATTCCCCTAAAATATGTTAATAAAAGACAATTTAATCATCATATCTTTGCAAATAAATATTAAATGCCATTCAAAATTGGCGTTGGCCCTTGTCATGCTTACATATGCACAAGGGAAAACATTTACAAATTTCGGCCTGATGAGGAAAAACGTTTGGGCACCCCTGTTTTAAAGGCAGGTGTATTTAAAATTTTACAAAAAAAATGCCTATTTTTTCCCACTTTGGCAGTTTTGGTGACATTTATTTGTACTTCCTGGTTGGACATGAGCAGCAGATGTGATAGAGGTATCCACAACTGTTACCTAGCAACCTGACTGTAAACAAGTAACAAATAATACCTCATAACACATTTATTTTGTGAAATGTTTGTTTAAACAGTCTGAAAACTGGAGTGTAAATTGACCTTGCATTCTAGGATTCTGTTTTCTACATGCTGTAAATTTCAACTTTCATTTTAACCACTAATTCTGAACTGTTACACACAAATAACAATTACAAAAAGCATGAGAACCTAATGCACTTTAAGTTATATTATTATCATTATTATCCTGTTCTGGAAGCAAAAGACCACACGATGAATGAGTCTACACCCAATTTTGAACCATGAGCAATGTTTCACATTCGGCAAAATTGTTTGTCCCTGGGAAGTGCCTTTCATATCATTCAGTCTTGTTTTTTATTATATCTGTATCACTTGTCACTTTTAAACAAAATAATATTAAATTGTCTCTATTACAGAACTTTCCCACACCACACAACAGAATTAAACATTTTAAAATCCATTAAAAGTAAATTATGTGGTTAAATTATAAAAATGGTGGTAAGAGCCTGTACAACCACCTGAGCCAGTGAGGCGCAGCTAAATGTTAGTTAAAATGTAAATGCCCATAAAAATAGAATGCCAAAAGAGGCCAGAATACAAGAACAAATGTTTAACTTCTTTCCAAAAGTGAGTTCTCACCTGTTGCTAATCTCTTGTACCAATGTTGAAAACACCATCTTCGTCGCTGATGGAATTCCCAGACAATGAAAAGGAACAACCATATCTTGTGGAATTAAAACTAACATAACAGCCCCTGCTATCCCTATTTAGCCATTAGCTTATAGCAGGTGACTCTGAATCGCTAACGCCTGGCTATAGCATTAGCTTCTCACACAGGAGCTGGCGTTGTGCTGGGGGTCAGGGGTTCAGTGCGGTGTCGTGTTGCAGCACCTTGCCTCCATGTGACATAATGTAGCACTGAACACCAATGTTAGCTCACCTGTGTTTTCCTTCGGCACAAGAGCCCTATTCTCCGCCAACCGCCACGCCAGACATATTGGGGTCAAAGTTCACGCTCAAGGTGGTTACTGAATCGTACCCCTGTTGACTTATCCTTTATTGGCTGTTGATTTCATTAGCTTGGGGTTCAGACCTCGCTAGTTGCGCAATTCGGGTTCTTAGCGTAGCGTGTTGACATCCGGAGTTTGCTAGGCCCCTGTTAGCTTCGCGCCCCAGCTGTGTTGTGTGTGTGGAAGTGGAGGATGAAACACAAATGCCCACTTAAAGCACATACCTGGGCTTCAACGCTGCACGCCTCAGGGCTAAACACTTTGGAGGATCTTCTTTCTTCGGCCCAAGTCCTTATCCGCCGCACGAGTCAATGAGTGCGTCGCTAAGTGGAGAAGGAGTTTCTAGGTACGCATGCAAGACGTTTATTGACCCGAGTATGTCTGGCCTTGCAGTCAAACGTGTTAGTAAATGGCATCGCTTGAACTAGCTAAGAACATTTTAAAAACCTCTTTTGAACAGCATATAGCATGAATAGGTTAGCGTCTGGATGGTGAGACACAGGAAAAACTCAATTTGTTGGATCTCCAGTACTTATTTAAATCTCCATATCATGCACAACAGAAACTTAGCAAGAACACTAATATCTAGAATCAATGGCTTGTTTTATTTAGGCCTATTTTGCCATTTTAGATATTTATATTTAGAAAGGGGTGGGGTGCACGGTGGCAGAGCGGCTAGAGCTTCTGCCTCTCAATAAGGAGATCGTGGGTTCGAATCCCGGACCACCCCAACATCGTGGTTTCGAATTCCGAACCACCCCAACATCACATGATCTCTCTGGGTGGAGTCTGCATGTTCTCCCAGTGTTACCCTGGGTTCTCTCTGGGTTCTCCGGCTCCTCCCACCGTCCAAAGACATGACTGTGTAGGTTAATTGACAACTCTAAATTGTCCATAGTGAATGAATGTGAGAGTGAATGGTTGTCTGTCCTTGTCTCTGTCTCTGTGTTAGCCCTGCGACGAGTTGGCCACTGTCCAGGGTGTACCCCGCCTAAGGCCCAAAGTCACTGGGATAGGCTCCAGTCACCCGCAACCCCTAACGGGAATAAGCGGTAGAAAATGAATGAATGAATGAATGAATATTTAGAAAGGGCAGAACTTGGGTCAATCGTTTCACAAGTTGCTCTACATAAGTTGCAAAAATGAATCAAATGAATCAAAGTTCATCAGCTTTTTAGTTCGCCGTCTCAGAAAACTGCTTTGCTGAACTGGGTTGAAAAGATGTAAGAGAAAAAGCTACAACATGTAACAGGATCAGAAGTTTCCAATGGATACTACAGAACTAAATTGGTCACAGAATGTCCAGAATTCTACAAGGATGAGAACAAACTTTCAATGTAAAATGAAATTGGTCTGGAATCCAGTTTAACAGTTTCTTTCAAGTGTCAAGCAATCGTAAATCACCTTCGGATGGACATGCTTTTGCTAAAACGCTAAGTGGAGACGGAGAAGGAGCTGGGAGGTTTACATGCGTGCCATTTATTGACCCGAGTATGTCTGGGCACAGCTAGACCAGCAGTCATGTTAGCAAGAACTAAGTCATGGAACATTTTAAAAACCTCGACTGAACAGCATTTAGCATGAAGGGGTTAGCATCTGGATCCTGAGACATTACAGGAAAAACTCGACTTTGGACAGTTTGCGCTCTCAACATAAAAGCTGAGAGATGTTTTTTTTTTTTTTTTTCATTTAATCCATTTGCATCCATAGATTTAAATTGGATACCTTCAAAAGCTGTTTTCTCCAAAGTACTTGTTCTCAGAGACATAAAGATCCGCCCTCAAAGTAGCTCCCACACACACCAAACTTTACAATCTTGTACTTAACAAGATTTTGACCAAACGTACAGAGGGATTTGTTCAGATCCAATTCTAAGCCTGATTTATCAAAGTTGTAATTCCAAAAAACTTAGAAATTACGATTTTCTCTGGTTTACTCAAAAACTAAAAAAGATTTCAGAAATCCTCTCATTTTTTTGTATCTAATATGTCAACAAAATGAAGCAAGAAAATTGAACCTGAACCCTAAACCTATCCAATTTTTCAGTTTTATATGTAAGACATTTTTTTTCCAAATTAAATGCCTTATTTATACATGAAAACATTAACATGAAAAACGTATATAGTTTTTTCTTACTTTTACATACTTTAAGTACACTACAGAAGAAGTTTCTTACCTACCTAGTTTCATTACCTACCATAGCCGTTGTTATTTATATCATTTGTTTAAACTATGTTACTTTAGTATGACAAATTCCAAATGTAAACTTCCTAAATCTTCTAGTTGTCATGACCCCAGAGGATGTCTCATAGTTGAACTTTCGGGATAAAGAGTGTGAATCCAAATGTGCAAAGATCAAGCTAAAATAATCCAGCACGTTTAAATTCCTTGGTGCAGCCTCTCAGGTGCATGTGCATCCTTAAAAGGCATGGAGCACCAGCAACCTCAAGTTACACTGTGGTTAGGTCATGGGTTCAATTCCCAGACTGTCTGCAAACCGTCTGACTTGCTGCCTATTTGTAGCTGATGTGCCACTGACCCGAGATAGCATCTAATAAAAATCAAATTACATCTCAAAAGCAGAGTATGCATTCCCTTTTAATTGCTAAAAGAATCATAAACTTCTAACATGTCAAGTCACTAATCAAATGCATTCTTTAGAGAGTTATCCAATATGCAGTATTTGTCAGGGCAACAGCGATTCCACATTGTTTTTGAAGTACGTTCTGATAGCTAAGATGCTAGCTTAGCAACAGCACAGTCTAAACAAACAGAGAAGTGCATGCTTTATCTGCGACATGTGGCTTCAAATACAACCCCTATATGAGGCACTGGGTTACAACATGTCAGACTCCCTCGTAAAATGGAATTGAAGACTGCAAATATTTATCATTTGAAGATAGCATTACCAACATCAAGTCTTAACCTTACCTCCATAATAGCTTTCATTGTTCTAGAAATATCAAAGAGAAAAAAATGATATCAAATGTTAGCAACGTGCTAGCTTGTAAAAAACAGTTTACGAGTGTTGTTTGCTTCTGTTGTTGCTAATCGCTTCTCGTCCTGACGCCAAAGTTAACAGCGCGAGGCCCGTTAAAGTGGTCCCCAAAGGTCAGAGGTCATGTGGTGGACATCAGCTGACTCATTACAACTGTGTAATGACAGGAGAAGGTGCTTCCAGATGCTTCGGCGTGTGACGAGTCAAAACTGTTGCTATCACGAATCTCAGTGGCTCGATGGGTGTAACTTTTGATTGCCTATTAAGTGTGAATCATCTGGTTGTAGGCTTTGAAGTTTTGCATTAGCAGTAAAACGTATTTGACGACTAAAACCATGGATTGTTAAGTTTAATTCTTTTCAAAATCGTTGTATACATTTTATGTCTTGCACTTGAGCCATGTTTGGGCTGGCCCTGGTCCTCTAAACCAGTTCAATCTGGAGCACCTCTGGACCGCTTTTGTGAATGGCTGAATGAGTTTCCATAGCACGCGCCTGACATCACCCAAATATAACAAATGCTTTCCTGAATAAAATCTACATTGTATCTAAATTATACTTTTTCCGATCTCAGAAAATCACAAAAAGACGTTTAGTAATTCCAAGTTTGTGTCGCTGTGAAACGTGGCTAAAGCTAGAGTAAACAAGAAACAACTTCCGGTTTATCGTAATCTTTTTCTTCACTTACTTGACTTCTTCTCTGTGCCTCTGGGCTTCATTTATAAAATTTGTTGGGTTTGGTTAATATTAAATGCACTTGAAATATTATATTTTGGGTCTTAACGTGAGCGTCTTGCGTCGATGAACAGGAAACAGCTGATGCTAACGTACACAAGCTTTGTTTTGCTAAGTTTCAACAAATCATCATCAGTGGAACTACGCCAGTTTATCACAACATCGAGTCAAACGTTTGGTGAGAAATTATGTTGTTTTTTTCTCTATCTGCTGTTTGCCGTTTCGTTTTCAGGCGTAGCTAACAACAACTAGCATGCTAACAGCACACTTCCTGCTTCTCGGGGAATAAAACGCTCTAAACACAGACAGCACACAATGGACTCCTTTTCCAAATAGATACTTTTAGAATATATTTGCACTGTGGCACTTTATTACATGGAGGGGAAAAAAAGAGTACAGCCCCTTTAAGAAAAATACATAAATAAATAAATAAAATCTACCTTTTTCATTGATTTTGTTGGTGTTATTGCCATATATTTAGTTTATTTCAACACCAATTACTACGTCCTAAAACCTAAACAGTTTCAGCCCTGTTCATCCTGTATATTGCGCTTAAATGTAACAGAATGTGTTCACTTCACCCGTATCCTTTCCCTTGCAGTTCATAGCTGACATTCCTTCCGTATCGGTGGATCTGCGGCTGGTATCTCCTAACAGCGGAGTGGTACAGGTAGAGTTCAACCTCAATGACCCCCAAAACCCGGCTGTGAGGAATGTGTGACAATAACAGAGTCACACACGAGGAGAGAAATGGATAATCTCCACGTCAACACTCGACGCTCTGACACTGTACAAATACGGCTACTTTCAGGTGAGACTGACACTAGAAGGATTCCTTATGGGATTAGATGTTGTACGTGCTATCTCCTCTTAGCCTCTTGTTTACTTTGTGGTACTAATAATGAGCTACTTTAAAAACAGTAGCTTTCAGAAATTCATGTGAGATTGTGGTTTCGAGCTGCACAATTTGGGAAAAAGATGTACTTGCGATTTTTCTGACCGGTATTGTAATTGCAATTAGATTTGTGATTTATGTTTAAATAAAAAAAGGATTCTGTTCACATTCACATTCTAAACGCGTCCAGGAGAACGGACAAAAAGACTGAAATATGAACTGATAAAGTAATAAACGAATCACGTGTTTAGGAAGGATTTTGTCGATGTTACAGAAAAATAATAATAGCTAGGGATGCACAATTAATCGAAATCGAATTGAAATTGCAATTTTAGTGGATGCAATCAACAAAAGGTAGTAATTTTTGAAGTGCAATAATTTCCTCCACAAACGACAAAATAAACGGTTTTATTCTGCATAAAAAACTGCTATCACTGTAGTTCATATTTGTTAGAAGAAGTTCTAAAGCAAGCAACAAAGTGACCAAAATTATACTAAAAATGACAAAAATGTGACTTACAGGGTCAAGAACCATACTACAAGTGACAAATACATGACTAAAAGTAACAAAAACACGACTAAAAGCAAAAAAACTAAAGTCAATGTAAAAACGATACTACATGTGACAAATACGTGACTAAAAGTAACAAAAACACCACTAAAAGCAACAAAAATGCAACTTAATGTGACAAAAACAATACTACAAGTGACAAAAACAGGACTAAAAGTAGCAAGAACACAACTACAAGCTACAAAACGTGACTTATGTGACAAAACCATACTAAAAGTGACAGAATCACCATTAAAACCAACAAAAACGCGACTTTGTGCGACAAAAACTACACTAAAAGTGACAAAACAGGATTAAAAGCCACAAAAACACCACCAAAAGAAACAAAAACGCAACCTAATGTGACAAAAGTGATACAAAAACTGGACTAAAAGTAACAAGAACATCACTGAAAGCAACAATAACGCAACTTCAAGTAGTTTCCCATGCCTATGAAGCGTCTCACCTCAACATTCTTTGGGCCTGGGATAGTTTTCAATACCCTCAACGTTTCCTGGGTCTGGTCGCACCTTGTTCTCATCAATGGTGTTCCCTAAGAACCGAATCTGTCTCTGTCTGAATTTACACTTGCCTTTGTTGAGTTTGAGACCAGCTGCCTCAATCAGTCTCAGAACTTGTTCCAACCGTTTGTCGGTTGGAACAAGTTCCAGGTGTCCCCATGGACCAGGATGTCGTCCATTTACACCTCTTCTAACCCCTGCAGCGTCTCAGCCAGTTTACCGCTGAAATAGGGGCGCTTCAAATGCCAAAGGTGAGTCTGCAGAAGGCATGTCTCCCAAAAGGACTAATGAAGGTTGTCAGTTTGCGACTGTCTTTGTGCAGTGGGATTTGAAAGACCCCGAACACTTTGGAACCTGAGAGTCGTGGAGTAATCTCCTCCATTGTGGGTAACACGTATTTCTCCCGAGCTACTGCTTTGTTCTGCACAGCACCTCACCTCCAGATTACAGACAATATGAGAGACAGAGCAAGGCTGTGTGAGAAGAGGAAAGACGGTGGACTGAGCAGGTTATTACTGAGTTTAGCGAGAGACGAGAGTTTTCTGCAGGAGAAACGCAGGAGACGAGCATTTACTCACTCTGTGGCTGCTCCTTTTCCTCAAAGTTTTTAGCTGTGTTTCTGTCGGTCACAGAGCAGAGATCTGTCTGCACTCACCGGAGAAGTAAAAAGCATGTGTCCCAATTCAACAAGTTCCAATCGCTGACGCACACCCCTTGTTTGTGAACTAATAGAAAATAATGGGATCGCCTAATTTGCGTCCCAGCGTGTGTTGGCCTTAATAAAGTTATTCTTTGTTGTAAGTTGATGTATATTTCTTTCTGTTTTCTTTAATGTTAATAAGGATACAATGTTATGCAGAGATGGACATAACAATTTTATAGACAAATGAAACTATTCATTGTCGCGGTGGAGAGTGTGAAATGTTGTCTTCTTCCTAGGGGGGCACAACAGAAGATAATTAATAATAAGAAGAATTGTAACAAAGTACGCTGCATTGGATTTGTTGACAGCTCTAGTCCATATGAAGGGTATTTAGATATGAATTAAATCCATTCAAGCTGTGGTTTAGTCCTCACACTTTTCAGGTGAAGACGGACCGGACTTTTGTGGCTCTCAGTACTGCTGACGTTAACGTTTCTGTGCAGGATTTGACCACAAACTGCAGATCGTTGTAGGTTGTTTGTTCGCGGTTCATGTTGCAAATCTCTTGAGTAACTGTAACTCAAAAGCTTTTGTACTAATGTGACTCTAAAACTTGAATTCCAACCTATTTAGTTTCCTCAATTAAAATGTACTATTTTTTATACATTCTACAACTTAATTAGTCTATAAAGATCCAGTTACATGATGAGGAAATTCAAATATTTTTTTGTTTTTGCTGATCACGCCTGTTTTAATAACTGAATAAATGACAACACAAGTCATCGGGTAAAATGTAAATTCTATTACTGTTTTTCTTCAATATTTGATTAAACCCCTTGTAACTTATGTTTGATTTACATTCATCATGTTAATATAATTTGAAGTAGATAATACTGTTGACTTGATGTGATTAAAAAACAATACAATAAACTGAAATATTGGTCTAGTTTATGCCATAAACATCAGTGAGTGCATTTACATGCGCACGAATAACCTGCTTAATCTGGTGTTTACAGGCGCTCAGACAAACCAGGAGACGCACACTCCTGTTTACATGACTTTTGATCAGCTTTCCATAAGAACAAATGGACAAGATGCATTCAGAAAAGAACATGAGACAGAAGAGTGCAGTCAGAGCTTACAGTAAAAGATGTTGTAAACTGCTTCAGTTCAATTCGAGAGCAACCCAGTCAGTCACAGAGATGAGTTTTCTGTTAGAAGTTGGCTGTATAGATGTATGTGGTATTGCTCGCTTACCTAATGCCTTTTGAGCTTCCTAATCATTCACCGAAATCAGTTTATGAGCACTTTTCACAACTTTCAGAGCCCGGAGCAGAGTGTACCATCATGGCAAAGCTAACAAACATTAGCATGCTACTAGCGCAAATTGGGTACAGCCTTTTTTTGTTTCGGTTTCATGGGATTTACTGTTATTTTTAAGTCTTTGTGAGCTTCATTGAGACAAAATAAATACACGTTTCAAGCAAGTTACAACAATTTACCGTGAACGCTGCTTGGTAACATCAAACAAGAAATAACGTTAATAGTAAAAGCTAGCTGCATTTACCCTATATTTACTGTTTCAATGATCTTTTTCTACTGTAAATTTACTGGAATGAAGGTGTTTATGCCCAGTAATAGCTTTATAATCAACTCATTTCTGCCATGAGTCATGCTTTACTGCAAACAGCCGTGACAAGTGACAGCACACAGCTCCTCCAGTGCAGCACAGTAGCCCAGAGACCGTAACAGACAAATCTTTCTGCGCCATTTTCTTGGAATTTCATTATCCCGTCCAGGGCTAATTCGGTAACCGCCCCCCTCCTCCTCGCTCCATCGTAATAGTTTTCAACAACAATAAAGCGTTTATGGAGAAGCTTTGGCAGGAGGCTGTGCGCTGACTTCCAACGACAGAGCGTTCTCTTGGACATGTGCGGCCTTGGTGGTGGTTTCCTGGAAGATTTTTTTGACTTGGGGGCACGCTGCTCACTAAAGTTCCAGCCTTGAGTTAGTGAGTTATTTCCTGTGCCACTGTAACCCAGCAGGAGGATATATATGAGCTCATGGATGTGTTGTTGTTGTTGTTGTTGTTGTGTGGAACATAAGAGCCCGACCTGGAAAAGGATCTAACCTCGGTGGGAGCGCTGGAGGTGTTGGACTCATTGAGCTGTTTTGAAAGCGAAGGTTGTTTTGACCAATTACAGGCAACGAAACGTGACTAAAATTGGGCCTGAATGCAACTGGGCAAGAAGATTAGTGCAGAAATGGTATGTTTACCTATATCAAGTATGCAGTAATTCATTTGACATATTAGCCGAATCTTCTCTAATTACTGACATCGGTTTGGTTTGGATTTTTGAAAGTACATCAATCAGAAGAAGGGGTGTACACAGAAAGACTGTTTTTGGGAATTAAATATGCAAAAGTAATAAAATGCAATTCATTTGGGCTGTACAATGAATCAAAATCAAATGAAAATCGCAATTGGAATGGACACAATTAGCAAATTGTAATGGCTGCTAAAGTGCAATAATTTCCTCAACAAACAACAAAATATCCTGTTTTATTCTGCATAAAAGCTGCTAATCCTGAAGTTTATATTTGTTAAAACATGTTCTGGAACAAGAAAATGCCACTAAATGCAATAAAAATGCAACTAAAATTGACAAAAATATGGCTAAAAAAGACAGAACAGCGTGACTAAAAGCGATAAAAACACAACTAAAAGTGGAAAAAACGTAACATAAAGTGACAAAAAACATAAGTAAAGACAACGAACACGAGACAAAGTGACAAAAATACGGCTAATAGTGACAAAAATGTAACTATGAGTGACAAACATGCGACTAAAAGTGACAAAAATGAGAAAAAGTGACAAAAACGCGACTCATAGTAACAAAAGTGCAATTGTAAGTGACAAAAACGCGACTAAAAGTGATAAAAATGAGACAAAGTGACAAGCTAATAATGACAAAAATACACCTAAAAGTAACAAAAATGCATCTGACATTTACAAAAACGCAACTTAAATAGACAAAAATATGGCTAAAAGTGACTAAAGAATGTCTAAAAGCATCAGAACAGCATGACTAAAAGCGATAAAAACACAACTAAAAGTGGAAAAAACGTAACATAGTGACAAAAAACGTGACTAAAGACAACAAACAGGAGACAAAGTGACAAAAATACAGCTAAGAGTGACAAAAATGTAACTATGAGTGACAAACATGCGACTAAAAGTGACAAAAATGAGAAAAAGTGACAAAAACGCGACTCATAGTAACAAAAGTGCAATTGTAAGTGACAAAAACGCGACTAAAAGTGATAAAAATGAGACAAAGTGACAAGCTAATAATGACAAAAATACAACTAAAAGTAACAAAAATGCATCTGAAAGTTACAAAAACGCAACTTAAATTGACAAAAACAAGACAAAGTGACATGCGTGTGACAATAGTGACAGATAGCAACTGAAAGTGACAAAAACGCAACTAAAAGTGACAAAAATGAGACTACAAGTAACAAAAGTGCAACTTAAAGAGCCCAAACGCGACTAAAAGTGATAAAAATGAAACAAAGTGACAAGCATGCCACTAATAATGACAGAAATATGACTAAAAGTAACAAAAATGCATCTGAAAGTTACAAAGTGATAAAACACAACTGAAAGTGAGAAAATGCAACTGAAAGTGACAAAAATGCGAGTAGAAGTGACAAAAATGCGACTGTAAGTAACAAAAATGCAACTCAAAGAGCCCAAACGCGACTAAAAGTGATAAAAATGAAACAAAGTGACAAGCATGCCACTAATAATGACAAAAATATGACTAAAAGTAACAAAAATGCGTCTGAAAGTTACAAAAACGCAATTTAAAATGGACAAAAACAAGACAAAGTGACAAGCACACGACTAATAGTGACAGATAGCAACTGAAAGTGACAAAAATGCAACTAAAAGTGACAAAAACGCAATTAAAAGTGACAAAAATGCGACTATGAGTAACAAAAATGCAACTCAAAGCTCCCAAACGCAACTAAAAACATCAACATGCGACTACAAATGACAAAAATATGACTAAAAGTAACACAAACACAACACATGATTCTTTTAGCTTGTCAGTTCATATTTCAGTCTTTTTTGTCAGTATTGCATTATTAAAACATAAATCACAAATCTAAGGGAATGGAAGTGAGCAATACATGTCAATGCTATAGTTTTAAATAAACTAGTTTTCACATTTCAAAACCATAAAAACCAGGTACAGAACCTTTCAATGAACATCTTTGAGCCCAAACACATGAAAACCTAAAAATCAAACCTCAATCCAAAAATCATTAAACTGGTGAAGAACAACAACATATTTTTTATCACGCTTTCCATCCTATAAAGAAAAATGTATTTAGCGGCTGCATTGCCCACATACTGTTTGATATTCATAAAAGTTGACATTTACCATCATCTGGAGTGTGATGATAATTGCACACCATCACACACTTGAAAGTTATTGGGCCAAAAAACCTCTTGCCAAATCCCGGCTCAGCACTTGTACTCCTTCCACTGCTGTAATTACAGAATAGTAGCTCCGTGTGAGGTGAGTCTGCGTGCCGCACACTTCACACACACAGAGGGTGAATCAGGCCTGCAGCGAGTGGAGACACGCTGGAGACCCTATCCCCTGTCAGCTGGGCGGGGGCAACACTGTCTTAGCAGATCAAGATACCATTAAATTCAGCGAAGCCAAGTTTTCAAACGTGATGAGATTTCCAGTATGTCCTTAAAGGTGCTGTGCCTGATTTGAACCGTGCATTCCTAGCATCAAAATTACTCACCGCAATGAGTTTATAGGCGCGTTTCACGACTTTCAGAGCCCAGTCACGGTGAAAGTTAACAAATATTAGAGTGCTAACAGCTCACTTCCTGTTTCGCGGAGAATAAAACGCTCTATAATTGGATGCAGACAGCACACTGCGGTCTTGTTTTGACCCCAAGAACGTCTTATAGTCACTTCTTGTACTGGGGCAAAACAGATTTAAATGTATTACTATGCAAAAAAAATTTGGTACAGCCCCTTTAATATTTATCTTTCATGATACGTCTTATATTTATTTTGCATGTAAGCTATTCATAATAAATTGGCGTGTTTTTCTTAATGGTACACATTTATTCAGGAGGATCTGTCATGGAGATGTTTTGTTTTGGTTACACTGCTCAGCTCCATGGAGATTGATAAGTTCAATGCCGTACAGTGGAACATTTGGCAAAGCGATGTCACATAGAAACGTTTTTAAAGGACTCAAATAGGCATTATTTACATTATTTAAATGTGATGTTGAGCAACTCTGCCTCGGCATCTCAGGTTTTAGAGCAAAATATTTTTTAGCTGGAACACCATTGAAAGGGAAGATAAACAAAGCTCCTCTGACATGCTAATGTAAACACACAGTTGGCTTTGACAGCAAAAATGCGATGATTTATGGACCTAAAACAGCGCAAAGGATCTCTCCATCATGACGTCACAAAACTGGGATACTTGAAACTGAGTATTTTTTGAGGAAGATGATTTACTTAACAGGATTCCTCAAACACACGTGAATGAAGCCAAATACAACTCCAGGTATGTTTAGAACTTGGTCAAAAGTTCAAAAAGGTTAATATGTGTCCTCATACCATTAAACCACTGGAGCTAAAGTATGCTAATTGTTTATCATTTTCTCTACTTGAACTCCTAAATAGTTTTGAATCTCACGCTAATTTTCTGTATACACTCACTAGCATAATAACAATGTATGTATACTTATATAACAATACTTCTGAAGTCATTTGAAAAGCAGACAGGGCTGTAAGGAGATTACAAACGGGGCCCCAAGTCTGTTAAGACTTCCCCTTAAAACAGAAAGCATCAACTGAATAGCTATCACGCTATCTTCAAATTCTTTTCTCAGCTTCTAAACACTCAACGCAAGTCTTACATGTGTTTTAACTTCTTTTACGCCATCATCGTTTCCAGGATGATTGCCACCCAGCAGAGCTTTGCGTCGGGCCCCCCAGAAAGCTTCGAACGGCCCTGCAATTAGACCCATAACCCATCTCACCTCGACCGTGTCTTTCCTTGCGCACATGTCCTGACTTTTTGGCGTCATGTGAGGGTCTTTGAGTGCTCCACAGATCGGGCCCCTCCGACACCTCGGCTCTAATTCATCGGCGCACATTAGCTGCCTTTATGTAGAGTTCCACGACTGCTGTGACCACACCCCCAAAACAACCTCACGCCCCTCAAGTCCAATATTTATCCAATGCATACAAGTAAACATGTACAATAGATCTAGTATCGGTAAGAGCTTTATAATTATTATTTCAGCACGGTAAGATGTTTTTGTATATGTTGTACTTACTGTATATATCTGTGCAGACGTTTAAGCCTGCACAAATATGTTAAAGCTTGTAGTGAAAACATTATAAGAAACAGGTAAACAAAATTGAGTGTAAACATTTTGGAGGCAAAAAAAAATCATTAGCCGTCAATTATTTTAAATTTGGCATGAATAAAATGGGAAAAATGGGAATCAAATAATGTGTGTATTGTTGGTGAATGAGTAGAATGGGTAGAGATAAGTACTTAAAGGTGCACTATATAAATTTTCTGGTGGAGGGTGCGCCTCCTGCTTGTCTCCATGGAGATGTGATTGCTTTTTCTTATATGTTCAACGTTAATGCTTGTTTGTTAAAGTATTTTTGAGAATTGAAGACAGTGCAAAATAGAAAAGAGAAATCCCATAGATACAGTTGATAACACGTCATATAGGGGCGTGGTCTGGAGTGATCGAAACTCTCCGTTGATTCAATGGGAAATGCAACTTTCAAGACTTTTCCTGGCGAATTATGTGTATTTTAAGCACAACTAATTCAAGTCAAATAATTCATGTCACAAATGATACTTAATGGACGTTGTTGACCTGGTTTTACCTCAGAAAAGTAATTTTCCTGTTAAAATACAGAGGTGGCGCTAGCATCGCGGTAGTATTTAGCCCACATCTAACTGTTGGACCACTGTATTCTTCTCAAAGTCTTTGTGTTTCTACGTGGCAACTCCTAAAGTCTGCGTTTTCTCTTCCTACCTGATGAACAGTAGGTAATAGAGCAGCTCTTCTACATTCAAATGAATGGATTGCTTCCCACAGTAGTTTGTTAGTGGGTGTTCCTTGGATGTCAGCTGTATTTGTGGAGAATTGCAGGCAAAGCAAAAACATGGTAATGATGAATCATTGATGATGAGCAGCTCTGAATCCATTCATTGCTTATGTCTGATTGCTGAAGGATTCTTCCAGATTACCTTAACCTGTTCACAGCTCTGGTGTAACCTGATCCTCCTCCTCACTCTCCTCCTCTCGCTGAAGTGGCTGTTGTGTATGTAAGAGCTCGCCTCTGCTTCAGTCATTTATGGATGTCTCTCCAAGGCCCACACATAAATCACACGCACTTTTCATCAGTCCAAAGAAAACTACAGAGCTCTGGAGGTGGACAGTCAGTGTGAGAGGGTCATGGGAACAACCTGTGGATCATCACTCACATCTAAACTGTGTGCTATTGTGGGGTTTTGGGTGGATACTTAGTAACATTTTGAAATAGATAAAACATTTTGAAATAGATAAAACATTTTTATATTTCTTCAGGGGCAGGACTCTCACTACTTAAAGTAGCATATAAGCCCGAGTTCCCATACCAGCTCTCTGATTGACAATGACTTTTGGATAAAAGTCGAAACGTCTCCATCTTCAAACAGCGTCCGGATGACAACCCCTGAAACCCTTTCTACGATATTGCTTCAATATTTAATGTAATTTATTTAGCATTAAACATTACACAGAATTTTAATCAAGTGGTTAGGCCAGCAATGCAAACACACATTTAGAAGGTGAGTCCAATTTGGGCTTTGTCAATAATAGGATAAAGTTACATCTTGGGCATAGCCCATATGCATAAAGTGCATATGGGTGATAGCCTGTCCATGGGTTTTGGTTATATGGAAAAATTAGGACAGTTGCTAAAGCAACACACAAAATATCATATCTTTTGAGTGGTGAAGTCCTCAAAATGCCTCCTGATGCAGGGTGGGTGCTTTCTGTTATATGGAAAAAATATATTTTTTAAAGTTGTTAATTGCTATGGCTACGGTCCTAATTTAAAGCCCCACTGTGTAATTTTTCAGTCAAAAAATATACTGAAATAAAAGCATATTTTCTTACTTTCCATATCTTTGGATGTATGTATTGCACTGAAAACATACAAACACACATGCTCTACTGAGAGGGAGCTTGCATCTCCACCTCCAGAAAAATACACGTTGCTGCTTTAATGTAGGCTAGCTTAAATGTTTAAGACCTGTTTTAATTGTTTGTGCCAAACCGCTTTACAAGATACTGGCTTCAAAATAAAACCTTCATGCGTAAAAAGCCGCTGGAGCTTTTACGCACGGTCTGTCCTAGCTGTCCCTGAACGCACCGCAGCGGCAGACCTGTGCAGAGCCAGCTCCAGCCCCAGCTCCAGCGCAGAGGAGAGCGGAGCGGGCTGGAGTGTGGACCGGCCTCCTCCTCCGCGGGACGTCCAGCCGGGATTTCACCGTCAGCACCCGGGTACAGCCCACTCCGGCGCGGGATGGACCGCACGAGCGGAACACGAGCTTCTCTCCGGCGTGACTTGAAGGTTCTTTGACAAACAGCGTTGCTAAAAGTAAAAGGGGGGCTGGACTTTACGCACGGGCTTGACTCTCTGTAGAAGTGGATTCAGACGGTTCCACGTGGATTCCTTCACTGACACTTTCTCGAGAAGCTGCTGACGTTAAAATGCGCTGCACGTCACCCCTCGCGCTGCTCCTCACGCACACTTGCACCTGAGCCAGAGGAAGCATGCTGCTGGTATGGGTCCCGGTGGGTCTGGTGCTGGGCTTCATCATCTCGCAGACGTGGAGCGTGCACATGGCCTGGGAGAACCGAGGCACGCAGCCGCACATCATCTTCATCCTCGTGGACGACCAGGGCTTCAGGGATGTCGGGTACCACGGCTCCGAGATCAAGACCCCCGCCATAGACCGGCTGGCGGCGCAGGGAGTGAAGCTGGAGAACTATTACGTGCAGCCGCTGTGCAGCCCGTCCCGCAGCCAGCTCATGACCGGCAGGTACCTCACTCTGCACTCTACACTCTATACTCTAAATACTCTACACTCTGCACTCTAAATACTCTACACTCTATACTCTAAATACTCTACACTCTATACTCTAAATACTCTACACTCTGCACTCTAAATACTCTACACTCTGCACTCTAAATACTCTACACTCTATACTCTAAATACTCTACACTCTATACTCTAAATACTCTACACTCTGCACTCTAAATACTCTACACTCTATACTCTAAATACTCTACACTCTATACTCTAAATACTCTACACTCTGCACTCTAAATACTCTACACTCTATACTCTAAATACTCTACACTCTATACTCTAAATACTCTACACTCTGCACTCTAAATACTCTACACTCTATACTCTAAATACTCTACACTCTATACTCTAAATACTCTACACTCTATACTCTAAATACTCTACACTCTGCACTCTAAATACTCTACACTCTATAATCTAAATACTCTACACTCTATACTCTAAATACTCTACACTCTATACTCTAAATACTCTACACTCTATACTCTAAATACTCTACACTCTATACTCTACACTCTGCACTCTAAATACTCTACACTCTATACTCTAAATACTCTACACTCTATACTTTAAATACTCTACACTCTATAATCTAAATACTCTACACTCTATACTCTACACTCTATACTCTAAATACTCTACACTCTATACTTTACACTCTAAATACTCTACACTCTATACTCTACACTCTATACTCTAAATACTCTACACTCTATTCTCTAAATACTCTACACTCTACTCTAAATACTCTACACTCTATACTCTACACTCTATACTCTAAATACTCTACACTCTACTCTATACTCTACACTCCACACTCTACACTCTATACTCTAAACGCTCTGCACTCTACACTCCACACTCTATACTCTATACTCTAAACACTCTACACTCCACACTCTATACTCTAAACACTCTACACTTTACACTTTACATTCTACACTCTACACTCTATACTGTAAACACTCTACACTTTACACTCTACACTCTATACTCTAAACACTCTACACTTTACACTCTACACTCTATACTCTAATCAATCTACACTTTACACTTTACACAATCAATCTACACTTTACACTTTACACTCTACACTCTATACTCTATACACTTTACACTTTACACTTTACACTTTACACTCTACACTCTACACTCTATACTCTAATCAATCTACACTTTACACTCTACACTCTACAGATCACTTGAGTAGAACGATTGTCCTTAGAATCATCTATAATCCAATCATTGATGTTTGACACTGACGTAAAGACAGCATATGATTGTGATCTTGTAATTGCCTGATTTGGTGATTTACTATAACATGTCACACCAGTATAACGTGTGGCCAAACAGACACTGTCACAGAGTACAGTACTTCTACACCAGACCTATTCAACACGCGGCCTGTGGGCCAGATCAGGCCCTCCAAACGATCTGATCCGGCCCGTAGCCCATTGTACAAATATTTTAAAATATATGTTCGCTTGTTTAGTGTTTCATTTCTGATTTAGTCCTTGTTTAATTCTGCTTTAGACCAGGTTTGGTCCTGGGTTAATTCTGGTTTGCTCTCGTTTAGTTGTGGTTTAGTCCTAAAAAAAAAATCTAATAAAGGAAATGTTATTATATTATCAGCATTTAAACAGGTCTAGTGTTGGGGATATTTTGTGTGACATCAAATTGTGTCAAAAGTTAACTAAACAGCTTTGCTACTAAAGATGATGTAAAACTGATGCTCAGCTCAACTCAGCTCAGTTGTAAGAGATTTAAGCTTCCTCTAGTGTATGCTATTGTCCCGTCTTTGGGCAAGACACTTCCAATGTCTGTGTAGTCTCTCTTCAATGTGTCTTAGAGATCGACTGATTTTTATTTATTTTTTTATGGTCGATTGTTTAGAATCCAGAGAAACATCTGTCAGATAAGCGCTACCAATATTTTTGAGCCAATATGAAGAGCCAAATTTGATCATTTAAATGTACCCACAGCCCTTTTATCATAAACCTTTGGCTGTCATAAGCAGCTATAATCCATGCTGTGCCCACTCAAACATTAAAATAAAGCATGAGTATTCCTCAGGCAGCCAGTCACCTAAATCAAAAATATCGGCCTGTCCCTAGGGTTATAATTCTTTAGTCGTTTAATCGATTAATCAGTTGACGGTGTCTTAGTCGGCCAAGATTTTTATTAGTTGACTGATCATTTTATTAAAATTCAAATTATTTATGTGTCAAACGAGAAAATGTGGAGTGACTTGGCTGAAGATTTTGAACATATAAATACTCTTTTTCCTAGTACTTTTTTTTTATAAATAGTTTTATCATGAATTCCTGTGCAATTGTGGTCTTTTGAGCACAGTTTCAGACAGTTACATGGAGAAACTTTACAGTTTTTATAGTATAGTAGTATAGCCACAACCCTTTTTAGTCAACTAATTGGTTGATTGGGCAGGTCTTTAGTCGACCAAGAATTTCTTTAGTCGACTACAGTCTACTGTGCTGATAGCTGATATATGAACTCCCTATGTCAGTGGGTAAGTTGTCCTTTAATTTTTGCACCTCTTTTTGTGACTTCATCTGAAGTAAAACTCGATAATTTTTTGTATGCCAACAACGATGTTCAGACGATATTATGTCAGTCCAACAGTAATGTGTTAAAACATGTCTTTAAATGTCTTTAAACATGTGAAATGTCTGTAAAGTTAATCACAAAAGTGCAAAAATATCACATTTTACCCAACATACCTTTTTGTTTTTCATCAGCTATGTTAATAAACTATACCCAATATTCAAATTTTGCATATCTTCAAAACAACTTTTACAACATTATCTACAATTGGATGTATTGCCCACCCTGATGTAAGATGTATGTAAGACTGCATAAGTACTTAAAATATATATATAAATATAAAATATATAATATAAAATATGTCCATGATTTTCACCGCTAGTGCTATAAAATGTAGCATAAACCTGTAAGCACCAGTATTTGTTTTTCCTGGACTCAAACACTCGTCTCTCCGTTGTCTGAAATGACGCATAATGTCCTAAAATGTAAAGTATTGTTTCAACTATCATCACTCACACAACCATTATATTTCCCACATGGCCAAAATCAAACAGGAGTGCCTGAATATCTCCTGACAACCCAATCCTTCAATCCCCCAGTAGTTTCAATATCCCGTTACACGAGCCATCGACTGTGAAATTGTTCTCCGGCGATTCTGCAGCTGTGGTTGTGCTTGCGCCGGTCTCGGTGGGTGACGGGAAGCAGGAGTTGGGTCCTCCTCTGCCGACGGGGGGTCCGTGCGGTCTGGCTTTGTAGTTTGCTTACGCCGAGGAGTATCAGCAGTTTCCCGTGCGCTCAGCGGGACCCCCCCTTCCACATGTCCGTCCCGCTGGTGCTGTACAGTGCGGGTTTGGCACGGGTCCGACGGGATAATGAGCAAAGTGCAACCACCCACGCTCTCAGGGTTTGAAAAGGTGCCACGTAGGTAGCGGGGAATACGTGCTCGTAAAAGTGAGCGTGAGGTATTTTAATGTGCAGGTGAATGGAAGTGCGTTAAAGGAGCGCTTAGCGAGTGTGTGGTGGCACAGCGGGATGCAGGACTCGACTCCGGGACTCGTGACTAATAGACATGTAGAACAATAATAGGGTTGTAGTTGATGGGCAATATGCCAAAAAATGTATATCACAATTTTCTTGGCGTTAGGTCACGATTCATGTAAACTTAATATCTACTAGGGTTTTATGACCTGCCACTGAACAAGTTCGCTGACAACCCCTGAAACCCCCTGAAACCCTTTCTACGATGAACCACACCTGAACGAATGAGGGATTACATCGACGAAGTTCGCTTAGGCTTAATGGGCTGGATATGACTTGATTATAGATGATAATGACTTGACTTGGTCTAGATCAGGACTATTCAACTTTATTTCACCCAGGGCCAGATTTTTCAGGTCTAAACCAGGACTAAACCAGGACTAAACCAGGTCTAAACCAAGTCTAAATCAGGACTAAATCAGGTCTAAACCAGGTCTAAACCAAGTCTAAACCAGGACTAAACACATCTAACCAGGACTAAACGGGTCCAAACCAGTACTAAACCAGGACTAAACCAGGTCTAAACCAAGACTAAACCAGGACTAAACCAGGACTAAACCAGGACTAAACCAAGTCTAAACCAGGACTAAACCAGGACTAAACCAGGCCTAAACCAGGACTAAACCAGGTCTAAACAGGACTAAACTAGGTCTAAACAGGACTAAACCAGGACTAAACCAGGTCTAAACCAGGACTAAACCAGGTCTAAACCTTGACAAAACCCAGGACAAAACCAGGTCTAAACCAGGACTAAACCAGATCGAAACCAGGACTAAACCAGGTCTAATCAGGGCTAATTTCATCCATTTAAAATGTAATTTTGATTCGATTTTGATGAATTGTGCAGCTCTAGCTCAGACTCGAAAAATTCTAACTGGACCACAGCCCCAGTTCCCTCGTTGTCTGTGTAGGTGTCCTCTCGGTGTTCTTCTTTCCCCATCAGCTTAAACCTCTACTATAAGTTGGTCGTCCAGCGAGGCACTCTGGACCACAATCCTTGCCCACTGCTCCTGACAGTTAACCCCAGCAGTGCCAGTCGAAGGATGGTAAACGCAGAGGACAAACATCTTTATGGTTTGACTTTTGAGAACTTAAGCTTACTCTTTCTAAATGAAGCCTTTCCGTTGCCTAATTTGGAAACAGAAAACATTCTACACGATGACAAGATGTATACTTATCAATGCATATGACTCTTGCCTCATAAAATATTGAAATAAATAATAAATACATAACAAAATTAAATCCAGAGCTAAAGTATTGAGTTCAGAAGTTGGTTTCAATGTGAAGGCACTCTCAATTAAGATTGTATTACAACCGATCTCAATGGTGCTGCCCACGTTGTTCATTTTGCCCATAGACTTTAAAAATGAAGATATTAAATGAAGGCATGGTAGAGACGAACCAGATCACAGAAACTTGTCATCATTGATTCCAGTGTTTCAGTTAGAATGGCCAATTTAATACCTTCCTATTGTTTTGCTACAATGACTTAATGGAGCTACCGACACTGCTTTATATCTTGTCTCCTCGCATGTGCTTTCACTTAAAAAGGCTACGCACGCACAATGGCTTTACAAGCAACAGTTAAGGCTGCTAGCGATTATCAGAGATCAGAGATTGGGCAGCTGGGTCTAGTTTGTTTCTTGTTGTGTTCCGTAAGCGTCATTATCTGCGCTATATGCATATGTGCGCTCGCGGTTCAAGGTATAACCCAGAAAGTAGTACATCGTATTTTAAGATTTCAACATTGATCAGGCTAACAAATAGTAGATTCTGGTGTAAATATCAATTGTTTTGGTATAGTTATAGAATTTACAATGAACTGTGATCGATACAACTGCAAACTGCATATTTTCAGTGGATCGTTTGAGCTGTAATCAAAGAACCCATGCCTGTACATTACGCTTTGTACAAATATTATTTGTATGTATTTATTTAAGAAAAAGGAACGACAACGAATATGAATGAACAAGATTAGAACAGATTATAGCGTAATTTCCATTAGCAAACAAGGACATGAAGAGTGATTGTCATTTCATATTAGCACCAAGATTTAACAGTGACATGTTAATAAAGCCAGAGAGTGATCAGAGACATTAGAACAGAATTCATCTGCACTGTACATTGCACTCATTCCTGTTGCGCTGATTCCTATAGTGCTAATTACTATTGCACTGATTCTCGTTGCGCTGATTCCTTTTGTGTTGATTCCTATTGCACTGATTCCTGTTGCGCTGATTCTACATTGCGCTTATCCCTATTTTGCTTATTCCAACTGCACAGAATCCTCTTGTGCTAATTCCTATTGCTCTGATTCTTATTGTGCTGATTCTTGTTGCTCTTATTCCTATTGCCCAGATTCTTATTGCACGGACTCCTATTGCCCTGATTCATATTGCACTAATCCTTATTCCACTGATTCTTTTTGTACTGATCACTATTGCACTAATCCTTGATTTCTTTTGCACCAGTTCTTATTGCATTGATTCCTATTGCATATATTCCCATTGCGTTTAACTTTTAAAAGAGACTTGTTATGCTTTTACAGGAACTTATTATTGAACTATAACTTTTATAGTTCAATATAAAAGTTCAATATAAAAGTTATGGAAATTACGCTATAATCTGGCATACTTAGATTTGTTCAATAATATTTGTTTTCACCCCTTTTTCTTAAATAAATACATGCTTGTAATTAAGCCGTTTTTGATCAATCACCATTTTACATTTTGTGCTTTGTGAACGGAAATATTGGTCAAAAACTGCTTAATTACAGTAATAATAATAAGCACTGGCTCATAGTGACATTTTACCATAGCATGCATCGGATTGTCATTTACAGATTTTTATTTTCGAAAAGTGGCTTTGTAACATTTTAGACCTCTACACATGTAGAACTCTACACATATGTATCACTTGGAGTCCTCATTTTGGGATAGGGATAGGGGATAAGTGAAAACAGGAATTTTCTGAGCACTCGAGCCTCAGTTGCAGGACAATACAGGATTAACTTAGTAAACTAACTATGAGGAAACAGCAAAAGTTAAAAGCTCATTAAAGGGAGCGTTGGTACATGATCTCCTCTTTTGTTTTATGTGATGGCGGCAAAGCAGTACAAGACTTAGATCCGGAAAAGAACCACTGCTCCTGACGGGTTCGAGGATGAAGATTGAATAGGCTTGCGTTTACTTTTCTATAAATCCATCTTCAGGTATTATTTTTTTAGTAATCAAGTGCTTTATAATGAAATGGAGCAGGGTCTTTTGTATAGTTTCCTTTGGCGAGACAATTTTCCATCTCCAGCTGGTCCAGGAGTTAAGTCTGTATTTGTAAATGGAAGATGTCATGTGTTTGAATTGAACGATAGAGCTCCGTCCATCCATGGAGCCGCACAACACCGGAGCAGACTAAATACTGGAGAACAAAGTCTTTTAAGCCCGGCCTGTGCCAACACGCCAGGGCAAACATCAGGGGGCATAAAGAATTAATGCACAGCAGTAAATCACTACACCTGAGTGAGTCTGTTTAGGTCGGTTACCCCGGCAACTGGAAGCATTTGCATAGTGCTGCGTCATGCCACTGAGTGTAAGAGCATTTTATAATTGTGGACTGTTTTGTATTGTTGGAGATTGTTGCTAAAGGACTTTCATTTACCTTCTGAAGAAAATTAATAGTTTTTGCATTTCCAACTGTATAATTGCAGCACACACAAAAAAAAACAAACATTTACATATGTAGAGTAAACGAGAAACTTTTAAAAGAAGAACCAAATTTAAAAGCACAGACAATTTTTGGTCAATTCTCGCTCTTTGTTTTTTAAAATGGAGCGAAAACCCCTCAGTGAAATCTGCTCACACAACCTCAGTTCAGCTTGGAGAGATTTCCAAGCTGTGGGAGCGTCATTGCCGAATACTTGCTTTCCTCAATCAGTCTGTATAGGGAAAGACGAGCAGTAAATGTGACGTAAGCGCAGGACATTTTGACCTTCAGCAAAAGACAGGACGCACACAACCACTATGTGTGTTTTTTAATGTATCTAACGTTGGAAAGATCATGCACTTTTCCTATGTTTGCTTCGCTCTATAGTAATTTTTTGATGATGCTGACATCCATCCCTCAGTCTACTCTAAGTAAGGGTTGTCAAAATTGAAAATCAGGTTCTTATTAATACTAAAACTAGCATCTGGACATAGGTTTTTAAGAGTGAAGACATTTTGCCGTTCGTCTGACAGAGAAATGGAGTCTCTGACTACTGAACTACTGTTCTGTTGACGGAATTTATTTCTTTTGCTATGGAGCCCATCTGGACAGCTAAGGGTTTATATAGACTTAAAACTAGTATTGATACTCGAGACAAGGCAACATTTGATCTTCTTTGAATCCTGAATAGTTTTAGAATGATCTTGAGCTTTATAAGAACTAGTATAAGATCACATGGTAACATAAAGAAAGTACAATTATTTAAAGATGAAAGTTAGTTACAGTTAATTGAGTAAAAATAGCAAACAAAACAAAAATTGGAATAAAAAAAAAAAGAAATTACAATTTTAATGGACGCAATTAGTAAATCGCAAAGACTGCAATTTTTAAGTGCAATAATTTCCTCCACAAACAACAGAATATAACTGCTAACACTGTACTTTAGTTTTGTGAAAACATGTTCTTAAACAAGCAACAAGCAACAAGTCCGACTTAACGTGACAAAAACGGAACTAAAAGAGATGAAAGTGACAAAAACACGACCTAAAGTGACAAAAACATGCTAAAAACGACAAAATGCTAATTGAAGCAATAAACGTGACTAAACGCGTCAAATACGCATTTAAAAGTAACAAAAATGCGGCCTAAAGTGACAAAAACTTGATTTAAAGTGACAAAAACTTGATTTAAAGTGACAAAAGCTTGATTTAAAGTGACAATAACGCAATTTAAAGTGACAAAAACAGAAGTAAACGTTACAAGAACAAGACTAAAAGCCACTAAAATGCAACTAAAACCAACAAAAACAACACTAAAAGTGACTCAAACCTTTTGAAACGTGATTTTTTTTGTTTGTTGTCTGTTCACATTCCAGTCTTTTTATCAATTCTCCTAAATATGTTTAAAATGTGACCTTTTAACAGAATCCTATTATTAAAACATAAATCGCAATCACGGGTCAGAAACATCGCAATTAGACATTTTTCCCAAATCGTGCAGCAAATCAATCATCACCACTCTTTTTTCCAACTTAATTACAGCTCCAAAATCCCTATTTGCTTTTGCACTGTCCACATTATGGTTAATTTCGGACAGTAAATCAGGAAAAGGGTGTATTTCGTTGCACTGACCACAAATATCTGACATGACAATGGCCTAAGTCATGAGTGGGCGTTGACTTCCTGGGTGTACACTGTAGTATCAGTCGGACAAGCTGAAGCAGGACGTATTGTACACACTGACTGTACGGGCAGAATGTGTGGCCAGATTGGAAGTTTTGGAGCATCTGGAAAATATCAGCCTCTGTCAAACACGGCCTCACTTAGTTTTCCTCTAACAAACATGTGGAGACGTGAGCCGCGGGCTGTGGGTCCATCCTCGACATCACGGACAAGTACTGCCCCTTTAACTGCAGAGGGAGAGAAAGTCTGGGTAATGATAAAATGAAAATATAAAGGGATATATACAGCAATGTTTAATGTTTGAGGCGAGACACAGCAGGTCAATCGGAAGAAATCGTAAATTTAATGATATCAATTTGAAATGTCATCTATGGCATAGAAAGCAGAAATGTGAAAAGAAGAAAGAGCCTTTACTGTCTCCCTATGAGAGCCCCACAACCCAGAGAAAAGTCAAAACACATAATTCACACTGCATTGGATATAAACAATTACACATACATGGCCTTAAAATGTAGTTTCAGTTGTAGTTAATGTTGTAGTTAATGTAGAGCAGTTAATATTGCACTCTTCCTAGTTTAAAGCAGAACAAAGTAACTCTCTTGTGAAAAACACTGCGAAAAGACATAAAAGCATCTTTTTTTCTACCTTTTTATTCAAATAAGGAAGTACAATCACATACAAAAACATTTCACGTTGCTTAATATGAAAAAAGAGCCAGGGTTTCTCAGGAGAGTTGTCTTCAGGTCGGTGTCTGCAAATGTTGCAGCTAGTTTTCCGCCCAGAAACAGCAGGGGGCGACGACGGGGCTTCAAACGCCCGAAAACACAAATGCAACCACCACATGGACTTAAAGCTCAACAGCAAATAAGTTGTTAAGTAAATAAGTACGCTGTTTTCAGGCCCCAGGAAATCGATGCATTGTGACTTGTCGTTGCTCGTGTATAATATTTTAGTGGCAAGACTTTTATCAAGACTATCTATTCTTTCTTTTTTTAATTACAGAGATTATTTGGGTTATTTTATTTTGCAACTAGATGTTACTAAAGATTGGCATAAAAATACAAATTCTGCTTCCTTTTTGGAGATAAAATTTAAAATAAATCAGATTTAGAATCAGATTACAGATTACAAGATGAGGCATATGTAATAGGTCTTCTTTAAGGTTGATCTTTATGTCTTGATTGGAGAAATTTGGAGAAAAACTACCCCTTAAGTTACTGTCACCCAGATAAATCTATGGATGTGAGTGGATTGAATGAAATAACAAAACATCTTTTGGTGCAGATTGGACAATACTGTCTCACGTGTTGAGAGAGCGAACTGACCGAAAACACAAACAATTAAAAACAAGAGCTTTGCCTCAAGTTTTTAATCATTTAGAAGTAACAAACCTTTCAACTCAATTAGTGCTCATGAGGTGTGTTTGAACAATGAGAAGTAGACATAGCAAAATCAACAATGTTTTGATATGATACGTATCAGAATATTGCGTATTTTTTGGATAAAACGTGTATATTGATAAAATAAATTCAACAAATATGTATAATTTGTGCCACAAGATCTCTCATAATGAAATAACATTGTGCACTCGCAAAAAAAAAAGAATAATCTTGTGACTTTTTTCCCCCATGTGTTTAGAATTGGCCTGGGGATTTAGCACTGGTGAGTTACAACTTGTGAGAAGCTGTTTTTCCAAAAAGCAGTTCTACAATGACAGCAAAAGATATTAAATAAAATAAATCAAAACGTGTGAGGTCAAAATTCTGATTTGAACCACATTTATTTACCATAAATTATGTCAAAATCCTGTCTTTGTTCTCATGGATCCAGACCAATCAATTTCTATTTAGCGAATTCCGATATCTGCATAAAAACTGCTAACCCTATAGTTTAGATTTGTTAAAAAACTATTCTGAAACAAGTGATGCAACAAAAGTGGCAAAAACACAGCCAAAATTATCAAAAATGCGTCTATAAGCGACAAGAACGCTACTTAATGCGACAAAGACGAAAGTGAAATGTGACTAATAGCAACAAAATCGCAAATAATAGCGACAAAAATGTGACTAAAAGCAAAATAAAAAAAAAAGCAAGTAAAAAGTGACCGAAAAGTGATCGAAAGCGTGACAAATAGCAACAAAACTTAACACAAAATGACTAAAATGCAAATAAAACACAACTTAAAGCCACAAAAATATGTCTACAAGCGACAAAAATGCGTCTAAAATCGATAAAATGTGTCTAAAAGCGGCAAAAACACAACTTCAAGTGAAAAAAATGTGCCAAAAAATGTGCCTAAACAGTGACAAAAACGCAACAGTGACAAACATGTGACGAACAGCGTCTAAAACGCGACTTAAAGGACACATGTATATTCTGCTACTGTGACTTTATTGAGCTTTCAACCATGTTCTAACAATGTACCGTCATCAAAAACATACCTGGAGTTGCTTTTAGCTGCACTGACGCCATTTTAAGGGAATGTTGGTTAGAAAATCCTCTCCTTCTGATCGTCGCAAACACTTCCTGCTGAACTCCCTCAATCCATTATCTTTTTTTTTTTTTTCATTTTACATTTTTCATTCACATCATTGGCAGATGATGTAAGGCGCCATCTACTGGCTGCATACACTACACACATACCAGGGCAAACAGCAAAGAAATAAATGGTCTTGTAGCCCATAATAAACATTGAGACGGCAAACTTAATGTTTATAGGCTGATAGCAATACAAAAAAATGCATCATATTTTTCATTTCAGGCGACAAAAACATGATTAAAAGGGACAAAACCACGGCCAACAGTGACAAAACACGACTTTAAGTGGCAAAACTGTGACAAAAAGCATCAAAATGCAGCTAAAAGCATGAAAAACGTGGCAAAAACATGACAGAAAGCAACCAAAACGTTCCAAAACACGATTTGATTCTTGGATTCTTATTAGTTTGTCAGTTCATATTTCAGTCTTTATGTCAAGCCTCCTGGTCGCGTATCAAATACAGCTTTATTGAAACATAAAACCCAAATCTAATCGCAACAGCAACGTCTCATATTCAAATTATTGACAATAAACCCCAAAAATGTCCTGTTACGGCAAAGGTCATCCAGGGTTCATGGGAACATTCTGGCGTGGAGCTCGCACTGATGTGATTATAGGCTTCAAGTCAAAGTCAGGGTATTGCAGCTCATCTTTACTCAAGATATATGACCAAGAGAGAGGTCAGAGGTCAATGCTACCACCACAGCTAACCTTGAAAAATGAACACGTGCGCGGTTATGTAGTATGCATGATTGTGTATTACAGTGATGGATGTTTTTGAACTTGTTAGCCCTGTTCTTTTCCCAGGAGTCAGTGGCAGGATTTTAATAAAGAGCAGAAAACGGCTCCGTCTTAGGCTTCTATTTGCATCTCAAACGACGATAAACACATGGAGGTCATTTGGACTTGACATGTTCTCCTCCTTTGGTTGTCACTGTTGTTTGGCTCTGTTGGAAAAGCGGAATAGTATCTACATAACATGAATACAGTATGAGAGTATGTAGTTACTGTATGTTGCTTTTGATTATAATTGACAGAAAACGCTACTTGCCAAACAATGGAGGGAGTGACCAGAATTTCTCTTTTCTCGAGTGTGCGTTTTCTGAAAGTGCATGAAGAGCGTGAGTGCACAGGGGCGTAGGAGGCAAAGGGGTGTAGAGGGCACAGGGGCAGGGGCCACAGGGGCGTAGAGGGGGCACAAGGGAGGTAAACATGAGTATTGGGACAGCACTTCTGATAACTCTCATAGTGAACGTGATCAGGTAAAACATCCAGCATCGTATGTCAAGCAATGTTAACTGCAGTTACATTAAACAGAAAGCCACAGTTTTAATTATTGTTCAATCGGTTCATGCCTCATTTCTGGTCACCAAATGTGGCTTTGTTGTAGCTGGTTATGTAGAAAATGCTAATAAATGATTAGCATTGGTGGTTGGCTACAGGTCAAACATAATGGACTTGAAGAAATGTCTTGTAAGTGTCTAAATATGTATTTGTATGTGTATGCTTACTTTAATGAAGGTCTTTGTCAGTTTAAAGTCTGTGTAAATATGTGGGAAAAAAACACTCGTCGCTTCGCTTCGCTTAGGTTTCGGAACAGATCATTTGGTTAATTTCAAGGCCCGTAAGCTAACCGGGTCTCAACAGAACTGTATTGTAGAAAAAAAGGCGTGTTGTTACCTGTACAGTCTGCATATCTTAATTTAAAATGCTCCTATTAAAGCTCACTGCTAAGTTGCTATGGCCCAATAACTGATGCTGAAGAGACATATAGTGATGGAACTTTCACATTTGCAAATCATTACCATGTCAAAGAGAAATCATTTTCTTTTAAACTCAAATTTTGATTTCCATAAAATACTACAGTATACAGCCGGTGCAACTACACATGCACATCCCAGCAGACCGGCGTATGTACCAGATGATGGTCCTAGTCATTGCTGGAATGTGACTTAATCATTTGCATAATGATTCAGGTGATTCAGGAGCTGGTCAGTGCTGCAAAGCTGGGATTGACAGAAGCGCAATTATGACATCTCTCAGTCGTTAGTTCTAAATGTAATCAGCCTGAGCCACTTAAAGGTAGTAGTTTCGAACTCGTCTTTCACGCTTAAAAACATATGAATTTCTCAAGTATTCATTTTCAGACGCAGCTTTAGAACAGCTTTTTTCAGACAGCAAGGCAAGGCAAGGCACGTTTATTTGTAGAGCACAATACGTACAAAAGGCAATTCAAAGTTCTTAACATAACAGGAAGAAATGCATTAAAATCACAAAACACATAAAGACTTACAGAATCATTTAAAAAATGCTTTAAAAGAGTGCAGATAAATCTTTCATATGCACGTTTAAACAAAACTGTTTTTAGCCAGCAAAGTGAAACTAGTGCTACTGCCTTAAACTAAGCCTCATTTTTGTCACAAAGTGCTGCTTTTACAGTGTACTCTTTGGGGGAAAACTAACAAGTACTAATTCTTCTTTAACTGAACTTAAGCACAGGCCCGAGGTGTCATGCCAGTCCTGTATTAAAACCCTCTCTTCATTTGAGCTCATCAGGCTTTCAATTTAATGCAACACTTTTTAATGCAAATGTTTAGGGTCAATAAAACCTTTGATTCGTATTAAGACATGCTTAGAGAACACGGCTCTCTCCTGAGCGTCCATCTCTCAGCAGTGCAGACACTTAAACCCCATTAGGCCTCAGAGGGAACAGTGGGACACTTTGAGGGGGGCAGGAGCCGCTCTCAACACTGCACTCTTACATTAGCCTTAACCACATACAGGCCTCATACAGAGGTGAACCTATACCCCTCACTCTCTCCATCTACCCTCACTTCATTCAGATTAGTCACTCACCCATACAGTGCTGATTCACAGGCTGTACGTAGGCGAAGTCTGCAGGTAACTGGACTCCATCTGGATAATTTCATAATTATTATACATTATCATAAAAAGTGTTGTGATCGAGAATTATTTGAGAAATATTTTTCTTTAGAAAGTTGTTTTTATACAGTTTTTTTTTTGCGGTTTATGTGCAAAAGGCAGCAGAACGCCGTGGCTGTCAGTCCAAAATGTCATGTAGCTGTAAAGCTTCCTCTGGCTGTGGTTTTAACGACATGTCCTGGTCTTTAAAAGAGCGAAGCCCTGAACATTTTCTCTGTTGTGGACACCATCTTGCTTGTTATTGTTTGTAATCGCAGCACACGGATGTGACGTTCTCCTCTCACGGCTCTGATTGGCTCGATTGCCGCAAAAATAGAGGAAGTAAGGGGTTTAGTGACAATGCCAATGCCCACTTTCTTTCAAAATTGAAAGATATTGAAAGATAGTGGGATGGCTGGTCTGGCTAGGTTTCCCTTACCTTTAAAAACATCAACAAAAGGCTCTGGGGCCAGGACCCCCCTGAAAAAGAGATTCTGAATCAGTGGGACATTTCTGGTTAAGTAAAGGTCAATAATATCATGTAATATTTTGTGATTTTCTGTACCGTGTTGATTGTATTGACTGCTGCCCTGGCCAGGTCTCTCTTGCAAAAGAGATTCTAAATCGCAATGGAACCCCCTGGTTAAATAAAGGTATAATAATTAAAAAAAATTATAATAATAACAAGGGAACGACATGTAGACTCCAGCCAGAGATGTAAATGAAAATCCACTGCTTGTTACAGTGAAATATCACAATGAAGAGAGGCAGTTCTGCAGTTTTGAACAGGAAGTCAAGCCGTTTTAGATCAATATTGTGGTTCCAATGAACAAAATGTGAAATGACGATCTACTTATGTTATAGTTCAATAATAAGCACCTGAAAAAAAGCCATTTTTCAACTAATCACTCCTAGGTACAGGGATGTGGGCGGGGATAGGGGGCAGGTGAAAACAGGAATTTTCTGAGCACCGAGGCCTCAGTTGCGGGACAATACAGGATTAACTCAAACATGCAGGAATCAATCAAAATACAACTTTGAGTAAATGAATGATGAGGCAGTTCACTTTGCATAATGTGTCCCCTTTAAGTTTATTACGAGGGAAATAAGTCAGAAAACTAAATATACAGAACATGTACAGCAACTCAAAATTCCACTTGACCCTAAATCTGGCTCATTTTATTTTACAACTACATCACCATCCTGCATGTAAAGTGTGTGAGCGATAGTGAAGATCCTTCCTCAGTACATGACAAACCTTCCCGGAGCTCGCTCAGCATTTGATGAAGTACAGGTCCAAATGCAAGCTGCTTATTGGAACCATATGTGCGCTGACGTGGAGGAGAGAAGTACTGCCGTAGTTGTACTAGTAGTATCCAGTACACTTGCTGGGCCGCTGGAGTGTGTGTGTGTGCGTGTGTGTGTGTGTAGTCTCTGGGTGATAGTACAGTTAATGGTGTGCATGATTTGTTGGCCTTTTGGCTCAGTGCTAAAGTAAATATGCAGCGTGTGTCCAGTATCACTCATTCACTCTGTCCACACCGACTGACTGAGCTGTAAACTGTGGACTCACAGTAGAACACTGTCTGCCGGGCCATTGTGGCATATTATTTGTTATGTTAGAGTCAAGTTAATCTGCAATATTATTTTCCGAGATCCAGATCCAATTTGTACTTAAAATACAACTCTCTCCAATTCTTTTGTTATGTCTATGTGCTTTGACTCTTTTTCAATGTTTCATCAGTGTGAGTGTGTGCACCATTGAACACATTTCATGATTTTTTTCCCCCAATATTGATCAATCTCATTTTTCGTTTCAATTTTCTTCCATCTTATTAAAACATAGTCTGGTGAACTAAAGAGAACAGGACTTTCAGTCTAATTGTGCATATGGAAATGAATTACATGAGGTCATGAGGACACTTGAGCAGACTAAACAGACAAGCTGTGGCCCTGACTCTGTTCTTTCTTCTAAACTAGTGTAGAGAGCTAACTCCTCTTCAGAACCACATGCTGTCACTGCCACAGGATTGGCTCGTAGATCTGTGGATTTAAATGCGCTCATCGATCATCAAGATCGTTTGATTGAGATTGCGATCTATTGATCTTTCAATTTTTGGCACAGCCCAGACGCCACATCAGAAAATGAGAAACCGGGACTAAACTAAACCAGTCCAGGGCATCTATGAACGCACTCGTAGGCTAAATATAATAATACTAGATAGGCGTACAGTGAAAGTGTTACTATGCACAGTCTCTGTACACTCAAAGTGCCAGAGTCGGGACTTGAATCAGCAACCCTTTCAAAGCTTTGTGGTGTATCCACTACACTACCACTTACACAGCAGATTCTAAACTGATGGAGGCGTTGGTTTCTCTGTTTACACATTCGAGTTAAACTGATTTCAGCTGTGAAGAACATGATGGGCATTAAAACCTGCCAGAGTCAGTCTACAATGTCCAAAAATCCTGGAGCCCACGAAGCAGTTTTCCATAGAGCACAACGTGAAAACAAATGGCTCATGTTTGGGCCTACGAGCAGCTACAGCTTTGAAAAAGGTTAGATTTTATGGCAATCTTTACTAATTTCAGGTCATAAACGTTTTCTCAGTTCACAATTTTTCAATTCTCTTAAAGAAAGCTTTTTAATCTACCGCTTCACCTCACTCTGCTCCGCTCTCGCCCGCTCTCCTTCTGATTGGTCAGAGTGGTCACATGGTATGGCAGCGCGCTCTCCAAGGGCCCCTATTTGCTTGGTGTGTGGCCTGCACATCCACCAGAAATAAAGTTTAACGTGTAATACTGCAGTTGTGTCCTTGGGCAAGACACTGCCTGCCTCGCCCCCAGTGTCTGTGTACCCCTGGTGTATGAAGAGGTGAATGGTTCCTTGACATAAAGAAAAAATTATAGGGCTGTCAAAGTTAACGTGTTAACTCATGCGATTAATCATAGAAAACTGACGCATTGATCACAAATTGACGCAGCTTAATCACGTGGTTTGATTTGACGAAACACTCTGTTTTACATCGTGCAGGAGGCTTTACCTGAGCAAAGAAACTAGAGCAGCTGTAAACAATTGGTTCATTTTACACATACAATCCATCAGTCCTCACATAAAATGAACACAAATCACTCAGCAGCTGATGTTTACAAGCGCAGAGCAGCGGAGGACAATATGGCTTTGCTCCTTGCGCAGAACAAACCAAACACACACCGGAAGTCACATGTGGCACCGTGTGTGCTCCGTGACGAAATCAAAACACACGTGTGAACGTTAAAACACGTTAACTGGACCAAACCTGTCCCCAAACTATTACAGAGCACGTGTAGACACGACACCAGACCAACACCAACAGCTCCATCTACCACCATGAGTGTCAGTTACCTCTGTGTAACTATGGTTCTGTGAGTATGAAGGGTCCTTAATCCATTAAACCTGGGTTTGGTCATGCAGCCTAGATTTACCTGAAATATGCGCCACAGATTCAACATGAAATACAATGTCTAGACTTAATTAGTTAGGCTTTTAAATACGGTATTTAGATCAGTGAAATAATACAATTATTACATTTTCAGAAGAAAATGTGCAAAAATACTTTTATTTTAATTAAATAACTTCTCCTCGGCTATAACTCGGACTGTGTATCCGCGTGTTCCTCCTCCAAAAACTACTGAATTCTCATTTGAAGTAGTTAACTTTACCTACATCTTAAAGCAATATAAAACATCTCATTGTCCAAATCTTGTGATACAATCAAAATTGTGATCTATGTCACATTTAAAAAATTAAATATTGGCCTTTACCAATACTTATTTGGCTCAACTCTTCTTGATGTCACTGTGTCCTTGTCCCCAATATCTGCATTTACAATGGTTTCAACTCCAAAATCTTTAACCTGTTTTGCCCATTCATGTTTCAAAGTTCCTACAAATCACCCCGACATCCTCCAGAGACCAGTCGTCCAATGCAGCATCCATCATTTCAGAGCCTCATAAACAATCACTCCCCAACTGTCCTTTAACTGCCCCAAATCCTACAAAAACACATGACTTGCCCCCATCCACCTCTGTGCGCCAAACAGAAACAAGCCCCACATACTCTGAGCATCCAGCTTTGGGACGTGCAGCAGGTCTGAGTGATTTGTGGGGCCATCGTAGGGCGCACTAGCATGACATTCTCATTACACGGCTGTAACCCCGCGGTATGTGAAGCCTCTTAAGGGTCAGAACTCAAGCATGCACAAAACACATGTTCAAAGGGCTTTTAACGTAGATACCCCTAGGTCTGGGTTGCTTCACTTGTGGAGAGTTGATGGAGAATGGCTTCAAGAACAAGTGTGCTAAATAAAAATGCTCGCAGAGGATGCTGGATTGTGGTTTATGAACAATTATGGGCAAATAACGAAGTATATTTATGCATGTTCCTTGGTTTGGGAAAATCCAGACCAATTATGGAGCACAATGTTAATAATTGCCCTAAAAAGGAAAGTTGTGTGTTTGGGTGTCTTGCTAGCATCTGTTGCCAATAAGCTACAGCAGTACTACGGTAAACGTATGTTATGTATTCCAGATTTTACAGCTCGAAATAAAATGTCTACACTGCTAAGATGATTTCGCCGACAATGACTAAGAAATAGTGACCCGGCCTGAACTCAAACCTGGCATAGTTTAATTCAGGTATAAATTCTCAACCCATTGAGCCACAGAGCCATTTTAGGGTGCACACCAATGCTGCAACTAATCGATTGTAGAAATAGTTGTCAGCTAATTAAGTAACAGAATAATCGTTACTGGACAACAAACAGACTCCAAAACATGCCATGAGCTGAGAGAAGAGGTTTTATGACTCAGACAGAGCACGAATCACATCAGAATGGCATGAGAAATTTGTAAATGCTGTGTTTTTGATTAAAGCACTCATTCGTCTGTAAAAATTCTCAACCAGGAAGTCCTCGAACGGCTTCACTTCAGCTTTATCTGTGTAAAATTGAGTGAAAATCTCATGTTCATGGGTGTTCAATACCACAAATCCAGCCACACAAGCTCACATGCTCAAGCTAAAGTGTAGTACAACTGTCCAGTATGAGTGCAAGTCCAACAAACCTGAGTGTCACTTCAGTATTTATGAACTAATATGTACCTTGCATGATTTGGATTTCACGTTGGTGGAGAAAACAGATGGAAAACTATCGATCTTTTACCCGTACAATCTAAGGTAATGTGACCCTTAAAAAAAGAGTACTTTATTCATAATCACTACAACAGTTCATGAAAACAGCTTTTATTAGGAGCTTCTCATTCAGCCGTGTCCATGCCGCACTCGCACAGTAAAAAAACTACAACTAAAAACCTAACCCTGACCACTGTCTCAATGCAACTGGTTAACTGATTATTGACCGCGAAGTGCTCCAACTATTGGTTAAAGAATAAATTGAATACGTGCATCCCTAGACACTATCAACCAATTGATCAACTAAAGAACTACAGCCTTAGTGTGAGTGCAACTTTAGAATAAACCTTTGTTTCTTTATTCACTCCTCTATCCAACAACTGTGCAGTGTAAAGTGTCAAAAACCAAAATCCTATTCCATCACAAATTTATCGTTTATAGCCTACCTGCAGTTCTGCAAACAACACAAAAGAACTACCACTTCTACCCGTATATAATCCAGGCAATCCATGCACTTTTCAATACCACTAACTCTGCTTGCTATCCGCTCCATAGACCTCACTTGTAGCTGAAGTCTGCCCCGTCTGAAAGGCCTAACTTGGGGGAGGTTTAAGTTTCCAGCTCAGCATGACAGGATCAGAGGAGGTCAAACGAGTACATGAGGCCCTGCTACCAGCACTAACTCGATCTGGATTACTTTACTTCAAAACCGGGGTGCTTTGATACCCACACGGGCGGGTCGTAAACTTGGCTCTCCGACGGGAAAGTCCTGGTGTCACGTGTCTGTCCATCAACCACTAAAGCTTCTGGTTATACAGTAGACGGAATATAAGAAGCAGAAGACATGCCTTACAACTCTGAGAAAACATTGAATTTCTTTTATTTTCTAAACAAGCGCAAACATTTTACATAGTCCTCAATATGTAGTACGGCGTAATTGTCCAATCTGGTCCAAAGTCAATCAAGTTTGTCCATTTTCAAGTTAACTTTCAATTTTTCGTCAGTTGTCAATATCAGTTATACTTTGAGTCCAGTCCTTGATTACTGGTGCAGTTTGTGTCCTCCAATTTTTTCTTAAGGGCCGTCTTTCCTGCTGCCAGAAGTATGCTCCAAAGGTATCCATTTATTGTCTCCATGGCAGGAGTTTTAAGGCCCAAATACATAGTTTTGAAGTCCAACAGAAGGCAAACACTGAAAACAGTTTGCAGTGCTCTGTAATCTCAGTCGAAGTATTTCTGAACAGTAAGACAGTCCCAAAATACGTGGTAATGGTGGGCCACCCTGCAGCCAAAGTTTGGGAAAAAACATAGGATTTCATCATTTTTTTTATTCTGAAATGAAATGTTGAAATCTGTGCTTTTCCAAAATGTACCAGTCTCCAGTCTTAGTCACGGCGATGAACCACAAAGCTCTCTTTATGCCATGAAGGATATTTACAGTTTCAAATCTCCTCCTGCAGACCACCAAGTGACAATGCATTCGTCCCTTTGCCGTGAGAAACCAATGCTACATCCGGACTTACAAACTGTAGCTACAATAAAATCTACTACACAAGCAGATTCATAATTATCTTTGCCAAACTTGTAAACTTTGTCATTTCAATGGAACTTTTCCCGAAGGCTTCCGCTGCACGTTTTGTACCACAGCAGGGGACACTATCGCAAACGACCTGCCCTTAAGCTCTGGCTCTGACTTAGTAATTCATAAACCTGGCAACAGAGGCAGCGGGAAGGAGATGAAACATCAGATTTTCCATTCACAGCTGAGAAGTTTGGAGCAACTGTATTTTCTGGTGAAGGGTCCACCACCTGCCTGTCTCCGTGGAGGCTACCGGTCTTAAATCTAGTATTTCATTTGGGGTGACCAAGCTTACAACACTTGGATGTGAGGAGGAAACTGCACATAAGTGTGTCTGCCTCGATCCCTTATGAGTTAATAGTAGTAAATTGTGGCTGTATAAAACATAGTTTGTATTGATAACATTTTTCTTTCTTATTCACCTTATTCCGCCCCGCCCACCATTGCCTCGTTTTGCCACAGATACGCGCTTCTGTTGTAAACGCACTTCCGTTTGACGAGAACTTTGTTAAAGCTAATGGCGAACGAGGGAAAAGTCTCGCCGCTAAAATGTTACATAAAGTAGACTGACACTTGCAACAACATGTCAGCAACGCATCGATTTCCCGAGCGGCTTGAAAACGGCTTTTTAGTCCGTGTAGAACTTATTTTTTGTTGAGCTCGTCTGTCCCATGTAAACTAATACAACGGAAACAAGATAGCAGTGCCCACGGAATAAGGTGAATACTTTAATTATGCAGTGCAGTTGTTTTTTTTTGGCATAAAATAATGTAAAATATAGTTTGTCCAGACATATTGTAAAAGCTTCTGTTCGGGTGAAAAGGAGGCCACAGTACTTTCTCTGGATCTATTTATAGAGCATTTTATTCTACAATTAGCAGGAATTGCACTGTTTGCATGCAACTGTTTGTTTTACCATCTTTACCCGGGATGGAAAAACGCTCAGAGACTCGTGAAAAGTGCTTTTAAACTCACTGCGCTGAATATTTAGAATGCTGGAACTGTGAGTGTACATGTGACTGATGTAAAGAGTTTAAAATGAACTAGGTCTGGTTTTCAGTAAAAATCAGGTACAGCGCCTTTAAGTCTGGCAAGTAGGTTAATAACGTTTATTAGCAGAGCCACGCAATTAACGTGGCAGTTTAATGTGTAAACTAGCTCCTGAAACAAAGTGCTCACTGCACAGTCTGGAGTGATTTCTTGGAGTCCACTGGTTCCTCTCGATGGCAGTAACCCATTTCTTTGAGGATGTTATAGAAGAGACTTGTTGTTGTTGTTGTTGTTTTGTGTGTGTCAGGTCACTTTGGACACAGGCATAGAGAGTAACTGAGTTTGTAGTCGTTACAGATTAGGGCTGCAACGATTAGTCGACAAATCATACTAGTCAACTATTAAAAATAATCGACTATTAAAACTGATAAGCGATTACTCGTTAACTGAACCATACAGACTCTAAAACACATTTTTTATAACAAAGGCCATGACATGAATACATCAAAATGTCAAAAAAAGAATAGATTATTGCTAATTTTCATCACTAAGACACTTGATTCATAAATATTCCCTGTCTAGCAGCCTTCAGTCACCATATTTCAACCTTTATTTAGCTGGTAATGTATTTAAAAAGGCTAAATATACAATAGAAACAATTGTTTGACTAGAGAAATAATCTAAAAAAAATAATAATAATAATAATGGCTGACTAGCTGACTACTAAAATATTTTTTAGTGACAGCCTTATTACAAATCATGTTGAAAAAAAAACTATTAAAATTGGCCATTGGCCTCCCTGAGTTTTACAGTGCGTATGACAGGTTTTAAAAGATTTTCTAATTTTGACTTTATGTGGTGTATTAATACCAGTTGTATATATCCATTTTAGTTTTACACCAATCAAGCTGGCATTTGTGGAGAAAAGTCGAAAATTAAAGGAAGCAAACAGACTGATGACATCACACTGGGGAGACAAAGGTTATGCAGAATTTACACAAAAGAAACAACTTTTTTTAATCCTTTAAACATTGATTCAACAAAATAAAGGCGTTTGCATGCATTTTTATTTATAACATTTAAAAAACCTGTGACATTGAATGAATTTTGGCCCCGTGTACAGGATGGTTGCTAGGTAATTTCCTAGTATGATGTCATCATTTACAACCAGGAAGTAAAACCACAAAAACGAAAAAATTTTGCCAAATCGTGATAAAATGTGTTCAGTATTTTAACAACATTTGAAATATATTTATAACTGCATTTTTGTCAGATGAGTAGTCCAACCTGTCAGAGGCACTTTAAAATATCAGTTTCGGTATCGGCCTTGAAAAAAACTCAGTCCATCTTTAGTAACAATGTGCACCTTATTTACAGGGGACATTTTCTGGGCCTACAACATCACACAGCACTTTCCAAACAAATCCTTGTATTAATGTTGTACGGTATAAATACTACTCGATTATGTCTTCACTGTTTCCTTCACACTCCAGCAGACTTTGACCCCGATCCAGCTGTGTTTTATTCCTGCGTGTATCTGTTTACTGCTCTGGTTCGGTGTAGATGTTTGTACGGCTCATTGTTTTCATTGAGCAAACTCTAAATCATGCCTTTTATTGCTTTGTTTGAAATGTTTTAGACAGAGGACATGAGTGTACGCTAGTGTGGTCCACCGCAAAACCATGACCAGAACCAGACACATTTGAAACACTATTATGGGGATTTCTCTGTTACAAAACTTGACTCAAAACCTTAAAAGGATCATGTTATGCTTAACAGACGTTTTGAGCTTTTACTATGTGACGCTGACACAAAAGATCTGTTCAATTTGTTCTGTTCTCGTTCACGTACGTATGAGTAATTTGGCATCAATGTTGGTGTTTTATAAACAAAAAAGTAGACTTAGTTTTACAAATGGGTAAGAATTGGTGCTGGTATTTCCCCAGATATTTCTTTTTTTTCTAGTTCTAATGGAAATAGAAAAGCACAAACCCTAAAAATGTGGCTTTAAGTTAACACAACCATCATAAAAAGTCAAATTAAAATTGAAATTGGTATCTGCTACAATTGTTTATTGGCTCGATGACAAATATTGGATATCTGCATTGGCTGAAATTAGGGCTGCAACAAGTTAATCAATTAATTGCAACTAATTGATTATAGAAATAGATGTCAACTGATTAAATAATTGAATTATCATTAACTGTGTGCTGGAAGAAGAGGTTTTATTACTCAGACAGAGCAGGAACCAGTCAAAAATGACACAGGAAACTAGAGCTGCACGATTTGTGAAAAATATCGGCGTTTGATTTTTCTGACTAGTATTGCGATTGCGATTAGATTTGCTATTTATGTTTTAATAAAGGGGTTTTGTTCAAAGTTCGCATTTTATCCGGGAGAATTGACAAATGACTGAAATATGAGCGGACAATCTAATGATAGAATCATGTTTCAAAACGCTTTTGCCACTTTTAATCACGTAGGTGTTTGACCCTCATAGTCGTGCTTTTGTCGCTTTTATAGTCAAGTTTTTGTCACTTTTAGTCACGCTTTGTTGCTTTTAGTCACATTTTTGTTGCTTTTAATCGCGCTTCTATTTGCATGTAGTCGCGTTTTAGTTGCTTTTTGTGGCTTTTAGTTGCGTTTTTGTGGCTTTTAGTTACTTTTAGTTGCGATTTGGTTGCTTTAAGTCAGGTTTTTGTCACTTTCAGTCACGTTTTTGTCATTTTTAGTCATGTTTTTGTCGCCTATAGTCACGTTTTTGTCGCTTTTAGTTGCATTTAGTTGCTTTTCATTGCTTTTAGTCAGGTTTTCGCTCTTTCTTTCAAAACATGTTTTAAAAAGTCTAAGAATAAAACAGGGCATATGAATATCAACTTGTGAGCTTCTTCTAATAAGACAGTTGTAAATAGCTATGAGATCTGTGTAGATCTGTCAGAACAACATCTGATAAGAGACACGTCACATCCATCAGACGTCACCTCTGACAATGGTGGAAGTCCTGCCGCCCAAACATGTCAGGTAAATGAGCTTATAGCTATTTACAACTTTCTTATTAGAAGAAACTCACAAGTTAAAACAGGACATTTGTTGTTTATGGAGGAAATTACTGCACTTCAAAAATTGCAGCCTGCGTGGTATGTTAATTGCATCCATCAAATTGTGATTTCATCGTGCAGCACTACAGGAAACGTATAAATTGTGTGTTCTTCACAAAAATACTTGTTCATCTATAAATATTCGCCTCAAGGATCTCATTAAAAGACTTAACTTCAGCTTTGTCTGGGTATAATCGAGTACAACTATCAGATTCACAGCTCTAACCAAAATAAATCCATGTTGGACCATCCCTATTGACACTGGCATTTTCACATGAGTCTATAGTAAAGTTATAAAACATGACATTTAATTGAAAGACTAAAGCCTAAGTAATGCATTCTGTAGGACCATTTATTCCATCTTTAATTCCTGCCATGTTTAACTCCAAATCTCCAGAGAGCGCGCAGGCCAAGGTCTGAGAGGAAGAGGTGAAGAGGCATGTGTTCTCACTCTGGGGTTTTAGACTTTGACTAAAAGCAGACGTCCCGACTCCAAAAGTAATGAAGTTCCAAAGTCCCAGCTGAGCGCGCTGCAGTGGGGTGCTCCAGTCAGCTACAGTTTAAATAAATATAGGTTTATTATCAATGTAAGGTCTAAACGCTACAGTTGATCTCATGAGAGCTGGAAATCCTTAAAGAGCTGATGTTGAAACTTATGTGTGATTTTGTAACTTTAGGTGTTCATCTTGCGGTTTGGCAAGCTTGAAATGAGAGGTTCTGAACTAGATATATATAAAGACCACATTCTATTTGGTCCATCCTGCTATAAAAAAGATAGAGTTGATGTTTATCTCAGGAGTAAATTCTGTATGCTCTCATAGTTGGTAAATGGTCAATAAAAAGCCTACATCCTATTTAGTTACTTCAAGAATGTATGAATTACTTATTGATTTATTACTGCCCATTTTTAGACAGTTTTAAGCAAGAGAAGTCAAAACGTAATGGTATGATGGCAGTTTCTTTATAAATGAATCAGTGAACTTTGGTTTTGTTGAAATTTATAGACCCTTCCAGGAGTGATATGTTCAATTCCATTCCCATTAATGAAGCAGGAAAAAATGAACGAAACAAAACTCAAAATCTTGAGGCCCACTATGTTTTTGGCTCATTACTGTCCAAAATAATGCTACAAAGTTGTTCGCATGCATGCTAATTTTGACCCTAATCACCAATGTAATTTTCTCGTGGTCGAGTGGTTATCAGTCTATAAAACAACTCAGGATTTTCCTAGTTTTAGTTTTTGCAGCCTCAGCTAACTTGCGGAATGGCACCAGCAAAGAGAAAGACGTTCTGTTTACAAATGCTGGAAGGGTTTATGGAGCTCACCAGTGACCGTCCACCACTTGGATCCAGAAGTACCTTTTCCATTCATTTTCCCCGTAAGGACTCTGAAAGAAATTAAAATATTAAATAAAATTCAGTAGCCAGAGCACAAGACCTATAATTTTATTTTTCAAATCTGTTTCTGATTTCTGTTTCTATAAACTGCAAAGTTATTGAAACATGTGTTTTTTGGGCTGAAAATTATCTCGTTAGGGACATTAGTTACCACAGAGCTGCTTAATCTTCGTCGTGCCCCTAAACTCTTCAAGTTTGAATTTTTCTAAAAGCCTATGGCAAAAATAAAATGAGATTTACTTCAGAATCTGCGGCTAACTTCAAAGTGAGCGGGACATAACATATTACACATTCTATCTATAGTTGCTCTTTTGGCTGTAGGTGCTGTATATGCAGTTCCCTATGACCTATCCAGAGTCAACAAAGAAGTGATAAAACGTGCTTTTTCTATAAATAAGGAACAAACACATGTCATACGTTATATTTATTTATTAGTATTAGTTATGGGATCTGCATAGTACCTGTTTAAGGTAGCTAATGTAGGCCAATTCAACCCGAGCTTTGAAAAAAGTGTAAAAGGGATCCCCTTATTTTACTGTCGTCCTTAAGATCTTTTTTTTATTGATTCAACGCATTACGCCCTGACGATAATGACTCCTGAATGAACATACCACTTGATTCAAATTTGTGGTTCCGCCTCATGTCAAACTCACTGGGGTGCTAAATTCTTTTCCATATCAGACATTTTCATCTTTGCTCTTACCCTACCAACATGGCCGCTGCTTGTGTTTCATTACCCACATGGTCACCCCTCTGTTTCCTGTACATGCTCTGACAGACAGCTCCTTTTGTTTACGTTATAGACCTCGCCTGACCACCAGCGCTTCCATGTGGTCCCGCTAACCTCACCGCTAACCTTTGCCATCATTTAGCCTATGTACACCACCAGCCTATAGCACTCCACTGACAGCGCTTATGTGTTTAATTTGGAGCTGTTTCAATGTAATTAGAGTCATTTTGAATAAAGTGCGTGTGTGTCACTGCCAATACAATGAATCTTACTGTAGCTGGAGTCTGCTAATGGGCTGTGAGAGGAGGAAAAAAACACTTGCAGCTTTATTAGGCTTTATGGATATTTTATTGGCCACTCCATCCAGATTATTTGATTGGAATGACATACGGTAGCATGTTAAAACCATAAACTGATGCTGAACAGAATTACAGTTTTCTTTATTGGGAGAAACTCAAATGTGGATATGGAACATTTTACTGTCTTTGGAAGTGATCTTGCAAAATGTTGGTTTTGCAAGTTCCATTATAATATTATACAGTAATTTTTGAGTTAATGGTTTCACGATTTGCTGTTGCTCTTTGTTGATAGGAAAAATATAGTGTTTTATTTCAAACCAATATCTTAGAGTGAATGAAAATGTGAATACAATGTTAGCAGTGGAACAATGTAACAATGTTATCTGAAGCTACTTATCCAGAAAAAAATCATGAACTACAAAACATTTGCTGAAAGCTGTGCTTGAAGAGTACCATTGCATAGACTGTTTGGAGAATGATGAGCTACCCTTTTTTTTTTGTTATCCAAATGAAATTGTCAGAAATGCATGTTTAGTTGTGGCACAAACCTATCGCCCAAGCAAGTTCCGGGTTTGTGAACTTTGCTCATTTTGAAATTTGGTCTGATTCAATGGAAAGTGAGTAATAACAGATAGTTTAACAAGAGAAGGCCTAAGTATGTATTGCTCATTTGACAGCTGTCTTAACAATTTTCAGAACAGCACACAGTGTGTATAGCGTCATTTATGCACATTTACACTTCTCGAATGAGATTTAGTTGTCGCCAAACGAAAACTACAGTCTCTATGTGGAGGTTACAGTGCATGTTGGCATACAGATGGACACAATAATAAATGGTATTCAACATGTGCCAATTTTGAAGGTCTGGTAACTCTCAAATGCACTTACCCTGGTCTCAACTTGGTCTTTCTCACGTCAAGTACAACGACATCAACACCAACATGATTTACAAATGAGTGATATTAAATCATTGACGGAATTGCGCAAGACATTCTGAAAAATCTAATACAGTTGTTTTTTTGTTCTTATTTGCAGGTATCAAATCCATACAGGCCTCCAACACTCAATCATCCGAGCCACTCAACCAAACTGCCTGCCCCTGGATAACGTCACCCTGCCCCAGAAGCTAAAGCAGGCCGGCTACTCCACTCACATGGTCGGCAAGTGGCACCTCGGCTTCTACAAACGCGGATGCCTACCCACTCAACGCGGGTTTGACACTTTCTTCGGCTCGCTGCTCGGAAGCGGAGACTACTACAGCCACTACAAATGTGAAGGAACAGCTAGGATGTGCGGCTACGACCTGTACGAAGGCGAAGAGGCAGCTTGGGACCAGGATCGCGGAATGTACTCGACTATGATGCTAACCCGAAAAGCTATTAGCATTTTGGCAAACCACGACCCGAATCAGCAACCTTTATTTCTTTACCTAGCATTTCAGGCGGTGCACTCTCCGCTGCAAGTCCCGGCGCGCTACCTCGAACGCTATAAAGGAATCCCGAACTTGACGCGACGCAAGTATGCCGCCATGGTGTCTTGTCTCGATGAAGCCATCCACAATTTGACCATGGCGTTGAAGCGTTACGGATACTATGACAACACGGTTATAGTGTACTCCTCGGACAATGGGGGGCAACCGCTAGCAGGTGGTAGCAACTGGCCTTTAAGGGGAAGCAAGGCGACATATTGGGAAGGCGGTATCAAGGCGGTTGGCTTTGTTCATAGTCCGTTATTGATGAACAAAGGGACTAAATGCAGATCTTTGGTTCACATCACAGACTGGTTTCCTACCTTGGTGACCCTTGCGGAAGGTACCTTAGAGGAAGATCTCAACTTGGACGGGTACGACGTTTGGGAAGCTATTAGCGAAGGTCGGCCATCTCCACGCCAAGACATTTTACACAATATTGACCCCATTTATATCAAAGCCAAGAACGGTTCTTGGAAAGCCGGGTATGGGTTGTGGAATACCGCGGTCCAGGCAGCTTTGCGAGTTGGACACTGGAAACTGCTCACTGGGGTGCCCGGGTACAGCGACTGGGTGCCTCCACAGACTTTCTCCACCCAGAGATTAACCCACCGCTATCATAACGAACGGATACGTTGGGACAGAGGGAAATCTCTGTGGCTGTTCAACATCACTGCCGATCCATACGAAAGGGTGGATCTCTCTCAAAGGTACCCGCATATCGTCAAGAAGATGCTAATGCGGCTAGCACATTACAATAAGACAGCGGTGCCGGTGCGATACCCGGCGAAAGACCTCCGCTCCAACCCGCAGTTGAACGGAGGGGTTTGGGGGCCGTGGTACAAAGATGAAAAAGACAAACAAGATGAGGAACACATTAACAATCATCTGACGGAACTTTCAAATAAAAAGCGATGGAAAAAGAAATTCAAACATCGGAAATTGAAACGGCGAGTTGAAGAGTAAACGCCAATATTTGTGGAAAAAGATGATTAATTTCTCAGGGATTGACGCGTTCTATTTTAGGAATGTTCGTCCAATATAAATCTAGACCCCAGTGTACTGAACTGTGATTTTATAGTTATAGAGTATGCTGTAGAAATCAACTTGTTTCAACACTACTGTCAAGCCAAGATACAACCGAGACCTCATGAATGTTTTGGCCCAGGCAATCAATCCATTTCATAGAATTCCACAAATTGGGGCCAAATGAAAGTCATTACAACATCAGCAATCATGGTATCCATCTGGAAAATGGTAGCAAAAAGCAAAATGCCATAGATGTTTTTAATGAGTGTTATCTTGCTTTTTATCTCCGACAATAACAAAATTTGACAGACCTAATTTGACTAACTTTCAGCTCTTTTCTTTTCGTAGCAATTGTGATGTTATTTGGCAGATGACAATAGACTATTGTATTGTTTTGCTTGTTTGTTTCTGTTACTGTTAGAAACCCATTGCAAAAGCACTGGGCTACTAAAGCTGTGATGTTACTTTGAATAGAAAATGCATGTTTTACATAAGCGTAGACGTCGACATTGAACCCAAACATATACTGTTACATGTGAACTCACGGACAGAGAACTTTTATTTTTCTACACTGTGTTGCATGCTTGAACTAGTGCACCCTGTCCTCTCCCACTTAGCCTTTTAGACAAAACAGACATTTGCCATAAATTGTGGTGACGGATACCAAATCAAACATAGGAGTAGTATATAATGTGACGTAAACAGATGTTGAATTTATGTGATGTGAAAATTGATGCATTAGTTTTATAAGCACAGCCTGTCTATTCTTTATTGAAAGAGTATGTCCCCCCTCTTAAATCTGGTCTGAAGTCTTTTCTGAGACGGGGCCAACGTGAATGTAATACAAACTGACTAAATAAAATAGTCCTGGACTCTTCGCTCTATGTCTCTTCATGTCTGCTTTAGATTTCATTATTTATACGCTTGTTTCGCCTTTTAAAGTATGTTTTATATTGGCGGGTTGACTCGGTGCCAGACTCTGCAAACCACTTGCGGCGGAAAGTATACTGTACAGATAGCCTATATAAAATGCTTAAAAATATTGCCTTGTAAATCTGTATTCTAATATATTATATATATATATCTAATATATTACCTGAGTCAAATTATAGTTTACTGCCCCTGGAACCCACATAAATGGCAATCAAACTTAACATATTAGAGGTTATTTCTGTATTATTACTCTGCCTGACAAGCAAATTAAAGCTAAACTTGTGTTAGCCGTGCCCATTTAATCCCTTGAACAACGATAGAGAACCAAACGGTCAACTCACAGGCAGTTGTTTTCACATTTTCCCTTTAAATTTACTGTATACTGTGGAGGAAAAAGGGTATTTTCCTGAACTAGAAAGTCAAGTATAGGCCATGTAATTCCTCTGATAGCTATCTTACACCCTGGAAGATTAAAACCTTCCAAAATAGTTTACATTATAGATTTAAAATTGGTTTTCGGGACATAAGTGTTTTCTACTGTGTTATCTACTATCTAAACTATCATAAACTATCATAAAAATGGACATATTAACATTATTTATTTAAAACCCACTGAAGCCAAAAGGAAAAAAGGTGGGTTTATTCATATCACGGAGAAGATCCTGACTTTGGGTATCAAATCTCGAAGCTTACACACTTTTTGATACTTCTCTTTACTATAAAATGGTGCTTTATCTTTGGTCTTTCAACAGTGATGATAGCATGTCTTATCCACAGACCCCAACACCCCACTGTACAATAAATCTGGACCTTGTTTCACCGTGTTGTCTCCCACAGAGTTTTGCTGCCTCTCTGACTGCGCACATGTGTGGTGAAACTTTTGGTTAGAGCAGAAAAAGAGTAGAGGGGGTTTTCCTTTACAAACCGTTCCAGCCCCCTCCCACCGGCTCCAGTTGGATTGCCGACATTTGTACAGTAGTCAGTGCCAACACATGAGCTCAGAGCAGCCAAGCCTTCACTGTAACTCCACTTAATGCGCTAAAAGATTACAATGACGAAAAAGATGGCTCCCTTGACTTTTGGCCAGTTTAAATTCAAAGCGACAAGTTCTTTCTTTTGTTTTGCAAATTGGTTTAGCAGGTTTTGAGCACCTGATTGTTTTTTCAGACAGGATCTTTCATACATACTGTAAACACATCATCAGAGAGGCAGCAGAGTAGTGCACTGTTGCCTCACAAGAAGGTTACAGGTTCTATTCCCAGATCGCTAGGTGTCAGTTTAGTCCAGGTGCTCTGTTTTGCCACCTAAAACATGCAAGGTATCCTTCATCTAGACTTGACTAGTCACAAAATGGCAATACATCACATTATATTTGGTGTTCCACAAGGTTCATTATTAGGGCCCACAGAGTTTATAGTGTTGTTACATGATTTTTTTTTTTAATTTAGGAACAGTGACAAGAGTAAAGTAAGGGTTAGTGTTTATATTTCCATCAGTTTTCATACAAGCAATGGAATGACAAGAATTTTTTCCATCTCTCGAAACACCAACAAAGGTACGAAGCTCATATGAGTGTAAACACATGTATTCAGACTCGTGGAAAATGAGGTGTGGTGTATATAGGTATGCACAGATACACAAATATCTTCACTCCCTAAGCACACCATTGTGAATGTAACTAATGCACAGACCCTATGTAATGTCTGATATTACTTAACCTTATACAGCAAAAGAAAATGTAATTAGAAAAGAATTCACTCTTAAAACATTTCCCCAGTTAACGTTCAATTTTCTTTTGCTATGGAACCTACTACTGAGGGATTACAGACATCTTTCTAACAACTTAATACCCACATTTAGATAACGTTTGCCTCACTGTAAATATTATATGTATTGTGTGTTTTGATCACAATTTTTGTGTTTCCAATTTCATGTATACACATATTTCTCAATACTTAAAGTTTCTTTCCTATTTCATACAATATCCATCACTGCCAATCATACACTGGGACCCAACACATTCCAGGTGGGTGAGGTGTCTTACTCAAGGACACAACATTAGAATGTCCTACAGAGAATGAACACAAAAATGCTACAAAGAATGAACCTTTGGGTTAAGGAGGACATCGTCTTTAGTGTGAATTTAGCGTTAAACTATATAGCTCATTATATTACATTTTGTTCATTGCAATATTGGTCTAAAATCGCTTCATTATAGAAACTGGTCCATTGACTTCCTGTTCAAAACTGCAGAACTAATAAGATGCAACCATTGTAGCGAGCAGTGGATTTTCATTTCCTTTTTATTGTTGAAAAATTGCTAGAAACCAATTTGAACCAGAGCTGGGTGTAGGTGAAAACTGACATTTTCAGAGCACACCAGCCTCGAATGGAAGACAATAAAGAAATACTCAAATGTGCATAAATCAAACTCACAACTCAGAGTAAGATAATGATGAGGGAACACCATTGTGATTGGTTAAAACTAAATATCAATGGGTTAGACGCTCTTTAAAGTAACATAATATGTCCCATTTCAAGGTCCTCACTGGTGGCAAATGATCTTCTGTGAGCCCTCTTTATTCCCAGTAAGATCACATAAACTGATACATAACGTTTCGGGACTGTCAAATGCATTTTCTCAAATTAAATATAATGCATAGTACTTTATGTTCCTTCCTAAATAAGCCGTCAACATATCCCCTTACTCCTCTTATACAAGCCAACATCCAAGCGGAACTTTAGGACCTTTTGTTTTTGCCAACTCCTGCTCTGGTCACTTAGCATCTCTGGCTACAATTTACCTGGAAGTCTGCAACGGCCAAGAGATGTCCTTCCCCTCCTCTAATGTAATCCGCATCTGAAAGCGATAAAAGATCTCATTGTTTGGATACTTTAGGCTGAGTTCACTGTCCCACAGGGCCCGGGAACAGTTAAACCCCGGATTCTTTGGGAACGGGAATCTTATACATTTGTTTTCACTTACGGCTGTTCAAATCCCTCTTATGGGAAAGTGCACGTTTAGTAACTTAGCTTAAAGGCCATTCATCAAATTGCCTGCTGATGCTGCTTTACATTACCCAAGCCATTAGCGCCGGTGGGTAAAGCCTGATACAGAGCAGAACACGCTCGCTTTGATCCAATCGGAGTGCGGCGGAGCGTTGAACGGCAAGACGGAATCCCGAGTTTCCCACGTGATGGAGGTGCAAATTGGCCAAATAATGTGAAGTCGACTAGAAAGAGCCAGAATCCACTCTTCGTCAAGTCTTCTCCAAAATCCCAACACAGACCAGCTGTCGCCAACAATGGTCGAATTTGATTGAATGTCAGTGAACGCCGTGCGGTTTAATGCTAAGATTTGCACGCGGAGCAGAAGGGCAGGGGCTTTTTTGGCCAACGAGTACATTCTGTTACAAAGATGTGGGGATTTGTCAGAAAGTGTTAGAGATGGATGCTGCCATATTCTTCACGCAGGAAGGAAGTGGTGTCCAGGAAGAGAAAGCATCCTGGTAAAAGATTATGATGACAATCTTTTCCTGACGGTGAACACTAATGGTCTGTTTGTTTTGTCTGAAGCCAGAAGGTTATCCAGACATGTGTTATTGAAGTATATGCATGTACTTCAACTTCAACTAATGCTTTTTATAGCTCTTAGTCTGTGTTCACTAATCAGATTTTTATGTCAGTGGTTTCCAACTTTTTCTAAGCTGACAATCCCCAGATTTTCCCCCAACAACAAACTAACTACTGTTATAAATTATAATTGGGATGTTTTAGAACGGTAATCATTATAAAATACCAAACAGAAGCAATAAACATGTCATCGCTTCCTTATAATTCTAGCAGTCTGGTTTGGACCTTTTTTAAGAGAATCTCGGCCAAGTTGAGAATCGCTGTTGTCCAAAAAACAGCTTTGAAAGTATTGTATGTGAAAATACACAAGGGTGCAATTTGAATATGCATGGTGGAACTGTATTGCCCGATTTGTGTGTAGTACTAGCCACTATTAAAATTTGCTGGGTGTCTGCTATTTGCTTGTCTCAATGGAGATCTTAATGTTTTGCCTTGAATGCTCCACAATACGAAATGAAACATATGTAGAATTTATTTACAGTACCTGGCTAGCTTAATAGATCCATAAGCTAGCTCAATGTTAGCATCAGTACTTCCTGTCTAATTCTGTTTGTCTATCTTGGCGACTTCCTTAGTGTAAGTGTTGTGTATATTGTATGTATAAACATGTATTTTTCACATGTCTTCCGTCACATGACACTGTTGACCCTGAGACTTTAAATAGATAATAATAAAATTAAACAAATAATGTACATTTGCATATTATAAGCATGGCCATTTTGACTAACTATGGAACCATGTCCTTGATGAGCACCTGTTATACATTTTACGACGAATACCCCTTGAAGCACTCACTTTGCTTGTATTTTTATATACATTTTACAAGATTATTTTGTGACAGCACCAATCTTTCTTGTTTAGAGAGAGGAAACTAATTGTTTATGCAATACATTAGCCATATTGACAGTTTAAAAACTTTAAAAACTGTGTATTTCATATAAAGTCTGTGTAAGTTGTAGTTTAACTATTGTATTTGTTGAGATTGTATTCTTGGAGCTACTGTGTTCTATTAATTTCTCTCGTGGACCAATAAAGTTTGTCCAAATCTGAGATACACTTGTGTTCCCAAAAATGCTCCTGGCCTGACTGACTCCACCATTTTAAGCCTGTAAAGTACAAGTTATTTTTCACTGACAAGGTTGAATTCCTTACTAATACCTTCCCTTTCTATCTTGTCAAGGTACTTCATCGTCTTCATCAAACACATCATTTACTTTAGCCGACTGTCATATAAAACTAAAAGTATCTGCCTTCATGTGCTGTAAATACTTCACCTCTCACCTTCCGTAAACCTCATAAAACGCACCGCTTTTACCACACACTTGTAAAATGCCTCTTTGATTCTAAAACTATACCTCTCTAAACCTATTCCAATTCTACAGCTACACATGAGACGTGGGAATGAATGAAGTCGTCTGTGGTGGTGGCCAAAATAGCGTGTTTAAATCAGGACGAACCCAAAAGGGAGATTCTTGACCAGGAGCGCTGTGAGACGAGACAGCGTGGAAGCGGATGGTCAAAACGTTGTAGTAGAATTTGATACCAACACAGGATCTGCTTCAGAAGATGTTGTAAAGAGGCACCTGTCGTCATAGCAGGAGGTCTACGTCATCAACATGATCTGAAATGGAAAGGAGAAAGTGATAGTAACGATACACCAAATGCTAACAAGTGGGCAAAAGTTGGATATGTACAAGTACTCATGACTATTTGTACTCATGACTTGGGACGTGACTCGATTTGAAGAGTTTCAGAGCGATTTGATGTTCAGGCTGAAGACCTTGGACTTTGGACCAAAAACTCAGAAAAATGTTTCCAGATGATGATTTTAAGTTAAGTAAGTTTAAAGTAATTTAAGTAAGTTATTTGAACGTAAAATGAGGGCTCATGGGGGGACAAAAAACAAGAAAATAAACAAGAATAGGTTGGACTTGTGACTTGGACTTGATTTCAAATTATACTGACTTGACTTTCACTCAATTTGAGATGATACTAACTTAACCTGGACTTGGTTTGAGAGGATACTGAATTGACTTGGACTTGGTATAAGATGATTTGATCTAACTTGGACTTTAACTCAGACTTGGTTTGAGAGGATACTAACTTGACTAGAACTTAGTTTGAGATTACTTTACCTAAAGTGGACTTGAAGTCAGACTTTGACTTGGTTTAAGATCAAATCAAATCAAACTTGATTTATAAAATGCTTTTCATACAAAAATTGTAACACAATGTGCTTTACAATTTACATATTAAAAACAATCCCCAGAAGATCCACTGGAGAACCTACAATGAATAAAAGGATTCAAATAAATTATAAAGATATTAGTAAAACTAAGACCTAAAGTTTGAAGTAAAAACATACAAATTACTTGAACTTGGACTTGAACTCAGACTAGGACTTGGTTTGAGATGATACTGAGTCGACTTGTACCTGGTTTGAGATGATACTGACTCTACTTGGACCTGGTTTGAGATGATACTGACTCGACTTGGACCTGGTTTGAGATGATACTGACTCGACTTGGACCTGGTTTGGGATTATACTGACTCGACTTGGACCTGGTTTGAGATGATACTGACTCGACTTGGACCTGGTTTGGGATTATACTGACTCGACTTGGACCTGGTTTGAGATGATACTGATTCGACTTGGACCTGGTTTGAGATGATACTGACTCGACTTGGACCTGGTTTGGGATTATACTGACTCGACTTGGACCTGGTTTGAGATGATACTGACTCGACTTGGACCTGGTTTGAGATGATACTGACTCGACTTGGACCTGGTTTGAGATGATACTGACTCGACTTGGACCTGGTTTGAGATGATACTGACTCGACTTGGACCTGGTTTGGGATTATACTGACTCGACTTGGACCTGGTTTGAGATGATACTGACTCGACTTGGACCTGGTTTGAGATGATACTGACTCGACTTGGACCTGGTTTGGGATTATACTGACTCGACTTGGACCTGGTTTGAGATGATACTGACTCGACTTGGACCTGTTTTGAGATGATACTGACTCTACTTGGACCTGGTTTGAGATGATACTGACTCGACTTGGACCTGGTTTGAGATGATACTGACTCGACTTGGACCTGGTTTGAGATGATACTGACTCGACTTGGACCTGGTTTGGGATTATACTGACTTCGACTTGGACCTGGTTTGAGATGATACTGACTCGACTTGGACCTGGTTTGGGATTATACTGACTCGACTTGGACCTGGTTTGAGATGATACTGATTCGACTTGGACCTGGTTTGAGATGATACTGACTCGACTTGGACCTGGTTTGGGATTATACTGACTCGACTTGGACCTGGTTTGAGATGATACTGACTCGACTTGGACCTGGTTTGAGATGATACTGACTCGACTTGGACCTGGTTTGAGATGATACTGACTCGACTTGGACCTGGTTTGAGATGATACTGACTCGACTTGGACCTGGTTTGGGATTATACTGACTCGACTTGGACCTGGTTTGAGATGATACTGACTCGACTTGGACCTGGTTTGAGATGATACTGACTCGACTTGGACCTGGTTTGGGATTATACTGACTCGACTTGGACCTGGTTTGAGATGATACTGATTCGACTTGGACCTGGTTTGAGATGATACTGACTCGACTTGGACCTGGTTTGGGATTATACTGACTTCGACTTGGACCTGGTTTGGGATTATACTGACTTCGACTTGGACCTGGTTTGAGATGATACTGACTCGACTTGGACCTGGTTTGAGATGATACTGACTCGACTTGGACCTGGTTTGGGATTATACTGACTCGACTTGGACCTGGTTTGAGATGATACTGACTCGACTTGGACCTGGTTTGAGATGATACTGACTCGACTTGGACCTGGTTTGAGATGATACTGACTCGACTTGGACCTGGTTTGAGATGATACTGACTCGACTTGGACCTGGTTTGGGATTATACTGACTCGACTTGGACCTGGTTTGAGATGATACTGACTCGACTTGGACCTGTTTTGAGATGATACTGACTCGACTTGGACCTGGTTTGGGATTTTACTGACTCGACTTGGACCTGGTTTGAGATGATACTGACTCGACTTGGACCTGTTTTGAGATGATACTGACTCGACTTGGACCTGGTTTGAGATGATACTGACTCGACTTGGACCTGGTTTGGGATTATACTGACTCGACTTGGACCTGGTTTGAGATGATACTGATTCGACTTGGACCTGGTTTGAGATGATACTGACTCGACTTGGACCTGGTTTGAGATGATACTGACTCGACTTGGACCTGGTTTGAGATGATACTGACTCGACTTGGACCTGGTTTGAGATGATACTGGGTCGACTTGGACTTGGTTTGAGATTATTTTGACCTAACTTGGACTTGAAGTCAGACTTGGTTTGAGATGATACTAACTCGACTTAAACTCAGACTCGAGCTTGGACTCTTTTTGAGGTGACAATAACTCGACTTGGACTTGGACTTTGACTTGTACAGGGAGATTGGTGGATTTGACTTAGACACAACTCGAACTAACACTTTATGACTTGGTTTGAGTTCATACTGACTCGACTTCAACTAAGACTGGATTTGACTTGACACATTCTAATGGACTTGGTTGGACTCAAACTTTATTAAAGACTCTGACTAGAACAATGAGTACTTGGACTCGCACTGGGGGATCTGAAGACTTGGACAAGCCCTAAATAACTTGGACTTGAACAATGAGGACTTGAGCATAACTTGGACTAAAAAAAACAACAACATGATTTGTCTACAACACTGGCCCAAGGTTCAGGGCAGAAAAAGGATGGATAGGAATATGAGTTCACGTTTCAAAGTAGTAAAGGTCAATTATTACTTAGTATTAGCAAGACTCAAACATAAAAAATTATAAACAGAATAAAATAGAAGTCTATTTGAAACTTGGTTTTATAACAGCAACTTAAAAAAGGTGAGACAATTCCAGAGATAATTCCGACAATTAAATAATACTTAGATTTATTTAAATGATTCCGTGGTTTCAGAGGCACTGATAGACACACTGTAATTTAACATCGGGCAATTTCACTTTGTTGCCAAAATAATCCTAGCATGTTAACGCAATATCATAATTGCTGTGTAGCAATCGATCTCTTTTCATGATGTGAGGTCTATGCTTACAGCTGATGAGGGAATCCTCTTTCACGCCAGGGGAAATTCCACTTCCTCTGAACATGAATCATATCTGAGAGGGTCAGGGGCCAAAGCATGAAAGACTCTCCCCTCTGCTGCATCTGTCAGAGCGACTGTAGACTCTCACAGCTTGGCTCTTCTACAGTAATGATGTCATGATGTACTGCAACTGGTGTCAATGCAATGGATGAGGCTGGGAAAACTAAATAAATACACAACAGACAATTGAAATATCGAATATTTTACACACTTGGTAACATCAACATTTGGTTAGCGGGATAGTTTGGTGGTTCAAAAGAGTCTTGTAAAACATTGAGCAGCACTTCTAGGATTGCCACCTGATGACATCATGCAGTGGGATGAAGCATTTTGAGCTTTGCAGACACAGAGGAAGACTAAGGAAGCCTAAATATGAGGGATTAACAAGTGATGTGCAAAATGTAAGTGTAAACTAACTCAAGGTATGTTTTTGATGAGTAAAAACATTAGGTCTAAAAAGTATAAAAGTATAAAAAGTCTGTTTATATAGAACAGGACTTCAGCCATCATCAGTGTGTTTGGTCTTCTACTCTACGCTGTGTCCAGGTCCAGTGCTAATGAGGAGTTTTACATGTGAAGCCTGTATATGTCAGAGGAAGGCCTAAGTGTCTTTATGAGCTCCACTCGGCAGGTTTTACAGCAGCTGGGCCTCACTCAGGCTCTTTACAATAATCACTGCTCACTGCTGAGGTCACGCTGGCTATTTTTGTAAACAAAACTTTTTATTGCCATTTGGAATACTCAAACAACAAGTTGCAAAACAATGACGTTTAAGGATAATGTGGCCTGTGGCGAGCAAACGTGTTGTTGTAACATGTCATAATCTGGTGGTAATGTGTTGACGGGCGTTATGAAGTGACACAAGAGACATGTCTTGACAGTAATACGGTCCTTTAATTTGTATTTACATTTTTCTTCTCTGTATTGTCAACTACAAACAAACAAACAAAAAAAACCTCAACAACAAAAAATATGAAATAATAATTATTCAATAAGTACACCCCTTTTTACCATGCTAATTTGTATAGCCCAGTATATTATCAGTGAGACCTAATTAGTAATATCTCGGCTTATGCCATTGTTACAATCATGAACTAAATAAAATGGCGAAATAGATATAAATCAATCTTGTCATAAGATATTAGTGATGCTTGAGAATTAAAATAACAAGGAAGTATTTTAGATAGTGAAAAGTTGCAAAAAATAAGAACCTAAGATCTCAACATAATACAATAAATAAATAAATAATAATAATAATAATAATAATAATAATACATTATACTTATAAGGCACTGTATCACAATATCACTATATACACTATAATACAAATAAAACAATCTGAGGGGGTATGCGGGTGTAAAAAGCGTTGATGATGTTGGCTTTTGCTCCTTTTGTCTGCTGTCAGCCCATGGACTTTGGGGAAAAAAAGATGAGGCCGTTCCAAACAGCTATTGGCCAAATATCTGCTGCTAGCAATAGTTAAAAATGGGTTTCCCCAGCGCTAACACCCGCAATGTGACAATTAACTAACAATGTGTGCAATCAACACTTACTTGAACATTTCAGCGCGGCTGGCACAGAAACGCAAAGTAGAAGTTTTGATTGAACTCTTAGACTGAATCATGACTTCATTGGCTGTTTAGCGAGTTTGCAGTACTATAGTCTGTCTGCTGGACAGACTATAGTACTGCAAATCTCCTACAAAAACGGTTCTACTGTAATACCAGGGGAGTAGACAGGGGGACAAAGGGGTCTGTTGTCCTGGGCCTCAGGGTCTTAGGGGGCCCAGAACTGGACCCTCTTCCTGTTCATTTATATTAGAGGGGGCCCCATGTGAGGCTTCTTGTCCCGGGCCCCCAAATTTCTGTCGACAGCCCTGTGTAATACTATATGCATTGGAAAATAGTGGGAAATTTGACACAACTAGCAATATAAACTTCAAGTTATCATTTCAAAATGGCTTTAAAAAGAGCCGCTGGGCAACTTGATCTTCATTTATTTCTTTAAAGAAAAAAGAGGGTTAAGAAATCAAACCCAAAATGCAAGGTCATGATTACGAGCCGATTTGGAAACTCCTGTGAAATGTAAAAATAATATTAAGAGAATAAATATGCTCTTGCATAACATTTGAAGGTGTTATTTAAGTTTTAAAGGGATGTAGGAAATTTTGTGTTTATATAGTCAAACACTAATTGTGTATTTGTTATAGTTAATAATAATAATGCTAATTAAAAAAAAAAAATTCCACCTGCTCCCGAACTCCATCCCCTTCCTTAAAAAACCCAATTTGCCCACTGACAATTGCCATAACTACAACTCTTTTTAACATGCTAATTTATATAATTTAGCTGTTTCAGTTTGAGTTATTAATTAAATCTAAATAAAATCTTGTCATGAGATATAATGATACAAGATAGCCTGTATACTAACATTTAAATAACAATATAATATTTTAGATAAGAACATAAATAAAGAAATACAAAAGTGTACCGACTTTATCACTAGAAAAAAAGACAAAAAGGAAAAAAACAGTAATCACAAATATAAACAGCCAAACACTGCCCTCTTGTGGCCTGAAACTCAACCCGCAGCCTTAAACGTCATCACACCCGCGACGCCGTCCTTAACGCATGCGCAGGAGTGACGAATTTCAAACTGGTCGGCGGGTAGCAAAAGCAGCCGAACGTCGACTAAAGTACGGCGTCCCTTCTTCTTTTTTCGTACAAGCACAGAGTTTGCGGTGAAGATGACGAGCACGTTGAAAGGCATCACGCTGAAGGGGAGCGCGGAGCTGGTGGCAGAGTTCTTTTGTGAGTACATTCTCTGGAAAAGACGGGTTTTGTGGAGACTTTTGCGAGGAGCGGATCGTGCAGACAGACAGTGGCTCGTGTGCAAATAGGTCATTCATCGTCGTAAATACAGGAACAAAACCAAAAAGTGTGGCTCCGATTTCGAATTAAACTGCTGGGCATCCGCTGCAATACTTTAAAAAGGTGAAGCACGTCATTTAAAATCAAGAAAGCACGCTTTAGACAGATTAACAACGTGTTCATTTAACGCCCCGCCCATTCTGATTCATTTAACTGTGGTCAGCTTTTGTAAACAATGGGCAGCATTCAAGGTTTACACTCTGAATGTCAAAAACGTTCGTAATGTGTAAAAATTCAGTTTTTTTTTTGTTTGTTTGTTATGAATAAATCTGTATAATATAATGATTGCTATTGTCAATATTTTTAGTGGCTAGTTGACTATTAAAATAAAAAAAATAATGATAGTTTGATCACTAATAGTTATCAAACTCTAAAAACACAAAGGCAGTGCCATTAAAAAAAATCAATATCTGACAAAAACTATTAGACGATTTGTATTTTTCATCAATAATACACTTTATCCGCAAATATTCTATATCTAGAAGTCTTCAGTCACTATTTTTCAACCTTTATGTGGTTGAAAATGTTTTAAAAAGTGTCCGTGTACAATAGAAATAATTGTTTGACGAGACGACTTACTGATTAAAGAATCACTGACTTGCTGATTACTAAAATAGTCGTTAGTTGCAAACCTACCAAAGGAAATGTGGTCAAATGCATCTTTAAATATATTAGCTGATGAAAATTAGCCACAGAAGTGCAGAAATACAAGCCACAATATTACATATTTATTTAATTTTGATTTATTTCTGCTCTTTTTGCTTCATTTTAAGATGGTTTTATGATTAAAGATGTATAACCAATAAAAGTTGTTTTAAAAAAAAGCAGACATAGGACAAATTTGGACACCTCGTGGCTAGAGTTTATTTTAATATTGTGACAACATATTTAACACTTGACCTACTGATAGAGCTAGACAGAGGCTAAAGTATCTGCAGTATTCTCAATACTTTTACCTGCAGATAGAGCTGGACCTGACGTTAAAGTATATGCAGTACTTTAAGCTGCAGATAAAGCGATTAAAAATATTCACATTTTCAAAATAACATCGTCGATGTTAATGTTGTCACGAATCATGATACATTTATTTTATTTATTTACACAAACTATTTTGATACTAAGTAAAAGCCTCATTATTTTGACAATGTTTACAATACAGTGGTGATTAAAAGGTAAAATTGTAGATAGAAGAATCTAAATTGAAAACAAACATAATAGTTTCTTCCTAGATGTTTTTGAAATATTGCCCACCTCTAAATTATAGTTATTATTAGCATTTATCAGTTAGCTATTAACATTAATTTGGATATTTTATTTATTTTCACATGCACATCATCAGTTTATGTGTTATATCTAGAATGATGAATCCACACAGGGTCAAATAAAGTGTTTTGTGTCATGAGCGTGATCATTGTGACTGTGTGGCCCGTCTTTGTGCTCAGCGTTCGGCATCAACAGCATCCTGTACCAGCGCGGCATCTACCCCCCGGAGACCTTCAGCCGAGTCACGCACTACGACATGAGTCTGCAGCTCACCACCGACCCCAAACTCAGGAACTACCTCACCGACGTGGTCTCACAGCTCAAAGGTACCACAGCGGGTCGAGCAAAGACGTCAACATGACACGACAGAGCGTTAGGTGTGATTCCAGACGGCCCGTGCACTAAATCTAAAACAGTTTGGAAGAAGAAAGATATTCTAATATAATAATATTTACACGTTCTTTGCTGGAGAAAAATCTCTTTTATAGTGGGAAAATGCATTCTCTGTCCATGGCCTGGGCAGTATTGACAAAAATACATTTCTCGCCATTTTTGTGGAGTTTCACAATATTATGTCAGTCCAACAACATGTCTTTAAACCTATTAGCTGAGGTTTAGGCATTAAAAAGTATTAAAAGCCATTTTATGAATTTTGGCCTTAAAATGCATCAAAAAGCATTACATTCAATCCTAGCAGGCATTAAATATAAACGTATTAATCATTATCACAGTCCATATCTCCCCAGAGCCGCTGTGTCAGCCAATCAGAAGTGCTTGTCCATGAAATATATTTAGAATCTCAGACGTACTGGATTTATTGAATCTAGATGTTGACGGCTTTGATCATATCATCAAAAAAGTAAAAATACATACATACATTTTCATGGTTTAACTTTCACCTTAATTAGCTTGTTGAATATTGTAAAGTAATGTTATATTCTGGACATTCTGCTGCATGGAATGGTTACAGGCTGGTAGCTGATATGATAAAAGTGTAAATGTCTTGTTTTGACGTTGATTTTGGCATTAAACGTCTTGGAATGATGCATTAAATTTGAATCTGAAACCTGCATAAGACCAGGGTTTAAGTATCAGACAAACATGAAATGTCTGTAAAATGAATCAGTAAAGTGCAGAAATATAACCTCATACTAGGCCTCACAATAATCACATATAATATCCACTTATCTTTCTATATGTGATAGAAAGAACAATATTTTTGGGGCTCAATATTTATCGTGTGCACCTTTAACAGTGTTGGGCAAGTCCCCTTAAAAATAATAGTAAAAGTTACTGTTACTTCTCCCCAAAAGTAACTGCGTTTGTAACTGCGTCATTCAGTGATGAAAGGAACTAATTACCAAGTAACTATTCAGCTACTGACAAAATCCTCCAAAAATAAACCTGTTTTTGTGAAATCGTCGTATGGTAATTGACTGTTTAGTGCAGCTGTCTGTTCACACACACTTTTTCTCCTGTTGTTTAGCCTCTTAAGCCCCCGAGCAGACGACTTTATTTACCTCTTAAAGGCCAGATCTGCACAATTAAACCAAATCAACACAAAATTGCGACTTTAATGCATGCAATTAGCAAATCAAAGGTAGCAATTTTTGAAGCGCAATCGTTTCTTCCACAAACGACAAAATGTCGTTTCAAAGGCGACAAAAACGCACCTACAAACAACAAGTGCGACTCAATGCACCAAAACATGACTAAAATCGACAAAATGTGAATTTGAACAGAATCCTATTATTAAAACGTAAATCGCAAACCTGATCGCAATTGCACTGGTCAAAAAAATCACAATTAAATAGTTTTCCTAAATCGTGCAGGTGTATTATAGAGCATAGAAAAATACAAAATGGACACAAATCATGATAAAAAATCTAAATCAAGCTGGTCCCAAAAAATCGTGATCATTTTTTTGCATACACACACGCACGCACATACACACACAGTGACACACACACACACACACACACACACACACACACACACACCTATACGCGTTTATATGGTTTAGCCTGCCCTTTCGGATGAAACCAGCACATTGGTGGTTTATGTGGACTACATGTTCCCAGGGTCCTAGAGAGGCAGGACCTGGATAGAATGACTTGAAAAAAATTGAAAAAAAATCCCATCTATTTAACCTCCCTGTACAAGCTTTAGAACTCTATACACAGCTATCTGACTCTGTTGTGATTTAGGTGGACGTGGTTTAGGCAGACCAAAAATAGAATTATCAGGACTTTAAAGGGACAATGACGTCATTAATGTATGCATTAATTAGCATAAATACACAAACCAGAGACCACTATGAATTAGAAGAACACTAATAAAATTGATCAATGATTCGGTTTTCTTTGTTTTAAACCAGCTTCTTCCCTATAAGTCGTATATATTGTGTTCAGTAGGTGGTTCCCAACCTTTCTTTAAAAGAAAGGTCCAAATGCCTGCGCAGCCATTGAAGGATTAATGTGATTAACATCCATAAAATGTGAATTAAAAATACCATTGCAGCGTTTTTTTTAGATTCTATACCCAGTTTCAAATTATGAAGAATTTGTACCATCTTCCTCAAAAAATCATTTAGAAAAACTTGACCCTCTGACCACAAAGCTCTGGTGCCCCCCAAACTGGAAACCACTAAATGTTCTTCTACTCATGGGCTCTCCAAACAGATGCAGTACATCCAAAAACGCTGCTGCTCGGGTTCTCACAAGAACCAGGAAGTACGACCACATTAGTCTGTGCTCAGGTCTCTGCACTGGCTTCCTGTGGCTCAGAGTACAGACATTAGCAGCTCTGCTTGTGTACAAGCTTCTCCATGGCCAAGCACTAAAGTTCATCTCGGACTCTGGCCACCAGCAGAAGGCGAGTCCCTGAAGTCCTCAGAACCAAGACTAGGACCAGGGGAGTAGACAGGGGGGGACAAAGGGGTCAATTGCCCCAGGCCCAAAGGTCGTAGGGGCCCAGAATTTAACCCTCTTTCCATTAATTTATATTAGAAAGGGGCCCATGTGAGGCTTTTTGTCCCAGGCCCCCAACTTTCTGTCAACGGCCCTGACTAGGACTACATGGAGATTCAGCTAAAATCTGGAAGTCTTCCGCAATATGAGACAGGTCTCTACTCTGACAATGTTCAAATCAAGGCCAAAAAAAAAAGCTTTGCGCATGACAATGTAATATGAATTTTATTTGCACTCTTAAGGGGGTTTTCACACAGCCGCTAGTGTGAATGTGACAGCTGCATTCTAGAATGCAGATCTCCATCTTGGACCATGGTCTTTTTACACTCTTTCTGGGATTAGGCCTCTTGGGTGCATCTGTGGAGGGAAACAACTTTAATATAATAAAACAAAGTTAAACATGCAGACAAATTGTCAAATTAGCAGACTGAGGGCGCTGGTTCAATCAAACTAGAGTTTGGACCACCTGCAAGTGTGGTTTGTTGGGATTTGTGTGAGCGATGGACCAGTTTGATTTGGTACAGGCTTAAGAACCAGTCTTTATACAATGTCTAGTAGCATTCACACCACACGAAAATGACAGTTGGGCCAAACTAAGGCCGAATAGACTCCACCATCAGTGTTGATCTAAAACGTCTACAGCGCAGAACACAACCAAATAAAAGCCAGAGTACCACTTAAAATGGGAGTTCTATACCTCGAGTGAGAAGTTTATTCTCTCCAGTGAATTTAGGCTGTAAAGCACTCTGGTTAATTCTCATTAACGCAATACATTTACCATTGGAAAAGCTTCCCGCAGTTCCTTGTACTTTAAATCCAGTCCATTTGTGGTGTGAAATAAACAGTTCATTTGTATAGAATAGGAACTATGGATTGGGGGTTGTTCACCTGCTCATATGCTGTAGTCTCATCTCCCGAAGTTAACCTTCTCCTACGCTGACGCCTTGAGAGCACTCAACGACAGTGTTGGGTGTAACTAAGTTACTTTTACTTAGTTACTGTAATTAAATTACAATTTCAGAAGTTTAGTGTAACGCATTACTTTTAGTATTTTGTTAGTAACTATTTTCATTTACATTCAACACCAACAACAATGTTTAGGAAGAGAATGCAACCTTCTTCTGCAAGAAACAGCCTTAACAAGGAACATGCTTAATGTTCTCAAAGTGAAAAGCCCTTGGGCTTGACTTTTACTGTCAAAAAAACGCCTCAGAGTCAGAGATCAGCAGCTCAGAGCAGCGTCTTATACGTTTCTATTGTTGGTGAGACAATTTCAACAATTTATTTGTTGTTTTCCTCTGGAGTACACTTTGAAGCAAACAAACACCTCCCAAATGTCGGCCTCTGATTTGTTCCATACTAAAGAACCGTACAAACTGGCCCCCTTTCACACCAGCCCGATTGAATTGAACCGAATGGAGTAGATATGAAAGAACTCTAAGAACAAAGAACCAGGCATAGCAAAGTCCACAGCAGCAGAAAGAAACTTACTTCCAGAATTTGCAGTGTCAACATATGCGGTGGAAGTATCAACTCCATAATCAGTGGAGTCCAAATTTGCTGTCGAAGTAACAGCTCCTGAAAAACACAATTGTACAATAATTACATTTTGCGATTTTATCGATGCAGCAATCACTACAATTGTTCAATATGGATGTCACAATTCAATACAAGCCTTATATGGACACGTCCCCATGCATGGAGTGTGGAAAATTGACAAACTCAAATTATTTAACTATAAACCCCAAAAGAGCTCTTCATTTGACCATCAGTAATATTTTGGCCAGAGACTCCAATCGATTAATTGGTCAAGCCCTAGCAGGAAACAGCTCTGCAGGAGTTTGTTATATTCTGATGACGTAGTTTTATCGTTCATGGGTCTAACAATATTCTAAAATCATATTCTTTACGGCATATTTCAGTTGCTAAAAAGTATTAACCCGTTCTAAACAAATACATGCCTTGCAGTGGGCTGTAAGTTACACTAAAAACTTTCTGTATTTTGAGTTTTCTGGTTTAGCATATTTTCCTCTCCAAAATTATATAGTGAATCTCATCCTTCATAATTAAATTACATGTTAAAAAAACGCTTTTGCTCAGTGCTTTATGCAACTAAATGAACAGTGGATCATTACACATTTGATGTAGTGTCTATAGCTGCCAGTGCAACAGGAGCAACATAGTTTTCCAGAGCCGCTGGGACTGGACTGATCCACACATTAAGATGACTATAAAGGGGTTTGAGCGGGGTGCAAGTTTAAAGAACCGCTTGTCACAATCGTGCAACTGTTGTGTAGGCCAGAGTTTTAGAGCGTTATACAATTAGCAAGTAGCGCAGTCAAATAATACATCAAGAAAGTGTTGTTAGAAGTTGTTAAAATTCAAAAATGCAGGTAAGCCATCGCCAAAAACAAAACATTCAGTACACTGTAAACCATATCAGTTAAACTGTTGTCAAATAATTAGAGCGTTGATATCTCAAATGTCTCAAAGTGGTTGATTAATTTGAACCCTAAACATTTGGGCCATTTAAATATTTAAGTTTTGGTCATTGCACTCTAGATGTTTAACAGGGCATCGTCTGATGTCATGTGCATCAATTACGTGATTCAAGTTTTTTCCACAAGGTCGAAGTCGCTTGCTTCAGCCTAGAATCCACGAGTTCTGCAGCGAAAGTTCTACTCTGACGCTGCATTTTAAAAATTGATTGAAATTAGTTGTGCAGCGCTATTAATTTAGTTTTGGAAAGTGCATTCATTTTAAATTAATATCTTATTATTATCTTAGAAATATTGCTGTGATTCCTGTTAAAGACCGCTCATCTGAATTAAGGGTGTAGATGATGGCAATGAGCTAAATATAAAACGTGCGTATCGTGCGCGCCTCAACATGGGACAGTGAAGAAATCTTTGTGATTGTACATCCTTGATCCAACTGCAAACGCATCTGTATTGAGGCTGTCGCTATTTAGCCTCCACTTAAAAGGCTGTGAGGTTAAATACATTGTGAAAATCCGGCCTTTCCGAACTAATGTGCAGTTGTATTACAGTCTGCAAATCCAAACAGCCAAATAAAGCTTTCTGAAAACACTGTTATTGGGTAATTGCATGTAATTATGCTATACTATGCACAAAAACAAACAATTATTGGACTTTAAAATGAGCATTAATTATAATTGTGTAGGTTTATGCTTTAAATATTATGGTAGGCTTGTATTTATATTTTTCATAGGATATAATGGCCTTAAGTTTTGTGTTTGTCATTAGATGGACATTTATGAACAAAAAAATGATTATAATCTTTACAAAATTAACTGTATAAATCACTTTGTACACAAAATTGAAAATAATTGTCATTTTAATATTCTAATGGTATTAACATTATTCAATAAATAGTTAATTATTTTAAAATAATTTGTTTTCATTTAAGGAGTGCTCAGCAAGGCATGCTTAATGTTCACTGAATTACACAAATAAAATGAGCTGGAAAGGCAAAAGATTGTAATATTTATTAATTGACTTTATTCCCACTTAATTATTCTTGTCTTTACTTGCACCTACTGGGTGTGCGCTAAAATGTATACAATTATATATTTTTCATTTTAATGCTGGTTACATTTACCTGGTCAGACGAATTGGCTGTATCCTTTCCTGCACCAGGCGATTTCTGTTGGTTGGAATTACACTGGCTTTCAATGTCTTCCGGCTTAGTCTATAAGAAAAAAAGAAAAAGAAAAATGAAAGTAAAATCAGCTTCAAAACATTTTTTCCAGTCATTTTCTATCCCGTTAGGTGTCGCAGATGACTGAAACCTATCCCAGTGACTTGGGCCTAAGGTGGGGTACACCCTGGACAGGGGACAGCCAGTCACAGGGTTAACACACATTAGTCAAGACACACACAGGCCCCTTTCCAAACTTACATCTATCATTTAAAACCTGTCCTTATAATACACTTGTTCCTCTAACTCACATTAGTCAAGACACACATACACAGGCCCCTTTACAAACTTACATCTATATATCTAGCATTTAAAATTTGTGGCCACTTAAAACACTCGTTCCTCTAACCCACATTAGTCATGACACACATACACACCAGGCCCCATTACAAACTTACATCTATCATTTAAAACCTGTCCTTGTAATACACTTGTTCCTCTAACCCACACATACACACACACACACACACACGGCTCCTTTCCAAACTAACTTCTCTCATTTAAAACCTGTCCTCGTAATACACTCGTTCCTCTAACCCACATTAGTCAAGACACACATACACACCAGGCCCCTTTACAAACTTACATCTTTCTATCATTTAAAACCTGTCCTCGTAATACACTCGTTCCTCTAACCCACACTAGTCAAGACACACATACACACCAGGCCCCTTTCCAAACTTACATCTATATATCTAGCATTTAAAATTTGTGGCCACTTAAAACACTCGTTCCTCTAACCCACATTAGTCATGACACACATACACACCAGGCCCCATTACAAACTTACATCTATCATTTAAAACCTGTCCTTGTAATACACTTGTTCCTCTAACCCACACATACACACACACACACACACACACACACACACACACACGGCTCCTTTCCAAACTAACTTCTCTCATTTAAAACCTGTCCTCGTAATACACTCGTTCCTCTAACCCACATTAGTCAAGACACACATACACACCAGGCCCCTTTCCAAACTTACATCTATATATCTAGCATTTAAAATTTGTGGCCACTTAATACACTCGTTCCTCTAACCCACATTAGTCAAGACACACATACACACCAGGCCCCTTTACAAACTTACATCTTTCTATCATTTAAAACTTGTCCTCGTAATACACTGGTTCCTCTAACCCACACTAGTCAAGACACACATACACACCAGGCCCCTTTACAAACTTACATCTTTCTATCATTTAAAACCTGTCCTCGTAATACACTTGTTCCTCTAACCCACACTAGTCAAGACACACATACACACCAGGCCCCTTTCCAAACTTACATCTATATATCTAGCATTTAAAATTTGTAGCCACTTAATACTCTTCCTCTAACTCACATTAGTTACACACACACTAGTCAAGTCACACAAACACAGAGGCCTCTAACCAAACGCGCATCTCGTCTCATCTGGTTACATTTACCTGGTCAGACGAGATGGCTGTGTCCAGTTTCTGTTGGTTGGAATCAGACTGGCTTTCAATGTCTTCCGGCGTAATCTACAGGTAGAAAGGATGCAGAAAATCAGCTACAAAATATATCACATGCATACATACTTTATAGTTATGGGTGGGACAAGATCTTGTGCAGATAATCCGTGCAAAGTGTCTGTTAAAACAGCCGAGGAAAAATATAGGCAAGTGTACGCACACATCTAATTCACCTGCGGACATAAGCATGACAAGATGGAATGTTTTCCATTGCATCTTGAATTGCATCCAGGAAGAGATATTTAGGCCTTCACCCATAACTTTAAACTAAGTAAGCAAGAAAGGAGGAACATTTCAGTAACAGCACTAGACAGAGCATCACTGTGCTGAGGGAGAGAAGGGGGAGGAGATAGAGCATCACACAAAAAGGAGCAGCTCCAGTTTTAGTCAAAAAGAAAGTGTAACACATATCACTAAAGTCTTTCTGGTCTTATGTCTATCACTTTAAATCAACATAGATTTTGCGCCCAAAATACAGAATTTAAGAGACTGTACATTTGAAAATCTCGTCTCGTGGACATTGTGACTGATCTTGTCTAGTTAATTTAGTCTCGTCCCACTCCGACTTACTGAAGTAACTGTTCCCATAAAGTTAGTTTCAATTTGGCAAATAACAGCAGCAAGATGCAGCCACTATGAAAAAGTTTGGTAAAATTCTGTCCTCAAACTCTGAGTGTAATGCACACAGCTTTTCTTTCATTTAAAATCTGTCCACTTAATACAATTGTTCCTCTGACCCACATTAGTCACAGACACACACACACAGGCCCCTTTCAGAACTAGCATCTATCATTTAAAAGTTGTCCTATTAACACCATTGTTCCTCTAACGCTAGGAACACACTTCACAACTTTCCAGTTGTGACAGATTTAGAATGTTGAAGGTCCACACCACACGACTGCACTGAGTGGGATTACAGAAAGTCTGAGGTCCACACTACACCACTCTGACTAACAAGTGAACACATTTTTATGCCACAAAATACAATTCACAAAAAACAACTTTATAGTTTATAATAATTATAAAGCACAATTTATTCATCTTTTATTTAGGCTTTTCATTTGTCTGACTTCATTGGCTAAACAGCATCATGTGACTGCTGGCCATGTTGTACACTTGAAGCAATAAAGGGAGAAGGGGAAAGAACTCGGCAAATTGTAGTGCAGTAAGACAACTCACTCTGGATCTGGATTCACTAAAATAAACATTAAAAGTGTGGACAGAGCAAAGGTGAAGATGGACATGTTTGCCATGTATTTTATAAGAGGAAACTTATGTCATGTGGTTCATGTATGAGACAGACGTGACAAAAGTGTCGCTCTGCTCTTTCAATGGCCTCTGACTCTGTTAAAGTGCAGAGCCAAAAATCGGTCTTGTAGTATAATTCAAACATGTTTGAATGACTGAGAGTGACTAGAGATTACTAAATGCAACAAGTGCAAAAATATACGCTTAACCCACATTAAGCTGGGGACACACTACGCAACTTTTTACTAGATTTTCATACAATTTTTCAGTCACAGTCATCTCTAGTCTCTCAGTCCGGTTCAGTCTCTTAGTGTGGACCAGTTATGTCTGGACTCATGGTCCAGCCGCAGAGTGTGGACCTCAGAAAGACTGGACTAGACTCAGTCGCAGTCACTCAAACATGTTTGAATTATACTGTAAAACCGATTTTTGCTCCGGTGTAGCTGGATGTTTACCGACTCTCCTCCGCACTTTAACAGAGCCAGCGGAGCCAATGAAAAGAGCGGAAACAACACTGGAAACATCTTTATCATAACAGACCCAAATGATAAAAGTTTCCTCTAATAAAATCCACAGAAACATGTCTTCATAACTTCATCACCTTTGCTCTGTCCACGTTTGTCACGTAATGTCAATTTAGTGAATCCAGATCAAGAGTGAGTTAGCTAGCACTACAACTTGCTGTGTATTTATTTTTTTAACTCTTTATTGCTACAAGTGTAAACCGCGACCAACAATCACATGATGCTGTTTAGCCAATGAAAAGTCACACAAATGGAAAGCCTAAATAAAGTATTGTAGAAAAGGTTTCAGGGGTTGTCATCGGGATGCTGTTTTGAAAATCAAGACGTTTCGACTTACATCCAAATGTCATTTTCAACTTCTGGATCGAAGTCGAAACGTCTTGATTTTCAAAACAGGCACATAACGGGAGCAGCTCCGGTTTTTGTCAAAAAGTAGACCAGTGTAAACAAAACCTAATTTAATAACGTGTATCACTTTAAAAATCAACACAAAAAATAAATGCAAATATGTGGCCAAAATAGTGAATTTAACAGATTACTGTAAATTTCAAAATATCTTCTCATTCTTGTCTCAGCTCATGGACCTCATCCTTTGACTATGGAAATTTCTGTCCTTAAACTATAATGCAAGTGTAACGCACACAGCTTTTCTTCCATTTAAAATCTGTCCACAAATTGTTCCTCTGACCCACATTAGTCACAGACACACACACAGGCCTCTCACTATCATCTATTTCACATCAAAGCTGCTATTCTGGTTACATTTACCTGGTCACCTGACGAGATTGCCTCATCTTCTACTATGTTGGGTTTATTGTGGGAGGTCACATTTGCATGACTTTGGCCAACTTGTTGCGCCACCTGATGGGGTTAAAACAAAACATGTTGAGTTTACACTAAATTTGCAATTTTGTCTAAAGTACTAAAGTCTAAAGGGCTGATTGATTATAGAAAATATCATGATCATTTACGTCAAAATTTAAAACTCGTGATTCACGTAAATTACAAACTTCGTACCTTGCATCGCCATGGCCAGTCACTGGGTCCATAATCGTAGGTAATTTCTTCACCAGCGGATATGTCTCTTTTGGCAAACAAACACAGGTGGGGCCTGCCATTCACAGTCAAATACTTGATCTTGCCAGTTGATTTATGTGATCGTCATTTACAAGACGTCCAAATGAGTCATCTTCTTCAGCTGCATCCACACTGCCAAAGAGATGAATAGTTTTAACAATTTAATAAAAAAATTAAAGATATAAATACATACCACCACAACTTTCCATCAAACTGGTACTCGAACATAAACACCTTCTGCTTCTCACTGTAAATTTTCTGTCTTGCCTCACACACTTGTTTATTTATCAATTCACCCCTGTATTCTAAAATAAAATCTCCTTCTTTAAAAGGTGCAGTGGCAAATATGCCGCGACCTAGAAAAACATAGATTTAGAAAAAAAAACAAGAAAAAAACCCAACATTTTACATACGTAGATGCACTTACCTTCTAAAGAGTTTATAAATTTAACATCCAAACCCAATTTGTCCTTGGCAGCTTTAACATAAATCATCATCATAAAGCATCATCTTTAGGTTGAACACGTCTTCTCCCAGACAAGTCTACTGGGAGAAAAAAAATATACAATTTGATGGATCTAACTAGAAAAGGATTCAAATAACCTAAGTGTCCAATAGCCTTGAGTGTACATTCTAGTCTTGGCACAATCACAGCAGAAATAGTGGACATCACTTGACATTATATACCTTATAGAACTGATGTGAGTAAATGTATTTAATACACATACAATAATTCTGTTTGTATGTGTATGTATGCATTTTTATTGTAATTATATTTTCATAGATAGATAGATAGATAGATAATATACAAAAGTTTTATTTCATGATATTTATGCCATTTATCTGCGCTCCTCTCCAGTAACATGTAAAAGAGTAAGTTCGGTGGTCACTAGATGCTCACCAGAAGTTAAGAAATCTCAACTTGGTGACTGTCAGTTAAAGATAAAAGCTATTAAAGATTATTATTCATAATTTATCATAAAAACTGCAATAACAAAACAAAAAAATAAAGCTTGTAGTAGATAGATAGTACCATTATTGATAAGTGCTGTGAATTTGGTGACTGTACATGAAAAATAAAAAAGATATTGCAGATTAATATTCATAATTCATCATAAAAACGCCAATAAAGTTTAATATGGAAAAAATAACAGTTGTAGTAGATAGATACTGATATTATTGACATGTACTGCGAATTTGGTGAATCTACATCCAAAAACATAAAAGCTATTGAAGATTGAAATTCATAATTCATCATAAAAACACCAATACAGTTTCATATGGAAAAAATAAAGGTTGTAGTAGATAGATATTGATATTATTGATAAGTGCTATGAATTTGGTGACTGTAAGTTAAAGAATATAAAAGCTATTAAAGATTATTACTCATAATTCATCATAAAAACTGCACTAACAACACTTTTGATGGAAAAAATAAAGCTTGTAGTAGATAGATAGTACCATTATTGATAAGTGCTGTGAATTTGGTGACTGTACATAAAACAATAAAAAATTTATTGAAGATCAATATTCAGAATTCATCATAAAAACGGTTTCAAAGATTTTTATAGTAAGGAATTTGAAATGTAGCTGTTTATTTATAAGTTATTTATTGTAAAATTAAAGTCTTGTATCTTTACATGATGTTTTCTCGCAGCTATTGAGTATTTACATTTTGGGTGGTGATATTTGTTGACGCTCGTCTCAGCTCCGGATGCGCATTTGACGCAATGTATTTTGCTGCGCCCAAAATACCCATTTGATTTTAAAAATCCATGTTGTAGTCATTTGGCTGTGTAAATGTGAGTATTTTGACATGCTTATGATCTCCAAAGACATCCGTGTTTAAGAGCTATTGAGCTCGGAAGTCCGAATCTATAGCAATACGATGCTAACTTTACCAAACTTAAATAAACACCATAATTTTATTATTTTTACATAGACAGATATATGCCCTTTTTTAAAATTTGACATTATTAAGTTATTTGAATAATAAATATCAAGAGTAGACTATTTTAACGAATAATGTCTTATTTCTTAATTAATGCATTATTTGGCCAAATAATTACTGATGCAGTGAGCTGCATAAACCCGGAGCTTTACGAGCTCCTCTCCTTATACATTCTCTCTGACCTGATCCTGAAGCTCCTGCGTTCACATCCTGCGTATTTATTTGTTGAGGAAAGCTGAAAAGTCCGAGAAATGCAACATGGGTTTCTCTGTCGCTCCGCTCCAGGAGCAGCGGGGGAGGGGCCGTGTAGGCGCTAATGCTGCAGTGCATCATGGTAGCTGTAGTTTTAATGGTTTCTATGAGTTTTATCGGCCATTAATATAAATTAGAAATCATTTCGAGGGTCAACAATAATCATGGGGCCGCCAGTTTGACATGTCTGGACTAGACGGACGCATATTCAATTAACAATGAGCTAGCCTACACGCCAGCTATTGCTAATGGCTGCAACATAGGAACAAGTGGCCCATAGCATGAGCATTGAGTGCTAAATGCAAGGATGCCCACAAACACGTATTTAGTAGCTAGTATCAAATGAGCTAAAGGCTAATACTAGTAGTTAGTAGCACCGCCACCTTACACTAGCATTTCACAAGCTAACACTAACAGTCATGGCCATGCGTTTTTACTAGACCCTTTTAGTTGAGTTGTCTCTTACCTGTACAAATCGTCAGTCTAATCCCATCGTCCAAATGTGAAGAATCCATGTGAAGAAACAGCACGCTGAGCTTGCCCTTAACCTTGCATTCATCACAATAGACCTCATGGCTTTCCCCGATAAACATGTTCCGCCCATGTCCCGCCTACGTGCTTATACAACCAATCAGAGGTTTGGGCGGGAAAAATCACGTTTGTGTGTCGAAATGTGTAAAAATGTGCAACACCGCCAGAGTAGGGTAGGGGGAGCAGCTCATACACAAAACACACAAGAAAACTGGTTTGGGGGACTATCTGGACCTACGAAAAAAATTGAAATATATGCTAGTTAGAGTTTAAGAAACATGAAAACCTTGCCCGAATTACGGGGACCTTGGCTAGGTCCAGCTAATCCCCTAAGGTCCGCGTAGTGCTGGTACGATGTCAGGTCAATTGTCCCTATAAAGCATAAAAACACACACACACACACACACACACACACACACACACACACACACACACACACACACACACACACACACACACACACACACACACACACACACACACACACACACACACACACACACACGCACACACACACACACACACGCACGCACACAAATAGATACTGAAATAACTGCACTTACTTCCACACTGAGCTGGTGGACGTGTTTTTAGTGACGTATAAACTCAAACACACGTGGAAATCATCACAAGGAGCCGCAAAATAACGACGTTTTATCCTTAAAACGCACTGTTTCCGCACATTTCCTCGTGCGTTTCGGAAAGACCGAGGATCTGAGCGCGTGTCTGCTTGAACCAATGAAATGTCAGGAGAGCGTCTACGCCCGCCCCTCGCTGCTTCTGATTGGTTACGTTTACCATAGAGCTCTTTTTTTTAGCCAATCACTGTCTCTAATTCATCGTCTTGCTCCTGTTCACTTCCCAAAACAAACTCGGCAGCTTCATGGCAGGGAAAGAGTAATTAGTTACGCGTTACTGATAAAAAGTAACGCCGTTATTCCCTACACTGACCTTTAGTATGTACTTTGGACAACTTTTTGTTTGTTTTTGATAAGATTTGAATTCCAGAGTGAAGAACAGTAACCTTTATTACTCATAATCAGCACCAGCTTACTGAAAATGATTTATTGTTCATATTTTAAAACAATATCTCACATTTTGATTGACTTTGTTTGGGATTTTGTAGCTTTAGGGTTACTGTGTCAGTGGCATAAAGTTGTTTCAATATCATCGCTAATCAAGATATTTTTCTTCAACAATATATCGCACTTCAAAAATTTGTTATCATGACAAGGTTACCATATAGCCTTATTTGAAATTTTTTTGTGGCATTTTTACTTTAAACTATAAGCTTGATAATCAGATTTGCATATCTTTCAAACAACATTCTCAATATTATCTGAAATTAAACATATTGTCCAACCTTACTAATAGGAAATACCTTAAATTTAGAGATATTAACTTGGAACTTCTTTTGTAGTTTACCCACACAATTGTAAGGACAATGTATTACCAGTTATTCTCGCTGTAGTTATTTTTAAATAAAGAAAGTTTACATATTTGGGACAAAGAAGTCTGAAAAAGGGGCCATTTAGTTTAATGTCTTGTTTCATTTTGGTGACATCAGATGCAAAAAACGTACTACGGAAATTTTGGATTTCCTTATTTATTTTTTGAGTAAACTAGATTTTTCTGAAAAAGCTTGCATATCTAAATTTCATTTCATATTTGGAGTTAAGATGCAGAAGACTCAGGCTTAGAATTACTCATTAACAAACCTTCTGCACGAGCCGTCAAAATCTTTACAAGTAAAGACTTTACAAGTAAAGATTTACAAGATCAAACTTTACAAGATTGTAAAGTCTGGTGCTGCTTTAAGGGCTGATCTTTATGTCTCTGTGGGAGATGATGTCTGTCTGGCCTTTGAAAATCTGTGGATTGAATGAAAAAATAAAATATCTTTTGGTGCAGATTGGACACTTTTGATTTTCCAGGTGAAAGCTTACATATTGAGAACAAACTAAAAAAGCAAGCCGCAACAGTGTCTTGCCTAATTGGCCGAAATTCTCATTGTACTTTTAACAGACTGGTTCCAAATCTAAAAAGGCATGATACACGTCTTATGTTTGTGCAGCATTATGATATTTGACATGTTTCCTCCTCCTCTGTTGTCGTGGCGTTGCAGAGTGGCTGTTCGAGTGCACCGTGCAGAGGCTGGTCCTGGTCATCACGTGTCTGGAGACCAACGACGTCCTGGAGAGGTGGCAGTTTGACATCGAGTGCGACAAATCGGCCAAAGAGACCAGGTCAGGCCCCTCACTGTGTGTTATGTGTGTTTGCGCCAAAGGTTTGCAAAGTTCACAGAATCATTGTGTGGTGTTGTCCAGTGCCCCCAGGGAGAAGTCCATCAAGACCATCCAGGACGAGATCCGCTCCGTCATCCGGCAGATCACAGCCACCGTCACCTTCCTGCCACTTCTGGAGACCCCATGTGAGTTATAAGCTCTGTCACAGCGATCGTCATGTATAAGAAAGGGGAGGAGTTAAACTTGCTGGTCTTAAAGGAGACATATTATGCTAAATCAACTTTATTGAGCTTTTGTTACAACAGTGTTTCCTCAAAGTTGTTTTTATTTTGAACCTCTATTGTCCTGTGACTGAGGCTCAGAAGCTCAGAAAATTCCTGTTATCACCTACCCCCAAAAAGTATGGTTAGAAGTGCTTTCTGGTTGGCTAACATTATGGCTTATCTGTTTGTGACAAACCACTATGTTGCGTGTTCTTCAGGTGCCTTTGACCTGCTGGTGTACACAGACAAAGACCTAGTGGTCCCTGAAAAGTGGGAGGAGTCTGGACCTCAGATCATCAGCCAATCAGAGGAGGTGCGTCTGCGCTCCTTCACTACGTCCATCCACAAGGTCAACAGTATGGTGGCCTACAAGCGCACGGACTCGGTGTGAGCAGAGCTCTGTACCACATCCTCTGTCTCTATTTTTTGTGTAAATATTTCTGCTCCGTTTCTCTCTTGTTTAGTTTTGTCTCTGTCAGTCTGTTTTAGAAAATAGTTATTTGTATGTTCTACTTTTAATAAAAAGACCAAATGAATAAAGGATTATCTATAAATGTGTTGCAGTCATTCATACATTTCACCACTAGATGGCAGCACAGCTCTTGTGCACTGTTTAACTGGAGTATATAATCACACACTGATGGGCCAATAGAAAGACAGTTGACAGGAGTAAAAGAAGTCCATCTTTAATGAGCTCACAGTGTTCTACAGTGGGTCACCCACAGAGTGGTCACATGACCTGCCAGGGCTCTATCTACAGCACTACTCAGAAACATGGAACTATAGTTTTCATGTGCTTAAATCACTACAGTAATGCCCTCATGTTTATGTAGTACAAAATGAAAGCACACAGATCTAAAGAGTTAATGACATTCAAAATACACTGTCATCGAAGGGTTCAGGTCAAAATATGGGATTATAGTCAAAATACAAAATGTTCAACATACAAACTGTTGTGTCCTGCAGACGTCTAACTCTTATCAGCTCTAGAGCAGGGCTGTACTTCAGTTCTGAGGGCCGTACAACGCACCAGCACTTTGACACAGTTTGGGGTCACACAAAATATCCCCAAGATCTACTATTCCAATTTTGTGAAAAATAAAAAGATTCTCTTTACCAAACCAGTACTGAACCAGAATTAAACTAGAGCTAGATTAGTACCAACCGGGTCTGAACCAGGACTATCCCAGAATTAAACTAGGATTAAACCAGTAAACAAGAGAAAATATATTTTGTAATATTTGGAAGATGGGCTTGGGGCCGGATCAGATCGTCCTCCAGACTGCAGGCCTAAGTCCAATAGGCCCGGCCATAAATGTATAGACTGTGTAAATCTACTTTGTCTTAATCCGTTTGGACGTCTTCTGTATATTCAAACATTCTTGGCTTCCTCACTGGTTTCCATAACTACAAAAACAGTTACAATACAATTCTCTTCAGATAAAAAGTGGTTTGAGTTCTCCATAAACGTACAGCTGGTAAGATCAGGTCAATTGCACTTGTTTTATGAACTATTGGATACTTAAGACAAATCTGCACTATACTGTTTGAGAACAAAGTTTGGAGAAGCCGAGGTGACACTGGTGCCAAACACTGTCCTGGAAGGTAAACTGGGCCAATACAAAAGACTGATTTTAGTATTTAAAGTCATTTGTCCAGTATACAAACTTAGACTTAGATTAGATTAAAAACTATTAGGGACAAAACTTCAAATTCTTTCTTTAATTGAATATATTGGTCCTTTTTATCACAACAAGGCAGTGGAAAAAGCTAGACCCATTTTGTGAAAGCACAGGCCTAGTCTTTGGCTCTTTTACATCACAAAAACAAATGTACATTTCAAAGAGTTGTTCAAAGTTTCTTCACCTTAAATACAGAGGGAATCAGCTTGTCCTAAGACCTGTGTGCTCTCCACAAGAGAATATAGAGACTAATAAATATATCAAACAAAATAAATATGCAATAGTTAAGACAATGAGTGAACATGTTACAAAAGACTCCACTCCTGTAGTGTGCGCTGTGACATGAAGCTGTTTGGATTATTGTGAAAAGTACAGAGTAAATATGCCACTGCCGTCACTTCCTGTGTGAGAAAGCTTAAGAGAAAGCCACTCGGTGCAAAAATAAAACATCGCTCTGATAATAAATATAGCTTAGTGCTGACTTGGTTATTGTCTCTGAAAAAGTGACAATTATAAAAACGACAACAGTGAGGACAGAGACGGGCTGAAGACGTGAGCATGGTGTGGGGAACAAGGCGGCAAGTAAAACGTAGGAATAGAGCGGGTTTACACTGAGTCAAAGCACATCCTCGTGAAGCAAAGGACATCTGCGGCCACGTCTGCCCCGGGGCCGGCGTGGCTGCTATTCTGCGCCTCACACTTTGATAGAGGCAATGTCAAACCAAAACACCAGAGAGATTTATTAAGGTTAAGCTTAAAGTGCATATGACATGTTAGATTATACATGATTATTTTTAATATCAAGAATTTTTTCCCTATTTTTTTTTTTTTTTTTTTTGAGGAAGTTTGTAATTGTACTTCCTGGTTCCAGGCTATTTCCACAATTGTTACCTAGCAACCATATTGTAAACAAGGGCCAAAATCCATCTAAATTGCACAAAAGTTATGATTGGACAAATGATCTTTGAATCTTGATAACACCTTTATTTTGTTAAATGATTGCTTAAACTCTCAGAAAAATGTGTCAATTGCGTGTAAACTGCCACTGCATTTGGGATGGAATGTCGCTATTTGATGACATCACAGAAGGATTACACTGTTTTACTTTCTGTAATTGTCAACTTTTCTTCACAAACCGCCACTCGACTGATGTAAAACTATGATAAATATTTACCACAGGTTCTATCCTATCAAAGTGAGTCATGATGAGAACCTGCCATATGCACTTTAAGTGGAGGAATGTCACTGCTGAGCTACACTTTGACTTGAGAAGTGTCAGAACAACAGTTGGAGCCACTGAAATGACAGTAGTGGCTTGTGAAGCGCGAGGACACCGTTGTTCCGCACACCATGCTGACCTCCTGACATTCATGCACACGTTGGTGCGGCGGGCGGCTCACACCAGCCCGTTCACCAGGCCCTTCTCGCACTCCTCGGCTAAATGCTTCCAGTGCTGCCGGTTCTTCTGGCAGCCCTCCAGCAGGGGGCTGCAGTGCTCCGACATGCCCGCCAACGTCTGGGACACAAACGCACACAGTTAGAACCAAAAAAACATCTTATATTGATTTTTTTTTTTTTTTTACTATATAGTTTTAATGGGCTGTGTGCACAATAATGCCCGACTAGCGTGTGTTAGCTCCAGTAGTAGCAATGACTTCAGAAAGTGAATAGAAGCAAGACACAGAGGGAGAACATCCAAAGGTTCTACGTAGGCCATGTACGTCCTAATTGTCCCAGTTAGTCCAAAGTCAAATTTGTCCATTTTCAAGTTAAGTCTGAATATAATTTTTTTCACTTTGTTTATTACTATGTCAGTCCAGTCCTTGATTATTTGTTCAGTTTGGGTCCTCCATTTTGTTGTGATGGCTTTCTTCCCCACTGCCAAAAGTACGCTCCAGAGGTATCCATTTATTATCTCCATGACAGGAGTTTTGAGGCCCAAATACATCGTTCTGAAATTGAGCGGGATGCAAAAGTGGTGCCATTATTCAACTCCAAAAACATGAGACTTGTCAGTTGAAATAACTCTTAATTACAAAATTAAATAGACAAGTTTGTGGAGCCAATCCCAAGCAAATAAAGATAAGGTTTCAACTTTTGTGAATTACATAGACCTCCTGCCCACCATCTGAGACTATGACATCATCCTTATTCTAGACCATGAACACATTAACTGTCGAGTTACCTCTTCATCCTTATCAAAAATAAAGGAATTAAAAGTAGATGTCTATGGATTTTATCCTTGGATAAAAACGTAATCCTTGGATTTGCTAATTCCTCGTCAAGTCTTTGTTTGGGAGCTTTATGTCTATTATACCGGTGTGATACAAATTGCTCTCCTATTGAGCCATAATGGGCCATGTACAGCAAAATCACTGTAACAGCGATGAGTGACCGTCATTTTGGAAAAGTCACATGAAGAAACATTAAACATATTTAATAAATCCCATATTTGAAAGGATTTTATTCTTTCAAAGTACATTTTTATCTGTTTGTATTGTGATTTGAATGCATCTTGAACTGGAATTACCTCGTATAACTGAGTGCAGATGGCATCAATAAAAGACACCTGCATGCTGGGAATTTTGTCTCTCTTCTCACGATTCATAAGATCCTAGAAAATAGAAAAAGTTATTTCAATTTTACACAACATGTATTGGTATATGTCCAAAATCCACGCTGTTCAAAGCATGTAACTTGATCTGATAAAGTCCAAAGACACAAGAAACACTCACGCTGGGCTCGATTTTCAGCTCCTCTCTCTCCTTGTCGCCCTGCTCGAAGAACTCTGTGGCCACCAGCTCTGCAATCTGCCCCGGGATCACAGACATCAATCTTAACAAGGTTTCACAGCCACTATACATCAACTGGATTTGAATATCTATCAGATCTCCTCAAATGGGAACGCTTAGATTAGCAACTGAAGGCAATATGAATTTATACAGTTTTTGTGACTGGCTAAAGGGGACATATGCAAAATCAGCACCGCCATTTCCTCATTATTAGTTTGCTCAAAGTTGTATTTTGATTGATTCCTGCATGTTTGAGTTAATCCTGTATTGTCCTGTAACTGAGGCTCCAGTTCTCACAAAATTCCTATTTTCACCTACCCCCTATCCCCGCCCACATCCTGTACCAAGCTGTGATTATTTTTAAAATGAATGAAGACACATGTAGAGTTCTAAAATGCCACGTAGTCACTTTTCAAAAATAAAAACATGAAAATGACAATTTGCTACAAGTTACCGTGAAATGTCACAATGAAGAGGCGGGGCTTATCAGTTCTGGTGTTTTAAACGGGAAGTAAATGGCCCTGTTTCTATTACTAAGCTGCTTTTGATTAATATTGAGGTTTACAATGAAGAAAATGTCAAATAATGATCTACTTATAGGTTATAGTTCAATACCAAGTAGCTGAAAAAAGCATAATATGTCTCCTTTAACACAAAATTTAGATATACAGCTGCTTGTAATGATAAGCTGGCAGATGTGACAATGTTTTGTTTATAAGTTTGTAAGTATTCAAATTTAAAGGTGCTCTGTGTAACTTTTTAGTGGAGGATATGCCATCTATTATTCGAAATGGAGTTTAAAAGTGCTGTCCTGGATTTTTACAGTCTTTTGTACAGAAATGCCACAACCTTCACGGGTCAGAGCAGAGTTTTGTCATCATGGTAAAGCTAACAACGACTAGCAGGCTAACAGTGTCCTTCCTGCTTTGGGGAGAATAAAACGCTCTATACTTAGACGCTGAGAGCACACAGCGGTCTCATTTTCACCCTCAGAGCTGCTTTTACAATGAATCTGTACTGAATATCGTTTGAGATCATGATTTGAAGGGCGGTTGGCCATTTTTTTCTGGTGTTATCTGAGGACAAGGACACAGCTGGCTTTATTAATGAGTGAACACTGCATAACTAATGAGGTTAACCAAGATCACATGGGACAGTCAAGAGTAAAGAAAGAACATGGCACGAGCACGAGGGTCAATGGGACATGAACAAGCTGCGGTTTGTGGTAATGTAGAAAGAGCAGTAGTTGAAATAATTTGAAATAATATTGTGGATGTTGCTTTGGAGGCGATGCAAAATTTAAATATTGGGTGTATCGTTTATGTAAAGAATTATAGAATAGAAAAGTTATTAAAAAAGTGACCAAAGTTATGCTCTAAACTTCCAAATAATGGTATAAGATGATATTTCTGCACTTTTGTGATTCATTTTACAGACATTTCACATTTGTCTCATAATTAAACCTCATTAAATCAAACTAATTAAAAACATGTTTAAACACATTTCTGTTGAATGGAGCTCAACTTTCCATTCAGTTTTACTACTGGGATTTAGAAAAATGTAAATATTAAGAGTTTAAAGGCATGATGGAGGCTAAGTAGCTATGTGCTAATTAATCCCTGCAGTGCGATTGTTTTCAGCCCAAGAAACACATGTAAATCTTAAAATGTGGCTAAATGTTTTAATTATGGGGGAAGGATTGTGTCTGAATGTGAATATTTAATGGTTTGGCTAGACAACACATTTACATTTACATCAGTGCATCACAGTCAGACTGAAGCTCTCAGATGTTCACTTTATAAGGCCAGAACTGTCTGTTTGGGCAGCTAGAGTCTTTATGCACGCCATGATATTTTCACATATGAAATATTGCTTAACTTTTTGGTCCAATGCAAATGTAACTACGCTCAAACCATTGGAGTCTCACTATAAGCAAACTATAAAGGCACTTGACTGAAAACCACGCCATCATATCACTGTGCTACAAATTTTAAGCTGCTGAAGTGGCAAAACATGTATGTGTTTAATATTTAAAGTGGTTTAAGTGTCCTCTGGTCTCCTTGAACAGTTTGTAAATGTACTGCTGCAGTCAGAGGTGCCTGAGGAGAAGTATGTTTGGACAAGCATCTTTCTGGGAGCGACACAGGAGTCTTAGACAGTTATGTACAATTTTAACTTTGAATCACTGAAATGGGATGGTTTTTTTTTTTGTTTTTTTCGATCATGTCTTTGTCTTTTATTGTATTTAATCTGAACATCTTTACATTGTGCTTTTTAGGGTGACAGTTTAACATTTGTCTTGGAACATCAGATGAAAAATAACAGTTTAAGTTCATTCTGGCACATTTAAAGAAATGTATATGACCGTACATTGTGATTGCAATAAATAAACCATATCGTTTTTAAATACAATAGGCCTTCTGCTCATTAGTTATCACATTAGCCCTATCGTTACTGTGTTACATGCCCAGCCCTAGTCAACAGTATACATATAATTTTGTTTATTTCAGAGCAAATCCGTATGTGTCTTTACCCTTTTCTGCACCGGCCAGGGCTTGGTGATGGCTGAGATGTCACACGCCGTCATCAGCATCGACCTGCACGGACACAACACCAGCTTTAAAAGGCTCCGCGGCTCCGCAGTCACTCAATACGATGTGTCCAGTGAGCGGAGACGAGGACTCACCTCAGCAGCTCGCGGTGCTGCTCGTCGTCCCAAACAAACTGACTGTTCTTGGTCAGCTCGAAAAACTCCCCTCGTCTCCTGCAAAAAGCCCACAGAGAAAGAGGTGAGAAAATAGGCCAACTGGGTCAGGAAAGTGATGGGAAATTGTGTTAGGCTGGGCTAAAATGATACAGTATTATTATTTTTCTATTGGTGGGTTTCAGGTGACATCATAATATTCTATAGGCCTATAATATTTAATTCAGGCTGTTAATGTAGATTTTGTAGATTTTGGTTGTAATACAGCAAGTGCAAGGGCTGGGGGCTGTATCTCTGAGGGAGATTCAATGGTTTTGAAAGAAATATTCAAACTACAAGTATTCTAGAATGCTCTTTATACAGGAAGAAAATATGTGACATTGCATTGTGCAATTAAATGCACATCTTTTTTATAAAAAGAGTGTAAGCCAAAGATCTGCATCATGAATCACTGTGGTAGAAGTGCAGAAGTTAAGAATCTTTGCTTTTTTTGTCCTGATTCTTTTTTGCTGAAAAAAATTGCTCAGAATGTGCAGAGTTTAGCTTTTTTTTTTTTGCTAACAGCAGTTGGAGTTAAGGACACTTAAACTGCAGCATACATTCATTTCCTTAACAAACAGGCTCAGAAGAGACAGTCGGTAATCAGTTCAACTATGAGTGATTCAAAAGTCTGTATCAGTGATAAATGTGAGCGCAGCTGCAGTGTTCTTTATTTATCTGGTTTTCAATTATGTTTTTTTTAGTTGTCAGACACAAACTTAATATTTACCAGTTGTAGACCTTATCATTTGTTATTAAACTGTAGCAGCTCTTTCACATTTTATGCGTGTTTTGTGCTTTTATAGGAGAAAGTGTCATTACTCATCAGTGACACTCATGTGTTTTTGCCACTCACTCCAAAAATTCACAATTCTGTGATGTTACCTGCCTAACCTCTAACCTATATAGCCTTTAGCTTTGATTACATTTGAATATGTATGTATCTAGTCTAGTTTGAACGTAGCCATTAAAATAAAGTGTCATTCTCTCTGTCTACTGTGTGAGTGAATGTAAAAGCCTGGTGTTGCCCTCGTGACTGCTCCATCTGGCGCTGACATGTGACATGCACTCACTTCATGTAGAGCGCCAGGTCGGTGGCCAGAATAGCCCTCTCGATCATCTTCAGAGTGGCCTTGTACTCGTCCAGGGAGAGCCCGCTCAGGATCTGGTTCCCCTGGTGGAGAGACACGGCGGCACACATGTGAGCGCGGCACGGCCATTTCCTGCTCTCAAAGGTTTCCCGGGCGACCAGACCATAACAGTGCTACACATATGCTAATACGGCGGAGTGCTGGTGCATGTTTTATGTGGAGGGCTTTCTAAAACAAGTGGTTACATGAATCCCACACATGAGCAGGATTCATTAAGAGCCAAGTATTCTGAGGCTATAAACACCACAGCGATGAGAATGGTGTCATGTAACTTCAGAAATGTGTGACATGTGATCAAAAGGATAAAGAGGCAAACTGTATTATATTTGGGATCTGTTGACATGAATAATTAGCTCAACAGTGACCACCCACCGCTTGGTTCTGGCAGTAAATTCTCCATTTATTTTCCCCATAGAGATTCAGGTAAAATAAAGAATATTAAATGTTTGAAAGCTCGAGGCTAATCAGCTCTGTGGTGAATAATGAGCACAAGACCTATAATTCTTTTTCAAAATCTGTTTCTGAATAAACCGCCAAGTTACTAAGCCATATTGTTTTCGTTTTTGGCCTGAAAACAACTGCGTTATGGTCATTAGTCAGAGCTGCTTAACCTCCGTTGTGCCCTTTAACTTGTAATATTTGAATTTTTCTATCTCTATGGCAAAAATGAATGAAAAATGTACTTCCGGAACTACAGAGAACTTTGAAGTGGGCAGGACTGGTGAGGTCTATAGTGTGCCATTGTTGGACACTATACAAGCTAATAATTATTCTTTTGATTAACCTCCAGACTCTGAAGCAAACCTCCCGTTACGAGCACCATCACAGACTTTGGCTTTTGAAAATAAAGGCTCAAAATGCATTTATTCAGACTGGCATTTAACACTCAGAAGTGTAGTTCCACTTTTAAACTGTTCATTGTATTGGTTGAATGTAATGACTTTTTTTTTTTGTATTGAAAAGTCCTGTGGTCACTTGAGTCTTGTAAAGGGCTCTAAAAATAAAAACTGATTGATTGATTAATCCATTAGTTGTTTATATTGCAAAAGACATTTTGAGATAAATTAACTAAAGTGATGTTGTATGAGAACCTTTTCATTACAACTAAATTGTTGTTTGTTCTTTTTTCATTACACACTTCTAGAGTCATTTTTACATAATCCTGGATCTGTCTGAGTCAAACAATCCTCTTGTCTCAGCACATGGCATGTTTTGGAGTTTTGTATAGTTCTGAAAATAATTATTTCAATAATTAATTATTTGCAAATGTATTAATTTGTTTAGCCCCCCACACTATAGTTTCAGTGTGTAGAGTGTGGCTTTTTTTTTGTTTCTTTTTCTTGTTTTTTTTTTCTACAACATCTTTCATTGTCGTTATTGTACATTACATACTTACATAAGATTTACATTGATTAAATTCACAATCAGTGTCAATTCATATATTTTACTCCATCTTTTGGTTTGTATGAGGTTTGGAGCAAGAGCCTAATATTAGCTGAGCCCGGGATAATTGTGGACGTGAGACTGGAACATGTAATAACCTTTTCATCTATGACAGTGGGGTCTCTATAATGGCCGTCTGCCTGCACTCAAAGTGTGGACTCTGACAGAGACTTTCTTCAAGAGGTCACTGCTGCACAAAAGGCCACCTGTCCTCAGCACTTATATGATGACAGGAGCATAATGTATGATTATAGCACTGTGAACCATTACCGGATATGTCTGTTTTTGAGACATTCTGGGTTAATACAAACATGAGGAATATTTGGAATTTAGATTTATATGATTATATAATTTGGATTTATATGAAAAAGGAAAAAAATCCATAGACAAAAAATATGGTTAGAAGAATAATTTAACTAAACAAACTATATTTAAATAATCTTTCTAAAATGCGTAGCCATATTCATATAAATACAATAAATGACGGGGTCCATAGCGGAGTGACTGGTGGAAGAGACACAGTGTACATACAGGGCTGTTGAGGATCATGAGGCACTGGTCGAAGTGGTGATGCTCCATGGTGGAGTGGCAGTAGAGCTGGGCCAGAGGGTGCTCGCTCCTGTGGGACGACACAACACCTTTGTTATGTTCTGAACCACACAAGGGACTGGACTGTGTGAGCGAGTTTACTGCAAGTGAATAAAGGTCTCTGATAAATGCCCACAGGCCAATATGAATGATTCACTGTATCTGTGGCCCTTCACTTCTTGTTTGTTTCATTATTCAGCTTTCAAAAATGTTTGGACACGGATTGCTCAGAAACTAGAAAATAAAAATATGTAGTCCAAGTTTGTGACGCTGCGAGATGTGTGAGACTTTCACTCTATGAATGACTCTCTATGAACTACTTCCGGTTTATCGATTTTTCTACATTTGTTTCACTTTCCTGCATCTCTACATCCCATTATTCCATCTCTTTGCATAATGTGGGTTTGGTTGATTTTAGATGAATTATCCACTGGAAATATTTTGGATCTTGACGCAAGTGCCACTGAGGCTAACATCTGCTAGATTTGTTTGTCGGCTCAAGTTGTGTATCGTGAGAAATTGATTATTTTCTTTTTCTATCTGCCTTTGGCCGTCTTGTTTTCACCTGAGTCTGAGACACTTTCAAACCGGACCGATCTGCTTCAAAATGAACCAGTGAAAACAAGCCTTTTGATTTGTATTCATGCCTTCATTTTGCCACCATCTCCACAGCAGCCAAACAACAGTGTTGTTATTAAATGATTAAAGAGCTTTTCTCAAACTCTACATAGATAAACTTTAATTTAGTTCTATGTATGGCATAATGAGCAGGAAGCTGCCTCTCACCATAAACACACAGTGCATTTGAATTGGATGTGTAACAGGAGTGAAATGAGCGCACTGGTGTGGTGTGCACCTCTGGATGTAGGAGTTGTTGACCCCTCGGTGGTCCAGGTCGTGGCTCAGGGTGGCGATCATCAGAGCCATGATCTCCAGGTCACTCAGGTTGTTCTGGTGACGAGAGAAGAAGGTCACACACTACACTGAAGTGTTCAACAAGAGCTCTCCACACTGCACAACATCTGCTAATCAATTCATTATGTTCAATTAGAAGTCAGCTGGGTTAATTAACTCTAATTGCAATAATAATATCTGCTGCTGTTTTCCTGGTCAGTCGTTGGAAAACAGCAGTTCATTAAAATCTGCTGTTTTTAAAACCAATTATGTTTTAGTTTCTCACTTCATTTGTTTTAGTTACAAAGTTAGTGAATCCACTCCTATTTTTAGACAACAGTATCACTGAGCTCAAGCAGACTATGAGCTCCTTATTAAATCATTTTGTTCAGTATTTGTACTTTAGTCTGGGCCTTTTCATATTGTTCGTAATATATCATTGTTTGCTTTGGGGGTGATATGAAATTTCACTCTGGAGACAAAAAAAACACTAAAAATGAAAGAAAAGAGCACGAGGAGTGGAAGCAGATGTAATAAAACAAGTAATAAAACAAGAATTTTAAGAATTTAAAAGAATTTAAAATTATTTTTATAACTTATATTATTAATTAATATTATTATTAATTATAACTGGCTATTTAACCATATTATTCCTTCAAATCTAGTCTTTTGTATCATGATTAAAATGTAACACTATAACACTTTATGGCTCTGCCCAGTTTGTAATGTTTCACTTTGGTGCAAGATAAGTTGTGTCTTATCTGTTTATCTGTCTCTTTGTTCGCGTTTGTAAATGTTTTTTTGGTGATAACCTTTATGATAACCTCTCTATTTCATGGAAACATTCTCTGCAGCTGGAGTTTCACTGCATTTCTAAATTAAACTGTAAGTCCAGGCAATTAATCAAATTTAACACAGTCACGTCCAATCATCAATTATGCTTGGGTTTTTAAATCGAAATGTCCAAAGCCAAACCTATGACAATAATAAATGTGGTTTGGAGCGGAGTTTTGACTTTGGAGGAAGAAATTGGGTGTTCTTTAGTGTTCAGAGGCACTGATTTAAAATTTAGTTTAATAAAATAAACACTGAGCAAAATATCTTATTAACCTGCTATTGTGGTGAAAGAAACCTCAGTCTTTTGTATCTGACTGTTTTGTGAAGTGACTTGAGCGTTACCTGGAGGCGTCCCGACTTGAGGAGCGCGAACATGCACTGCGCTGTGTTGAAGGCGTGTCTCCAGTTGTGGTAGGCCACGTTCTTCCTGTAGTTCTTCTTGACGCTCAGAATCCACTGGCACAAGTTCTGCAGACGAGGAGCCACGATTAGAACCACAATGAGAATATAGACCTCAACAAAGGCATTGAGGTAGAGGGTTTTTCATTGAATTTGGATAAATTATAAAATGATCCTTCTAGAAAACAGTCAGGAGTAAAAGCCTAACAATGACCTAAGACTTAAAGTGCATATGACAGGTCAGACAACACATTTCACAAAAATGTAGTGAACATCATTATACTTAAGATTTTACTAAAACATTTTTCTATCCCTGTTTTTGTAACCCTGTTTAACATTTTTTGTAAAGTTTATAATGTTACTTCCTGGTTGGACATGAGCAGCAGGTGTGACATAGGTGGAGGTAATTCCACAAATATTACCTACCAACCGGAGTGTAAACAAAGGGCAAAATCCAAATCAATTACACCATAAATAATACCTTATACCACATTAGTTTTGTTGAATTATTGTCTGAAAAATGTGTGAGTTGTGTGCGTTACATATTGATGGGATTCTTTTTTAGAAGTCAGATCTACTTCCTGGAATTTTCTACTTTTATTTTTCAAAGTTACGTCACAAACTGCATCTTCACCGATGTAAAACTATGATAGATACTAACTAAATCATAATTGGAAAAACATGAGAACATGTAATATAGACTTTAATATGACAGCAACAAATCATATATTTAAAATCTATTTTAAGTGCATGTGACAAGTTACATTACACATTTCACTAAAACATTTTCCCTAGACTGACAATTTTGTTGAAGTTTATCACTGTACTTCCTGGCTGGACTTGAGCAGCAGAAGTGAGACTTTGTAAATGTATGCCATTAGTTCCTGGGCAGCGTTTAACGTTACATTTTTTTCCGAATGTTTTTTTTTGTTGCATCTGTAGTTGGCTATGCTAGAAATTGTACAGGTTATAGCAAGGGTTAGGTTTAGGAACATCTCATTTGGTTAAGATTAGGGCTTTGAGACAGGTTTCCTCGAGATGAAATGCAGAATATTAATGGAGTATTATCATTTATATAATTTGATGACTGGACATACTTATCAACACTATTATTTTGGAAAATAAATGTGTAAACAATCAGAAAAATGTGTTAATTTTTCGTAAATTGTCCAGCATTTTGGATATTATTTTGTGTAAAGATAACACAGGTAGATTCATCTTTAGAACTCAGCACTACTGCCTGTCTTTTTCACATTTTTGTTTATGACTTTTCTTCCAGAAATGCCACTTGACAGGTGTGAGATTATCCCATCAAGCAAGGTAATACTTACAAAGACATGAATACCTGTTATATAAACTTTACATAGTATCACAAATGAACATTTTGTAAACTCAAAGAATTAGAATTGAGAGTAAGTTTTGTGTCATTTTGTAGTTTATATAAGCAGCAGAGAAGTCCTAATGAGCAAAGAGACAATTAAAACAATATGCCTCCATCTTCCTCCAATGCATATTCAGCGTGATCAGAATGAGGCACCGCGGGAGAAGCAGAGCCGTGGCAGCTCATCAGAGGAGCTAGTTATCTCTGCGGGATCATCAAGGATTTTGTCATGTTTTTAACAATGATTGGCAGCTTTTTCTCCCCAGAGTTTTAGCACTTCACATGAGACGATGCTAAAAAAGTATTTGTCATAGTTTAACAACGCAGAAAAATACATATTGGGAAAAGATAAGTCACATTGTTGTCTAAAAGGTTTTGTTTTGAAGACTTGATTTTGACAGATAATGTTCTGAATGTTGAGGCGTGAAGAAAAAGAGTTATGATCCAATTAATTATAAACTGTATACTGTCATTTTTCAAAATTGCATTCCACTTTATTTCAACTATAGTACAATTGATCAGTATGGTTATACATGTGCAGTAACCTTTGTATTTGTATTGTCAAATATTAGCCCCTATAGATGTTATGCAGTTACATCAAAACATTTGGAACTTTAGCAGTGGGTGGCAAAACTGTAACTGTAACGTAACTTATTTAATAACTAATAAAATGTTTTTTAATCACATTAATATTGATTGTACAGTCTTTTTGTCTGTATTAACATATTTGTAACAATAATTCACATTGCATTGTAAAATAAATTTGAAATAAAAATATACTATACTAAAACTGAAAAAAGTGGCAGAACTGTATGAGAGTCAATGGTGAGTAAAAACAATTTCTCCTGTAAACGCTCAAAACACAACTAAAACGTGAAAAAGCTGTTGAAGTCTGATAGCAAATATAAAACTAAATATATTTAGTTTGTATCTGACATCTGACAAAAGAAAATCAAGTAAACCAGATAAATCGTTGATACAGACTTTGGGATCACATACAGTTGAACTTGTTATCTTTATATTCTAGTAAGAGGTTTTTGAGTCCAATTGTTGAAGGAATTATTTGTAGTGAAGCAAGTTGAAATGTCCTTTATCTCCAGCTGCAGTTAGCAAAAAGGTAGATAAGCTCTGCACAGTCAGAGCAACAACAAAGAAACAATTTTCAGGTTCTATTTTACCATATTAAGAAAAACAATAACTCAGTGGAGGAAATTGAGGCAAATAAGCAAGAAAGACATTTAATCAGTTGAGCTGTCATAAAGCTACCCCTCGTCTCTAATGTCACGTCATCATAATAATCAAACTTTATCCTCATCTGGATTTTGAATGTACGCACAATTTACTTACCGTCTGCACTTCAAACTGCAGTTCTCCACTGTCAGTTACATCTTATCTTAATGGAATTTCTCTATTAGTTGTATCTATATCTGTGTATGATTGACATTGTAAAATCTAAGTACTTTGTCAGATGCTTAATAGCTAAGACTTGCTAACAGTGGTGGAAAAGTGCTCAGTATTGTTACTTAAAGGTGTAGTTTGCTGTTGAAAGGTATGAAACATTCTCTTCTCCTGGAGATGGAATAAAACCAAGCAATCTCTGGAGACAAGCAGCAAACCAAGGATTTTTGGCCAAAAAAAAATCTTTCACTGCATTAATGAAACCAGGCCGAGCGACAACATCTTTTATGAGAAAATCAGGTGATGGACCCTGAAAATCTCCATAGTGCACATTTACGTAAAGTACAGATAAATATACAACTCAAGTAAAAGTATAACATTCAAAAAGCTACTTGAAAAAAGCTTTATAATACCTGTTTAAAAATGCAAATTCATAGTAAAAAGTAAATGTATTTCACACAGATTTTGATTTAGTCTGTTTTGCGTGTGAAATGTAGTGATTTTGAAAAAAGATTTACGCAGATTTTCGGTCGACAGCAGCAATTTGAATCAATTTCGTATTTTTTGTTGTGTATATTTTTTTCCCTCAAAGCAGGGACTGGAATTCAAAAACTCGTGGCAGGAGGTCACCATCAACAACGTGCTTAAAAGTACTTTTCAGTCAAAAAGTGGAGCAGAAAGTAAAAACTACGATAACTAATAATCTCACTGCACTTTTACTTTCATCCTTACTTTGTATTTCCCACCACTGCTTGTCAGTACCTTGACTACATGTATTCATTCATGTTTTAGTGTTTCTAGCCAACGTGAGACAGTCCAGGTACTTACAAGACACACCAACAGACACCCATTCAATCTCACATCCATTTGCAACGGGCAGTTTAGCTTCTACGGTTTACTTTATTATGCAAGTACCGCGCGAGATGACTTAAGTATAACGCCTAATTTGTTGGAGCCTGGCTTACGTTGGTTACAATTTGAGGTCTGGCGGTTTCGGGGGATTTGCGCGTGGACCTGAGTCTTGACAGGTCGCGGTGCCGGGTCAAAGCTGCTCTTTCTGCAGCATCTACAAACAAGGACTTCTTCAGGACCCGGGCCATAGTGTGGGACCGGTGCCCAGAGAGAGTGGACAGGCTGCGGTAATGGAGGCGGGTGGGTTTTTGGAAGGGGAAAGTGTGTGTGTGTGTATGTGTGTGTGTGGTCCGAGAGAAGGGGGCAGGCCAACGTGCAAATATTATCTCAGTTGCAAATGGGTTCAGTCAAAAGGCTGAGTGAGTCCATTTGTAATTCAGATGATGCGGATGAAGAGGGATACATTTACATATTTTTATTATGGTACATATTCTAGTATCCTGTTCTTATTAATCTACGCAAAATGCTTATAAAACAATAAAGTGAGCAAAATAAAAAAAATTGGTACATTTTAAAATAAATAAATAAACACCACCCCAACTTTGTTCAAATTAAAAAGTAACATTCTGACAAAGGGAAACACGGTGGCAGCAGCTAAAATCAGAAAAGAGGCCAGGGAAAGTACTGCAGATTCACTCAATGTGTTTGATGAGTCGCTGCGCGTTATGTGCAAAGCTCGATTCTCTTCAAGGTCTTGTTTGAGTAATAATGAACCTGTCTTCTTTACTGCAGTTGTAACCCAATGAGAGTAAAGGGCACGAGTGTGCAATAAGTATAAGAATATTGTGCAAACGGTAAGGTAACGAGGCTATGACAAGCTGCTTGTTAATCATTTGCGTATAGACCCAAAAATATCCACAACCAATTTTGCGGCAAACAAAAAGAGAAACTCACAGAGGTACTCGATTCGTTCACGTGGAAATCGGTTCTTCTGAAAAAGATAATAATCAGGGAGATCCAATGGGTTTTGGTGATCCCTGAACATGGGCTCTGATTGGTTCGCTGCATGTGCTGTTTGAGCTGCCAGGAACTTAACCTGGTAGGAGTTTGCGGCCTGTTGCCTGAGAGTTTTACTTTTACTTTAGTTTACTTTTTAGAGATTTACTCTGGTAGTAAGTGCACCAGATTCGTAGTACCAACACATCAGGTTTAACCTCGAAGTTACCTCACAAACCCACTAATCCAGCCTCTGGTGTCAAGCTATTCACGAAAAGTTCACAAATTAACATTTCGCTTTTGTATAAATAATAACAAAACACATTTATCTGGGACATAAACAGTTTCTGGTATGATTGTGTTAACACGACATATTTTTAGCCACATTGGCCTCCTATTTCTATTTTTACTCATTTGTCTATTCAAAAAAACAAATCTGATGCTCTGAGGAGAAACTGTGAATGACACGTGAGAACACACAAACTGATGCAGAGCAGAAAAAATATAGGAGCCAAATATTGGCAACATTGTAAATATATCTGACCGATACTGAGGGGGTGCACGGTGGCAGAGCGGCTAGAGCTTCTGCCTCTCAATAAGGAGATTGTGGGTTCGAATCCCAGACCACCCCAACGTCGTGGTTTCGAATTCCGAACTACCCTAACATCACACGATCTCTCTGGGTGGAGTCTGCATGTCCTCCCCGTGTTACCGTGGGTTCTCTCCGGGTTCTCCGGCTTCCTCCCACCGTCCAAAGACATGACTGTGTAGGTTAATTGAGAACTCTAAATTGTCCCTAGTGAATGAATGTGAGAGTGAATGGTTGTCTGTCCTTGTCTCTGTCTCTCTGTGTCAGCCCTGTGACGAGTTGGCCACTGTCCAGGGTGTACCCCGCCTAAGGCCCAAAGTGACTGGGATAGGCTCCAGTCACCCGCGACCCCTAACGGGAATAAGCGGTAGAAAATGAATGAATGAATGAATGACCGATACTGATATCTGGGGAAACATCCGATAAAACTGATATCACCGATATAATAGCTGACATACCACCCCTAATCTTCATATTTATGATAAACATAATTTTAAGAAGATGACATATCGGGAAGAAAGACTTTTCCTGACCTGAATACATTCAATCAAACTATCAACTCTGTATGAGCTGAACATTCCCTCCTCATGGCTGTGTAAAAGACTTCAGCTGCCATTGTATTTTTGAACGTTTTTGCTTTTGACCTGTTTCCTTGATCAAGAACTGAAACTGTCTACTTTTAACATTTTCAGAGCCTTGTCCATGCATTCAAAATTGATTTGAATTGATCGAGCCAGTTACCTGGTTTTCCTGGCGTACAAAATTCCCCAAAATTGTAAATGTAATCTGTTTTATTTTGCAGAGTGTTTCATACAATTAACTGTATTGTCAAATGTCTTGATGGCGTGTTGTGCAGGAGTCCAGCTGTAGAATAAACAACTGGACTGGATTCAAAACCCTGCGGCACTCAAGGACCAGATGGAGGAGAGTGTTCCTTCAGAGCATGTGACCCATGACCTTTTGTGAAACACTGCACACTGTCAACCTGAGTGATGAATGTTTGTGTCAAGGAGACTTTTTCTTGAGAATTCTTTCATGTTTCAACATCTACATTTGAAATACTAACATGAAATATGCTCTTTTGTATGATTCAAAACCCAATCTTTGGCTTACTGTGTATTTCATCTGGAAGTTCTGGACCAGGTTGAGGTCTACAAACATGCGGATGGCCCCCAGCGTGGTCTCCGTGTCGGACAGGTCAAAGTCACTGAAGCTGAAGTCCAGGAGTTTTAAAGACTGGGCCGACGGGATTGTGGCGACCTTCACACACAAACACAATATTTACAGTGAGTTACAGGGACACACAAGTTATTTGGATGGATGTGAGAAGTGCAATGAGCTATAAGTGGATTATTTTTACATGCTTTGTGGACTATTTATCGCTCACACAAATGCTTTCATTTTGGATAATGGGATGTGTTCCTTGAATTCTATTAAAAAAACATGGGTAATGCTTTAAACTTTATCAGTTTGAGGCAGTGGTGGAAAAATGACTTCATTTTGTTACTTAGGTAAAAGTCAAGATACAGGAGCAAAGAATGACTCAAGTAGAAGTATAAATTCTTTTACTTTTTTTTGGGTGGGTTATTTCCATACTTTTGGAGTAAAAAGTAGAACTATCAGGGTCAAATGTAGTGTTTTTGGTTAAGAATTATGATGATCTTCAGTTAATTTAGTTTGCTCAAAGCTTTTGAACTCAAATTCTTTAGACATGGTGTTGTTATAAATGTGCTGTAAATAAATAATAAAAATTAAAATTAAAGAACCCCTCCAAACATGCGGGTCTCAACTGTTGTGAACAAAAGAGGAAAAGTATCAATTGTAAAATGTACTTGAGTAAAGTAAAGATATCTATAAATTGTATTCGGAATTGTAAGTAGTTTGCTGGTGGCGAGGATGAAACATTCTATTCTTCTGGAGATGGAATGAGACCAAGCAATCTCTGGAGACAAGGAGCAAACTAATTACTTTTTGGACAATAAAAACTTCTTTAAATAGATAAATGAAAGATAAATGAGTTCATATCATACGGTGGAACCTTCAAGGCAAAGCAAGTACAATCTAATGAGAAAATCAGGAGACAGACCCTCAAATAGAAAACGTACATAATGCACCTTTAAGAACAGTACTTTTACTTTTGTTCTTTGTTACTTGGGATTTTATAGACAGAGGGCAATGTATGCCACAAAAATTGTTTCCTTATTTAAATAAAATACTATACACATCACATATTTGCACTTCAGGCAGTGTTTGTAATACTGTTGAATGCATTGCTGATATTGTGAGACAGAGTGCTGCTATACGCCAGGCATGTCTAAAAATAATGTACACATCACATTAAGTCAAGCAAGTAACACACATTTGTGCTTCCAAAGACAGTCAATACCATCTGACAATTATAGATGGCTTTTCCTCAAGGATCCATTTGTTCCTTCCTGATTTCCTTTAATATTACTAATAGTATCTCTGCTTTTGTTTCAAATATATATATATTTTTTTAATGTTGCCATTTCTTTGTTGTACGATTTCCAAATAAATGTCTTAAACTTTGAGTAATTTGAAATCCCATATATGCGTCGGGGACTTTACAGTGGTCTTTTAGGTGCTACCACTTGAGCCCCCCCTCCCCCTGGGCTGTATCCAGTTTCCAGTTTATGATTCACTCATTCAGAGCTCCACTCCAGCTGCAGTGCTATTGAGTTGCACTACAGGCTGCGCTCCTCGCTGATTCAGCAAAGTCGTGTTCCGTTACACTTCTTCACCTGAATGACCCTGAAGGAGAGGCTCGTTCTATTGTGTGCCATTGTGCTTAGCCATATCATCACATTCTAAACTACGGGTTTGGTTCACATTTTTTCATAACAAACAAAACTGGCCAGAGCTGGAAGACAGCAGTGAATCGTACGGTAGAATTTGCTGTTTCAGTTTTATAAAGCACAAATGGTTAATGTCTTACCAGGCCTATTCACATGACTACTATCACTATTTTATTCTTAGACATATTTTTTGCATGCCATTACAGTGTTTTTTTTAACTTCTTTTTCAATGTTTTATGTTCTAGTTTGTGAATTTTGTTCATGGACAATGACAATAAAACCTTTCTGACTCTGAAATATAAACTTGCAGAAATGTGTCTGTAAGCGTTAAAGTAAACATTATTCAATTACAAAAGTGTCATTGATGGCAGCTCGAAGCAAGTATAAAAATAATAACACACTTCTGTATTGTTGTAGTGTCATTGGTCTTTTAACATATTTATGACCACTTTTACTTAAAAGAAAAAAGAAAGAAAAAAGAAAAAATGTTCACAAAAAACAAAATTACTTCAAGTCACTATGAGGTTTTCCACGCCAGGAGTGTTGGCTCCATCTACTGGCTGCAGAGGGTATTTTATAGGTGAGATAAACAAATGTTAAATTGCCTCGCCACACAGTTGTAATCAGTTGATGATTTATGGACTTAAAAACAGCACAGAAGATCTTGGAGCCATATCATAGGTAGACGATGACATCACAGATTTGGGAAATTCAGAATAGAGTGTTTTTGACGCTTGGAGGGAGAGGATTTTCTAATCAGGATTCATCAAACCGTGCATAAAGATTTGGCGTTAAAGACAAAAATAAATAGGAATCAAAAAAATTACCAATAATCAGCGCAATTCATTCAAACAATACAAGATTTGACCCTTTAGTAGTTCTTAAAAGCTGTGTGAAATACTTTTTTTACTGTAAAAGCATATTTTTCAGCTTTTACTTCAGTGGATTTTTTGTGTGATTTTTTTTACTTTTACTTAAGTAACACAATTGAGTACTTCTTCCACCACTGGCTGAAAGGATTTGACACATTTGTGGACCCAGTCTGTGATAAAACAAAACAAAAACAGTTAAACATACACTATGTACATTTTCAGTTTGCCGGTAAATGCTCTCCATTTGAAACTATAACGTTAAATTCTATACTGTGATGAGGTGTGTTAGTGTTAGTAGTGTTAGTGCAGAAAGAAAAATGAGATTTACCGCGGTTACCTGCAGTTCCCGCGTCTCCTCCTCGGATGCGGAGGCGTGATATGAGAGGACCTGGACAGGACACACAGAAGTGATGATGCGGCAGACACGGGCAGATCGTATGGCATGTTTTGAACAGAAAACACAGAGCAGGGTTTTGTTGTACTGCTGACACGGTCACTGAAACTGCTGACTGTGGACATGCGAATAACATAATACATGAAACATCTATGTCTGTGTACTTTATGTTACAGTTGCAGGACAGTCTCAAAAGTAGAGATTGGCAACTCAGAGCAGCGCAGCTTATGGCCCATAAGCTCTGATATTTTATGAGCGGATATGTGTGGGCAATTTCAATATGATTTGAGATGACCACTAACATAATTATTGTCAACATTTTTCACTGCTCTGCATAATAAAAGTATATTAAGTGAAAAAATATACTGTATCTATTGGGGATTTACAGAATGGGATGATGTCATTCTCTCAGATGGGGGCAAGAGCCAGATTTCCAACTGATTACAATGTACTTTAACATGAAATATTCAAAAGGTAATTTAACTCACAATATTACATTAAAAATCTGCATTTTAACAATAATAATTTTAGCTGCCCCCCATGTGTATTAAAAATATTGGCTTGTGGAATGTTGTGATGTCATTTGAAACCCAGACTGTTTTACTACTAACTCATAAGGGAGAAAAGTTATACAATTTTGTGCAACGCCATCTTCACATTTTAGTGTTAAAATAAAGCTTCATGTCATTGCTTTATGCAGTTGATCAGACAAAAATATAATATATTATGCAGGAGATTTGAGGCCGAAAGCTGATGCTCAAAAAGTGTGAATATCGGCCCAATATAACACCAATACATTTTTATAATCTTTTATCAGATGATTTATTTTTATGATAATATTTTTTGTGATACTGAGGTTAGATGATTGTAGAAGTGGTTGTACAACTGTAAATTAAAATCAAACTTGGAATTTGTCATTAGATTTTTTTGCATTTACCACCCCATCTGAAGTCATATGAAAAAAAAAAAAAAAAGTATATATCCTGTGTCCATGACGTCTCAATATTCTGCACATACACAATTTTCAGCATTAAGCGAATAATGTAATCAACTGAAATACACAAAGAGATATTTTCCAACAAAAATGTTCAACCCTTGTTTAATAGTTCCTGCCGTTTGGTGTGGACAAAAGGCAGGTTAGATGTTTTGACTAGGGCAGAGCGCAGCTGCAGTGGCTGGACCACACACTGCACTAACAGACTGTAGGAGTTGTATAGGAGAGTGTTCCTGTAGGTAAACACTGGAGCAGCACTAATGGACTCATCCCAAGCAAAAAGGATGGATGGAAAACAGGCACTTACGAAGCGAAAGCATGTCCTGACCCAAAACCGCAACTGGGATTTTCTAAAGACAGCTGCACACTTATGCTTGATAGCTTGTCAGTATAAATAGGGATAAAACAATGGACCCTTCCAGGAGTGAAGTGTTTAGAATTGTTATGCACGCATTCTGGTACTTACTGTATGTAAACACTGTATCCCATTCATTTTAAAGAGACAGCAAAATGTAGCAAAAACATTTAGTATTACAAATGTATACAGGATTTGTGGTGCTTGATGAAATCATTTTTAAAAAATCATTATCAAATCATTGTTGCCTGCTATGGCTTTGGTCTGGTAAATTCTGGAATAACTTTAGATTAAAGAAATGTTAATTATATTGGTCATTAGCGTTCATGCTAAGGTTGCTAAGTTGTGAATGTGACGTATCCTAGTGAATCAAATTTGAGCACTGGGTTTAGTAAAAGACTACATGATTATTCACAATTACTGTCACCATGACCAAATCCCGAACACCTTAATTCACTTTCATGCATATTGTCTAACACATTATCATTCCTAAGTATGTCACTAGCATCATGAAATTCTACTTCTACTGATAAAGTTAAGCTAATGTGATATTAATGTGTTATGTGTGTGGTATTAATGTATTAATGTGATATTAAAGAAATCTTTACAGTTAGGTCTACTTTTTGGTAGCATAGATTGAATTTAAATGATAGAATTTTGCTGTACGAAGAACAGGACCTTGAAGAATGGAATGAAGTACATGACCATGCACTTCGTTCCCTATAAACGCAGGTCTGAACAGGTGGAGCATGACTGACCTCCAGAGTGACCTCCTGCTTGGCCATGGCCCGCTCCACCGTCTCGTACATCTGAGTGTTCTGAATGCCCAGGCCGCAGAAGATGGCAAAAGCTTCTAAGAACTGCTCGTCGTTTCTGTTGAACGCCCTCACGCTTCCCGAGACTTCGTCCATCTTGTTCACCAGCTGACACACGCCTGTGGGGACACAAAGCCATAAACGTATGAACACTTAAGCATGTTGTGCAGTAATATAGCAATGTTCAAGAAACAGAATGTTACAGCCATCAACACAGCTTCAAATATTCAAAAATGTCCTGATTACAATAGGAATATAACTAATCAAAAGTCAATAATGCACGGTACATACACTTATCTAATGGTAAGCTCTTATGTCTGAATGCATTGCTTTGTTGTAGCAGATTAATGCTTCTTTGTACCTTTTTCATTGTAGTTCCAACAAGATTAACTTACTAGATGCTGTTGTTTTCAACTGTATCGGGGAGTAATTTTCAATCTGAAGGTACAGGAATTTATACTTCCCTGAGCAAGATTAGTTCTTTCCTAAGAGAAAAGTTATATAGGTTCAAAAAAGGTGTGAAGGAGGCAATTTGGTTAAAATTGTGGTAACCATAATGTATAATCTACCTTCTGTGTACAACAATATCATAAAACCTTGGCTAAGTGAGGTATCAAGCCAGTCAATATGATTCATACTTAACAGCTGTGAGGAAGAGGCGGGTAGAGAACAATATGGTCAGAACAACGTGACTAAAAGGTGAACAAAAGTACAACAGTTTCCACCTTTAGGGCAGGACTGATGTAGCTCATGGCAGTATAAATTCTAGCTTCTCAAATCCATACCTTCAAATTGAAAATGACTTCCGGATAGCAATCGACAAGTCTCAGTTCAAAAACCAATGTTCACTTGACTACCTTTGAAACCTTTTCTACCAAAGTCTGAACGATATTCATCTATATATTATCAGATGGCTAGTCCAAGCATTTTTAGAGAGGAATGGTGATGTAATCAAAGTTTGCTGGGTATTAAAAGAAGACCAGCATCATAATAAAGGAAGCTGGTTCATCACACAAATTATTCAGTGTGCCAGGAGGCTGTGAGGGCCTGGTTTGTTTGAAGGGAAATCTATGGCCATTAAGCTCCTCCAAGTGGCTGCTATCAGATCATTATGTAGATGGTAATCACAGTGATGGATAGAGTGTCGGGCTCATTCATAAACTCGTCATAATAATAGCGCTTATGCAAGTTTCCTGTGATGTGGGATATTCCATCATGCTCCTCCTGGTACACTGGAACACTTTAGGACAGAGGTCTTTCTTCTACACCTACACCGGGCTCTGAAATGATGTCCCCTTCTGTAAAAGAACAAGCAGCTCAGGTGTCCATTTTAAAAGGCATTCACACTTTTGTAAGCTGAAGGCTACACTTGCATTCACTGATTATGAACTGTTAAGAGGTGGGAACAGGAATCCTCTGAAAAGCATTTTTGAACTGAAATGAAACTTATAATAACTCTCAAGGTTATGGTAAGTTAGGTGTTAGAAGGACATTAATCAATATGTGGTGGGTGATCTGGCTCATATTATACAGCAGTTCTTTTGCAAAAATTAAAACACAACCAAATTAAAGGAAAAAACAAAAGTCAGAACTCTCAGTAGGAATGGTATCTAAATCTTATCAAGTCATTTTGTTTTGACATATGAAGAATGGGAACATATGTACAGCTCAATAGAAGACAACAAACTCACATGTTTGGAAAGAATTCAGTTGGAAAAATATATCACGTTTTTGATATAACACCATGTCAAAGTGCTCACTGTTCACAGGGAAATACTAACTGCAGGAGAAACTGTGGTTGCCAAGTGGCCCAAAATTACCATGTGTCCTATTGCTCAGAAATATTGCATTGAGATGCACAAAGCACCCAATATTTTTGACATCACAACCCCACTTGTTTTCAGAACTATGTATCTGGGCCTCAAAACTCCTGCCATGGACACAATCAATGGATACTTTTGCAACATACTTTTGGCAGCGGAGAAGAAGGTCATCACAATGAAAATGATGACACAAACTGCACTTACAATCAAGGACTGGACTGACATCGTACTTGACATGCATAAAATGGACAAAATCACACACTGACTTTTAAAAATTTGAAAATGGACAAATTTAAAAGACTCTGAACTGACTCTGAAAAAGAGAAACATTAATATTGCTTATGTAGAATACAGATGTAGCTGTTTTAGCACATTTTCCATCTGTCCATATTTAGCAATTATCCAAGTAAAGCAAACATTTTGAGTCCTAGCTCCGACCAAATGACCAGAATGTCGCTGCCCACACTTCAGCCCCATTTCACACTGCTTTGTATCCTTTAACTTCCAGCAATACCATATTACAGCCTATTGTTCAGATTCCACTTTTATTTAATCCTTTGTAAAGTGTTGTTGAGTTTCTAGAAAGGCACTGTTAACTACAATGAATTATAATTATTACAGTTACCTATAACTGTATCTTTTTTGCCGTTCCAGATGGGCGTGCAGAGCAGACTCTTGATGCTGCTGTGGTCTGGGTTTTCACTCTATTGGGAGAAGGGGAACAATTAATAGCTTTAGGAAAGAAAAGCATGCGTAGACAGCGAATATTCATAAAGACTAAAGTACTGACGGTCCAGGGAAAGCGCTGGTCCTTGGTGACATCGTTGATGTTGAGCGGCTGCGAGGTGTTCTTACAGCACTGGGCGTACATGTAGTTTATCTGGTTCATGTCACAGTCTCTATAAACACACAACATCACACAACATAAGTAAATACCATCAGGAAACAACATACATGCTTGAGCACACACATTGTCGATAATAAATGTAGTATCATAAGGTCTGAGCACTCTTGAGAAAAATGAATATCTCACATTTTTGGAGCACTGTATCTTGACAAAAATGTTCAGACGATATTATGTCAGTCCAATAGAAATGTGTCAAATACATGTCTTAAGTCTTTAAACATAAACTATAAACTAGATGTTTTGAACAGGACAGATGGGGTTATGTAATTTGCTACTTTTTAAATCTTTTATCATAAAACATTCCTTTTAAATCACAATGGCAGTTAAAAAAAATCTTATTCCAATTTTAAATTTCTCAGAAAAGGCTATACTTTATGGGCCATGATGCCTTTGGTTTGGGAAGGGTGCAAGAAGTTAATCTGCTAAGCGGGATAAATCCTTTATTATGAAGACTGTTATGTTCATGCTTTGCTAGTTTCTGGTGAAAATTAAGCGAATACATTCTCATATCACACGGGACAAGGAAAAGCAATGTAAGCTGTGCACTACGAAACAAAAAGTTTAGTTTCTGAGATGACTTGTGTTTGTGTTTGATATGTACGTGTGTTTTTTGTTTTTTGTTTTTTTAAAGAATGGGCTGCACTCTTTATTTCAAATCCTCACCCACATTTGTTTCCACTTTGAGTCAAAAACTACCCAGCAATTCTTTCAGGCACAGTTGAACAATCATCACAGACTCACTTCGGAGTTGTCACTCGAAAGAAGCCATCCTGGCGTCTCGCTCGGTGTTCCAACTCTGCTGTGCCAGAAGTGAAAGGCATCACTTCCACCCTAACAGACAGCTAGCGTAGCGTCACAGCTAATGTCGCTTGTTAGTGGAACACTGTCTCCTGTCGCTGCACCTGAGCCCCCCTCTGCCCCTGACGAGCCAAGTCCAACCACAAAGTCAGCTTGAATGGTGCGTGACAAATGGTGGAAAATGGATACACAAGCATGACAGAGAGTGAAAGTGAAAGCCGGTGGATTTAGGACTATTTAGGTTTGGGGAGACACTGTGCTAGGCTAATACTCTCACCTGGAAGAAATGACATGCTTTATGTTTTCACTGAATCAACTTTAACGAATAAGACGTTTTTCACTCACACTCAATAATCCTAGTATTCAGTATCAATTAAACATTTGATTTGTTCATTCATTATTTATAGTTCCCCCCCTAAACATGTTCACAATCTTTTTCAATAATAACTGGTTTACTGACATCCAGACTATCCTGAGGACATTTAATACAGAATTATGTCACATTACCCACATTTAAGCACCAAAAAGGTTATGGTTAGGGTTAACATTATGGTTAAGGTACACTTTATTGTCCCTAATTTTTTTTTTTTTTTTTTTTAAACTAAAAATAACATATTATGAAAATATGAAAAATGTTTTTCATTGCAATCTCAAAATGTATGTAGTTCTATTACTTCCAGCTAACTGGCGATTAGGGATGTTAATCGATAATTCTGATTATTCAAGTCACAGTATAATTGTAATAACTAAAATGTGATAATTATTACCATTTTAGTTTAGCAAAGTTAAGTAATTTCAAATCAGTCTATAGTTAAAAAAGTTATTGAATGTAAAAAGCGTTTACATCTGTTTGTTTATGTCACATTCATTTTAATGTATCCTGCAGAAAGTTTGATTTCATAAAACTGGTCACAAACTAGAGATGAATCGTGATCTATTAGGCAATTTGAATGAGAAAAGATGAAGGATTTTACTGTTGTTTGGTCATGGTGTTATTAACCACGAATAATCGGAAACCACTCACCCTCAAAAAAAGTGAGTGATTACGAGAATGCATGACAGAGACGGCAGTATATTGTTTTTCATAAGTGCGTGTTACACTAAAGACAAAAAAAAAGTGCTTGACTTGGTTTGGAAACAGCTATCCGTGCTCAAACGCTGGACAAATTGCGCGTAATTATAACAATCTGTTGGCCTCCTCTGATCCCGCCCGTACACTCCAGTCTGTGTTTCTTTCCCTTCATGATTGACTTAAATGAGGCCGCAGGAAAAGCTCGCCTAAATCCGTGACGGCGCTAAACTGGCTCCAAGTGCGGGGGCCACAATCGGGGGATTAAATTCGGAGCGACGTGTTGTGACATTGTGGCTCGCAGCTCGAATGGACTTCCTCGTTTCGAAAGTACAGTTTTAATGTCACTATGAAAAGCCCCCTGTGGTTTTGGGGGCGAGTTGAAGCAAACGTCCCACGGTGCACTGGACGTTCCATTGGCCCGGTCACAGCTGCCCACTTTTGCCATATCACAAAGCCGCATGACCTACAGTGGTATTTAAGGACACTTATTAGAGCCGACTGAGGAAAGTTGGCTTGGAACTTATGTTTGGTGAAAAAACGCTGCAAAATAATGTCTTGAACAGAGATGGGCAGAGTAGCCAGAAAGTTTACTTTGAAATAACACTACTTCAAAATATTTTTACTAAAGTAGAAGCTCAGGTACTTAAGGAACTACAAGTCAACTAAGAGTAACTGTCTTTATGTAACATCTGATTTATAATTTGAAGTTAATGTAATTGGAAGGATAAAACATGAGGAATGTACAGCATCTGGTATTTTCTATGGATGGACACAAAAACGAGAAAACACAAATAATATATATCACAAACAGGACAAACTTTGACCTTTCCTGAACAGTTTAACACATGGTAACATAAATAAAGTACCGTATTTTCCGCACTATAAGGCGCACCGGATTATAAGGCGCACCTTCAATGAATGGCCTATTTGAAAACTTTGTTCACATATAAGGCGCACCGCATTATAAGGCGCATAGAATAGAAGCTACAGTAGTGGCTGTGGTTGCGTAGTTGCGGCTCAGTATTGATCCATATATAAAGCGCACTGGATTATAAGGCGCACTGTCAGTTTTTTGAGAAAATTGAAAGCTTTTAGGTGCGCCTTATAGTGCGGAAAATACTGTACTTGTTTTGTCTTAAAAATTACTGTAAAGGGATTTTTAAATTAGTATTGTGGTATCAAAATTGGTATTGAGTATGGAGTCTATTGCTTAGTATCAAAATTGGGTTTGAGATTTTTGTAACACCATTTTGATACCACAGCTGATCTTTACTGTTTTCAAACATGAAAAACAGAACTAGTTCATTTTAAAGTCTTTACGTCAGTCACATGTATCGCTCACTTTACTAACGCAGTCCCAGCATCCTGAATATTAACCGCCATGAGTTTAGAAGCACTTTTCACCAGTTTCTGAGCCCAGAGCGAGTTTTGTTGTCAGTATGCTAACGGCGCATTTCCTACTTCTCGGAAAATAAGACTGTAAGTACTGTAGTCTCATTTTCATTTTCACCCATTTTTACAATATATCTGTACTGGTGCAACACAGATTTTACTTTATTACATGCAAAAAAAATTGAGTACCTGAAATAGTACAGCCCCTTAAAAATAAAAATATCCCTCTGAAAATCTGTTAGCCCTTGCTTCCTAAAAACTGCATTTGAAAAGGGATTATCTCGTCACACTGTACCTTTCCTTTCTATTAGTCTGATCAGTGATCTGAACAGGCTCCACTGTCAGGTTGTTGAGAGCATAAAGATCCTCTGCTAAATGTCTTTCGGGGGGAACACAGAGACGCGCCGATATAACCGATCCATCTGCTCCGCCAATAAAGTCGCAAACTACATCTGCTATCAGGCTTTATTGACTGGCCCTCGCTGCCAAGAACAGGTATTAGAGCAAATATAAAGCCAATAAAGACCGTACAAAGCGCTCGTCAGGCCTTTGTCCGGGTGGATTATCTCCCTGTAAAAGGCAGAACAAACGCGCAGATGTTTCGAAGAAGTTTATCTGATTCAATTTACAGAAACAGGTATATTAGCTTTTAGTGGAAGAATGAGGCATGCAGACAACGTAAACTAATGTTCTTACTTACTGGGTAAACAATTCATCACCATTTCTAAGAACAAGGACTTTTTCTGAAGAGCTGTAAATGTGTTGTGGATTCAGAGTTTTAGTAATCATTTTCCAATTTAGGGGACCTGGCAAATGTTTGATGAGCTACTTGGCGTTGAGTGCAGGCTGTATTAAAACTTGATTGGTTGTTGGTTTTACACTTTATTATTAACATTTAATCCAAATCTGCTGGATGTTGCTTGGACAACTTTTTCCAACTCCAAATGTTAAAGATAGGATTCATTTATTTAGTAAACATGACTTTTTTGCGTCCTCTGATATAGGGCGAGGTATTGTTTAAAGGTACCAGTGCAGTACCGATAAGATTAGGTATCAAAAGCTGGTTATCAACTTCAAACGCCAGCTTTGGGTCATTGTTTTTTTTCTTGGTATTTGATGTAATATCCAGTTTTGTTGTTCTAGTTAATGATTTATACAGGGCCTGGTACTGAAAAATGCAATGTCAAGTACCAGTACCAAAAATAATGGATTGGTACTGAGCCCTTCTTATTAAAAAAGGTACTGATTCCAAAAAAGTGAAAGTATTATTGAAGCTGAAAGAAAATTGGTACAGAGTGCTCGCAGGTGGATGAGTGGTTGAGGGCACTGGACATGTGTGGTTGCTGCTGTGACGGCATGGGTTCACCGAATGTCTATACCCGCTCTCTCCACTAGCTGGCCTGTTGGAAATTGGTGCCAAAAAAATACATGTTTTTACTTGCGATATTGACACTTTTGCAGTATATTGTGGAGCCCTAATAGAAATAGTACGACATGATATGTATGAGCATTCTATTGTGCTTTGTTATTAGATAATAATCACTAGGTAGCGAGAGAGATAGTTACCAAAAACCTGGAATTCTCTTAACACTCGTATTCAGTTCAATTTACAAAAACATTTTACAAAATATAAGTTGTTTTCGTGTTTTGATAATCCAGTCAGAAAGCAGAAGGAGCTGCTGACTTTGGGTTGCCAGATCCTTAAAGGACAAAATTGACTTTGTCTTTTTTTTCTTTTAGCCATGTTCTAACATGGGGTGCACGGTGGCAGAGCGGCTAGAGCTCCTGCCTCTCAATAGGAGATCGTGGGTTCGAATCCCGCACCACCCCAACATCGTGGTTTCGAATTCTGAACCACCCTAACATCACACGATCTCTCTGGGTGGAGTCTGCATGTCCTCCCCGTGTTACCGTGGGTTCTCTCCGGGTTCTCCGGCTTCCTCCCACCGTCCAAAGACATGACTGTGTAGGTTAATTGAGAACTCTAAATTGTCCCTAGTGAATGAATGTGAGAGTGAATGGTTGTCTGTCCTTGTTTATGTCTCTCTGTGTTTGCTGCAACGAGTTGGCCACTGTCCAGGGTGTACCCCGCCTAAGGCCCAAAGTCACTGGGATAGGCTCCAGTCACCCGCGACCCCTAACGGGAATAAGCGGTAGAATATGAATGAATGAATGTTCTAACATTGTTCCGTCATCAAAAACAGACCTGGAGGAGCATTTAGCTTGATTCATGTTTGTTTGATGATGCTCTCTCTCCAACACTGTGTTCTGAACTCCTTCGATGTGTGACGTAGATGATGCTGACCTCATTTAACCCAGAATCTTTTGCTGTTTTAAGTCCTTAAATCATGGCCGGACTCGCTCTGAACATTCCTTCCATCTAATCACAATCACAAATCACATCCACTACTTACTGCAAAGCATTGTGGGTATATATTTACATGTATACCCACACATGCCTCTGTAGCCAGTAGATGGAGCCACAGCTAAAACAAAATGGCATCTCCCAACGCAGTGATAAAGTTGTATTTTTCTTTGTAAAAGCATTTTATTTTTAGTTCTAAAATATGAGATGTCAAAGTAAATACAAAGGCCAATAACAGACATAATGCATAATATTTGTCCTTTAAAGTTTGCAACAAAGCCAAAAAGGCTCCCTATGATATGATGTTGATGATATGAACTTGTAAAATAGTACATGATCATGCAAATATGTTGTGAGGGAAATTTTTATACAAGGTATATGCAGGTTTCAACAAATTCAATTGCTTTTTAATGCCACATTTGAAGATTTTTAATGCCATAATCAATGTCAAAACAGGACATTTACGCTACATATACTGTTTCATATCAAAACAACTGGCTTGTAACCATTCCATTGGGCAGAATGACCAGAATATAATAAAGTAATTTATAATATTCTAATTCTAAGCTAATATACATACAATGTTTACCTAATCTATTAACATCTAGTTTCAATAAATCCAGTACAAAGGTGAGATTGAAAATATATTTGAATGTTAAATTTCAAAGTAAAAAAACTACTGTCATGGACTCGCACTTTCAATTGGCTGGTACAGCGGCTCTTGGGGGACACGGACTGCGACTGAAGACTGAAGTATTTGCCCTTATTATTATGTTTACGTTAATTGTTCTGATGGATGAATATTTTTTGTCAAAATGTTTTTTTATTCAGTACCTGTGGGGATTGCTTTTTAATGCATTTTAAGGCCTTATCTTTTTTGCCAAAATCCATTTAATGACTCGCCCCAGGGAAAGATAAGTTGTACATAAAAAACACAACAATTTATTGTATTTTAATCCATTGTGACACTGATATTTAACTTAGTTTCTTAGTCTATTATTGATTTGATAACTTCCATTTTCTTCTGCTGATTGGTTGCATGTCTATAACAAACATAATTTCCCCTTGTGGATGACCAGAAGTCATTGTGATTGTGATGTGTCCTCAGTGCATGTTACAGCCATTACTCCTAATGAAGTCAGGAGGGTAAAACAACATGTAATGTCTCACCAAATGGAGAGCAGTGAATGTGGCTGAACCCAAATCCAGGGTCTGATCTTGTACAGCTCTATATAACGGCATGTTGATGTTCTGATACACACTGCACATACTGTACCAGGCCTGTCGCATGAATGCACGGCCCCTGTGCTGCAGCTGCTGAGATTAAGATTGAATTTGAGATGCTGCCGTAGCAACCAGGGAGTGCAGGCCACCGTGGAGCCTGTGTGGGGTGGAGGTGAGGTGAAGGGGGGTCTGTCTCTCTGTCTCTGATCCCATTAAAATTCACGCACCGTTAGCTAAGCACCAGGAAGTACAGCCGCTGTGGACTCTTCCTGACTCTATCCGGCTCCTTCTAGACATTTGTCCATGTGTTGTTTCATTGACTGACTGCATTTTTATGATTAACTTGTTTCACTGTAAACAATATCGGTAAAATTGTATCTTTTATTTGCCTTAATAAAGCATGACAAAGGACTTAATTCATGAACAAATACTTTATGAAGAATGAGTCAAGCTTAGTAACTATTAATTTAATACCACAACCCAGTGCTCCCCAAAGTGGGGTCCGGGGCCCCCTGGGGGGCCTCACAGGCACTGCAGGGGAGCCCCACCGCTTGTCCACATAACAAGCATTAAAGAAAATTGAGCTTGAAAACCACTTTGCATAATACATTTGCTTATATGTGCTACCTTAAATCAATATTAAGCCTACATATTTTATCATTTCTATGTGTATTTGTAAATTTAAAAAGAAAAACATTACATATTCTATACATATATACATATAGAGCAAATTATTGTTGGGGGGCCCTGAGGAATCGTTGGATTGATAAGGGGGCCGCGATGCTGCAGAGTTTGGGAATGGCTGCCCTAACTATATCTCTTACCCCTTCATTAAGTCAGAATAATTCTTAATAAACTATTTGTGAATGAATAAATGATTTAAGTCTTTGTTCATGCTTTATTAAGGCTGATTAAGGTGTAGTTATTATATAGCGTTATAAAGCAACTGAGATGGAATTTTGTTTTTTAGAAAGTTTTTTTGAAAATTATAACCATGAAGTGTTGGGGAAAATATACATGGATTTGTTCAGTATTATTTGAGTACCAATTATTTATTGGAAATTGTGTATTAGGATTGTTTACAATAAAAATAAGTGGAAGAAGTCTGTCTAAAAGTGAAAAACAGCCATGACCTGTTCCAGCGGTGATATTTAGAGAATGTTTTGGTATGTCGGCTCCTGTTGAATGTAAAAGCCAGAAGGAGCCCAAAGTCAAGTTGATTTATGTTTTGTGGCAATTCTCTACTGAGTTCAATATCTTCAGGGAAAACTAGAGAAGCGAAGATGAACAAAACATTTGCAGCTCTAGAATACAAGCCAGACCTTACAGCCACAAGAGATTTATTTTATGCTGGATAAGATGCCACAAATCTTACGAGACTTTATAGAAAACAAAATCTATTCTGCGTATGATAATCAAGAACTAAAATAATTATACGCCGTTCATCTCATAATAGCAGAAAATGGAACACACCCAATTCATTTCAATAAGGGGAACACCCATTAGTAAATTGGTCTTCCATTTCTTGACAATGAGTCAGTGTGACGGCATTAAAGAACTGCTTTCCTCAACCATATTCGCTTTTCCATTTAAGCGGCAGCCAGGCGTAATCTTAAAAAGACTAAAGTCTATGAGCTGAGAGGTCATTTATACAATCCAATTCCATTTTCCCCTGGATTCTCTACTTTTAATACCCAGAACAGAGCAAACATTTGTGAGAGAGGCTGTGTCGAGTGGCTGTGACAAAGCCCTGACCTTCATCCAGTGACGTTTGAGATTTGGACTCAAAAGAGCGTTCCCACAAACTCGCGCATTTGTCCGCGCTCGGCCAAGAGAAAGAGGCCACACTTCCTGCTGGACCCTTTGACTCAAAACTGCACAGTCGATGGGTTCCCACTCACTTCACAAGAGGCTTCGCTATATACAATTTAACAGCATCTATTTGGGATAATAAGACAAAACCGGGACAAAATTGTTGACAAAAGTTCTATTCTTGTGCGCTTTCAGAAATAGGCCAAGTGCTCCAACCTGTGGAATATAAACATTTACAATACAATGGCCACTACTTTTGCTAAAAGGAATTTTACAGTCAGCATGAATCCACTGTAGTGTGAACAAATTGGACTGTTGCATACAACAGGGCAGGCTGACCCAGAAACTACAGACTATTGAGCTGTCTAGCCAACGTCTGGCAGGGGTAAAAACATGTAATAATGTATTACTGGGAGACAGTGCTATCCTGGTTTCCTTGAATTGTCTTAGGTAACTAAATGTGTGAATGTTTAATGTGTATTTTTGTTTCTAGTTTAAGATTTTTGAGCAATAAAAACACCAAATAAATGCAATATATAACAGTGGAACATTCTAGGCAAAACAATAACATCTCACACAGTGCTCCTTTAAAGGTCTTATATCAGACTTATTTATGATCGAAGTTATAATATTGATTCCTCATCAAAGACATACCTGGAGTTCTGTTTTGTTTCATTCACACACATTTAACAAAAATGCTGCTGTTCTTCTCTTTAATTGAAAACACTTTGTGATGTCATTAAGTGGTAATACAGGAATTACTCTGCTGTTTTTAAACTCCACACCTTTATTAGAATAATTTGGATGATTTCATGCAGTTGGCTAAGCTAACAGTTTCTCACAGCTAATGCTAACTTTTATTATAAAGGTAAAGACTGTCAGATTAACGTTAGCATTGAGACACAAACACGTCCTTTTATAAACACACTAGTGTCCTTTGGTGAAGTATTCACATGTTTAGTAAAACATGTCAGGGACATCCATCACAACTCACCGTTCACTGCCTGATCTGTCAGTATATATTCATTTTAGACGGACTTGGGGAAAACCCCATAGAAATGAAGTGAACAGGAAGTGCAAGTTACAAAAAAAAAACTGTATAATATAATTGGCATCTATGTCATCTGAAACCCAGCAATAACAATATCAGTGTATAATTTAATTTCAAGTATTATTTAAGCAAATGTTGTATTGTGTATTTTATTCTGAATTGTTGCCTCTAGTGTCAAAAATTGTTCTATATGTAGTTTTGACTTTATAATCTTTAAATCTTCAAATATTTGCATTGCGCTTTTACATCTTATCACAGATTTCAAAGTGTGAGCAAATTTAATGCCAAATTTGTAATCATAAGTAAATTAATATCTTTATTATGTCTCTAAAATATTAACATTTGAATTATGCACAAACAATAACTAAAAGACTTCGCACGATAATAAAAGTTATTCAAAGTCATAAAACTTTGCAGTAAATTGGTTTTAACAAAAGAAGAAAAGTATATTCATTACGTCCCATTTGCCATTACCTCTTGGGCGCATCCAGGACATCCACCAGCTCCTCGTACTCCATGTGAAAGACGCTGGAGAAGGAGTTCTGTAAAAACAAAACGAGTTAGCATTAGATGTCAGAAATAGCCTTGTGGTTAGCTGTTATGAGAAGCTAAGCTAACCGTATTAAGATCTGCACCGGCTGATATACTAGCTGAGTGGCTTGGACACTTTTACCACATGAGCGGTAATGCCCTAAAGCAGCATGTACAATTCAACTGCTCTCAGCCCACATTTCCTGCCTCCAGTTCAGCGTCATTTAAGAAGGCCACTTTGGACTTTGTGAACTGTGTTTTTGGTTTGCATTAGCCGCAAAAATCTAACAGAGCGATTTTTAATGGTAGTTTGAAATTTCGGCTCAACTATGTCCAGGCTCAATTTATTCTTTATTGGTTTTTAGATGTTTACCTCGCAAAGCAGTCACTCAGTTTGGGGATGACTGAATCCTTCGACAAATTAAACTGTTAAATAAATCGTTCCTGGTTTTAGGTCATTTTATTGTCCAAATTTTCCGGCACTAGTTAGGCATTATGTAACAGTTAATACTTTTATCAAATGTTTTATTTTGACATTCAACATACAACACGTGTGAGTGACTTTGATCGTGCCAGAGCAAACCATTAATTTAATGTAGAAGAGCTGCTCTAGCACCTTATTTTATTTTGTTAAGTATTGTACCAAATGCTGACACAAAGTAGAATAGAATGGAGAAGAATAAAGTGTTCCGACGGCCAAAATTGTATAACTATCCTAGAATGGTAGTTGCGGGCTAACTGTTACCGCAATGCTAGCACCACCTGCTGTATTTTAACATACGGTGTAATGTCGAATGTCTCATTCGTCCAGGAGTAATCAATCATAGACATAGATCTGCAGACAAATCAGTTTAGTTTTCTGTGGTAACGTCAGTCGACAACCTTTGTTAAGATTCAGCTGCTGTGATTAGACTTGAATTATTATTATCATTCGCCAGGAAACTGAGAATTGTCACTCCAGACCATACTCCCACTATGACACGTACTCAACTATATTTACTCGTTTGGGCTCCTTGCTCCAAATTTCAGTATTGTTTACACATTTAATTAAACAATTCAATAGGTGTATTCAAATTAGTTGGATAACTTTTTGTGAGCATTGAGGGTGTGTTAGTTTACCCCCTCATTTTTAGATTCTGCTTTACACAATGTTCATGTTCATTCTCCCCAAAGCAGGAAGTGCGCTGTTAGCATGCAAATGTTTTCAGCTTAACCGTGATAATAAACTTTGCTCTGGGCTCTGAAAGTTGCGAAAAGCACTTATAATTATTCTTAAACGACAATTTCTTTTGGTCAGACTGACGTGACCAAAAATAATAGTCATTTAATGTTAAAAATAGTGAATGAACCTTCACCAAACACTTGCTGCTCAGAATTGGGGGTGGGACATATTGACATTTATGAATATCTAAATTTTGTTTTGCTTCATCTTGATAACAATAATAAGATATTTAACAATGCATCAGAAATATGCTAAAATGCACCTTGGTATTTAAAAAAAACAAAACATGAATGGACCAGAAAATGAACCACAAAAGAGCAAAAATATCCCTTTATATCGCACCTCTCAAATGCATCAGGTAAGTTAGCAATAAATTCAGACCAGTGCAATACAGTTAATACAGTTTATCACATTTTTAAGACGGAAAAATAAGGAACAGCACCTTTAAGCACTCCAGAAACGTAATTGACAAATACCTAAATAAACATAGCACTTGAATTACCTTAAATGTACAGTCATCAATCATTATTAATCTGTTTCAAAACTGCTTGCAAGCGTTCCTTCGTTGCGTGCAGAGTGCTAGCCCACCAGCTGCAGCCACAATAACAAAACCGCAGGTTGTGTTTGGAAATGGCCTGAACCTTCACCCTGCCTAATCCGGCTAGAATCCCCGAAGAAACCATTATTATAAAATTCCTCAGTGCAAATTCTGAAAATCTATTCTCTGTTGCACGTTCTCCTCCTCCACCGGTATACCCTACTGCGCACGGATCCAGTTTCTCTAATTAAGCCATTACTAATGGAGGGCGAGCGCGCGTGTGAGCCCTGAAAAAGAAAAGGATGTTGATCTATCGCCCGTCACGCCTGGCCAAAAGTTTATTCCGACATTCCGCTGCTCCTTACATGGATTTGTTTTCTCTTCAGCTCTTCTCCCAAAGGCACACAGCAGATTTTTTTTCTTTTCTTTTTCAAGTGTTGCCTAGGGACCGGACGGACAGTGTATTGGAAAATGTAATCTTTTGTTATACAGTGAAACTTTAGGATGAGATTATCTATCAGGTAATAAAAGGAAGAAAGTGGAGTGGGGTGACGTTTACAAGGTTCAATGGGAAGAGGATGTTTTATAACAAGAGACAAGAGACGGGGGAGAGTGGAAAAAGAACATTCATCTTTTGTCAAATACTGGTCAAGAGCCATTGGTTTAAATTGAATGCAGGCAATCTTTCTCCGAAATATGGTCTAATCACCAAACCCGTAAAATACTCATATCAGTCTATTGTCAATTAATTCAGTAAGTGCTTTTTTTCTTGAATTTATGTGCATATGCTCTAACATTGGTAGTTCTTGGCAAGAAATTACAACAAAAAGTGGATATGATGAATCCTGAACTGAGCAAATAATAAAACTGTAGAGCACCTTGCAGATTTGCATCCCATAGAAACGTTGCTTTTGGAGTATCTGTTGCATTCATGTTCTAGAATTTGATGATCTAATAATTTCAGATGATTTTTTTTTTTTAGAGAGAAATATCTAAACTTCTGATCCACAAATGCTGAATTAACGATTTTTAGCAATATCGGTATTGGCCAATTTTGAAACATCGGAACAGACAGCGTAACATGGATAAATTGGTGAACAATTATATGCAAAAAATATGACTGTATATTTACACAATCATGCAGCAAATTATTTTATTTCACACAAACACATTCTGTGATTTTGCTATTTGTTACCTTTTATTTGAGTGAAAAGTTAATTTGTGAACTTAAAACAGATTTGTGAGTCTTGCTATGAATTCTTACATCTAAATATTGGTATCGGCAGCAAGCAGCCAACAAATATGTTGATGTTGACTCCAAAAATCTATATTAGTCCATTCCTAATTATTGATCTTATGTCTTAAAGTAATTTCAACTGAAAACAATCACGTCTTTAGGGTTTAATAATCGCGCCACTTTCTGAAGCTATTGTGAGAAATCAATGTTTTTCACCGAGTGTTTCATGTACAGATATATGAACCGTAAACCAGGTCATCCAATCTGCAGTCTGACAGTTAAACAGCTAATTCCACCATAGAAATCTGACCTGTCCTCCAACTCAATCTTAAACTATTCACAGGTGATGAAAGAGCCCTTACCATTGCACCAAAACACACGTCTGAATGGGTACACAGCAAAAAATGTATATCTAGCCTCGCTTAAAATGACTTGAATTTATCATTTTTATCTGGATATGAGTAGTTTTGACTCGATGAGATTTAATTGCTTCTGACAAATCATGCAATTATTTATCTTAAAATAAGAAAATTAAATTGGCAGATCATTTAGCTTGAAGTAAAGTAATGTATTGAAACGAGTCAGAAATGTCTTGACTAAACTTAAACAGGCAGAACATCTGAAATCAATATAAATAACCAAGATATAACTAATCTAGAAATTCATTTTTTGCAGTGAAAAAGTCCTAAAATATCACTTATAAACAGGTAACTTAGATCATTGAATGCATAGAAGAAACATTTCAGGTTGATCATAAAAAGCATAATGTGTTATCTCCAAACATTATCTTTTAAAGTGATGTTCAGTATGTACATTCTGGCTCCCCACTACACAAAGTTATGATGGACTATCTGACAATTATTAAGAAATGCTGCAATCTGGAAAGTTTCTACTAGGGCTGCAGAATATATCGAAAAAATAGCGATATGCATATCACAAAGATGTGCAATAATTTCTTGTGCGCCATAACCTCTTTTTACTTTTGATCAATCAGACGCACCCACAAAAGTGCCAATTTAAAGTACAGAAACGGCAGGTGAATGTTTAAGTGTTTTGTTAGAGCTCTTGCTTCAAAATCCTCATCCATTTTTTCACTATTTCATACGTAAATGAAGGTGAATAAAACGTCTAAAATATTTAAAATGCCTCAGTAATGTAATGGACAAAGCAACTCCAGGTTTTAACACTCCAAAGTGTATATTTGTACTACATTTTAAAGTAAGAGTTGAGAACTTGTTGTCCTTTATACCCGGAAAAGAAAAGAAAAATGTATGCAAATGTTATCGCAATACTTGACACCCATAACGCATATGGCACTAATTTCCAATATCGTGCAGCCCTAGTTTCTGTGTCATCTTTAATTTAAAAGTTCCAACAAAACAGCTTCCTACGCAAGAAACGATTTGTTGTGGCCACCGTTTGACACAAAACATCTGAGAAAAACTGAGATGAAATTCAATAGCCATTTGTAAACGTCTCCGAGGCAGCTTAGGGAGCTTTAAAACAGAAAACACTGCTCCTTGTTGTGAGCCGGACGTCCAGCCCGATCATCTCTCCCACACTTGTGTTTGCTGCACTATTTAAGCATTTCCATATGTTCCCATGTCATACCAGTGTCAGACGGTGTAAAACCGCTTGAGCCGACGCAGAGCCCATCTTAAACCTGTGTTATTGATGTGCTACGACGCAGTGTTACAAACCGGCTCTGTCGTTTACAAGACTTCCTCCAGTGCGCGCTCACATCCACACACAGAGAGGGGGACTGACGAAGAGCAGATGAACGCTAGCCGCCGAGCAGAGCCCAGCCAGGCCCAGTAAAAAGTCTGAGAGTAAATGTTTGGGGAGCAGGAGAGAGGGAGGAAGAGAGTGAGAGAGAGAAGAGCGGGATAAAAGTCGTGGAGACAGCTGGTCTGGCCATGCGTAGGTCATGGGAGGGACACACAACAGAGCTCGCTGCCTGGCTTTTATACAGCACTGCACTAGACACTGCTGTGAAGGGGACATATTCTGCAAAACGTTATATCTGCAAAAAGCAAAACAACAATGGTGTTTCCTCATCTTTAGTTTACTCAAAGTTGTATTTTGACTTATTCCTGCATGTTTTAACTTATTCTTGTATTGTACTGCAACTGAGGCTCAAGTGCTGAAAATGGCTGTTTTCACCTTCCACCTATCTACACCTAGATCCTTGTACTTAGTTGCAATTATTTATAAAAATTAAAGACGTTGAGTGATACATTTAGAGTTCTAAAATGTGACATACACACTTTTCAAAAATAAAATCCTGTAAAAGACAATTTAAATGAAGAGGCGAGTCTTATTAGTTCTGCAGATTTGAATTGGACGTCAATAGACCTGTTTTTAAAGATCAATATTGCCGTTTACAATGAACAAAATGTAAAATGATGATCTACTTAGGTTATAGTTCAAGTGCCTGAAAAAAGCCTAATATGTCTCCTTTTAACGCTCTAAAAATATTCACCTTATTCTAGAAGTTGTCGTGGGCGCCGCCATCTTTTTTCCATTGTTTATTCATTTACGTGGGGCAGACGTGCTCAACGCAAAATAAGTTCTACACGAACTAAAAAGACATTTTCAGACCGCCCAGGAACTCGGTGCATTGCTGACTTGTTGTTGCACATGCACATTCATCGTTTTACAAAAATCTATCTACATTATATAATGTTTCAGCTCATTCGACATTTGCGTGAAAGGGTTTTCATCCAACTGGAAGTACGTTTACTACAGGAGAGCGGAACTGTGACAAAAAGAGGCCAAAGTGGGCGGGGCAGAATAAGGTGAATAGCTATGTAATATATGTGACATGATGTGACACGTGTGTAGGTAATTGCCCTAAATTGTGCTAAATTGTGCAGGCCCGTCCTAAAAAATAAATAGCCATTTGGAGCCATTAGTTCAATTACTTCCTGTTTGTCTTCCAACAAGTGCCCAGAGGGGACATACTGCGAGGTTAAGGCAGAGCACTTCAGAATAAGGAAAAATGCTTCTTTGTGAGACTTTGTGAGAATATAATATTATGAGAAGGTCCAGGATATTTATAAATGCCTTATTAAGGTTGCACACTACCTTCAACATAATCTTATCCTTCTTTAATGCTTTGGACTTCAAGGGACACGACAGCTAAGTCCTAATTAAGGGTGTGCAATACTGACAAAAATGAATATCTCAGCATGTATTAATATTATCTACATTTTAACCCAATATTTTCACATAGTTTTTTGTACTAAAAAGTGACATATCTTGGTTGAGGTTCAAGTCCAGCACAAAACGTGAATGAACCATACAATTAACCAGAAAATATATCACTTATTTCTATTAAAGTCACACCATTTTTAGTGCTGTTCGAATGTCCAGCAGGTGAAAAAGTAGTGCACTCAAATTCTCACAATGCACCTTGAAAAGTAGTCTCCAGCGCTGGTCACTGGTAAATACAGACCACAATGCATGTTGAAAGTTGTAAAAATAACCGTGGACAGCCAGTCTTTAACTGGACACAGCATATTGAATGAGAGAAGATAAAAAAGCTGTTTAACCAAAGCACTGAGCCTGTGATTTTAAATGAATGTTACATGTAAACTTGCTAGCATAAGTGTTACCTGCTTGCCTTAGCTGGAGCTGTTCAGATTGATTCAAATTTGATGTTTATCATGTGCTCCATATCAAATGACACACGTATGATGATTATTAGTCCACAAATACATGCATGTCAGATAGATTTGACCACTATTCATGACAGAAATGCAGTTCTATCTGAGTTTTGCAGATTTTTTTTCTCCCAGACACCAGAGTTACGACCCGTGGTGAGGAGTAAGTAGTGAGCTCAGTGTCCAAATTGCTCGATGAATGAGTGCACCGTAGACTCCACTAGTGTGTGGGGCTATGTGTAAGTGAGGACTTAGGGGACTAGGGAGAACATTCGGACGCAGCATTAATATATAATTTGGGAACATGCATCAGACGTTTCTGTATCTCTATGAGATCATTTTTAAGACACTGTATTCTAATTTTGCATAGCTCAAAAAAAAACAACAATTGCAATATTATCAGTGTTTTGATACATCTCCATCTCAAGTCCTAATCCTATATTATGCATTACTCAGACTGTTGAAATAGTTTAATATGAGACTTTTATCTAGCCTCATTATTTGGCATATATTTGTTTTGGATGTTCAGTCTATCTGATCATCAATCCTAGTAGCTTTTTACTTGTCTGAAAAGCTAATGATGCCAAGATATTTACATTAACCAATTGTAACCAACTGATTTTCACTGGTATCTGCAAATATAGAAAAAAAAAACGTCAGTTATTTAGCGCCAATATTTTTTTGGCAGTGCCCCCTGTCTGTGTGTGTCCATGTGTCATTCCCAGTTTGTGCATCACATTTGTCCCTTTAAACTCAGATAGGGTAAAAATGAAATGGAAATGGAAGAATTATTCATTTTACTGAGGTGAAAAGTTAATTTCTGATCTTTAATTCAACTTAGATAGATGTGTGTGCCCTGCAATAGATTTTAGGCAACTAAAAGACAAATATCTCAAAAAAATCCCTATCAAAACATTCCTAATTCCAACAACAAAGCAATAGCGTTCTTAATTTTTGCTTGTTTTCATAAAGATCACATGTAGTCCAGGCTCACTCTCTTCATGCCTTGAGTTGAACATCTCTTCTCTTCACAGATGGATACATTTACATCTGCTTCTCCAGCTGCTGCCAGCCTCCCTCCAGCTATAAAACCATCTCCAGCTGTAATGTCAACTATAAAAGACAAACATCCAAAGACCATTTCAATACTAATTCCAGCTGACTCACGAGACGTTCTGATCAAATGAAAAAAGCCTGCTGTTCCTACTTGACCGCGTGGAAAATGAAGGGATCCATCCGTTGAGGTAATCTTGTTGTTCTAATAAAGGCCAGGCCGAGCTGAGATCCAGTGTTGTGTAACTGAAGATAGCATTCCATGTGAATTTGATCTAAACATGAAAATATTGGCCTAAGCTAATAGTCTGAGAAGCAACAAGAGACGCAAAGCCTTGAGTCCAGTTGAACGAGTTATAAAACGTCATCTATTGCTGCAGGGGAAAAGCTGGCTTTCATTTTAAGGGGGATGTTTTTAAAAAAAAGCTACTCTGGACGTTACAAACGTATAATTCTGTACAATTTATGATAATTAGACCTTAATTACCCTTAATAAAGCATGAACAATGACTTAATTCATAATGAATGAACAAATAGTTTGTGAAGAATTATTCAAGCTTAGTAACTGTTTAGGGCAGAGGGGGGCAAACTAAGGCCCGGGGGCCACATGCGGCCCTTTTGGCATTTTGATCCGGCCCGCAAAGCATTCAATAAAAAATTGTATGAGTTAGGTGTGGTGCATTTGTCATTTTATAGTTTCCTGAGCAGCTGCTTGTTCATTAAAAATCAGTTTTGAGAACAGCCACCACTAGAATAAAACCAAACTTTGATGCATTGGATAAAAGGAGTGACCAACCACACTGTTCCCACTAAATAAAGGTAATGATTTTTGCTATTCTGTAGTAATTTTTTGTATATTTTAGGCATTAAGTCTATGCGTAGTAGTATGTGTGTAAAATGGTCCGGCCCCCAGGTAAGTGTAAAAATCCAATGTGGCCCTTGCGTCAAAATAATTGCCCACCCCTGGTTTAGGGGTTAGGAGTTAGGATGTTAAGTAGTGACTAAGCATAAACTATTCTTAATAAACAATCGATTCATTATGTGTTAAGTATTTGTTTATTAAGGCTATTAGAAGTATAGTATATTATATTATATATTATAGTTTTCTCTGTGCACAACGACGCACTAGTGTCTCAAAGCTAATGCTAACTTTAATTAAAATGTATCATGTGAAATACACAATCAGTTTACTATTAAACTAAAGAGTGTCTGGTTGTTTTTGTCTGAAGATTATTTCAGTTTGTTAATTTATTTTAGTTTTATCTTTAAATTTTTATGTCTCAGCAGTAGCATTAGCCTTAGCATTGAGACACAAACACATCCTTTTTAAACACACAAATGTCCTTTGGTAATTAGCTGTTCTGTAACGTGTTGTCACCACAACTCACTCTTCACTGCCTGATCTTATAGTATTTATTCATTTTAGATTGACCTCTAACCCCAGACATAGAAGTAGACAGGAAGTACTGACGCTAACACTGAGCTAACACTGAGCTCAAGTGCTGTAGTGCATAGAGTACTTTTTCTGAAAGTATATGAAACTCTGGAGAAGGCTTTGTAACTTTTTTGCCTGCATGGAGATGTTAGTGCTTTGCCTGGAATGTTTCACAGTACGGTATTACACATATCTAGTTCCATGGCAACAAAAAGGTTTCAGCTCGATTCTGTGTAGAGGCGCCACCACTCCCTGTAAGAATGCATGTTTTTCGCAGCAATTCAAACTGAATAAATGCAACATAGATAGGTTTAATGTCATACTGTGGAACATTCCAGGCATAGCAATAACATCTCCGTGGATACAACCAGAAAAATTACATAGTACAGCTTTAATATTATTTTGGTTTGACAACTGTAATTCTTTTCTCCCAATTATTCTTATTATGCAATGTGCTTTGAAGTGAACTACCTTACTTTCTGCCGTGACATAACAAGCCTTAAGCCCGCATGTTATTAGCTCTGTCTCGTTCAAAACTCGACCGTCGACGTGTTGCTAAATAACCGCATCATCAAGAATACTTAGCTTCTCTTTCATGTTCTGATTCCTGAAACCCTCTTGCATTAAGTGTACTTTCTGAATCTAAATAGCAGCTCAAGAACAGGCTAATTAATACAGCGAGCTTGTTGCGAGTCCCAGTGTTATGACAGGTCCGTGCTTCCGCTGCCTGAGGGCTTGGAGTGTTTTTCATCCACTCGACGGCCCAGAGGTGGACAAGCCAAGACAAATGTTAATGCCCGGAGAGGATGTAAACGGGAGCCTGTGTGTGAATCACTCAAGCAGACGGTCGGCACGTGCTCGCGGCGCACACTCCTGTGCAAAAGTGAGGAGAGGTTTCAAACTCCTAACTAGATTTTTGTTCAAATTTCATATATATATATTTATTTTTTAGATTTTGAACATTTCATAATCAAAATCAAGTAATCTGCCTCTATCTATGAGGTAAAGTTTTTTTTGACTGAAAACTATTGAAATGTTCATTCATTCACAATTATAAAAAATACTTTACCTAATTTAATTGTTGTCACATTAAAATTTTGTTTAGCTTTGGTTCTAAAGCCTAATCAGAATCCAGAATGAAGCCATATTTGCATTGTAGTTGCAATTGTATCACTTTTTAGTAGAGGTGCATATTACACACACTATGAGAAATACGCACTTCAATCAAGACAAAAAAAACATAGATTGTATTTTTTACTAAAAATTAGAAAATTCTTACTGGGGGCATGTACAAAATGCAATACAAAATCAACTTTAATGAGCTTTTACCTTATTACAACAGTGTTTCCTCATTACTAGTTTTAGTTGGAGACCCCAGGAAGAATAGCAACTGGTATTCAGGAGCTAATGGGGATCTTAATAAACCAAAGTAAACTCAAAGTTGATTCCTGCATGTCTGAGTTAATCCTGTATTGTCCTGCAACTGAGCCTCGAATGTTCAGAAAATTCCGGTTTTCATCTATTTGAAAAATTAAGTCTCCATATAATAAATGTAAAGTTCTAAAATGTCCGGTACCACTTTGCAAAAATAAAAACAGTTGCTTGTTACGGTGACACATGTCACAATGTCAGTTGTGCAGTTTTGAACAGCAAGTCAATGAACCTTTTCTATTATTATCATTATTCTATTCAATCTAAGCTGTTTTAGTTTAATATTCTGGTTTACAATAAACAAAATGTAAAGTGATGATCTAATTATGTTGTAGTCCAACAAAGAGTACCTGAAAAAAGTCTCCTTTAGAAAAAAAACCAAAACATTGATATTTATGAAGTGATGTTAAATGGTTTCTCTCAACCTAAAGCATAGGAAAATATTAAAATGTCTCAAAATATATTATATTTGTTTATTGTTCAAAACGTTGCCTCCCCATAGAACTAACTTGTAACTTTTAATGCCATACTCTGGAACTATATCCATGTATCCATATATATGTATATATATATATATATATATATATATATATATATATATATATATATATATATATATATATATATATATATATATATAGTACTGACACTGAAGTCCCGGAAACCATCCACCAATCACCATTGAAATATTAACTAGAAGAAAGGATATTCTTAAGAATGGAATGTACTTTCTTCCTATAGCTTCTAAAAATTTCTTAAAATAATTACATAATTCCACAGACTATGCAACATTAAAAAACATATTTATGTATAGTCAAATACATGTGACTTGCAGTAAAACTGTAAGAGGAAGCAAAAATACCCTCTGCTGTTTGCTCGTGCTGGCGGCCTGGAAACGCGGCTAAACATAGACTTTTTATAACGTGATTTACACTTGTTATGACAGAGAAACGACGCTTACATAACGTAACACACTGTACTGTTTGTAGAGCGTTTGTCATGTGCGCGGGGTTAAATTCTAGGCTGTATTCGGGCTTAGATTACAGAAATACTTACGTGTTGTGGATTTATGCAGTGTGGATGTGCGAGTGTGTGAGCGTACCAGAGAGTCCTCGTCGGCGATGAAGACTGTGCACGCCTGGGCCTGCATGAAGGACATGATAGTCCCTGCTATCTTCCTCAGTAACACCTCCAGACACTGCTGCTCCTCAAAGATCAGGCTGGCCAGGTCGAGCAGCACCTACACACACGCCATGCATTTTAATGATTAAGTTCTTTATTGGCTCGGGCATCAGGCACGTCCCACCAGAAGGAGGCCTTAGGGAAAACCCAGGAGGGACCACATATTCGGCTGGCCTGGGAACGCCTCGGGATCCCCCCGGAAGAGCTGAAGGTAGTGTGCGTGGAAAGAGAAGTCTGGGCCTCCCTGCTCAGATGCTGGCTCCGTGACCCAGTCCCGGATTAAAGCGGGCGAAAATGGATGGATGGATGGATGGATATTTTCATTGAATTTATAGAATCTATATTGCCAGCACTATTTTTTAAAAAGCACAGCAAAAGCCAACGTGACGCACAATGCAATATTAGCTACAAATAATTGGACTTCTACCTGTTTTTCTTTCTTTTTGTTGGTCTTTTTTATCATTTTTATTAACATTTCAAAATAAAATACAGCTAATGCTAAATGCAGCTAGCTTATTTAACATTTTTGACAAAAGTCACAAAACACATTATTATAAAAGAACATTTAGACATTTTTCAAAGACTGCATGAATAGAAAATAAATTTAAAAGTCTTCTCTCACCTGGTTCCGTCGGTTTTCGAGCTGTGATGTTTCGTAGAGCTGGGCGTTGTGGAGGACAATCCCAGAAAAGGCCAAGTATGCCGAGAAGTCCTGAAAGGAAAGAACACTAGAGCTTTGTCTGAGTTCAAAAGTATTAGAAAGGGTTACGAAGTTATGTACCTTTTCATCCTGTTCAGTAAACGCACCATCCTCTCCACACTTCTTATTGATGGCTTGGGCAACACCAACAACCTGAAAGCAACCACCACCATCATGTGTCACTATATCAAAAGTATTTGTATTAAAAATGTTTTATATCATGTTTTAGAACTTCAAATAATATATACACTGAAAACCACACATGACTTTCTACCTGGTGATGATTTATGGACTAAAAACAGCACAGGAGACATGAGGTTTAATGAAACAAGTGTGAATGATTCTTAATACAACTCCAGGTATGTTTTTGATGAGGGAACGATGTTATAACATGGTTGAAAGCTTTAAAAGGTGAGTCTGGCATGAAGTTAAAGTTATATACTGTAGCTACGTCATCAAATTAGACAAGAAATTGCAATGATGTATGATTATGGTTATGTAACATGGAAGTTGTGTGTTTTTGACTATGAAGTTGACAGGAAAAGAAATGATCTATTAGTGAATATTAGGTATGAGATTGAATCTTTTGATTCTGGTGGTTTGATCCGACTTGCATATTGGGTTTGATTCTCTTGTGTCCCTGCATGTACACTGTGTTGTCATTTTGGTGCATTATGAAAGGGTTAAGTCTACTGTCCTCCCTCGCAGATAGAGGAAGTAAACAGCAGACATACTGCTGCTATATTCTGACAGAGGTGTCAGTAATTAAAGGCGTATGCGACGCGACTCGTGAAAAAAAGTTCACTTTTTTTTAGACATTATCCTCCAAGATTTCTGACAAAAACAACCCGTTTAGACACCTTTACTTGGTATAATATGATAAGTAAGAAAATAAAGGAGAGTAGAGCACAGACATGAGAGTCAGGATGAGCTTAGACCTACAGTCAAAGAAATGATAAAAAAAAAAAAAAATTAAAAATGCTCAAAAAAGAAATGTCTGATGGCGATTGTATGTCTAATTAGCACATTAGTAGCATATATCATGAACACACATGAGACACAATACATTTTTGGCAATGATTAATGTTTCTTGGTGTGAGAGAGAAAGGGGCAGGGAGTAAGGAAAGGGTCATAGTATGAATCAAAAGGCTAACATCAGAACGGCCATTACCTCATCTCTGTGGTTCTTGATTGGCAGACAAAGAATACTCTGGGTTTTGTAGCCTGTGATGAGGTCCACCTCAGCGTTAAACCTGGGATCCTACAGAAACAAAAAACACACACAGATGTAGTTACCTTTGCAGTAATTATTTGAACTGCAGTTTTAATTCCCCTCTTCTTTCCAAGCGCTAAATGATTCAAATTCAAGTTCATTGGTATTCTTATCTTCACGAGAGTATTGACGATCATCTCTCTACTTGGAAAAGCGCTTGCATAAAGAACAGCACAGCCCCATACAACCAGCAGTTTCTCATTTAAGTCTTCACAAAGAAATCGATGCAGACTGCGAGATGAAGGGATGTGTAAAATTGGCTATGGATTATATCAATGCTCTGTGAGGCTTTAACATCACACGCAGGACATTTGGTCTAGAGCAGATTTTCTTTAGAATAATCTCATCTCTAAGAAAATACACACAGCATTTTGAAGTTCTGGTCTCGCCACCGCACGGAATGACCTTTAAACAAGCGGACTCACTCACACGACGAGGCCATTATCTTTGAAACTCCACAGGGCTCATTTTATAAACCGCGGACAGAGGAGGAACACCGCCGACATGTCACAAACACTCACACATGAAGAGCCGGGCTTTTAACTCTTGTTCCGTAACTGGATTATATTGGTTCTGTTACTTTGAAGTTGTGAAATTCAAGCGTGGTGCGGCGTGCGTGCTGCAAAGTTGAAACTGAAAAAGGGTAGTTAGAATTGAGTGAGATACAATGGTCGCTATGGTGATGAAATTGGCGATCTAAGCACTGAACAAGCCTGTTGAAGGAGCGTGGAAATGTGAAAACGCAGAGGAGCTTTGTGGATTGCAACGGGCTGCCGACGTAGAGCAGTAAGGAGCAGGCGTTTGGAAAGGGAGACGGACTAAACTTGCAGGATTATTGAAAAATGCACAGACTGAACAAAGCACAAGTCAATCTGAGCGATATGACAAAAGAAATGAATCACCTTTTTTCTCTCGCATTGATCTATCATTATTAAGCAAATAAATGTCTTTCAGTATTAATTTCCTGAACATAAGCATTATCGGCTTAAAAACAGTCAGACTTCTCCCTCCAAAGTCTGAACTCTGCACCAAACCATATGCTTTTACTGACTGAGGATTGACTGTGGACTATATCATTGATGATTAGAAAAGACTGCATCTTGATCTTTCTAAAAATGTGTTTAGTTGCACAGCCACGGCGTTTTTTTTATAACAATACAACATTTAAAGCTCAAAAAAAGTTATTTTGGCTTAAAGGAGACATATTAAGCTTTAATTTGAACTATAACATAAGTATAGCATCATTTTACATTTTGTTCATTGTAAATTGCAATATATATATAACACCTCTAACAGAAACAGATCCCCTGACTTCCTGTTCAAAACTGCAGAACCGAAACAATTGTTTTTTATTGTTGAAAATTGGCTACGTGCAATTTCAAACCGAACATGAGTACACTTTTTTTTCAAATTATTGCAACTAAGTACAGAGATGTGGGAGGGGACGAGGGGTAGGTGAATTTTCTGAGCACTCAATCCTCAATTGCAAGACAAAAAAATGCAGGAATTAATACAACTCTGAGTGCACTAATGATGAAGAAACACTTTTGTAACAACATTAAAAGGTCATTTAAAGTCCCCACAATATCCCCTTTAAGTTATGTAAAAATAGGCCCCTGGTTACAGTCCGGTGTGTTTACATACATGTGTCTCGTGTTCATTACCATGCACTGTTCTGGCCTAATACAATAACAATATTAGACACATTTCCTGCACATCCGGATCCAAACACAGCTTACACATATTGGCGTGTACATTAATAGCATGGCTCTTTCAGCTGCTTCACAAGGCCAGAAGGCACAGGCTGACACTGTTATTCCATGCATTATATTGATTATATCTAACGTGCATTCTTAAATAGATTACATACAACATAATATATCAGACATTAAAATGCTACAAAAAAAAATCTATCAAACCCATAATGACTATGTTTTCCCATCAATGTTTTTTCCTCCCCTTTAATATTTTGCAGGGCTGCCATTATTGGATTTAATTATGACACACATGGGATATCCTCGTCATTTACTCTGGCCAGTTAGCCAGTTAAACTCTGGGAACATGGCGTTATATTCCCGTTATCAGCTATTATCTATTTGGTAATGTTTAAAAAAAAAAAAAAAAAAAACTATCATTAGGGATGATCTTCCCCAAAACTCCTGACTAAACAGAGCCTGAATTCAAATTGAGGCAGTATCTGAACCCTTTGGAGTACAAACAAATGTCTGTACTCTTTGTGAAGCTGAGAATAGTTTTGGCCTCTGAGTTACTCTAATTACAAGTGGGAAAGAGCTCTGCACAGAGGAAAATCGGATTTCAAATCTCGCCTAAATTGTTTTTGGTAAATATAAGGAGGAAGAGTAAAGCTGCTGTTGGAGAGTCTGACTGACTGACAGTGGAGTGAGCAGTTGCTGGGTTTTGACAATTTCTTTTTCAAATCTGAAGCATCTAAGAATGAAAATCTTCATAGTGAAATTACACTGTAACAAGCAGTATATTTTGTTTTTATTTCTTAAATATGGCTTTTAAAATGTGGCCACATGACATTTTAGAACCCTACGTGTATCATTCTGGGTCTTCATTTTTCATATAATCACAACTACCGGTAAGTACAGGATTTTGGGCAGGGATAGAGGGTAGGAGAAAACAGAAATTTTCTGAGAACTCGAGACTCAGTTGCAGGTCAGTACAACTCAAATACAACCAAAAAGAAGCAAAAATACAACTTTGACTACACTAATGATGAAAAAACACAGATGTAACAAGGTTAAAAGCTCATTAAACTTGATTTTACATCCTCCTTTAAAGCGTCCTGTATCTACAACCACCGTTAGCAATCATGTTACCTTAGGCTTGCACAGTCGGAGCAACAACGGAGAAACTACTCTCAGTTTCCATTTTAACATTTTAGTTAATATGAAGGAAACAAAAGCTGCACGGACAAAAATAAGGCCAAAAAAGCAAAGAAACATATTTTATAAGTTGCGCTGCCTGTAACTCTGCCACTCATTCAAAATGTTGTGGAGCGTTTTCCCGAATAAAAGAATGTCTGTGCACAACCTCTTTACTTTTTTCCCAGTCCTGTCCATTGCTGTGCCGTCATACCTGCTTTACTTTTACTGGCATCACCTGGTTTAACTCACGGTATTTGCTTCTGTGGAAAAAGAACATATCGCAGTAGATCTATGTTTTGGCAGAGAAAATCCCCTCGAGTTTCCACCGGCCCGCCAAAGCAATCAGCGCTAAACTTACACGTTGCTGTCCGTGTAACTCTACACTTCCTGGACGCATTTGCACGAGCCATAATTTGAGCGCAGAGAACGTGGCCCACAAAGTTTACCTCGTCAGTCATTTCCAAAATCCGAGAAATGCGCGGCGGTGGTAAGAGAGCGCCTGGCTTGCGGTGAGTGATCGATTGTCAGGTTTAATTGCGTTTTGGATGGCGCACAGTGAACGGATTGAACATGCTCTTGTGGCAGATTGGCTTGGCACGTGTCGCTTGCGAGATACAGTGGAATAAACGGGTATCAACGGCCGCCTAAAAGGGGAGCCGGGTTCAGCGCAAGAGGCTGATGAGGAGGAGGAGAGCCAATCGGAGACGGGGAGTCCCTGGATGACGCAGAAACGCTTCCTGGAGGCGCTATCGGGTTCTTAGTTAGTTAGTTAAGAGTAAGCGGAATGTTTTTACTTTAAATACTGAGTGGACCAATGTCACAAAAACATAAATGGAGTAAATTAGGGCTGTAGTCATTTAGCCGTCAACCAGGTCAATGGTGTCTTAGTCGACCAACGTTTTTATTAGTCAACAAATTATTTTACCTAGATTTATAAGATAAAAACAGAAAACATTTGAGGATATGGAGTGCTGAAGATATTGGAGTCCAACAAATAAATACACAGTTTCCTATACATTTTTAAATAGTTGTTTTTGCATTCATTCCTGTGCAGCTGTGGTCTTTTGAATGCAACGTGGGTCAGATACATAGTTTGTTTGGATATATTTTTGCAACACCCCCTTTAAGTCGACTAATCAGGTCTTTAGTCGACCAAGAATTTCTTTAGTCGGCTACAGCCCTAGAATAAATAGCCTGTTCTGTCACGCTGTCCAGAAAAATGCAGATAGACTATAAGAGAACATCAACAAATGAATGGACTATACGACCAACGACCGCAGCCCTAATGAACTGATAAATTATAACAAGAATCCTATGCATTTCAGAACACAGTTGTTAAGGTCTAAACTACAGGCTTTCAACTGATAAGACAGAATATTTTGTTATTTGCTCATGTCATCTGAATTTGCAAGTATTCAAATATAGTTTTTCAATCAACTTTGCAGCTGCACAGCAAAGTCGTTCCTTCTTGCGCTCTCGACAATTACCTTTCTACCTACCTGCTCAGTCATTTCCATTGTACCATACCACCTTTCCATCACCAAAGCTGTTATTTTCCATCTGCATACATCATAATTAAAGACAACAGCGGTAACACAAACACGATCTAAAAATAGTGGACTCCTCGGGTGCTCGCAGCCTCACGGCAGCGGCGACGGGGTCTAATTGGGCACAGGCGGACGTCCCCTTGGCCCCTGCGTTTGGGAGCCGACATGCACATACGCGCACAGACACACGGACGCTGATGAAGGCGTTATGTCACCGCACGCCTTCAGGTTTAGCACTGCACGCATCATCATTACTGGACAAGCGGAGGTCACACGGCAGGGAGATGCTAATGCTGTCAATTATTTAAAAAGCTGAGGGCTAATGAATAAATGTATGAATTACTGACGACTAATGCGAGGTCATTTTAAAAAACACGGCAATTAAATCGTCAACATGCTAATACTGCAAAAATAAACAAATTTTGTACAAAAATAACTGGCTATTACGGAACAACTTTAGTTTCGCAAAGCATAGCCCACACTCAAAAATGAAATACTGACCCTTAAAATATTAAGTCACCTTTTCTCATAATATTCTAAATTGATACTTGAGACTTGTCAAAAGTATCCAAAATCATATGCTAATCAATACTGAAATGAGCATAAAAACTATTCTACTCATTTGAGTATCGACATTACAAAATTTGACCTTGACCTTGACCTTTCCGTTTTGGAAGGCTCTTGATCTTTATTAGAACTAGTATAAAACCACGTAAAGAAAGAAAAAGAAAAAAAAGAAAAAAGTCTATTGTCTAAAATTGATGTCGAGCATTGAGCCTATAAAGTTTCAAAATCAAATTCGAAATGTTAGTATCAAGGCAACACTAATGCTATGTTAAATCATAGAAAAGTGTAAATTATTTGCTCTGGATCAATATAAGATAATTCAATAGAAGGAATGTTGAGTTAACGTTTTATTCTTTTGAGTGCATGTAACAGATAAAACCAACATAGCTGTCCAAAGACAGGACATTGAAAAAGTCAAATAATGGGTAATTTGATCTATGATTATCTATGATACATTTTGCAGTGCAAAAATCATGTCTGTCAATAGTCTCAAAAATAAGATTTTTTTTTTCTTTTACGCAAGAAAAATATGGCAAACATGATAAATCGGAGGGTAAATTGAATTGACTTTTACTTTTTGGGTTCTCACTGATGTTATAATGTATTTCACATTATGTAATTTTGTTTTGATCTCTTTTGCTCTGATGCGTTAAAACATACAGAGGCAGAGTATGTAACTTTTTTGCCAAAAGCTAGTCTTAAAACTGTGTTCTTACTCTGAGCGGGCTTGCATCTCCATAAACCTGACTCATACTTGGCCTGGATGAGCCTCGTATCGCTTGTTTCTATGGAAATATTGTTTCTTTGACTGTAATAATAAAATCTATTTCCGTAGAAATAGATGGAATTATGCAGATGACTTTCCACCTTCAGTGCCTATAAATTAAAAAAATAAATAAATAAACAAACACAAACAATAAATAAATATAAAAATATAAAAATATTGTCTTTGACAAAATATTACCATGACATAACAACAATACAAAACAGACTCACTCCTTTGTGTACTGGGTTGGGTACACTGGGTATGTTGTGGATTGTTGTCTCTCTGCATATGTTATTATGAGATAAAAGGCCAGCTTCATTCGTTCATTCTGGTACAGTAAATGATGCACTAGGCCTGTCGTGTTGACAGATGTGAGAGATAAACCTGTTTCCTTGTCGTGACTAGATACAATCAAAGACGTGACAACTCTATGGACAAACAAGACAGGGAAATATCAGAGAGGAGAGACAGGTCAGCGCTACAAGCAAACAACATACACAGTGCACCTTTAACCCTCTACTGTGGTTGGGCATGTTTTACGTGGTTTTGACTTTTCAACGATTTCGTTCTGGCTAACTTTTTGGAGAAAATCTTGTATGTTTGCCATAGGCAGAACATGTTAAAAATGTGTAATCTGGTGGAGACCATGAAATAGGCCTATGACAAATTTTCAGATAAAAGCTTAATTAGAAACTTTTTTAAAAATGCATATAGGGATTTCAAACTGCAGTTTGAATGGGTTTCAATGGCACATTTTACATGCTTAATGATACAAATGTGATACTGTTGCTGCCAATACACCAACATTTTTTATTCAAAAATGGCTCCACAACATTCTGATTGAGTGGCAAAATTAGGAACAGCACAACTGATAAAATGTGTTTCTTTTCTTTTTTTTGCTGTTGTTTCACTCAAATTAACTGTATATGCCAATATATAAACTGAAAGTAGTTTTTCTGTTGTTGCTCCGATGGTACAGAAGTTAACTAGCTTGTTTGCTAACAGCAGTTGGCACACTTCAACTGCCACACAACTCTTATTTTCCACACACAGACTCAAAAACTTGTATTTAAGGAGAGAAAAGTAATCATTTCAACTGTGTCTGATCCCAAAGTCAGTGACAAATGTGAGTGTAGCTGCAGTGTTCTTGTTGTTTATCTGGTTTTCTACTGTTGTACTTGATTTTCTTCTTTTAGATGTCCAGTATAAACTAAGCATTTTGCCGAGTTTTATGCTTTTCTGTCTGTAGCTATTCTTTCACATTTGGCGTGTGTTTTGAGCTCTTACAGGAGAAACTGTCATTACTCACCGCTGACACTCCAGTGTTTTTGCTACTTACTGCAAAAATTTGGAATGTTATGATGTCATCTGCATAACCTCTATTATTGTCCTACCTCAGGCTGCAATAAATCAGCTCAAATGAATCTGCTTCACATTTAACATTTTGAAAAATATGTCACAATTTCTGTAAATTTCAACTGAAATCAGGGTCTTTTTAAGCATTTAAGGGTTCAAATATTAGAAACCATACTAATATGTTATATCAGAATAAATCAAGTCAAATAGCATATTGAACCAACAAATTGTATGCCTTTAACAGTACAGACAAATGTAAAATATTACTTTTACATCCTTGCATATCTGCAAGTTCCAAAGAAAAAGACTTTGGAAATTAATAACTGTAACTAATAACTGTCAAATGTCTCTACATTTTTCTCATACTTTTTGAGACAGTTCATTTCACAACAGCAGAAGCAGATTTTAACATTTACGGCACACACTGAAGGGGGATATGGCTGTGCTTTGAATTCAACAAATAAATTGTGAAATGATAATTCACTTAAAGAGGAGGGGAAGAAGGAGCTGAAGGCTGCCGCCCCACTCTCCTGCTGACAGAACGCACAAGTCACTCCAAATCTGGTCAAAGTATTTCTCAGCTCATAAATGGTGGTTCTGTTTAAATTTAGCCACATCCAAAAAAGCTAGCAAAAACTGTTAGTAAATGAAAGGGGATTTACAGTCGACGTTTAAGCAACATTACTTTGCAAACTGTAGTGCTACTGCAAAAAGTGCACCCATGCTCACAACCACATTTTAATTTAACAATTAAAGGAACCTGTACCTGATATATATCTATCTATATATATATATATATATATATATATATATATATATATATATATATATATATACCTAACGAAATATATATATATATATATATATATATATATGAAGAGATACAGACCACAGACGTTAAGACACGAAAGCTCCTGACCATGCATGGAGGGTTCCATCCCAAATCCAGCACCCTGAGACTGTACACTAGCCGTAGGGAAGGAGGCCGTGGACTAGTGAGCGTGAGAGCCACTATCCAGGATGAAACATCCAAGATCCACAAGTACATCAAGGATAAGGCCCCAGATGATGATGTGCTCAGTGAATGTCTCAGGCAATGGGGAACAGAAGGTGAGGTGCCGGAGGAGGGACCATCATGGGAGGACAAGCCACTACATGGGATGTACCACCGGAACATAACTGAAGTGGCTGATATCAAGAAATCCTACCAGTGGCTAGAGCGGGCCAGACTAAAGGACAGCACAGAGGCACTCATCATGGCTGCACAGGAACAGGCCCTGAGCACCAGAGCGATAGAGGCCCAGATCTACCACACCAGACAAGACCCACGGTGTAGGCTGTGCAAAGAAGCTCCTGAGACAGTCCAACACATAACTGCAGGGTGTAAGATGCTGGCAGGGAAAGCATACATGGAACGCCACAACCAAGTGGCTGGTATAGTGTACAGAAACATCTGTGCGGAGTACGGGCTGGAAACCCCAAGGTCAAAGTGGGAAACACCTCCAAAGGTGGTAGAGAATGACCGAGCGAAGATCCTGTGGGACTTCCAGATACAGACTGACAGAATGGTAATGGCAAACCAACCAGACATCGTGGTGGTGGATAAAGAGAAGAGGAAGGCCGTTGTGGTTGATGTGGCGATACCAAGTGATGGCAACATCAGGAGAAAGGAACATGAGAAACTGGAGAAATACCAAGGGCTCAGAGAAGAGCTGGAGAAGGCCTGGAAGGTGAAGGCCAAGGTGGTGCCCGTGGTGATCGGAGCACTTGGGACAGTGACCCCCAAACTGGAGGAGTGGTTACAACAGATCCCTGGAGGAACATCAGACATCTCAGTCCAGAAGAGCGCAGTGCTAGGAACAGCTAAGATACTGCGCCGAACCCTCAAGCTCCCGTGCCTCTGGTAGAGGACCCGAGCTCAGAGATGGATGTGACCACCCGCGGAGGGTGAGCAGGGAATTTTTATATATATATATGCTGAGCATTCTCTGCATCTAATCATTTTAGTTTTAGCATGATAATGTTTGTTAGCTTTACCATCACAGCAAAACTGGCTCTGGTCTTTGAAAGTTGTGAAAACGCTTATAACTATTATAATTTATATAACTGAAATATAACTTGTGGCGAAAAATTCGAATGCTCAAATGGCATTAGGAAAGTGAAAAATAAATTTAAACTGCTCTAAACAGTTTAAAATTAAAGTACCTTAGAAGAACTTTTAAATTGTATGTATTTAGTGAATAAAGTGAAGTAATAATAGGAATAATAAAATAATAAAATTAATAAATATTTATGTCTATTTACTCTTTTTTTGTTTACATTTTGTGACATATTATGAGTAAAATTAAACAAAAAGCCCTCAGCCCCTCTGAATGGAGTGGCACTTGGGGTGGCCAATCAGATTTCAGGGGTGGCCTCTGCCCCCCAGACTCCTGAGAAATGCCCCTGATTAATTAAACTGCACTAACCTGGAATTGTGAGAGTAATACGAAACAGAAATAAGAATTAGAAAGGCTGGGATGGGATACAATTCAGAGACAAATTTTGTCAAACAGTGCTTTTCAATTTAACTGATACGATTGTGATTAGATTTGTGAGCTTTGAGAAAATATTGAATATGAACTGCTAAACTAATACAAGAATAAGATTACAACTAATGTAATCCTATGCATTATTAAACTATAGGGTTAGCTTTTACATAGAATGAGACCCCACAGTTTGCAGATGTTTTTTGCAGAGGAGAATCTAACATGGTAATCTCCAAAAAGAGATTTGGATTGTGTTGGATTGCGATTATCCTCACATTCCTAATTACCACCTCTAATGGGAGTCAAGTAACCAATCCTTGCTTTGAAAATCCCCTCCAGATTTACACCAAAGACCATCTATCTGACTGCATTGATTGAAACCAAAAGATGGGGGGAAGTGAAAGTAGATGAGCGCAGAGGTCAGAGGTCACAGATGTGTAACAGGAGTGGGTGCTGGTACCTCATAAGCATTCTTGATATTGAGCGGTTGTCCCGTGGCGGCCACATGTCCCACGATGCCCTTGTTCCATTCCAGCCTGATGCAGCTGCTGGACGACTCCTCCAGCGTGGAGCCCTCTGCCACGTCGAACAGCCGGCTCACCAGGAACTTTCTGTTGGAGCTGTCCTCGCCCACCTTGGAACAACACAGGGAACACGTCATGGAACAGAAAGGAGAAGGTCCTCCAGCTCTTTATGGATGTCTCTCACTCTGCAGATCTTCTATTATAGAAAGAAACATTTAAACATACTAGGAGGGAAAAAATTCAGGGATTTGGAAAATACAATGTACATAACATTGTAAAATGAATAGGATTTGGGATGTTGGTATTAATGAAGATGGCTCTTAAAATGGATGATGTGTGTACTTAAATTTTCATTTCAATAATATAATCAAAAAGTGCTTATGACAGGTTACCTGGAAACCATGTTGTACGGACAGCGGACGGCTTGCCGGAGGAGCTTTTTGATTTATATTCCTTGTGCTATTCTATTTACTATATTTATTTATTTTATGCACTTAATTAGGGTTTTCTAATACTTACTTACTACTACTACTACTTACTCTAATATTTACTATTTATTTGTCATATAGTTTTATTTTATTTCTACTCAAACATTTCAACATACTATACTATGACTTTGGCTGCTGGGACTACTGGACCCTCTGGTGGAGGTTTGGTGTCTGCCTCATCTCTGGGCCTTTTGTCAATGTCTTTTGGCTGTGGGTGACTCTCTGAGCTCCTCTGATGGTGCTTCCTCAACTGCTTCATAATTTAATTTTCTTTTGTTTCTGGCCCAAAGGCTTTATTTGACAGGACAGTGGTAGCGCGGTGACAATTCAGTAAATGCTGGGAATCGGACCCACGGCACCATAGTAGTAATAATCACACATGTGCAACGCCCTTATACACTGCACAACCTGTGAAGCAGATAGATAGATAGATGCCTGAATCTAAACATACTTGTTCCTATGTGTGTGGTGTGACCATAGACTGTAGATATCAGTGGACTATGGGATTGTGACGTCACCCATAGCGTTTGCCTCCAGCCAAATGAAGCCCATCGTGGCTAGCAGTTATAGCGGCTAAAGCGGAGCCAGACTCCATATTTGGAAATCCGAGTGCGTATCGTGGCAACCACACGGACTAATCAGGAGCGCGGTTGCTAACGGTATCCGCCCCTCGGCGAGAGGAGACGGCGGCAACGTGCGGCGCTAGCTGTCAATCAAACCATGTTGCTAACACGAGTGAAAACGGCCTCTGGAAAAGGAAGCACCTGATTGGTCAGTTATTATTGCTAATAACTTGATTTATGAACAACCTAACGAAAAAAAAAACACCTGATTTATGTAGAGTGTGTCAAAACAGACGTTTTAGTTTCAAGATGGTGAGCTTGACAGAAACAGTTACAGAGTAAAGGGCTCCAGTGTCCCAATAGAAAGTGAATGGCAGCTCGGCTTTATGGAGCCAGGAGCGCCTCCATAGCTGCTTCCTATTTGGAACGCGGCGGCTAGCATGCTAACATGGTCCACTGATATCTACAGTCTATGGGTGTGACAGAGCAGTGCAGCTGCTCCACTGACCTCTGACCTTTAAGCAGGTACCACAGAGAGCCTCCTCTTTGAGCTGGGCTTCAAAGACCCACCTCCAGCACAGAACAGGCTACTTTTATTTCTCTGTAGAGCTGAGAGGGACAACAGAGTGACAGCAGGGCGGATTCACAACCTGTGCCTGATGCTGTGCGCACGAAGAATCTACAGTATCTACAGCATATATATATATATACATTTGAAAACCACTTGTAAATATACAATGTGCTGCATCCTAATCAAAAGCCAGATATTGATCTGTTGGAAATTCTGATATAAAACTTGTAACACAAGACGTAACCTGTGGTTCTGGAATTATTCAGTGAGAACGGCTGTATTATTTGACACCTTTTAATACATTTGAATGCACTTAATATGAAGATTTAGTTTGAGATTTGCATAAAGATAAATATTAAGGTATTTAAATGGTGTGATTCACTAATTATAGTTTCGGGCTATAGTTTGAAAGGAATGTAATGACATAAAATACAAAATGAATAAACACACATCTGACCCTCAACCCTTCAGCTAATATCACATGTGGTAACTGTCAGTCCACTCCAACAGTCTAACAGCCTCATCATTGAGACAAACTGTGACTGTACCAGACTGTTCCAGAGCGTAGGTGACTCTTGTAGTCGAGTGCTGCTGCGTTCTCACCAGGAAGAGCGAGTAGCGGTCGGCGGCGATCAACTCGTTGATGTGGAGGAAGATCTTGTGGCAGAGAGCTGTCACGTCCAGATGACTGGAAACCTCTTTGACCAGCTCCAGCAGCCGCGCGCACCGCTCCCCTTCACCGGCCCGCGAGCACTTCCCTCCTCCACCACCGCCCCCCACCACTGCCGGCCCCCCTCCGCCCTCTCCCATCACCGGCCCTCTTGTCGTTTCCCTTTCCGTGTCACTCAGAAACGTGAAAGTCCCCTCCGAATCTTTGACCACGATGGGTCTGAGCGGCCGGTCGAACTCGGATGCGGAGATCTTACGGGTGGGTGTTCCCGGGGCGGGGCTGGGGGCGGAGGCGGGCGACGGGCAGCGGGTGTCCAGGAGCGTAAGGGTGGGCGGCAGGATGCAGGGTTCTGTGGAGGACTGGTGGGGGCGCTGCTGCTGAGGAGGAGAGTCTTTAGCAGGAATAGAAGAAGGCTGGATGTTGTGGACGCGCTCAGCGAACCAGGCATTCACCATCTCTCTGTGGAAAACAACAAAACAATACAATATAATGAGAGGAGAGCCTGACAAGCAACTGTGCACAAGACAATGGAGAGGACGTGATGAGCTGACAGTTATATAACTTTAACCGCACTGACCATATGTATGTGTGTGTGCGTGTGTGTCTGTGTGTGCGCTAATGACAAAACATGTGAAATGCGTAGCCAGAGTGAGAAGAACATTCCACAGCAGAACAAAATGTCACATGCTAGAACTGGGTCGTACGGGACTCAAGTGTTCAACTCACTTTAAATTTGCTCATCATAAAGATCATAATATTTTGTTATTGATAAGTAATATATATTCTTAAAAATGAAAAAAAAAAAACATTTTAAACCTTTTTACCTTTTTTTAATTGTCTTTTTTCAATTGGTTATTTTTGAGCAAGTGACCTTTTGTTTTGGTTTGGTTTTTTTTATTTTTCAAAATTTAAGACAAGAGAGCTCACAGGAAGTGCCAAAAAGGCAAAAGTATGCTCCACGTCCATGAGTCCATGGCAGACGTTTTGAGGGCCAAATGCACAGTTCTGAAATCAAGTGGGTTGGCAATGTCAGATACAGTCCAATATTTCTGAGTGATACGGCGGTCCAAAAACACACAAACAGTTTCTCCAGCGAGAAGTCGAATTCCAAAACATTGTCTAGATTTTCAAACTTTCTTGAGTGCGGTGCGTTTCAGATTGAAACTATCTTGCAGCACACCACCGAAAAAAACTAAAAAGTGGCATAAAAGCAGTTGTGGCGAATGATAAAATAAATCATTTTACTGTCTGGTTCTTTTAGTTTGGCAATGGTGATTGTTTTGCTGCTTTTTTTGGATCAGATGTTTGCTCAGGACACTTCAAATTGGAAAAGCAAGGGTCTAGATAACTACTGTTGAAACTTTTTCATCACTCACTGATCAGTAGATTACGCCCACTATATTAAGAAATCTCATATAATCTCAGTAGATATGATTGTTTGGCTAGTCAAATAATAGAAGAAAAAAAAATACTGACCAGTCAACTACTAAAATAATCATTAGTTGCATATGCAGCAAATTCAAATGTTAAGTAGTAATTTTGTTTATTTTTTTCTGTATTTTTATGTGTCACCTTAGATTGAGTTGACACAGGCACCCCAATACAAAGTAAAGATGAACTTAACCACATATTCATAGTTTATTCAGCCCTAGAAATGGTTATAATCGTGCTTTTTATTGTGTTCGTAGGTGTAAGGTTCCAGTGATCCTTAAAAATACACTACTCTGAAACAGATCCAGACTTTCTTTAGGTTCTGACATGACGTAAAGTATAAAAATATCCCTTTACAACATCACACAGATGATTATACCCGTGTGGCCATGGCTAGGGGGTTATGTGGTGTCACAAATAGAAGCCTGTGAGGTGAGCCAAGGGCTGTGTTTGCATGTCATCTCTCAATTAAAAGTGATTACATAGAAGAGCTCTAATCAGCCAGCACATCGTCTAGTCAACCTTTCCACCCACGCAATCGACTGGAGTTTTCAAACACTCCAACTGAACACTGATAAATATACAGCAAAAAATAATATTAATCTTGTTTTAACTTATTTGGACTTGTTTTAGAGTGAATATAGCTGGAATTTAAGACTTGCTGGCTGATTTCAATTCAAAAGTTCAAAATTATGTGTCCGTCCTTTTTTTTTCCACTTTTTTCCCCTCGCTGACAAATACAGTAGCTTTACAGAGACTTTTTCAGGTGGAGGTATCATTCACGTAGCTGACTTGTGAATGCTGCAGGTGACATCATCAAGGCCAGTTACAGGTCAGGTCTGTGGAGAGTAAGGTTGTCAAAAGTATGGAAAATCAGATGCTAATCAGGACTAAAACAAGCATTGAAAGTAGATACTGATAAAATGTGACCTTTCATGAACAGTTTTAGAATAAGCTTGAGATTGATCAGAACTAGTATAAGACCACACGGTAACGTAAGAAACTACTATTATTGTCTTGAAAATGACTAACTACATTTAAAAAAATTCCTAATTCATTGGAAAATTCATCATTTAAAAGTCAATATTTCTGTTGTTTGTTATAATTGCGGTATTCAAATCGGTATTGAGTATCGAGCCAATTCTTCAAATCGAAATCGAGTTTGAAATGTCACACTGTGACACTGAGGAGACTGAGTATGAATGCACGTATGAATGAATATATTTTTAGCAATAATATTGACATGTGAATAGAGATGATTTTAAAGCTCTATGGTGGAATATTCCATGCCAAGCAATAGCATCTTCATGAAGACAAGCATACCACCCACTGGGAAAGTTACATAGTTCACTTTTAAATGAGAAGAAATAAATAAATTAGATAGAGTAAGAGAGAGAGAGAGTACAGTAGGAAAAGAGAGAGAGAGAAAGAGAGAGAGGGAAACGGCATGAAAAGAGGAAGAAAGAAAGACAGACCAATACATAGAACGATAGACAGAGAGAAACGGTATAAAAAGGTAAAATAGAGAGAGCAAGAGGGAGGGAGGGAGTGAGAGAGAGAGAGAGAGAGACTGGTATGAAAAGAGAGGGGCAGAGAGAACGACGGAGAGAAACGGTATAAAAAGAGAGATGGGAGAACCAGTATTAAAAGAGAGAGGGAAACCGATATGAAAAGAGAGAGAGAAAGAAGAAAGAGAGAGAGAAACTGGTATGAAGACAGACAGACAGACAGGGAGAGAGAGAGAGAGATGTCATGAAAAGTCTGGCAACAATAAAAAATGTAGACCAACCACTAAATAAAATGAGTCAAAACTAAAAGCAAAAAAAGAACTAAAGAGATAGATATTCTCAGTTCAATCCATTTTAATTCATGTTTTATGTTTGGTTTTTTGCCGAGAACACAAGGTTGAACTGCACGCTGCACCAAAATCCTCCCAGCTAAGACAAAACCTTGGAAAAGAGACTGGAAACTCAAGCAAAAATCTTAGGCATGATCGGAGCATCTGAGACCCAAAGTACCAGGCTATAATAAACATGTGCAGCCTGCATCCACTACTGTCAGTCAAATTTAGCCCAGCGCTGAGTAGCATTGAGCGGCAGCCTCCCCACAGAGCCCGGCCTAATGTATCCACGGGAGCTGCGGCTGAATCAATACCTCTCTGAGAACTGCCTCTCGACCAGAACGGCCCGGCTGTGTGAGCCAGAGGGCCGCAAGATACATCGCAATGACGCAATGCAATGAACGGTCACTATAAGCAAATCGCAAAGACTTCACAAACAACAAAATATCCCTTTTTATTCTGTCAAAAAGATGCTCTCTGTAGTTCATGACTGGGACGGCGCAACATATTGGCAGAAATGTACTGTTTTTAAAATGAAAACATTGAAAAAGGTAGATTTTCTATACTCATATATATTAGCTTTGATTTTCACCTTAATCCACCCCGCCCAGTTTTGCCTCTTTTTGCCACAGATCCGCACTCATGCTGTACAGACACTTCCGGTTTGACGACAACTCCAAGGGAAAAGTCTTGCCGGTAAAATATTATATAAAGTAGATTGATTTGTGTAAAATGTACACGAGCAACAACAAATCAGCAATGCACCATTTCCTGGGGCCTGAAAACGGCTTTTTAATCCGTGTAGATCTTATTTTCTGTTGAGTTCGTCTGCCCCGTGTAAACTAATAAACAACGGAAAAAAGATGGCGGTACCCACGGCAACTTCCGGAATAAAGTGAATAGGTCTGCGCTTCTATTTTGTCTTTTATTTTCATTTAATAAAGTAAAATCAGGTTTTCCCCAGTAAAGACAAGTAAAAGTGGCTAGGGTCAAAATGAGACCGCTGTGTGCATTCAAGTTCCTTCAAAATAATAATTAGTTACAGTTACCCGTTGCTTCTCCCTGAAAGTATCTGAGTTAACAGTGTTATTGAACGATGAAAGTAACTATTTGCCAGGTACTAGCGCCCAGCCTGAAAATCACCAAACGCAGCCACGACCAGCACTAGCTTGAGCGCGTAACGTCCAGACACACAGTCAGTACAGTTGTGCAGGTCACAAACGCACCCTGATATCAGAACATAAACATATGCACCACATGACAGCGCAACCACAGGTGAACCACGGACAAATAGATCATAAAATAACAGCACGCTTGTCTTTTTAGGGATCTGTAAACTCCACTGCCGCTGCTGTCGTCTGCTTTTACTTCCATCAGAAAGAGCCGCAAGATAACAATAAAAATACACTGCTGCATGCATGTTTCCTGGCTTGTTTTGAGATAAGTTTCTACAAAGCCACCAACTAACCAACAAAATCTCAGGAAAGACTTTACGCCCGCCTAACACTGCTTCTGATTGGTCACATTTACTGTCAATATCTTTTCTTAAACAAACTTTTTTTTTTTTTTTTACATTTTTAAAAAACCTGAATGAGATGAGATCAATCCCTGCTGTGACACAGTAACTCTTACAGTGTCATGGCGGAGGAAAGAGTACTCAATACTGAAAATAAATAACACTGTAATAATATCAGTACTGTCTGCATCTAATTATTGAGCGTTATTCTCCCCGAAGCAGGAAGTACCATGTGGGCATGCTCAACTAAAGGTTAAACTCTGCTCTGAAAGTACAGAAAACCGCTAGCAGTGAATACTTACCATGCCAGCTTTTAAGAAATCAAGCACAGCACCTTTAAGGCAAGAATGTTTAAATATAATTCCAATGTTACAATACTATCAATACTTAACAGCCCTATCCCAATATTTTCAGATATCTTGCAGTGCTAGTTCAGACTTCTGCAAACATGTTCAGAAATACACCCGATTCTTCTATTTCACATTTCAATTTCGATAATCCCAATGCTAGACGTTTAAAATGTGCACTTTGAACCAAATCCAATTATTAAAACATAAATCGCTATAATCACAACCGTAATATTTGCTTTGAAAAAAAATCGCGATTCAGTATTCTGTCACGTGCAAACCTCTCCCACGTGTTCCTCCGATGAACTTTTTCGCGCTACGACAAAGTGCTCCGAACCAGCAGCGGGGGAACGGAGGCAAAAAACCAACCTTTAAACGGGACATTAGCGCGCTGCAGCCGTGACTGAGGAGGAGAAGCCCGGTGCTGGAGTTGCCATGGCGGTGCAGGCGCTGCTGAGAAGGGCTTGTGTCACTAAAACAAACAGAGCTGGAGTGTCTTGATGAAGTGCGGCGGGGCCAATGGGACGCCACATATGGCCGCTTACAGAACGGCTCCTCTCGGTGTTTGCTTTAGAAATGAACCGTGCAGGAAAAGTCCGTTGTAGGTTAATTTATGACCAGCTGGTTCTCCTGCGTAATTATCACTAAGGAGCCATTCAACAGTTCATATTGAGAAATAAATAGAATCAGTGGTAGCAATAAAGGTTATTCATTGAAAGGCCAACAGACTGGAACTGATAGAGGAAAAGCCAGTGGCAAACTCAGCGCCGTCCAGAGCACTTGCAGACGGATTACGGAGAAGGGGAGAAGGCAGCCCGCTCTCGGGGTCATGAGTTGACCTAGTCCCGCGGTCAGACCAGCCCCCTCCCCCGGCTACAGCACCGTGCCCTCTCTCTGGCGTTAGCTCAACAGTAAAGTGGAAAACAGCCCGAGGACATTAAAAGTCTAAAAGCAAACTAAATCCTGTGACAAGCTAATGAAGTACCTGCCCTGCTCCCCGCCGTTACCTTGAGGCTTTCCGGATAAAGTACGAGTGGGTGAAGTCCAGGTGGTCGTCCAGCCACGCTTCCACCCGCTCGCTTTCCGCGGAGCAGCAGTCCTCCATAGCGCTGCTGCCTCCGCCGCATCTACATCCGAACCGGGGACCGCGGGACGGGACCGAGCTGTGAGCCAATGAGTGCGCGCACGAGCACACACAAACACACGGGAAAAGCGCGAGGCAGAGCGGCACAGCAGCGCAGCTCGCGGGCCAATGGGCCAATGGGTCGCTGCGCGCGGACCGCGGCGTCAGAGCGCTTCCTCGTTGGTCGAGCGACTACTGGGGAAGAGGGAGGAGAGAGAGGGAGCGATAAATGAGCTCCGGCTCAGAACATTAAAACGTGTTTACCGTGAGCTCTGTGATGTATGGGCCAGTGTGTGCTCTGGGTCACATGAAAAGTAGGAAAAGAATAAATTGTTTAAATTTGTTTAATTAATTAATTTATTTTGCATCAAGCATATTTAGTATATGTTTAGTATGTACGAATTTGTTAATCATATAAAACAATTTTACTGCCCAAAATTGTGAGAAAAGCCAGTCGAACAATAGAGTACTTCTATGCAAAATTCTATACAACAGTGTAGAATTTAATATAACAGTAATACAAGCACTAGAGTACAACTAACGAGAATACTAACTAGAATCAAAATAAGGTTTAATTGCCTTTGCCAGTGGACAAAATCCACAAAGTAGGAACTTAATTACAGTAGATAAAAACAATAAAAATAAAAAGCACGATAAAATTAAGTAAGCATAAAAGATCTACTCATACTTCACACGGAGGCTGTTTCCTTCAGCTTTCTCATACGCTCTGTAGGGATGATGCATGTTGGCTGTGTTTCTCTTCCTGATCGAACAAGCAAAGCATCCAACCTGCCTCTTATGATCATGTGCTTCTGTCGAATATTTAAATTCAGAATCACATGACAGCTCATTGTGAACATGGTATTTTGCCATGCTTCTACAGCTGGAACTGTCCTTTAGGTTAGGAAAAGGATCATGTCGACCTATGGGCTGCTAAATACAATACATACACATTTGACTGTTGCTGCTTGTATTTTCTTTAAATATTTTTCCGGTGATTAGATTATTGGCCATTCCACAAATACGAGCTTGTAAAATGTTCCCAGAAAGCAAGAAATATCTGATAAGGTGTTTTCTTGGAACAACAAAAAGTCAGGCAATAATCAATTTATTCAAACTTAAGATGCACGCAAGAATGTAGTAAGTAAGTTAGACTCACAATAAGTATTCATCTAATTACTTATTTCACTCTAATTTGAATTCTTTTTTAAGTTTTGTCGGAGGGAACTTGGTAAGAAGTTTATGAAATGTTGGTATGCGGAAAGGAAAGGTAAAACCACCTTGACAATCGCACATTTTTTCCTCAACAATAAAACAATAAATGTCCCAAATGAAAACACACTAAAACAATCAAGTAGTAAAACAGAATCCAATATTTTTGTTTGTATAGTAAGACATAAAATACAATGGTGTATTCAAGCCACACGCAACAATACTGTAACTGAACAAGATTTGAAGCAAGTTTATTTAACCCATTGTGACCTGCCATTCAACCTGCAGTGGTAAGTAAAAGTACAGTTACATGACTAAAAAGTATTACAGGTTCAAGTACTGCAGCCAAATCTTTCCTGAAGTAAAAGCAAAAAGTATGCAAGAAAAGAAACGACTCAGAGTACTTTTTAACATGATTTCAGTGTAATTTTACATCAGTCTTTTGAACAATACTTCATTAAATAAACAGTTTAAAGCAGATTTAAGTTCTCATGGTGATTTTAAATGTAACAAATTACAATTTTGTGGATAAAATTATATAAAATGTTGTACAAGTATATATACAATCAAAAAATCTACTCAATTTCAGCTGCATGAGTATTTGTACTTTCCACCCCTGCATTTCTGTATTTATATTTAGCAACTTGCAGAAAATAAACCAATGATAGGGCAATAATGCTTTTTGCACATACAAGTGGACAAAATGATCTTTAAAAGCATACATTTAGGACCTCCTTCTGCGCTGTTTTCTGTCGCCTATACATTTTCCACAAAAAAGTACAAAAAAAAAATCTGGGGAAAAAATGATATATTGTAAAAATCTCTATTTGGGTGAAAATGAAACCACAGGCCTTTCTCTACATCTATTTATAGAGCGTTTTAGTCTACGAGAAGCAGAAAGTGCACCGTTAGCATGCTAATGTTTGTTAGCTTTATGGCAAAATTGGTTCTGGGCTCAGAGACTGGTGAAAAGTGCCTATAAACTCATCCTGTGGAATATTTATGATCCTGGGACTGCAGACTTTAAAATGAACGAGTTCTGTTTTTTCTGATACAGTGCCTTTAATGCATCTTTACATTACTGTTTTGTGAACAAATTACATGAATTTTTATCTCTTTTGTACATTTTACTTTTTGATGATATGACAAAAGTTTTTTTGTTTTTGAAACCTTAACACACTTTATTTTGGCCATTCACCAATTAATAAATTAGTTATTGTTTTTAATTAAAAAAATTATATATTTGTTTTAATTAATATTCATAAAACATCTATATCTCAAAGGGTACAGATAGAACAGACAGAAACTGCAAATACCTTGGATCTGCTTTGAAAAAAACATTCTGAAACATTTAGTCATTTACTACTTTAAGGGACAGAGAACAGGAATTTCAGTATATGGAAAAAATATGCAACGAAAACATGCAACATTTTTAATATTCTTGTGATTTACTGGGCATTTTACCTTTTTGAAATATTAAACAGGGTCCTATTAATAATATATTGCTGGAATTTGTAGTGTAAGGATTGTATAACATAACACAATAGTCGTAAAGGTGACACTACAGTCTGCATGGAAAAATATAAAGGCTTCAAATGATATAACCCAAACGGACGCTGTACATTTGTCACAGGTCTATAAGGAAGGAGAGAAATAATGAGCTCATATACTTTACAACAGCCAGACTATGCAAATACTTAAGGCAAATGTTCTGCAGTGGAAAAGGCCAAGTTGCATCTACAAGGTTTAAAGGTGTAAAACAGGTTTACATCATAGTTTGGCAAAAAAGTTCCGTTGCACAAATGTTGAAAACCCTTTTGAATCAGTGCAGATCCATGTGTAGCTGATTGCAATGCTCTGACCTGAACCATTTTGGGATGAACTCACAAATGCTTTGGCTCGGACCAATCCTATTTCTGAAACACTTACTTAAAAGTTCAAAATACTGTAATGAAACTTGTGTTCATTATATTTTGTTGGCAATATTGTTATGCTTGGGGGTTTATACTCTTTATAAATTGCAGTCTTTGCGATTTGCTAATTCAAATGAGCTCTGTGCATGGGGCATGTTCCAAAGCCCTAACCTTAACCAAATTAATTGTTCCTAAACCTAACTCTGATACTAACCCTAACCTAATCCTAATTGTGAAAAAATGTATTGTCAAAAATATACACAAGCTAAGAAAATGCAAAAAAATTACAATACTTAGCTCCATCCATAACTTTTAGGGAGCCCCCTCTTTGCACAGCAGTAGTTGTCTATGCTAACTTTTATGATATGTAAAATAATGTATAAAGAAACAGTCAATTAAACTAAAAAAAAAAAATCCTGATTTATTTACAAGTTTGACATGTATTTTGCTTCAAAATTAGCATTAGCATTAGCATTGACCCACAAACACCTCCATTTATCAACACCGGGGAAGTATTCATCTCATTTGTAACATCTGTAACATGTTGTCAGTGACATCCACCTGCAGCTCACTGTTCAATGATCTTTAAGTACATGTACAGGGGCGTCGGACTGGGGGGGTAAAGGGTATTGTTTCCTGGGGACCCAGGATAGGGAGGGGCATGTGATGTTTATTTTCTCCATTGCATTTTTCTACGCTTTAATGTGTTTTTGCGGTAGAGTAAAGTCCTTGAGAGACTAAATATAATTATGCATTTGAGGGCCCCTTACCCCTTTAAAAAGAGGAAATCATTGCTCACATTTTAGCCAAATTGTAAACTAATAAAACAAGTGATTTTAATTTGCAGTTAGTGTATTTTCATATTGTAATTATATCTTTGGAGATGTTTGTGACATTGGTCTGGTAGTTACTGCAAATACAAAACAGTACTGTATCATAACATTAGCCGGTAGCTACACAGGATGTCTATAAATTATTGAGTTATTAGAAACCATAGGGTGTAGCAGTAAATGAAAGTAAAGAAAATGAAAAAAATAATAACAACCTACTTACCTAACCTTTCTTGGGATAAATAAATAGACAAAATTATTAATAGGGGCCCACTGAGAAGATTTGCACCTGGGGCTCAGAATTTGGTGCGCCGCCCCTGTATATGTATTCATTTCAGTGCGACTCCCATAGATATAGAATTGGACAGGAAGTAGTGACGCTAACACTAAGCTAGCTTCAGTTTTTGTCCCAACCCTTATGCCACACAAGCATAATTTTGCACTGGTGGTTATGCTAGTAAAGGTTTATTATTAATATTCATATTTTTCACAGTTTGGATAAGGTCAGGGTCAGGATGAGGTTAGCTCGGATAACAGAACACACGACAAATTATACTTCCAGACGGCGTAATAACTAGTTTCCAATTCGCTTTTACTTCATTCGCTCTGACACCTTTTCTCCAAATTATACAAATAAAACAACAATTCTTTCACAGCAGCTGTAATCCGGCCTTGTGTTATCGACGGTGGCTGCCAGTGTCTGCTCTCGCTCGTCCAGTCTCCAGGGGTTCGCCCAGCTGGACCCCGCCTCGCCCCCATCGCCGGTGTTACCTTACAGGCAGATGGTGGTGGGACGTCCCGGGGGGTATAGAACCTCCAAACAACCTCCCCCCCAAGAGCAAGCGCTGCACAGTCGGCCAACGCGAGCCTGTGTCAGTCGCTGGAGTCCGTACAAAAGACGGCAGATGTAGGGCCCTTGACATTCTTTTACTTTGTGTGTTCTTGATTAGGTAGACCAATAGGCTTATTTGAGGGAGTGTTGTTTAGCGGGATCGTGACGCAAATGGTCGGGAAATGTAAAACAGCTGCGGTTATGGTGGATCAGAACTCGGAGGTGGTGTCCAACCATGCAAACTACATGGAAAGAGTATGCAAATGGAGAGGCTGCATGCTGCTGAGTTGGTAAAAAGAAAGTGGAACAAGACTTGAATAGTTGACAATAAATAGATAAATCCATCTCCTACCAGAATGACTTTGTCTGTCTGTACATTACACAGTGTACAAACATCATTTTCTAGTTCTTGTCTCCATGCAGATGCTTTTGCTTTGCCTGCATGTTCAACACAACGCTGTTATCTAACATCGGTGTTATTATCAGTGTTTTTATTGTTGTTTATTGCTTGGATCCAAGTTATTTACTTTTTACAGGCATCGTTCATACTGTACTAGGCTCACTTTTGTACATCATGACAGGGATTTGATTCATTGATAAAAATGATGGAAGAAAAAGATACTGGAATTCTTTTTTATTCTTTAATGCAACAATATGTAACTTTCTAGTGGTGGAACGTCACCTGCATAATTTGAAAAAGTCGAAAGTTTTTACTTTACTTTACTTACTTTAGAACATTCTCCATGGAGATGATGTTTTAAGCCAATGTTTTTCAACCTTTCTTGGGATGGGGCACACCTTTTGGGTTTAAAAGCTACCATGGCACACCACCTTCTACAAAAACATTACCAACACAGACCATTTAGTTAAAAATATGGTATATAACAAGCCAACTCATGTTTGTGCCACTGTCCGGTTCTGTAAATTTGGTAATAGTGATGACTTTGTGTTATTTTTTAGTGCAGAAGTAGCTCAAGACACCCCAGAAAGGTAAATTAGTCAATTACATCCACATTTGTCAATCTGTTAACTCAGTTGGGCATTTTTTTCAAGGCACATCTGGCAAAACCTCAAGGCACACTAGTGTTCCCCGGCACACTGATTGAAAATCAAGGTTTTAAGCCATACAATGGAATATTTTAGCCAAAGGTACCACATTTCCATGGAAACAAGCAGGTTTGAGATGTAAGCCCACCCACACTAAGTTTTTCAATGATTTAGTGTAATAAAAATATCCCCCAAAACAACAACAACTACAACAAAAACATGCTTTTCATTTTGTGTATTTTCTGGGGGGGAAATGCACATACTTGAGCTTTAAAAGGGATGTATTTGATCTTCTTAAACATGTTTAAATGGTTTTGCCTCAGCATTTAAGTTGTATTTTGATTGATTCCTGCATGTTTCAGTTAATCCTGTATTGTCCTGTAACTGAGCCTCCAGTGCTTAGAAAATTCCTGTTTACACCTACCCCTGGGTCACATAGTTACGGTTAAAAAATGTCACATAGCTATTTAAAAAAAAAAAATGACAATGCTCATTACTGTCAAATGTCACAATGATGCGGCAGGGCTTATCAGTTTGGCAGTTTCATACACAAAGTCATCGGACTGGAGTTTCAATTATTATGCAAATTCTCCACCCCTGTCTTGACATCTTTGCTAAGACATCTATATCCCCCATTTGCCGCCATCTGCATTGATCCAGGCTCGGAGCTTGATCGTGACAAGGAAACAGCCCAAACTACTGTAAAGCGGTTCTATGATTTGCCATTATTTGTTTCTTTAACCTCTTTTTGTTAGTATCTTCATGTCTTAGAATGTACCACAGCTGCACAGACATGTTTTGCTCCAGCCTGGCTTCCCCGGGTCTTTGTGAGTCTGCCGCACACCGCGCAGTGTCCTTGGGGCCCAGAAGTGGAGTGTGGGCCGCTGTGGGCTGATTGTTCGGCAGTGATTGTGCTGAAGAGCCGGGGGTGGAGAGGAGGAGGACAGACAAGTCAAGACTGGCTCTGCTCTCAAACGCATTAGACGAGTCACAGAAACATCAGCAGAGACAACGTTCAGGACAGAGTGAATGTCAAGTGCAACATCAATATTATTAGCATGGCTTCATTTTAAAGCTTTAACTTGGCCAAGGATACAGTGGCGGTGTGCAATGCCAGTGGGATTGAACCACTTTTATTTTTTTTATTTTTTTTACCAAAATTGTTACTTTCTCAACAATAGGCCTGCTTTGACACATTAAAGGAGACATATTATACTTTTTTTCAGGTATTTAATATTGAACTATAACATAAGCCGATCATAATTTTACATTTTGTTCGTTGTAAACCGCAATATTGTTCTAAAACGGCTAAGCAATAGAGACAGGTCCATTGACTTCCTGTTCAAAACTGCGGAACTGACAAGCCCCAGCTCTTTATAGTGACATTTCATCAAAACGAGAAACGTGTTTGTATTTTTGAAACGTGGCCATGGGACATTTTACAGTTCTACACGTGTCACTCTGAGTTTAAATTTTAAAGTTTAATAAAAACTAAGTACAGGGATGTGGGCGGGGATAGGGGGTAGGTGTAAACAGGAATTTTCTGAGCACTTGTGCGATGTGCAAAACAGAGAATGCACAAACGTTTTACACCATTTTGGGGTCAGTTGGACACTTGGAGGGGGCAACTTCACACAGTACAGGACAATACAGGATAAACTCAAACACGCAGGAATCAAAGGAATCAAAATACAACTTTGAGTGAAAAAATGAGGAGAAAACACAGTTGCAGCAAGGTTAAAAGTTAATTTTGAATTATATGGCCTCTTTAACCCCTTTAAAATATGAATGATGGAGTTTTTGGTAAAAGTTAACATGCTGAAGAATACTGAATACTGTTGATTTGTATATACTGTGATAAAAACAGGTACTTTAAAAGCAAACATGTTGTTTTTGGCATCCTCTGGTGGTCAAAATGGGCGCTGTATTCCTCACCAACACTTCAACGTCACATTTGTTGTCAGCCCCAATGGACATCCCAGTCGCAGTTCGAATTATATTATTCAAACAGGCCAATTACATGCCCATATGGGATTAAAAACTGTTATAATATTGTGTACACTTTGTTCAACTGAAATTGTTCAACTTATTTGTCTGAACAACACAGAGAGCCCAGGTGTTATATTACTATTGATGGAAAATACATCAAAAAAACAGCTTTGGCAGAATCTGTGAAGACACCATCGGTCTTAAGGGACAGTGTCTGATCACAGTTAACGCCATAACTCAGGACGTGTCTGCACTGCTCATCTGTACAGAAAATGGACTTTCTCTGACAACGGCAAGAAATACAACCATGAAACCTTCCAAAAACAGGCAGCAAAAATGTGAATGTTCTTTTTTATTTGTTTCAAAGGCTAACATTTTGCAATATTTGTGTCTTTTTTTCACTTTTGCATCTCATGTTTTAGAACTTAAAATGATCCATGTGTTGAAAATCGGGGTTCCCTCATCAGAATTGGTGTTAGCGCTCCATCTACTGCTAGCAGAGGGAACTACGACAGGGAAATAAACAAAGGCTAGCTTGCCACCGTAAGCATTTTGGTGGTAGAAATGCTCAGAACAAGTCTCATGATGATTTATGGACTTAAAAACAGTGCAGAAGATCTCGGAATATTAAGTCACAAATGTGGGAAATTTGAAACCAAGTATTTTTGTGAGGCTCAGAGAAGAAGCAGAGAACACAACTCTAGCGTCAAGGCTTTTTCTCTAGTTTTCTCCACTGACAACAGAATTCCCACTTACAGTTGCATTACCCGATTTTTAAATTACAAAAGGATGAAGTATATGCATTTAAATCTATCAAACTACTTTCCATCTAAACTTTTGGCAAATTTTCCAGTATTTGCGGCGTCCTATCTGTGCATCGTTATATCTGTGTGCCGTCCTATATGTGCGCTGTCCTATATGTGCACCGGCCTATATGTGCGCCGTCCTATATGTGCACCGGCCTATATGTGCGCTGTCTTATCTGTGCGCCCCGTTACAGAAAGGTGAATGTCACTATGCACTATATCTGTCCTTCAAGTACGGTCTGATTGGGGGAACCGAGCCTTCTTTTATGATGCTCCCACAGCTTGAAACGCTCTCCAAATTGAACTGAGGTCATGTGAGCTGGTTTCACTCAGGGGTTTTTGTATTTAAAAAAAAAAAGGAAGAATCCTACAAAAAGCGTCTGTGCTTTTAAATGTAGTTTCTTAAATGTCGCCTGTTTAAAGTAACTCTGACAGGTTGGACGACTCATTAGACTAAACTGCAGTAAAGATAAATATATTTCAAACTCTGCTTAAATCTTTACGAATATGACCCCAGTTTAGCTACTTTTTAGTTTTTTAGTTTTACTTCCTGGTTGTAAATGATGACATCACACCAGGAAATTACCAAGAAACCATCCTGTGCAGTGCATCAAAACTCCTCTAATATAACAGATCTTTTATTAGACAAAGAAAAATGCACGTGAACGCCTTTATTTTGCTGAATCAATGTTTAAAGGGTCAAAAAAAAGTAAACTGTGTAAATCATGCAAAACCTTTGGTTCCTTTGGTCTGACGTCATCAGTTTGTTTAATTCCTGTAAGTTTCAACATATTTATACACTGAATAAAGTCAAAAATAGAAAAGCATAAACACCGGTCATAAGCACTTTAAATGTGGACATTTTTTAATGATTGTGTCGCAAGTTTTCCACTTTGGCCCAGGTCACCCTTGAAAAAGACGGGTTAGAGTTTCTCAATGGGTTTTACCTGGTTAAATGAAGATTAATATATATAAATGAATTACCTCAATTTCAAGCACAAACACAATCACAATTTAAGTGCGGGTCCTTAGAAGTCAGAAGTGAAGTAAAGTGGGCGGAATAAGGTCAATACCATTCACACTGACAAACCTCCACCAAAGCACTGACCTTGTGCACTGTTGGCGATAATGCACTGACATGGGAAAAGTTTTAGTGCAGAACTCTGGCTCTTTCCATTCCATTATTGTGCTTTTGTATAGAGCATTGATATAATTGACAATCGTGGCAAGTGTACAGTGCGTTTCCGTGTACAGAGTAGGTGTTAAATGTGGAGGTTTTGGCCTTGAACAAGAATTGCATGTTGTATCCTGAGCAGTGTGACAGATGAGTCATTTCTACAGTATGTAGTAGAACAGAGAATGATGCAATGTGTGTGGGTGGTATTGTATCAATTAAGACCATATATCAAGTGCAAAAGGTTGTGCAAATGACATCAGAACATTTGTACGTGACATCCAGATAAAGAAAATCAAGTTGACAATTGTCGAAAACAGAGTAAAAAAGGGACACTGCAGCTACGCTAAACTTTATTACAGACTTTGGGATCACTTCCATTTGAACTCATTACCTTTCTGTCCCTAAATAACATGTTTCTGAGTCTGTTAGTTTGTTGAGAAAAATAATTATTGTAGGGTGAGTTGAAGTGTCCTAAATCTCCTACTGCTCGGTACATTTGGAGGGGAAACTACTACTAGTTTATGAAGTTCATTTGAGCCAAAGAAAGCAAAGAAACACATTTTATCAGTTGTGCTGTTCATATTTCTGTCACTCAGGTGGAATGTTGAGCATTTTCATGAATAAAAGAATGCCAGTATAACCTTCAGTGCGTTATAATAAAGGCTAGAGAGATTATCGCCATGGTAACCTGTACCAACGTCCAGTTCCAGCAAATTTTACTAAATCTCTCAGACAAACTAATAAACTAATTGGGTAATAAATAGTTTGATAATTTGACTTTTTGGCATTTGTACCTATGTTCTACCAAACAAATGAAGAAATATTGTGACTTTTTATTTTTATTTTAGGTAAACAATTCTTCTTTCACTGTAAATGTTAAACAGAATGATGATCTGTGGTTGTGTCCAAATGGTGTATTGAAAAACAAAAAGTTTAATTTTGCATAAAATATAGACCAGTGCAGTGTTTTTGGGTGAATATTTTAATTATTCAGAGAAATATTTTTTACACAAGTAAAGTTCTTTGTATTATTAGGACCACAAATATGCTCATTTAAACACTTTAATGTATTTTTATTTTAATCACCCCTGATTTTCCAATATTTTCCATTAGAATTTTGCCCTTTCTTCACTTGCAATATGGCCGCCGCTATCGCCACGGCAACAGAACCCAAGATCTCTATCATAACTCATTCATAACCTCTATATTACATGGAGTGGATGCTACAGGAAACATTTCTGCCTCATAATAACGACATTCACTTACATTTTTTAACCCAATTTCATTAAAAACCTTTGATCAATTGTACACAGAACCCAGCGACGAGTGGTCATCTTTAGTATTACAGCGGAACCGAATAAATGGAACAATAATGGACTCAGAAGTGGGTGGACACTGATCACAATAAATCAGAGTGACAGCGTACAGTAGCTGAAGCACGCACACATTAGCATTATGTAAGCTGAGACAATCGGCACACGAGGTACGAACTCAAACAGAGCAGAAATGAAGAGGAGACATCTGCGCAGCTGCTGATGTCTTGTGTTTCTCTGTGTCTTCTGTTCCGTGCTGTGTGTGTGTGTGTGTGTGTGCGTGTGCGTGTGCGTGCGTGCGTGCGTGCGTGTGTGTGTGTGTGAGTGGACTTTGGCCCCGGGGTCTTCCGTCTGGAGCCTCACAGTAAACAGACGGGGAGAGGAAGTGGACAGAGCAGAGACGCAGTACTTTGAGTCAAGAGCATGCAGTTAGACAGTCAGACTTAATGATAGCAGTCCCATTTGTTGCACCGATCACATGACAAGACGAGTTTTTATTGCAAATTACTACAGAAGGAAAGCTGTTCGGTCTAAAACACACATTTCGTTTTTTTTTTTTGGGTTTTTTTTTTTACTTTACTTGATTATGTTAATGTGATTTTTCATGGCGAACTAGACTAAATGTGTTGAGGGCGCCATTACAGCAAGGAAGATATAGTGATTTAATTTAACGTTTGGAGTTTATCTTTGTCATTAAATAAAGCCATAGTCAACATCATACCTTACAGAGACTTGTGAAAAGTGCTTCTAAACTGAATATTTGTAATGCTGGGACTGCATTATGTAAGTGAGCGATACATTTGAAGAGTTTAACATAAACTTGTTTTAAAACAGTAAAAATTAGGTACAGGGCCTTTAAGTTCCCACCGGAAAAAATATTTTTAGCTACAGAGACATGCTATATATTGCTGAAAAGCAAATTTTTCCCACAAAATGTTTAGTGCATTCATTTCATTCCACAGTACAATCCAAAAGAGCAATATAAGCACATATTTTCTTGCCTTTATTCAGGCTATAGGTGTCCAGTCATTGGGTTGGTTGGTCCAATTTTGTCCCTCCCAAAAATTTTAAGAATATACAAACATATTTTCACTCAAGTGCACCCTTTCCCCCCAAAAATAACATAAATGCAAAATGTAATGAAAAATAAGCAATTTATGATAAAGAGCACAACGATTTCCAACATCTATATAAGACTGGATTCCTTGGTATCTAATTGTTCTCCTGCTCATCCTCTTCAAAACGAGCCCTTTCTCATCCATTTCTGACCTTTCTTTGTGAATAAGTCCCAAAAAGCTAACTCTGAAGCTAACTGGCTCATTAGCATTAGCACTTTTTGGCACAGATTTTCTTCTATAACATCCATACTGTTAAGACATTGACATAACACAGCAGTGGAATCATACGCTCCCTCTAAGCTTCACTCCCAGGTAAAGCCTCCAGGGGGCGCAGGGGAAGCTGTGCACAGAGGGGCACTAATTCATATGCTAATTAGTCTCATTTACATTAGCGTCTGGAGGGGAAATGGAGGAATAAGGTGGTAAATCACTCAAATCAGTCCTATTTCACAATTATAAGCACAGATACATTATAATAAGCACAATTTCAAAATACTTGGACCCCGAGCCCTGAAATTACACACAGTTGTAGTTGAGCAGTCGGGCAATACCTGCAGTGAATCTGGAGTATCTATTATGAAGTAGCATAAGCATAACCTGGAACGAGTGTGATTTTAAAGACAGTAGATTACATAGACTGTTCCCTAAGTCTGCAAAGTCTGGACATCTGATTCACTTTCCACCCTCTGGTATCATCAAGAAGTGTCTCTGGAGATGTTTGTGAGAAATGCACTTTATTATAACGCCCTGTAACTATAATGGTTAATGATACTGACAATTGAAGTGTGATCTTAGTAAAAAAGTGAAAACATGTTGTACTTCAACTAATGTGAAGTTGCACATGAGACACATGAGGTTAATTCACTCGTGTCAGTGTAATAAACACCCAAAAATCAGTGGTTTAACTTTAGTTTGTGATTTTATTGAATAGTCAGTTATGCAAATGGTATTTTGAAAAGGCATTTGTGATCATTTTCTCTTCATTGCTTCATTTCTTCGCTATTTAGACCATTTAAAACTCATAGTTATGACCTTTAAACTAATATTATGACTTCAATACTCAAACTTAAGATTATCGAAGTCATAATTATCCCTTTCAAACTCCAAATTATGACTTTAAACTGGAAATTATGACTTTTAAATCCAAAATAGTGACTTTTAAACTCGTAACTATGACATTTAAACTCATAATTATGACTTTTAAGGTCAAAATGATGACTTCCTGTTGGGCTTTTATACTTTAATCACTGGCAGAAATAGTCTTCCCTGTATTGAGTCCCCAAAAATATAGTTTTATCTCATTTAATAAACGACACAGTAATTCTTGTGACAGGCCTGGAAGTGAAGGCATGCTGCTTTAAATAACAGCCGTGTTTTTCTGATGTGGATATTAATCATAGCTTTAGTTCTCACGGCATCGTATTTTCTTCACATAACGCTATAATAACCTCAGTGGCTCGTCAGATAAAATACATTCTGAAGGCCGCTTCAAAAAGTGCTGCATTCAAGGGCAGACACATCAATCCTTTGTTAAAAAACGGTCGACGGGTGCAACAAGTGATCAGTCATGGAAACATAAAGTCGAAAACTACTTCGAAATGCATCTTTTGTAAATGGAAAGTGTTGTTGAAACATTCGAGACATTTAACCTTGAAGTGGAAGTCTTATTAGTCAAACAGAAAGTCTCCAGTGGGAAAATATTCTACGTTCCATCCATTCGCCAACTTCCCACGACAGAGAATCACAGTGACATCATTGTTTTGTACTTATCTGTTATAGAGTGGTTTGTATTAGCGACTTAACATATGAAGAATCAACTATTAAATGTAATAGACAAGTCCAAGTGACAAATGAATAATGCAACAAAATGAAAAATACAAACAAGTTGAACTGCAAAAGTGTCTCCAGTAGCTGTGTGTGGCAGTACAGCCTGCAGGCGGGCTCTGCCACCCAAAATGTCGTTTCTGATTGGCCGCTAGTGTAAGCTGTCAGTCAATTTAAGCGTCACTCGCCCTCTGACCTCACGCTTCGTCGCCAGGTAGTAACGAAAATGTAGTTTTGCCTTGAAGTTGTACCTTTATTGTGGCATTAATTGGTTTCTAAATGCTTAAGGTAGAATGGTGCAGATATGCGTGTGTGCTGCAAGCTCCAGGATGATTGTGGTTGTGCCGGATGGATTTGTTCCACCTTGTATCTGAGCCGTGCGCTCCAGTCCGAGCAGCGTAATGTCTGACTACAGGTCTGTGGTCAACACGTAGCCTACTGTAGATCTCACTCTGTTAAATACTAATCCATCTGAGCCACTGAGATGTTCCCGGAGGTGTCATTTGCCGTTTTGCCTTTTCTTGCCTTTTGCCGTTGGTTGGTTTTATTTTGTGAAACTATGAACTGTGACGATGAAACGATGAGGAAAATTGATTGAGCAAAGAAAACAAACTGTTAAATTATTTCCAGCTAACTGATAGTAATAAATGTACAACTTAAACCTTGTCTCTGTCTACTCAACGACAAACTTGTGTGCCTCATTTGAACTGGTCCTGAGCCAATCTCCGGTGACGTTGTTTGGCTATTTTTGATTATTCCTTACAGCTAGTGTTAGAAATAAGTGCAACACAGACCGCTCCACTACATATGCAGAACAAACAGTACTTGCTCCACACGTTGAAAGTCCAGTCCCTTCTGCACTGTGTCTCTGCCCCACACTGTAAACGCCTGAGGAGGACGGCCCCTGAGACACAGCCCCACACACCAGTCTCTCTGGTGAGTTCTGCTCACAGGGTAGAAGTCACATCCAGACTGTGGCTGCTGTCTGTCTCTACGGCAGTGGTTTCCAACCCCCTAAGCTTTGTCTTACTCTCCGAACACCCTCCAAACTCAGGTATAATCCAGTCATGTCTTTATAGCATATTGTCAGTTATTTCTGTCAACTATTAGAAATCTTCCAAAAACATTCTAAAGGATGGACAATGTAACCTGGCTCATGCAGACTGATGTGTATCACCCTGAATTAATGTCTATTCATCAAACTGGAAAGGCTCTCGGTCGAAGCGGATAATGGCGGAACATTTATTTGATTGGTCGAAGCGCCACGACAGAACAAGCCGAGAAATCAAACCCTCCAGTTGAGAGAAAAGCACAGAACTCTTTCCCTCCACAAAAGCACAAAGCGTCTCTCTGTGCACGCTCTTCTGTATTCCTGCTCAAATAGGCCAAAATACATCCGTGGGCATCGCCATATTTGTTTTGGTCTTTTCAGCGCTTCACCTTTGGCTTAAAAAAAACTGGAATAATAAATGGGAGTTAGTGAGTAATGCTGGAGAATTTCAAGGCAATGAAGGCAGTTGAAGTTGTCATTATGGTTCTCAATATAGAATAGCTATATATAGTATTAGCCATAGAAGCAGCACACGGAAGTTATTGATTAAATCCTTGCTATTGCACAATGTTCTGCAATAAAGAGTCAAGTTTATGAGACTTTTCCACTGAATGAAATAAATAACGTAACACATTTGATAGTTTGATATTGTTACCGTTATCAAGGGATGCACATCTAATTGGTTTTGATTTTGATTGGTTGGCTTTTCTGCTGTTTGTCCATCAGTAGATAGTAATTGCAACCACTAGAGGTCAGATTGGTGCTTTTTGCATAAAACATAGCCAGTTGAAAACAGTACGGCCAGCAGTCCAAATTGATCAATAGTATACAGCTGCAGAACGGAGGGACAGCGGTCTCACACGACTGCAGTCTCACGCTGTGGGCACTTCTTCGGCAGCAGTATCGCTTTACAGGCTCTTTTTTGAGGCAAATACAAGACAACACCACCTGCTGTTCAACTGTGAAGCGCGGGAATATTATCTCTAGACAGCTTATGTTTATGGGTTTATTAGGCCCTACTATGAAGTGAATATAGATTACATATAAAACATAGAAATGTCTAAGGTTAAGAAATAAGGTTAGGTTTAGGAAGGAAGAAGTTATTTTTATGTATTTTATTCTAAATTATTCATACATTTTTATTAGTTGTTGGTACCACTTTATAATAACTACACCTTATTTTGCCTTAACAAACATGAACAAAGACTTATTTCATACTGAACAAATAGTTTATAAAGCATGATTCAGGATTAGTTACCACTTAATTAAGGTTAAGGTTAGGGTTAGGGCCAGGAATTTGGGTTAGAGCATTAGTTAAGTAGTTAATAAGCCTGAATCACTCTTAATAAATTCTTTGTTCACTATAAATTAAGTCTTTATTCATGCTTTATTAAGGTAGGAATAAGTGTAGTTATTATAAAGTGTTACATAGTTGTCTTGTAATATGTTAACTTTTCATTCATTCATTCATTCATTCATTCATTTTCTACCGCTTATTCCCGTTAGGGGTCGCGGGTGACTGGAGCCTATCCCAGTGACTTTGGGCCTTAGGCGGGGTACACCCTGGACAGTGGCCAACTTGTCGCAGGGCTGACACAGAGGACAAGGACATTGACAGACAACCATTCACTCTCACATTCATTCACTATGGACAATTTAGAGTTGTCAATTAACCTACACAGTCATGTCTTTGGACGGTGGGAGGAAGCCGGAGAACCCGGAGAGAACCCACGGTAACACGGGGAGGACATGCAGACTCCACCCAGAGAGATCGTGTGATGTTAGGGTGGTTCAGAATTCGAAACCACGATGTTGGGGTGGACCGGGATTCGAACCCACGATCTCCTTATTGAGAGGCAGAAGCTCTAGCCGTGCACCCAATATGTTAACTTTACATATAATAATGCAAAGATATGATGATAAAACTTTCACTCGATCTGTTGTACTATTTTCATCCACTTCCACAGTTTTGCCGCTGCTGTGACGCATGAAACTGCGGCTGCAGCGTGAGATTGCTGTTCCTCCGGGTCTGCAGTTTTACCCTTGTAACTGACGGTCATTTTGGATGCAGGCAGCGCTATAGCTTCTCTTTTCGCTCTTAAAGGCTTTCCTGAATCAAAACCTGGCACGTGTCTGTTTTTATAGTGTTCTTCTACAACCTTCTCTTTCATAATTTATGCTGTCATCCGCTCAACCAAGGAACACCTTACAAAACATGAAAGCTCCCATCTCAATTATCGTTTGAATTTATGGCCTTTTCCAGCGTCATGACAAGTACCATAACTCACATACAGTAAAAAGGAAAATGCATCCATCAACGCGCATAGATCGTGGCTCATTTTGGTATTAGTATTCAGCCTGTCATGTGAATTATACAGTATGTGCAGTGTAGTAACATTAGACGAAGTACTTTCACGTGGACACTAAACTATACCGCTGTGAGGAGAGATGTTTTGGTGGTAGCATTAGCAACGACACAAACTCGACAGGCTTGAGAAGAACATAAAGACATTAGCCACAGCTGTGGAAGGAAGAGAAAAGGCCAAAAATGGAAAGAGATCGAGTACTTGAGAAGCAGGAAGTGGAAATGTATACAATTTGGAACTGAACCACCAACCTTTCGAAAAATCGCAGACTGAAAGCAGATATTTCTTCTCAAAGTCTAAAATTGACGCTAATAGAGCTCCTGCAGTCGTCATGCTATCAAACTGCAGAGCGGCAATGACGGTTGCTTTTTGATTGAAACAAACATCGTCAGCCGCAAACTTATCTTATCTTAGCTTTAGAGATTGTGGTTTATTTTTGTGCACCTGGATGTGCAACTGATCGAGGGCAGAAGAAAGACCAGACAAGTGGATTTTTGCAACTAAACAGACTGTAGTGAGTCAAGCCAGGCATTAATTAAGCTATATATTTTTGCGTTGAACCAGTAGGCAAGAGAACGGTGCTCAGAACGAGTCTGTCAAACGATTTAAGGACTTAAAACAGTGGAAGATTCTTGTATAATTATGTAAAATATTGGAAAAAAACGTCATCGATCAAGCGAGTTCAGCAGGGTGTGTTTTTGACGGTCGAGGAAAGGATTTTCTAACCAGGATTCATAGCATGAATGAAGCTAAACACAACTCCAGGTCTGTTTTTGATGATGGAACATTGTTAGAACAGGGTTAAAAGCGCAAAGAAAAGCCTTTTAATTCTGCTTGTTTGGTCCTGGTTTAAACCTGGTTTGATTCTGAGCTAGTTCTGGTTCAGACCCGGTTATTCTAGTCCTAGTTTAATTCTGGTCAGGCCTGGATTATCAATTTCGTCGAATAATGTTGGTAAAGCTTTTTGTATTTTATTTTTCCACAAAAATGTAATTTAGAAGCAGTTATTTTATCATTATTGAAACAGATCTTAAGTTGTGGGTATTTTATGTAACCTCAAATTGTGTTCCAAGTCCAGAATGTTAAAAATTCCAGAATGGAGGCAAAATGAAGTGGACCAGATCACACTTTCAATATTTAACTGACATCAGATCTGAATTCTTTCTGACATAAAATAAGCAACCAATTTGAAGTTCCAGGGTAGAAATGTCAGTTAGTTTGCTTCTTTATTACAAAAGATAGAAAGAATATAATTTTATAGCCTCAAAATTGGGTTTGAGCTTTACAATAAAAGTACAATTTGTGGCAAAGTATGTAATAAATGTAGAAATAAAATGAAAAACGATTGCGAGCTCAAGATTTCTTTAAGTATTTGTCCAGTAAAATCTTAAAATCTAGATGTTTCCTTCATTAAAATGCAAAAAAAAACTGTTATCTTCTATACAAAATAAAGTAGAAGACACTGGTAAATGTCTTTAAACCGGGCTCTAATATCACTCACGTGTCTGAGTGGTTTTCATTTTCCAAAACCAGCTAGATTTTTCATATTTTGTGATATTCTGAGGTTCATCCCGGTTTCTCCAGTGAAATCACATTATGTTCCACTTCACTTTTGCCTCCATTCCGGAATTTAGAATGTTTCTGTTTACAAACTTTTAAAGGGTCTATATTAGAAATAGAAAGTATCTTTTTATTTCTAATAGGATCATTTAGATATTCTACAATGCTATGTAATATATAGCTGTGAATAATAATAATACTTTAAAAAACAAACATGTTTTTCTGTGTGCCCGGTGTGTTCCCATGTGCAGACACAGTGTTGTCCAGGGACGGTCCGGACAATGGAAAGACACTCATTAACCCCGTGTGTCTGTGTGTGTGTGTGAGAGGTGTGTGTTGTGTTTTGCGGTGTTTGGTTAGCACCTTGAACACAGCACAGTGTCCACACAGGCCTGCACTGTACAATCTGCTCCCCGGTCAATTATTACACCGAGCAGACACTGAACATAACAGCTACTGCTTATATTTGGTGCCACGCGGTTTAAACATTTATTTTTATGGTTTGATTGATGTCTGCTGTCTAAATGTGTCAAAATTTTAAAAAATTGTGTTCGATTTCAGCACATTACTTTTCATTCAACAGTTATTAACCTTGATTGATGATTACTGACCAATCGATCCGAAATTAGTAAATACCTTTTTAAACATTCATCATCATTACCATCAAACCTTATAACAGACTCTAAAGTTAAAGAAAAAAGTTAGACATCATGATTTAAAAAAACACCACCTCTCCAAACACAATGCACAATTCAGAACAAACAGCTGACACTATTTTCTCTCTTACATTAAAGGTGCAGTATGTAACTTTAGGATGGATTAAGGGGGATGTACCCAACTTTTTTTTTCTTGTATTAAAGTAAAATCTGTCTTTTTGCAGAACAGATCTATTGTAAACGTAGCTATTCAGATGAAAATGAGACCGCTTTGCGTCGTCTGCATCTAATTATAGTGCGCTGTTAGCATGTTGATGTTTGTTAGCTTTACTGTGACGGTAAATTCTGCTTTGGACTTTGAAATTTGTGAAAAGCGCTTATAAACTTATCACAGGAAATAATTAGGATGCTCGTAATGCAGTAGGTAAGGAAGAAAGCTCTGTTTTTTAAGACAGTAAAAAATACGTATAGTACCTTTAATTTCTAGGCATTTTTGAGTAGATAAAAAAAAAGAAAATGTAAAAAAAAATTTTTTTCTTTGATCAACTTAATGCCATAGTGTGAAACATTCCTGGCAAAGCAGTAACATCTCCATCCATTACAACGTTAATATATAAGTAAATAAATAAAGTAGCAATAACATTAGAAATCTATTTAAATACAAAGGCCGATGACAGGGGTCTCTGACTGGGGGGTTAAGGGTACTGGTTTCCCAGGGCCCAGGCCAGGGAAGGGCCCTCAAAAGCAAGCAATGTTTTGTTTTGTTTTGTTTTTGTTTGTTTTTTTTGTCAATTCCATTTTTCTATGCTTTAATCTATTTTAGTTGTAGTGAAATGCATTGTGGTTGAGTAAAATCCTCGAGAGAACCATGCATGACATCAGGGGGGCCCATCCCCCTTTTAAAAAAAGAGGAAAATCATTCCTCACATATTAGCCAAGTTTATTTTGCTAGTTTTATTTAGTATTTTTTGTTTGTGTATTCTCTTGTAGTTCTATAGTTCTCTTATAATAATACCTTTCGAGATGTTTGCGAAATTGGTCACGTAGTTATTGGAAAAAAACAAACAGTGATGTATCAAAATATCATGTATAAAATATCATAATTGCTACACAAGATTTCCATAAATTAGCGAGTTATTGTTAGGCGCAGTGTAGAAAACATAGGGTGGATATTCTAGCAAAAATTAATGAAAAAATAACAATAATAACCAAATTAGATTGAACAGATGATATACAAATGTACATATGAGAGGCCCCCGAGACGGTTTGTTCCTGGGACCCAGAATTTGGTGCTACGACCCTGGGCAATGATAAATTACACTCAAATCCATTCTCGTTCTCTTTGTTTTATAATGAATACTTCTCTCAGGATACAGTATGTCCCTTGTATTTGCAATCAAAAGACAACAATAAGTTATAACCTCACACTTTTTTATCTGGTTAACAGTTCAACAGTACACATACCATATATATCTCGCTGTACCGTCAAACATTAACTCATATGGATCCGTCTTGACATAACCTAGTAGTTCCAATGATAGCGTACTTTTCAAGGTGTCGACCAAAATAAACAGCCTCACCAAGGACATTTAAGAATATTATCTGTTAAAAAGTGCTGAAGGGTGCAAGACGTATATGGGCTGCATGGACTTTGGTCTGGAACGTTGAGGGGAGCAGCCCACCTCCTTCGGGCCAATTACAGTCTGGAAGCCACACATATAGACTACTTGAGTGAAGTACCGCAAATGACACCAATCAGAAACGGTAAAAATAGCCAATGTTTGATTTCAAGTGCACGCCCTTCTGGCAAAATGTGTGTTCCACTGATGAATGGCAAAGTTAACAGCAAATCAACTGTGTCAAAAGGTTTGGAGTGGTTTCCGTTAGAAAAAGACTGCTGATAGTCAGTTATGTTCTATTCCGACAATGTAATTAGTTTAGGTGTTCCACAAGGACTTATTCTGGCACCATTATTTTTCACTTGATTAATACGTAAATGTTTCTGTCATATGCACAAAATCAACATGCAAACTTCAAGATCCAAAGAGGACCATCCCGACAGGAATATGACAGTAAAAAGGCCAATGACTGAACTAATAATATGGATGCTCAAAAGATAGTCACATAAGGCTACATACATACATAGAACATGCATACTTAGTTAGACTGTTTTGCAGCATGACACTTAAGTGCACTGCAGACGCACTCTCTCAATAGGCTACGCGATAAACCTAAAAACAAATAATGGTGTTAAGTAGACCGTTTTGTTTGTCTATGAATGCACCGATGTTACCCTGCCCCTGCTGCACCTGCCACCGTCTGATCTCACATATGAGTGTTAAGGTGAGCTGAGCTGAGAGAGGGTTCATCACTCACGCCATTAAATACAGGAACTCTTTTGCTAGATCTGGTTACACATTATATGTGGTTGTGAGGCCAGTTGGATGTACTGCCAAATTCACTGAAACGCCTTTGGGGACAGATTATTGTAGAGAAATTAATATTCAAAGCAAAGGCAACAGCGCTAGACATTTCTGCAGTCAGCATGCCAATCGCACGATCCCTAAAAACTTGCGACATCTCTGGCATTGTGCTGTGTGACTGAACATTTCAGAGTGTCTTTTTATTGTGGCCAGCCTGCGACACATCTGTGCAATAGTCGTGCTGTCTAAACAGCATCTTGATATGCCACACTGTGAAGTTAAACAGATTATCTTATATGGATTTCTTATATCAGAGACAGATTTGAGACCAATATTTGAGAGAAATTGGTGTTTTATCTATGTTTATTCAGATCATGAAAATATGAAGCAGAAACAAAAGTGTTGCTTTTATATTTTTGTTTAGTGTAGTTCCATATGTCAATTTACATAAATTAATAAAAACATATAAATTCAAAATAAATGTCTGCAAAAGAACTTTCCACAAGTCTAAGAAACCAAAACATTCCCTCCATTGCACAAATGTGTTGATCTCACTATTATGGAAACCAGGATTTATTTAGGCAGTGGGGAATGTAGTCTTTGAAGATAATAAAAGCGAGTGTAAACTGTACTGAGGAATGCTAACTCCAGCGGGACGTAATAGCATCCTGACTGCTTTATGACCCATTCAGAGAACTCTTAAAGACTTCAGCGCACGACTCCAAACCTCCCACAAGATACAGCACTTCCAAACAGTAAATTCATGCAGAAAAACTCAACTCAACTATACATTTTAAAGTTTTTCTAGTGTGCACCTGAGCAAGCAACTGTGTACATATTTCTACATCTTTGAAAATGTATTGAAGAGTTTTCCTTCAGAGGGCGTAAACTTTAAGGCGCACTATGTCATTTTTCAGTTTGAGCGCCCTTACTTTTTATGCCTTATTTACTTTTTGTGTCTAATTTCAAACCAGCTTCATCCTCAAATGGAAATTAGGAATGATCACAATGGGAACTTGACCGATCTGAACTTAAATCAGTACGAAAATCCCTCCAAAATCAACTAACTGACTGTGTGAGAGAAAAACAAAAAAAACACAAGACACTTTTGACCTACATTTTTTCCCTCGCCAGTTGTCTTTGGCGTCGTGATGATGGAACACACATGGCCCTTGTTCCCCTGATAGAAAGTACAACAGTCCGGCCTGTAATCCAAATCAAGTCCAAGAGCGGGGCCCATTAGTCACAGCTACGGACCCCGAAGACTGTTCTGTGTGCTCGACGAAGAACAAATATATCCTTCTATAAACAGCACCAAAGCTAGTGTTTATGTTGATCGGGGGGTTAGAAATAGAGCATGGAAGTGCACTGGAGGGACAATCATGGCAATCAAACATTTGGACACTTATTATGGAGGAAGTTGCAATAGATTTTGACAACTTTGCAGACGAAAATAAGAGTAAAATATTTTCCTTAAATTATAACAAGAAAAAGCTCAACTGAATTGCAAAACGGACACAACAGTGGATATTCTGGTCATTACTGAAGTTCATTTTGGTCTTTGGTCCGATTTCTTTAGAGACGATGAACCAGGATGAGGGGGCTTTTTTACTCGTACACACCAGGGAAACTGTCCTAAATAAATGGGACAGCAGATGACACTGTTGTCCTGCCAAAACTTGTGTAAATCAGCTGACAAGACATGTCAAAGCAGCATCACGTGACACAATGAAGAATCTTGTGAGTGAGCAGTCGAAATGGTCAAGTAAACAAAAACGTCTTAAATAAATGGATATTCTGGTTGTATTCAGGGATAAACGCTCCAAAATGTTAAATGATTGGCTAATACTCTTGGTGTTACTCAACTTTGGCCTTAGAATGGTGACACTAAAAATCTATCTTATGCCTGCAACACAACACAAGGCTACAAATATTGGTTGCAATAAAGCTCGAGATCGAACCTCAAAAACGTAATGTTAGTGGCCAGATGTGCTAAATGTCCATTGAAATACAGTACATTGACAAAAACTATGGAAAAAGGGTAAACAAAAGACTTGTAGAACGTCCTGAGAAGGTGCTGGGTCAAATAGATTTATCACACAATAGTTTTTCAAGTCTTAAGTCTTAAGTATTTGACCTCAAGTCTGAGTCAAGTCCCAAGTCAAAGAGAACCAAGTCCAAAACCCACAAGTCCAAGACAAGTCCCAAGTCTCTGCTTCTAATTTCAAGTCCTTTCAATGTATTACATGTACCACATTGACAAATACAGTTAATCCTTTAAAATATATGTTTTTTGATAATTGTCAGAAAAACACGTGTTCTAGTGTATTCCAAAAAAAACAAACACATTGTTGTTGTTTTTTGAGAAGGAGAAGCTGCAAATTGTTTCAAGTCAGAAAGCTACAAGTCGTGTCCCAAGTTTTACTGCATTTTATCAAGCCACGTCTCAAGTCATCAAAATAGTGACTCAAGTCTGACTCGAGTCCAAGTCACAATTAGCAAATACACACCTCTGTAGTGTAGCAGCATGAAAGATAAGTTTAGCATTTAGCATCTTAAAATCTCCACTGGTTTCTTGCCAATCCAGTTTGTTTTCCTATTTCTCTCTCTACAAAATACACAACTGAATGACAAAAGGTAAAGCAAATCAACAGTGTATTTAACTTGACATTGGTGTAACCTGATGCAATTTTTAAGGTTAGTATCTTGTACAGTCCACCTAGACATGAAAGAAAGTCTACCCACACACACTTTAATGTCTTATGATTTAATATGTGTTGAATATGTGCAAAAGAATAAAATACTGGCTGACTTCCTCGAACACTAGAGACCAAACAACAAAGTAAGTTCAGGTAAAGAATGCTGCAGCCTACTGTTCCAGCAATGTACTGCAATCACACCACAGCATGCACAATAATCAAACATCGAGTAAAAATATAGGCTCACAATTAAAAAAAATCAATTTAAAAATGCACAAATTAAAGTGTCAAAAATTTATGTAAATTGAAATAATTAAATATTATGAAATATGATATCTTTTGAATGGTGAACCGTCTAAAATGAGTTTAAAATTGAGCTGGAGACAAGTCAGGTCAGGGTTTTATTTCAGATATTTGTCATGAAAGAAAAACTGATACACAGCTCCACATCTTACCAAACAGCTTCAGAAAATGGCGACATTATTCAACTCCATAGACGTGATCATTGTCAGTTAAAAGCGCTAAAACCATGAGATTAATATGACAAGTTTGTGGAGCGAATCCCTGACAATTAACGATAAAGTTCAGCATTTACGGAGTTTGGAAATGTCTTTCAAAAACAGTGAATAGGTCCTAACTATTCACTCAACTATGCAATCATCTTCCCAAAATCAGAGCTTTCATGACAGCAGTTCGAGAAAAGGAAACACAACACACGTGCAACAGCAACAACAACAATCATTTGCATAACTTTAGCTTGATTGTGTTTGCAGATTCATTGGAAAGAAACAGTATGTAAAAAGTTGTATTGTTGTGGCAGGAGAATTTTATAAGGGGATGTGTTGATTTTTTGTTGGCAAATTGTTGAGAAATGAACGATTTAAGATGTTTTTGCATATAACTTCATTGACTGTTATAAAAAACGGAATTATGGCTTAAATTTATGAATTAGAACCATTAGTGTGTCGTATAAAGCAAAATCCCTCTTCCAAGTTGAAATTCCGACCCGAGTTGTGTTCGAACCAGAGCCGGAGGTCAGAACTTCAGAGTTTCCAAGATCACGTGAACGCAAAAATCCGATGTTTGTGTGTGTGCTAAAGTATTAATGATAGCTAACATCAGAGCTTAAACTCATCCACTTCCAACACATCTTTGCTGCTAAACATGAAACCATGCAAACTGCCTCTTAAAACGTGCGCAAAAAGTCCTTAAATAGTAGAAGTAATTCATCTCCAGGATTAGGTAGCAACAAGCTAGCACTGATAAGCCACTAAGTCCAAGATAAGTCCAAAAATGCTAAGAATGTACAGGGTAAACATGTTGGTAACAATGCTAAAAACGCTAAATGATGCTAAATAGGCTAGAAAAGGCAAACTGACCAGTCAACCAATCATGAAAGTCCGCTCTTCCCATGACAGCCAGTCCTCAAAGGTCATCAAAGGTCAAAGTTAATCAAGATGTGGGTTGCGGGCAAAATGCTAGACAAGATCCCATCCACTCGAACCGATTAGCCAAATGACGGTGGGTGGTGCTGACTGTTTTCTTTTAAGAGATCTGGTGTGATGGTTTGTGCTAGCGTCTGTGGGCGGGAAACACGACCCTGAGACAAAGTTCCAAAGTTAAAGCTCTGTGACAGCCCCAGCAGAGCTAACACAACTGGGCTAGCTCTGTTTTTTTGTTGTTGTTTTTTTTAGAGCAGGGCTATTCAACTTAAGGCCCAGGGGCCAAATCTGGCGCTCCAATGCATATAATCCGGCCTTCAACCCATCTTCCAAAATATAGAAAACATTTTATCTTTTGTTATTGGTTTAGTCCTGGTTTGGACCTGGTTTACATAAGCTTTACATTACTTTCTGCGATCAGCTTTTCCATGGCACTCCCGACTAAAGTAAAACAAATAATTAAAGTGAATTAGTAAGTTCTCTGACTGGTTTGCAATTTACAAATTAGAGAGCTCCATATTACTTGCTTTTAATCATCAGAAAAGCTACACCGAGAAACAGATCACAGAGGCGTTATCCTAATATAATCAACAATACAAGCTATAGTTCAAAAAAATAATTTGTAAATGCTTTAAGTGATTGTTTTGCAAATATTGTTTTAAAAACTCTATTACTACAAATATTTGTTTAATGATTTATGAAATGTTCTTCAAAAAATAGTTTTGATAAATCTTTTTGTTAAAATATGTACCAAATTATGTTTAAAAAGTTTCTTAAATAAAAGCATTTACCAATTCATTCAGTAAATCATCAATTATGTACACTTTTATCAAAAGCTTTTGTTAAATTATGAATTAAATAATCTTTTAAAGACCCCATTTATCGTCAAACTTTTAAAAAACCTTTTTAAATAATAGTCTGTCCCTGTCATAAAAAGCCACATGTATAGACACAGATGCTCAGTCCTACCAGCACTCTTCATCCATAAAACAGCAGATAAACCTTTCTGAAGCCGCAACCTAGTGGCCAAGTGTGGTATTACACTTAAAAACACATTAACATCTTCTAAACCACTGCTGTTCCAGACTACTCCATTCATCTCATTTATAGACAGTTCTGAAAGCTCTCAGAGGATCACAGCTTACACTAGAACAAACAGTTTTAAGTCTCAAATGCAAAATCTTTTTCCAGAGTTTAAAGTGCCTGCGGTTTCAGCCCAAACTTTATCCAAACAGAGCAGTCCTTACCCCATTGTGGCGCGTCGTGCTGTTGCTTCTGTCTCAAACCACAACACGCCTGGACGGGGGCTTTCCCTTCAGCTCCCTCTCTCTCTCTCTCCCTCTCTGCTCTCTGGGGCTTTCACTCAGGGCAGCCCTTTTTAGGAACTGGAGCGATATCAAACGAGTGCGGAGGAAAGGGAGGCAGAGCACGGCTGAACGTCCGAAGACGAGATGAAACGATACAATGAAGATGGTTTGTAATTATAACGTGATGTGCTCCAGGCTGTCACGACACAAACACAGATTCCCGTTCATACTGGAGCAAGGCTGGTGAAGTGTCTTGCCCGAGGACACAACAACCATGTGAACTGGTCAGAGCTGGGATCAAACCAACAACCTTCAGGTTTGGGGGCCCAGCTATACATGAGTTTCAGCTTCCCGTAAGTGATGTTGAGGATGTTTGCCCAATTAGGTAAAATAAAGATCATCGCCATGCTAACAAATAACGAACATCCAGTTCCGGTAGTCATATTCTGTTTGTTTTTTGCTAGTCCCCGCTCCATTCATTCTCAATGGGAAATTAGCTAAAATAATTCAATAGTTATTTAACACAAAGTGAAGATCGAGTTACTGCTGGATGTTAAGATCAAGTACGATGTAAATACCGAGGAGGGTAACCTAGGTTGTATTCACCTTATTCCGGAAGCACTGTGGGCGCCGCCATCTTGTTTCCATTGTGTTAGTTTACACAGGACGCAGGCGAGCTCAACAGAAAATAAACTCTACACGGACAAAGCGGTTTTCAGGCTGCCCAGGACATCGGACCATTGCTGACTTGTTGTTGCATGTGTACATTAAACAGTGTGAATCCGTAGCAAAAAGAGGTAAAAGTGGGCGGGGCAGGATAAGGTGAGTAAAAGGTGGCGTTAAAGTCTATATGACAGGTTCTATAAATGCTCTAATTATGACTTACTTTGATGGGGTAGCACCTGTGGCTAAGTTTGAAAAATAACATGGCTCTGTGATGTCATCAAAAAGCAACACGCCATTGTAAAAACAGACAATTTATAGACAACTAGCAAAATGTTTTGACAGTTTAAACAGTCACTGAACAAAATAAAGGTGTTATCAGATATTATTATTTGTCAAATCATAACTATTGTGTTATTTATATGGATTTTGACCCTTTTTTTCAAAATGGTTGCTAGGCGACAATGGTGGAATTCCCTCTACCTATGTCATATTCGCTGCTCATGTCCAACCAGGAAGTAACATTATGACAAATGGCAAAATGTTTAGTCAAATCTTAAATATAATCATGTTCACTACGTTTTAGTGAAATGTGTCATCTAACCTGTCTTAAAGACTCTAAGCTAATGCTAATGCTAATACCACAAACTGAACTAACCTGTTTGCAAAAATAATCAACATAGCATTCTTTGTACTTTCATCAAGTTTTGCTATAGGCTACATTTAAGTTAATTTAGCCTTTAGCTTTGAGATAAAATACTTACTTTATTAAACACATCCGGTGACATATTTACATAGGACGTGGTCTTGACGGTCTTGACATGCTGCAGTGATTGTCCATCTGTAACTCACTCTCCGCTGTGTGGTCTTTAAATTTGATTTATTGTAGCATAATTCTGCTATCTCCCCAGTCAGAATGAATGCAACGGTAAGTGAACATTTTAGGGCAACAGGAACCAGCCGGCACATTTGTGAAAAGAGTCTTTGGGTAGCTAGAATTTTGAACTACAATTTTGTCTTTAATACTTTAATTGAACTGTTTTTATATTTCTACTTCATGTTCTAGTAATCTAGTAATCATTTCTTCTTTCCAAGTATTGACCTTATTCTGCCTCGCCCACTTTTGCAGTTTTTTGCACTTTTGTTGTAAACGAACTTTCGTTTGACGAGAACTCCGTTAAAGCTAATGACGAACGGGGGAAAAGTCTCGCCTCTAAAATGTTACATAAAGTAGATTGATTAGTGTAAAATGTTTAATGAACACGAGCAACAACAAGTCAACAACGCACCGATTTCCTGGTCAGTCTGAAAACAGCTTTTTAGTCCATGTAGAACTTATTTTCTGTTGAGCTCGTCTGCTCCATGTAAACTAATACAACAGAAACAAGACGGCGGCGCGTAAGGCAACTTCAGGAATAAGGTGAATATATATGGTCTGAAGTAAACTGAATAATCAATGGTTGTGTCGCATTGACACACAAACATAGCTTAATTCTGCATAAAGTATAGACCAGTGCAGTCTTTTTAGGGTGAAAAATCATTTTCATAATAATATATATTTTTTTAAAGTTATGACAGAAACAGTTATTATAAACAGTTAACAGTTATTAAGTTATTTTCTTTTAGGATTTGGCTGCTTATGCTATCACCACAATTGCCATGGCAACAAAAAATAAATAAGCAACAAATGAATAACCAATTAAAATTGCCCAGTTGATTTTATTTGTATATTCCTAGTTTGTTATTTCAAGTGACTTTATTTAAATATTTATCATGCCTCAAAATCAACATTTGTGCAAGCATCGAGATAAACAAGTATTCTCCACATTTTATTTATACAGTTTATAATTTGTTGTTGGAGTCATCCACCCACAGTTCGCTGTCCACTGTCTGCTCTTTAAGTGTCTTTTTAAGTAAGTAGGGATGCTTCCACTTGACCAGCTGGGCGCCTGTGCACAGAGCTGTCATTGCTTTTGGCCTTTCAAATGATAATGGCCACTGTGTGCAGTTTTCACACACAAAAGCTTCATTTCTACATTTTATAATGAAAACTTGTAATAATTTTCTTTCTTACATTTATGCTCATAACCTACAGGAGAAGTTTCAAATTAATATAATTAAATTTAAGATTTTCTCCTGTTCACCTGCAATGTCTCACCTTAAGGAGTCAACAGAACACAACTCAAAACAGTGAAAGAAAATATTGAAAGCAACTTCTCAAAGGGGAACACCAAAAGACACTTATTATTCTTGGTATTTTAAAATTGCACCAATTTAAAACAATAATTGCCCCCTCCTTTCCCCTACAGTATAATAAAAATAGTCTAATAAAAACATGCGTGCTAAGTTAGCTACTAAGTTAGCTTGGTGCACGTGCAATAAAATGAGGCCTGCTCTCCCTCCAGTGCAGTATAAATAAGCCCATGTGTTCCCAGTGGCAGACCTAAGAAGGCAAAATTAAGTTCAGACACAAGTTTTCTGTTGTGCCTCTTGAATTGTTCTTAAAAGCTTCTTCTTGTTTTTTGTGGTGGACAGACAGGTTCATTTGGGGTGGTAGGTGAACTATTGGAAAATTTAAATTCCTACGTGCAATAGCTTTCATGCTCTACACTGCTTTAAACAAGGGGTTTGGGGGTCCTTCCCCAGAAAAAAATATTTAAGAAATCAAACCATATTTCCTGTTTGTTGGTGCATTTTAACAAATGTTCAGCTGATTTAAATGCATGTTTTTCATTTGTAGTTATATAATGTTATACTTTATTTTATTTTTTTTACTCTTTTTATGCAACCCCAGACTATTTAGTTGGTCTTTTCCTGCACTGCACTACTTTCATGTGATATTGAGAGAACTGTCTTAGAGCCTTACGTCTGTGATGATCAGGGAGGGCATCTTGATGGGGGCCCCTTCAGGTTGGGGGCACAAGGCAGAAGTGGCCGGTTGCCTAATGGTAAGTCCGCCACTGTATGTTCCCGTAGTTGTTTATCACACGGTCAGCCTTCCAACAGAACCCAGGCCGCTGCTTGATGGAGACACATAAATATTTGTCTGAATGGCCCACTTCTGGACTCGCGCTGAAGTCCAGCCTGGGAACTGGAACTAGAGTTTACACAGATCCATCCAGCGCTCATTAACAAAAACAAGTTTGTGAATGATGTCCCAAGACTTTTCCAGGACGATGCATGGTGGCTTTTGTCGTCGAGTTGCAAGATACATCGCTAACTAAACAAAATTACTTACTATTAATTACTACTACTACTACTACTACACTACACTACTACTACTACTATCCAACATATCTGTAGTTCCCAATTTTTTTTCGTAATATTGTAATTGTATTGTACTTTCTAACCATCATGGACCTGGTCGCCCACTGTCTTCTATAAAATTGTTCATGTTTCATCAGATTAAGACAATTTAGGTATCGAATGAGCTGTAAATATTAGTTTAAACTTTTTGAACCCTCACCCACAGTTTGAGAACCACTAACCAAATATAAAGTCATATTATAAAGCGGGGTCATGGGTCAAATGCCCTAAGAATGCCCGATGAAAAAAAAGTACTGTAGAATTTTTACGATCCCTAAAATAGAACGGATACCACTGCTGTAAACCAACTTTCACTTGCATTTAACTGATACTTGCGTTTAACAGATTTCAGTGTCAAAACACTTTAAATTGTACAGACACAAAACTGAATTTGCAGTTCAACATTAAAGGATAACTATTATGCATTTTTAATATTGTTATTAGCCTTTTATCATTCTCGTGAGTACCTTAAAGGACACATATTCTGCCACAGTGACCTTTTAGAGCTTTCAACCATGTTCTAAAAATGTCATCAAAAACACACCTGAAGTAGCATTTAGCTGCATTCACACTGTTTTGAGGAACACTCATTAAAAAATCCTCACCCTTCGATTTCGTACATAAACATCTGTATCTGGTTTGCCCTGGCACTTAATGAGTTTAGGCGCCATCTACTGGTTGCATAGCGTTAGTTTGTTTGTTGTGATCGTGTTTTGACGGCAGAAATGCTTAGAGTGAGTCTGGCGATGATTTAAGGACTTAAAACAGCAGAAGATTCTTGGATAAGTGACGCCTGATGCACACTGTCCCCGGTCCAGTTCGGGACCCGCGCGGGTCCCGCAAGACTTAGAAAGTGCTTAAAATCAATGCGCCCTGTCACACCGACCTCGGAGCTCTGCGCGAAACCACGTGAATCTACGTGGCTTTCGTCAAAAACTGACCGCAGTTAACCGGAGCTGGTGTGACAGGCAATCTGCAAGAGACCCGCGCGGGTCCCGGACCACGACCGGACTGGACTCAGTTTACACTAGGCATGACAAGGCGACTATATGTGTTTTTGACAGTTGGAGAGAGAAGATTTTCTAACCAGCATTCCTCAAAACAGCGTCAATGCAGCTGAATGCAGCTCCAGGTCTGTTTTTGATGACGGAACATTGTTAGAACAGGGTTAAAAGCTGAAAAAAGTCACTGATGCAGAATATGTGTCCTGTAAGACTATGCAGATTAAACAGCCCCTCCGCACAGATCAACACTTGTGACAGTTACAGGGGCCTGGCGCATGTTTGTGAAGAAAGATAACATTTGACACATCTCGGTCCTCGTCTAGGACATTCTGGAGTTAGTTTGGATAAGACTAGAGGTTTAGCTCCGTGTTTCTCTTCTTGTTGCTTAACAGTTGGCCAGGGCAGCATGCTCTTTTCTCTGTCATCTGAATGGGACTGTCAGAAAAGGCGGTGGGAGAGTTTTAGATTTGGCCTTTTTAGCTAGCCATAAAAAACCTGAGATTGTATGTATTGATTACTGCGTCACTGAAAAATTGAGTATAGGCCTATTTCTGTACTGTATTGCAATGTTACTTTTGAAGCGTGTTACTCCCAACACTGGTCATAATTTAATCTTAATCTTGGATGTGTTTAGAATGTGAAAGTTGTACAGAAGATTAAAACATAAAACACAAACGTAATCACAATGCTTGTCACAAGAATAACAATTAAATAGTTTGCCAAAATTGTTCAGCCATAATTTGTTGTGGAAAAAAGTGGCATTTGAATCTAATTGATGATCAATTGGAGTAAGAGCACTGTCATGTGAAAATTATGATACTTAAACAACTACAGAGTAGTGGTCCAAAAAGTGTTCAGGGAAAGTAACAAATGAATTGATTGTTAAAACAAAACAACAAATGATGCACAAAATGTGGTATTTTTTAAGGAGTGATGCAAGAAACACAATTATTTAGGCCTGTGTCACTCAACTCTAAAACATTTGTAGTGACTATTTATTAAAAGCAGCTTAAGTTTTCATTTCTTTTCACTTGTTCATTTCTGATAAATGGGTCTCAGCAGACTGGTCACACCAACCTGCTAAATAGTTCTTCTTTATTCAGACAGTCAACTCATCATTACTGTAACATGTAACATGATTGTGATTTGAAGCTGCTGATAAGTGCACGTGGAAACAATGTGACTGACAGAGATGAAAACCTGAAGTGAAAATGAAACAAAGGGACTTACCTGAGGAGGGGAGGCCTGTACACTTGAGGAGGATATATAAGCTCATACTGAGCTCATGAGGAGTACACACAGCCTCACAGCCTGCAGTGATGTCCAGCCTCCAGCTCACCGTGGCTCTGCTCTGCCTGCTCGGCCTGCTGGGTCTCACCTGTGCAGCCTTTGACCCCCACACAGCGGTAAATATGACATGCACTACTTACTATGTAGTAACTACTGCACTTGGGCGTACATTTGTCATTTAGAATCTGTTTCATTTAATTAGGACGATGACAAAGAAAAATGTTACCCAGGTTCTACGTCAGAGAGCCTTGATTTGTCACATTGTGACAAGAAAAACTCTTTAACAATGCCCCTGCTGACAGAATGTAGAATAGTTTAGAGCAGAGCTATTCAACTGAAGGCCCGCGGGCCAAATCAGGCCCTCCAAGGGTTATGATCCGGCCCTCAATCCATAATCTAAAACTATAGAAAATATTTTATCTCTTCTTAGTGGTTTAGACCTGGTTTAGTCCTGGTTGAGACTTGGTTTAGACCCAGTTTAGACCTGGTTTAGATCTGGTTTAGTCCTAGTTTAGTCCTGGTTTAGTCCTAGTTTAGTCCTGGTTGAGACTTGGTTTAGACCTGGTTTAGACCTAGTTTAGACCTGGTTTAGATCTGGTTTAGTCCTAGTTTAGTCCTAGTTTAGTCCTAGTTTAGTCCTGGTTTAGTCCTGATTGAGACTTGGTTTAGACCTGGTTTAGCCCTGGTTTAGCCCTGGTTTAGACCTGGTTTAGTCCTAGTTTAGATTTGGTTCAGACCCGGTTTAGACCTAGGTTTAGACCTAGTTTAGTCCTGGTTTAGTCCTAGTTTAGTCCTGGTTTAGTCCTAGTTTAGTCCTGGTTTAGTCCTAGTTTAGTCCTGGTTTAGTGCTGGTTTAGTACTGGTTTAGACCTGGTTTAGTCCTAGTTTAGTCCTGGTTTAGTCCTAGTTTAGTCCTGGTTTAGTCCTGGTTTAGCCCTGGTTTAGCCCTGGTTTAGTCCTGGTTTAGTCCTGGTTTAGACCTGGTTTAGACCTGGTTTAGCCCTGGTTTAGCCCTGGTTTTAACAAATGAATGGTGCTTGTTTCAGGCCAAGATCCTGAGAGACGTGGAGGTGCTGAAGAAGGAGAAGCAGGACCTGGTGAAGGTACAGCAGATCTCCTTTGTGTTTCTGTGACTGTTAAACTGAACAATAACAGGAGTATTGTACTTTTACTGCAGAAATACAAGTCGAGTCATGACTTCACTTCTAAAGTCCTGGACCGAGGTCTGGATCTGGTGGAGCGAATAGATGACATGATGCAGGAGTACGGCGTCGACGAGGAGTTTTCATCTGTGTCTGAGTTTGTGGAGGATTTGAAGACTTTCTTGGAGAACACCAAAGTCTTCACAAAACAACAAATGGACATAATGTCAGAGGAATTTGATGATAAAAGTGAGAAAATAAATGCACTGCTCATGAAGGTGCTGCAGTGAATAAACAGTACTTAGGATTATGATTCAGACTTCTCAATGTTCTCATGCTGTCTTTATTTCTCATTGATTTAGCTGTTACTTACATGTGGCAATAAATAAAACACTTTACCTCACATTTGGTACCATTTGTCTTTAGATAGTTGTATGTTTTGAATGGGATACAAAGTTTTACGCCTTGCCGTTTATATTTTTCTGTGCCCTTCATGAAATAACTGGAGAAGAGTCTGGAATAGATGGAGAAATCTGTGCAGAACATTCATTTTAATAGTTTCAATCCTATGACTTAGACTTAAGTGTGGAAGAAGACTGCAGTATTCTGAAAAATAAGGGGTATAGTTTTTCTGTAAAATGGTTGACAAATCTTGGGAGTATTTCAGTTTTCTGTACATTCAGTTTATATCCTGACATTAGACCAATATTATTAAAGAAATGCACCACATGTGGACGTTTCTGGGTATCTGTGCAGAGAGTGAAATGACTTCCACAAGCGCCATCTTGGAAAGTCCGTATGTTGATTCTAAAGTGAGCAGAGATGCATAAACTGTGTTGTTCTTTGTTATTTAATTTTTGTTATTAAATGTTGATTAATTTTTATTTTTGATTGCATGTTTAAGTCACACATTTGTCAGACAGTTCAGTATAAACACGAAGAAACAAACATGGAGCTGAAAGTTAAATCTTAAAGGGGCACTGTGTCACTTTTCTTGTAGAGCATTTGCTGCCTGCTGTTTCCATGGAAATACTGCTGCTTTGCCTAGAATGTTCCACAATATGACATTAGCTATCAGAGTTATCAGTATGGCGTCTCCATGGAGACAAGCAGGTCATGTTTACTAAGTTACAGGTCAGATCTTCGGAGAGGCGAGTCTGCTCACAATCAGAATGTATGTTTTCTTTTTTTTTTTCTTTCTGTAATAAAATAAATACAAGATGCCATGTTTGGAGTCGTACAGCAGAGGATTCCTGGTTCAGTTCTGCAGATGTTAAACCTTTTGTGTTACATGTTTTTTCATATTTTGTTTTGTTGGACATGTTTCTGGCCCCGAGGACAAAATCATCAGAAGAATCTGGTCCTCAGTGAAATAAAGTTGAATATGTGTTAGAACATATCACATGGTTAAATATATCAAGTGAATCGACTGTTGAAACAAGAAGATAACAGAAGATACACAAAATGTGGTATTTTTTAAATGACAGACCAAGTGCAATCAAATCTGAAGGAGCGATGCAAGAAACACAATTATTTAGGCCTGTGTCACTCAACTCTAAAACATTTGTAGTGACTATTTATTAAAAGCAGCTTAAGTTTTCATTTCTTTTCACTCGTTCATTTCTGATAAATGGGTGTCAGCAGACTGGTCACACCAACCTGCTAAATAGTTCTTCTTTATTCAGACAGTCAACTCATCATTACTGTAACATGTAACATGATTGTGATTTGAAGCTGCTGATAAGTGCACGTGGAAACAATGTGACTGACAGAGATGAAAACCTGAAGTGAAAATGAAACAAAGGGACTTACCTGAGGAGGGGAGGCCTGTACACTTGAGGAGGATATATAAGCTCATACTGAGCTCATGAGGAGTACACACAGCCTCACAGCCTGCAGTGATGTCCAGCCTCCAGCTCACCGTGGCTCTGCTCTGCCTGCTCGGCCTGCTGGGTCTCACCTGTGCAGCCTTTGACCCCCACACAGCGGTAAATATGACATGCACTACTTACTATGTAGTAACTACTGCACTTGGGCGTACATTTGTCATTTAGAATCTGTTTCATTTAATTAGGACGATGACAAAGAAAAATGTTACCCAGGTTCTACGTCAGAGAGCCTTGATTTGTCACATTGTGACAAGAAAAACTCTTTAACAATGCCCCTGCTGACAGAATGTAGAATAGTTTAGAGCAGAGCTAATCAACTGAAGGCCCGCGGGCCAAATCAGGCCCTCCAAGGGTTATGATCCGGCCCTCAATCCATAATCTAAAACTATAGAAAATATTTTATCTCTTCTTAGTGGTTTAGACCTGGTTTAGTCCTGGTTGAGACTTGGTTTAGACCCAGTTTAGACCTGGTTTAGATCTGGTTTAGTCCTAGTTTAGTCCTGGTTTAGTCCTAGTTTAGTCCTGGTTGAGACTTGGTTTAGACCTGGTTTAGACCTAGTTTAGACCTGGTTTAGATCTGGTTTAGTCCTAGTTTAGTCCTAGTTTAGTCCTGGTTTAGTCCTGATTGAGACTTGGTTTAGACCTGGTTTAGCCCTGGTTTAGCCCTGGTTTAGACCTGGTTTAGTCCTAGTTTAGATTTGGTTCAGACCCGGTTTAGACCTAGGTTTAGACCTAGTTTAGTCCTGGTTTAGTCCTAGTTTAGTCCTGGTTTAGTCCTAGTTTAGTCCTGGTTTAGTCCTAGTTTAGTCCTGGTTTAGTGCTGGTTTAGTACTGGTTTAGACCTGGTTTAGTCCTAGTTTAGTCCTGGTTTAGTCCTAGTTTAGTCCTGGTTTAGTCCTGGTTTAGCCCTGGTTTAGCCCTGGTTTAGTCCTGGTTTAGTCCTGGTTTAGACCTGGTTTAGACCTGGTTTAGCCCTGGTTTAGCCCTGGTTTTAACAAATGAATGGTGCTTGTTTCAGGCCAAGATCCTGAGAGACGTGGAGGTGCTGAAGAAGGAGAAGCAGGACCTGGTGAAGGTACAGCAGATCTTCTTTGTGTTTCTGTGACTGTTAAACTGAACAATAACAGGAGTATTGTACTTTTACTGCAGAAATACAAGTCGAGTCATGACTTCACTTCTAAAGTCCTGGACCGAGGTCTGGATCTGGTGGAGCGAATAGATGACATGATGCAGGAGTACGGCGTCGACGAGGAGTTTTCATCTGTGTCTGAGTTTGTGGAGGATTTGAAGACTTTCTTGGAGAACACCAAAGTCTTCACAAAACAACAAATGGACATAATGTCAGAGGAATTTGATGATAAAAGTGAGAAAATAAATGCACTGCTCATGAAGGTGCTGCAGTGAATAAACAGTACTTAGGATTATGATTCAGACTTCTCAATGTTCTCATGCTGTCTTTATTTCTCATTGATTTAGCTGTTACTTACATGTGGCAATAAATAAAACACTTTACCTACCTCTTTAGATAGTTATATGTTTTGAATGGGATACAAGGTTTTACGCCTTGCCGTTGATATTTTTCTGTGCCCTTCATGAAATAACTGGAGAAGAGTCTGGAATAGATGGAGAAATCTGTGCAGAACATTCATTTTAATAGTTTCAATCCTATGACTTAGACTTAAGTGTGGAAGAAGACTGCAGTATTCTGAAAAATAAGGGGTATAGTTTTTCTGTAAAATGGTTGACAAATCTTGGGAGTATTTCAGTTTTCTGTACATTCAGTTTATATCCTGACATTAGACCAATATTATTAAAGAAATGCACCACATGTGGACGTTTCTGGGTATCTGTGCAGAGAGTGAAATGACTTCCACAAGAGCCATCTTGGAAAGTCCGTATGTTGATTCTAAAGTGAGCAGAGATGCATAAACTGTGTTGTTCTTTGTTATTTAATTTTTGTTATTAAATATTGATTATTTTTATATTTGATTGCATATTTAATGCAGTTCAGTATCAACAAGAAGAAACAAACATGGAGCTGAAAGTTAAATCTTAAAGGGGCACTGTGTCACTTTTCTTGTAGAGCAGCCTGCTGTTTCCATGGAAATACTGCTGCTTTGCCTAGAAATTTCAAAATCATTCTAATTTTTTGAGTAGTATTTTATGATCAATCAAGTCAAATGCAGCACTAAAATCTAACATCACTGCACCCACAAGTCTGTTTGAGTCAATTTCCTCTAACCACTGAAATGCAATCTTTTCCATAATTTTGCTCAGTATATGAAGTAGACTAATTGGTCTGCTATTCTGCCCTGTAAATGTGGCTCTTTTGTCTTTATGTAATGGAATTATTTTTGATTCCTTCCATTTTTCTGGACATATGCAGTGCGATAGGCTTAAATTTGCTAAATGAGTAATGGGAAAAGATAGTGTTTTAGCAACTACACTAATGAGCTTTGAATCCAAATGGTCCATTCCAGAGGCTTTCCCATCTGGTAGGGATGTAAGAGGTTTTTCAATAAATGCTCTGTCAACAGGTTGAAATGCGAAATTACAGTTTTTGTTATTCATAATTTTGTTTATGATTGCATCATATGAGACCAACTGATTTGTACTCATTCCACTCCTTAATTTTTCTATTTTACTGATGAAATAATTGTTAAAGTCATTTGCAATTTGCTGTGGCTTGGTGAGGAAAATCCCCTCATGCTCCACGTAGGATGTAACAGAGTTCTTCCCATTATCTCATTCAATGTGTTCCATAGCTTTTTACTGTCATGTTTTGCTTCACTAATCTTTTCTCGGAAATATTCCCTTTTCTTTTTATTGTTTATTTTAACTACATTGTTTCTTAGAATTCTGTAATGTTCTTTATCCACCCATGTACCAGAATTGTTTGGCTTTATCTCTCGATAACATACGTTTTTTGAAGTTTTCATCCAACCATGGGGCACATCTTTTCCTTATGGTCCTTTTTCTCAGAGGAGCATGCTTATTCACAATTTTCAGTAGTATTTCCATAAATCTATTTAGGGCTGAATCCAGATGACCATCTTCACATACTTTTTTTTTTGTACAAATCATGATTAAAACAACAATAACAATGCATGTTTTATTTTTTTAATTTTTTCAATAAAACACATGTAATAGAAGTACATGATGCCACGTTTGGAGTCGTACAGCAGAAGATTCCAGAGAAACTGGAGTGTTCATGCAGACAAGCAGGTGGTGGAAGTTACATGGTGCACCTTTAATATTGGTTTCAATGGCTCAGCTAAAGAAAACATTTATTGTAAGGAGCATTACTTACAAGAATCACACACATTACTGTCAGGTGCTTTCCGATAAGAACAGACAAGTTTGTGATCCAAAAGCAAAAGTAAAACCAAATCATCCTCAAGAATAGTACCTGCTGTTTACATGTTTATTTACTTATAAAGAATAAAGATCACATTCTTATTTTCTCTAAAGGTGCCTGAGTCATTCTTCTTCTTCTTCTTCTTAATAGTTTTGATGTTGAATAATAATTTGGTATATTTTATATCACACCATTCAAAATGAAAGTTGCACTGTTTTTCAAATGTGAAACCAAAAGCTGGAGAATAAAAGAAGTTTCCTCGCTTCGCTTCAGACCAGAGTGCTCGGGGAAGTGAAGCCGTCAACATGACTCTGCTCTTCACACTGACTTTAGTGTTTGTGGTGAGCAGCCTGAACGCCGCCAATCAAACACCGTGCAGTGAGTACAGCACCTTTACCTTTTATACGTCATCCATTTTGCATCTGTTTTTATTGTTAATCCTAAATGTGTTTCATTAGAAAGTCCACCTCACCTCACAGGAAAGTTTATTGCGGTAAGTTAAGCTTAAAGTTCGTATGACATAGAATAAGACGTCCACTAAAATGTATGGTTGACACTGGTAAAAAAATTTAAAAAATCTTGCCAGCCCTTGTTTGACAATTTTGGCAGATTTTATTCCAGATGCACAGCAGTGATGGGTAGATGCCGTGTGTGTTGTACGTTTCCTGTACTATGTTGACACTGTGTTGGTGCACTCTATTGTGCCATCAAGTGGTCCACAAAAGGCACTGCTTCTTAAATCTATCTGTCTAGTGTCCAGTGAGAACATTTTTCACCCTTATTTGCTCTTAAATTGAAACGATAAATCAGGGACCTGGTGTCACTGAAATTAGACAGAAAGTAGTGCCACTGTCCCAGCCAGTCAAGGCTCTGGTTAAGGTACACTTCATTGTGTATTCTGCATTTGACCCATCCTTCAATGCAGAAGTAATGTTTGATGCCAGTTTAGAACTTTCATGGGAAGTACTTTCTTTTTTGTATTTTTGTCCAGTCCCTGAAGGATGAACAAAATTTTTGGAACTATGAATACAACACAGCCCTGCAACGGATGAGAATCTTTGACACTGCACATCTGACCAATCAATCCTTCACATATGATTATCATCTGCACTTTGGAGAGGTAGGATTAGACCAAACACTATAAAATACTAAGATGAAACACATTCATTGAAGTTCTTGCTCTCTTGTCAGGGTGTGATGTATGAGATCGATGGTCTGTCCTCCACCTGCTCCAAGAGGCCTCTCAGAACACACTACCAGCCCATAGGAATCCCACACGATGCCACTTTTATTGGTGATTGGGTTTATGGCAGTCTGTCTGTCCCCAACGCGGGGCTGAAGATGAACATATGGCAGGGATATACTCTACAAGGAGGTGTGGTGTCTACATATCCCAAATCTAATAGAGTGAAAGTCTTCTGGTGTTTTAAAGTATGTGTTCTCCAGAGGTATACAGCCAGTTTGTGACTGAAGTTGGATGTGTCCCACACAAGACACTCTTCTACACTTTGAATCAAGGAGAGGTGATGATAATGTAAGTTTTCCCTCTACACTAATATAAACCAGAATAGCATATATTATACATATATGGATAATTTATTTATTGTATGTTTGATTTAAAAAGAAAAAGTTATTGGTGACAATGACCATATATGAGCAAATGTTCAGCTGAATGTTGAGTGAATTTGAAGATTAGCTTTGATCACAGATCACACGCTGAAGGTTGGGCTAGAAGGGCGTGTCTGCTTCTGTGTGAGGTGCCTTTGTGCCCGCTCATACTGTAAAACACAACTAGAGGCAATACTGAAGAACTAACTTATAGTATGTAGAACTTATGCTATTTATCACCTCACAACAAGAAGGTCCTGAGTTCAATTCCAGGGCAAGGTTTCTAAAAGCACATATTGTATTTTTATATATATATATATATATATATATATATATATATATATATATATATATATATATATATATATATATATATATATATATATATATATATATATATATCATCAAAATGTTTTAGAACTTCCTGTAAATTCCAACATATTTTTACATTTTTCTTCACAAACTGACTTACTAAACAAGATCTGGTCAGATCTTGAGCAAATTTAACCCCAGTGGCACTGACATATAGGTTTAATGTTATTTTCCTACCCATGGGTTTCAAAATGATGAAAAATTAGTACAGTTTAAAACATCGTCAAAATATTATAGTCCTCAAATTGTTTCAGATAACAAGAGTGCTACATTCATAGGGACAGTCCTGGTTTAGTCCTGGTCTAATCCAGATTTAGTCCCAAATGGGACCAATTTTGAACCCTTGATCTTAGGCTGCTTGTTACGATGAAATGTCACTATGAAGAGGCGGGGCTTGTCAGTTCTGCAGTTTTGAACAATAATGTCATAGGAGCTTTTTTATTACTAAGCCATTATTGCAATGTTGCAGTTTACAATTAACAAAAAGCAAAGTGAGGATCTACTTATGTTACAGTTTAATATTACATACCGGAAAAAAGCACAATATGTCTCCTTTAAAAAGCTTTCATGAAAACAAAGGACTAGATTCCAACCTTATTCAGACCTGTGGCCTTCTGACTGTGTTTAGTTTGAGAATGTTTTTTTATTTCATTTATGGACTGTTGATTGAAGTGTTCCATACCTGCATGGTTTTCCTGTTAAATGTAACATTCTGGGTTTTAACTTTTTCCCTTCCAATACGTTGTTCATGGCAGGAGTGTTCATGTTTCACGATGTGTTCACTCCATGTTCCTCTGTGTTCTTAGGTTTGAGAACAGCACAGTGCACATGACGACCCCAGGTGACCTCAGCCCTCCGCACTTTTGTCCGGATGAGAACGCGCCGCCTAAAGGGACGCCGGTGGATTTAATACGTTTGTTCTCCGAGAACAAAGCAAGCAACCTAAGAAGAGCTTTCGCCAAACTGAAAAACATCTATCTGAATAATTATTCTTTCGTGTAAATGCTCACGATGACTGCTGTTTCTTCAGTTCCAAAAATGATGGCCATAATTTGGTGTTTTGGGTCTCAGCAGAATGAGCCTCACATGACTCTGGTGGATTGCCAGTTCCTACCTGTAAATCCACACCAGAGTGCAGCCAATCACGAGTCAGGGCCAGTGCAGCCTGTGTGAGAGCGCAGCATGCACACGGTTCCTTTAATGTTCCCGGTTCAACTGCACGACACAACAAACTCACTCAAATGTAGTCAACATGATTGTATATAAGACTCTCTGCAGTTTGACCAGTTTGTTGGAGCTTATAATGTGACTTCCTGGTTGGACATGTGTAGATAATGTGACATAGCTAACTGTAAAGCCACATAAATTACACAATAGTCATGTTGTTTAAATAATAATGCCTGATAACACCTTTATCTTGTTAAAATATTGTTTAAACTGTGTGTGGAGCGATTAAATCATCTCGTTTTGGATGGAACGTTGCTCATTGATGACATCACAGGAAGATGCTGTTAAAGAACTCAGCTCCTCTTCATGTCATTTTCAACTTCTTTTTTTCCTTTTTCTTGACAAACTGCTGTTTACTGGTGTAAAACTGTAATAAATATTTATTAGAGGGACTATCTAACCAAGTCATAATTACAAAAAACATGAGAACCTGTCATATGCACTAGAAAAATAATTTCTAGATATTTAAGATTTTATTTTTTCAGGATATTTATCTTAATTTCTGACATTTTGACTATTACATTTAATTATTTCTTGATAGAACTATGTTTCTTTACTTGTTTCAAACCATTTGACTTGTTCCAATGCGTTACTTCTTACTTCAAGCCAAATTACCTGCAAATGGGTTAAAATCATTTTACTTACCCCATTGGCAACTTAATTTTCTTATTTTAAGATGAATTATAGCCTGATCTGTCAGAAATACCCTGAAACCAGAGACATTTTCTCTGTTACAAAAGCAATTAAATATCATTGAGTCCAAACTTCTCAAATCCAGATAAAAATGATAAATTCACTAATCTTAAACTAGGTTAGATATTTATTTTTTGTTCTGTGCACTTTAACGGCTTGTCCCCATGGCATAAAACATATCTATCTCTACGGAAAATGTTCAGAGCTGTCTTTTTAATTTTCTATTTTCATGGAAGGTTACGCTACGATGCTTTAGGTCCCTCAATCTCCTGCTCCAGAGGCTCAGGAAGAACTTAGACTCAGAGTATAGACTTTATAATGTATCTTTGGACGGGTAAACGGGTACATTTTGATTGCTTTACTGCTTGCATTGTTTTTCATTGTTACTGTTGTATTTATGGATTGTATTCATCTTCATTCATTAGTTAATTTATTTTATTCATCCATCTTTAATGTTTATTTTAAATCTCTGTATGTCTTAAAAGGTTGGTGGCCCTCCATAATGTAAGATTCTACATTTGTGGTTTTATATTCTGAATATTTATTTTTTTAAGACAGTGAATCATAGAGTCATATTCATTTCAGCTTGCTGTGTCTAGACCCTTCAGGAGTGACACATGCACCAGGATGCACATGCAGCCTCGTGTTTTTCACTCTATCAAGTCATTTTGATGAAGCAGCAAACAAAAAAACTGTAATTTTGTCATTTGTACAGAGCAAACACGTTGTTATTTATATTTACATGTTCATTACATTTGCCGACAAATGAGAACTGTCAACGTCAAACTTCATCTTCAAGCTTCTAAAGTTAACCTATGACGACAAAACACAAATGTAATCGTCAATCTGTTGTCACCCGCTGTGTTTATGGTGCATTATTGTCCAGAATACGGCAGATTTAAGAAATGTTTATTACGAGGTCATTAGCATGTATTCTATTTTTGGTGCTAATCGCTAACGTAGCAAACTATATAAAACACTTCTACATGTGGTAATGTACTCCTCTGAGGCCCTGGTGTTACTCAAGTGTTCTCGAGTGGTTGTCAGTCGCCAAAACAGCACTGGTTATTCACAGTTCGTGATGTTTGGAGGATAACGCTAGTCTCCCATTGAAAATGCATTATAGCTAAAACATGGAAAAGTACAAGGCTAATGGAACATGCTAGTCCAGAATGATCACCTTATTCCGCCCGATTTTTGCCTCTTTTTGCCTCATTTTGCCAGATCCTCGTACTACTCTTGTGGTAAATACACTTCTACTTTTACGAGAACACCGTTCATGTAATAGGCAAACAAGGGAAAGTTTTGCTGCTAAATATTATATAAAGTAGATAAAGTAGATTTATTAGACTCTTGGTCAATTATCCCTGTGTTGTTCCAGTCTATAAATTGATCTTGCCAATGATTTGTCTAAATGTTTAATGCAATCGTGCAACAACAAGTCAGCAGCACTCCAATTTTCTGGGGCCTGAAAATTGCTTTTTAGTCCGTGTAGAACTTATTTCCTGTTGAGCTCATCTGCCCCGTGTAAACTGCAACGGAAACAAGATGGCGTGAATAGCCGTTAGCGTTAGCTCACAAAACTTTTAAGTGTCAGCCGGTACTAACCCATCGACCACATTTACGAGAGGTCAAAGCCTCGTTAAAAGTCATTGATGAGTGTGTAAACCTTTTGGTATTTTATTTTAGATAATAATTAGCGTGTAAAACTGTCATCTGAGGTGTCAAATCTCACCTTAACTGACTTTAAGTTGAGATTTCTGAATTTCTGCACTTCTGATGAGCATCTGGTGACCACCGAACATCCTCTTTTACATGTGACCGGTGAAAAGAACAGGGAAATGACATAAATAACATGAAATAAAACATTTGTATACTTTAATATGAGGATCAGCTTCTCCATTCGTTTGTGAAAGAGCATTCGATTTCGAAGTCTGAGTAGCGTCGGCTAGCAAAGTGGTTGTGTCTGAGCAACGGGCAGAGACAGAGAATTTCACTTATCAATGTCTATGAAAGAACCATTAGAAACAGGCCTCAGAATGTGATGCTCCATTCCAGTTGTCAACAACAACAGAAGCACAACACCATCGCTGATATTTACATTCAAACGTGGGTAACTACAGTAACATTTCAAGGGCAACAATTTAAACATCGACTGGGGAGGATTCATTTGACAGCAGCTCTACAAGTTTAACGTTAGTCCTTGATTATCTCGTAAACATGAAAGTTCGGGCCATCAAAGAAATCCTACAGACGACCAAAGACGAGCTGGAGAAGGCCAAATCCTTGAATGCACAGCTGCAAGAAGGTCTCGCAAAGGAGATGGACGAGAAGGAAGCCTTAAAGCGGGAGATGGAGGAGATGCACCAGAGCAACCAGGCCGAAAGGGAAAAGCTGCTGCAACAAACAGAGGAGATCCAACGGAAAGCAGCCCATGAAATCAGCAAGTACACGGGGCACTTCATAAGCTCGATGGTCGGCACCAAAGAGCTGCTGAAGAAAGCCGCGGCGCAACTTGGCGACTGCCGACAGATAAACGTGAAACTGCAGGCGGAGATGCAAATGTTAAGAGAAGTAGAGGGGCAACTGAAGACCATGGAGGAGGTCAACGAGGCACTGCAAGAGAACCTGCACGAAAAGTTCTCATACATTTTAAGCGTGGAAGACGAAAACGAGAAGCTCAAGCGGGACATCGACGAGCTGAACGACGAGGTCAAGAAATCGCATGAGCTGAAAGAACAGAACAGAAAGCTGGTGAACGAAGCGGAAGAGCAGAGGTTGGAGTTAGCCGCGAGGAAGGAAGAGCTCGAACGTTTGGAGCGGCGACGGGAACAAGTGCGAGGGCGGTTGGTAACGATGGCCAAGACGCTGAAGATGCAGACCAGCCGGAATGTCAGGCTGCGTGAAAAGATGGAGCGGATGGAAAAGGAGGTCAAGAGGTTGGGTCATGTGATCGAAAATCTGAAGAAGCCCAAGCGCGAGGGAGAGAAGGGTAGAAAGTGGTACCACAGGATGTTCTGCCGCAGCCCCAATCCAACTCCAAAATAAACGAGTATTGGCAAACCTCTGAAAAAATAAGTCTATTATATTTTGATATGAAAATGGAGAAACAAAGGTTGGTTACTTGGATTCGAAAGATTAATCTTGATTTGAGTAGTGTAAAGATTAGGTTTGGTTTATGGGGTTACTATTTGGTTTGATGTGTTGGCAGTAAATCACACAAGAATAGTTTAGCTAGCTAACAAGAATAAAAAGAATGGCTGGGGTCTGTTTCAACAAACATATGGGTTACAAATGTTCAGAACTGTTCAAAACATTGGCAGCCGTCGGACTGTTCCCTAGATATTGCCAAAGTAAAAGGGTACATGTGTAAAATAGGTTAAAAATAACCCCTCAAATCGTGACCAAAGTACTTTCAGTCCAGGTCAAAACTGTATTGGAGTAGAAAGTACAGATGTCAAATGTTGTTAAAAGTTAAAAAAAAAAAAAATCCGCTGTAAAATGTATTTAAAGTCTGCATGACAGGTTCTCATGTTACTCTAATTATAACTTAGTTTGGTGGGAGGGCAACTGCAGTAAATATTCATCATAGTTTAACGTTTGTGAAGCTGCAGTTTGTGAAGAAATTTTGAAAAATAACAAGTTAAAATTACAGGAAGAGGTGCTGAGTTCTAAAACGGAATCCCTCTATGATGTCACCAAAAACAGAGAGAATTTACAGGCCACTGGCACATTCTTTTGACAGTTTAAACGGTCATTCAACAAAATAAAGGTGTTATCGGGTATACTTTGTCAAATCATAACTATTGTGTAATCTATATGGATTTTGGCCCTTATTTTCAAAATGGTTGCTAGGTAACAGTTGCAGAATTACCTCGATGTCAAATGCTGCTCGTGTTCAGCCAGGAAGTAACATTATAAACATTTAAAAAACTGTCGAACTGGTGACCAATGGGAAAAATGTTTAGTAAAATCTTAAATATAATCATCTTCACTATGTTTTAGTCAAATGTGTCGTCTAAGCTGCCATATAGACTCACAGTATGTAACTTTCTGGAGGTTGAAAGTCACCTGTATAATTCCATGGAAGCAGAACAACATTTCCATGGAAACAAGCAGAAGAAGGCTCCTCCAGACCAAGTACGAGTCAGGTTTGCGGAGATGCAAGCCCGCACACAGTAAAGACATAAGTTTTTATACATTTTTAATCCAGTTAAACCATCCAAAAATGATTTTAAAAAGCAAAAACATGCATGCTTTTGTTTCAGTCAAATATTTTGTGCAAAAAGTTACATATTGTACCTTTAAGCAGGGGTGTTGGAAAGCCTTTAAGTAACAGATAAATATTAGTTAAATTAGAGTACTTTTATTTTTCTGTATTCATTTCAACCACTGGTATTTGTAAATGGTGTAAATTTCGATTTAGAAAAGAGAAACTTGTCAGGAACCATGCCATGTAAAGAGGAACATTCTTACGTCTCGACCTAAACTATAACATAAAATTTAAACTCTTCAACTGACAGTAATGGACACGTGTAATAGAAGTTTTACACCAGATGCCCGTCCTTTTTTGAGATTTCTTTACGTGTGAAAACTACGGCATGTGAGCTATTGGAGTGTAACTGTTTGGACACCAGGGGGCAGTGTAGGCTCAACATGTTTCCACAGATGGTTCGTGTTTGAGGTTAAAGTTATAGTAGATTTTATAGATTCATTTATTAAGTATTAAAAAAGCTGCAAAAAAATTAAAGATTTAGTATTTTGCCACATAATGTATTAGTATCGTTTTGAAAGAATATGAAAGAATATGAAACACTTGTCTTTTTTAATACTGTGATTCTTTTTGTAAGTATATACAGAATTCAACTAAACGTGAATTTGAGCAATGCAGGTACAATTACCGTGGGAAAGCTTGCTCAAGGGAGATGCTCTTTGATAATACTTTCTTTTCACTTTCAGTCCCTGACCCACTTGGGGAAAGTCCCAAACAATTGGCGAGAAAACTACTGACGTGCATGAATGCAGGCCGATATGACAGGTTTCAGTGCAGGCGAGAAGATGCTATCGGTGATGCACATCAGGTGATGTCATCGCAAACAGAGTGTAAACAAACATGGAGGAGCTGTGTTGCATGACCAAGAATTGAACCAGGTCTAATGATTTTTTTCCCACACAAATTCAAACTATGAAGGTGGAGCCCAAAATTTTGCAAAATTAATTGACCAGTTCAGCAAATTTGTAGGTTTAAAGGGCCTGTACCTGATTTTGAACCGTGAGACAGGAACATGTTTTTGTTGAACCATTAGCCCCGCCCACATAGTCCATTCTTTCACGCAATATTGCACCATGACTGTGAAACACCTCCGTGAATTTGACCCCAGATCAAACGCACATCCACGCAAAAATTATATCAATCTTCAGTTTTCGAGATAATAACGATTCTTTTACAGGTCAAATTAGGGTGATCCAGCCCCCCAGGAAGCTTAAAAATGCACTAAAATGGCCTGAAATGTTGTCAATCGTTAGAATCAGAAACAGAAATATGGGGCCAAATTCCTGCCAAAACATTGTAAAAGCGTCATACATAGTTTCGCAAGCGTAACAGTACTTGTAAATATAATTTGTGTTTTGCAAATACATACTGAAACGGTTTATTGCCATTGTCAGTGATCAAAATTCCCAAACATAGGAACTTGCTTTGGCGTAAGGTGCAACATAAAACAATGAATAAAATATAATAAAATATATAAAGGAGACATGCATAAGATTAAGAATAAAATAAAATAAAATAGACTAAGACTATATACATACAGAAATGTTAGTGCCTTGTTTGTGTAGTTTTGTGCTGTGCATAATTTAGTTTGTGCTGTCACATTTAAAAAACATATATTTATAATATAAGTTAGACAATAGTACCAGGCTAATGGAACGCAGCATTTTGTTACTGGGAGCATATATAGAGCTCTCCAGTGACGTCCACCTCTTGGTTCCTCAAGTTCGTTTTCCTTTTATTTTTAAAAAAAAAAAAAAGAAAGAAAAAATGTTTTCTGAACTATAAATCAAAAAGTTATTAAAACATTTTGCTGAGATTTAAGTTTTACATGGGTTTTTTGAGCTGAAAGGAATGAATAAAAATGAATAAATGAAAAATTTATGAGAAATTAACTTCTGGAACCGCTGCAAACTTTGAAGTGGGCGGGATTGTTGACTTTCCAATGCAGCGCTCCAAGCAATAAATCAATGTTCATTATTTACATCTCTTTATTCTTTTTCTTGCTGAAATGTTAAGATGTGATCAAACTATGTGAGTATAGCATAAAATAGGCCAGCAGTAAAATGAGATACCGCATGTATTTATTAGATTTTTTTTTTACAAAATAATACCATGTTTATAAAATACATAAAGTATGCATGGATAAAAATACAAATATCATATACATATATACATAAGGTGCACTATGTAACATTTCTGTAGGGCTTGTCACCATTACAACAGTGTTTTTCTTGTCAAAAATACTTATCATCATATAATTTTCTCTCGATGAACGTATGGGTATTCACAATAATAACGCTTTTAAATATCCTCTAATCATACTGAAGAAATAATAACAATTTCCTCATCATTGGTTTACAAACAAAAACAATACTATGTTGAAAAGAGCTCCAAATACTTCCACTGAGTTCCATAATTGCACAAAATACATATAAAAAGAATAAATATGCACAAACACATTTTAAATTAAGTTGTAAAATAAAAACCCAAAAAGTATAAAACATGAGCAAGTGCAACAGGTCTTTTAGAAGTTAAACTGAAGGGCAGCAGTGAGTCCTGCATTAACCTGCAAAAAACACAGCTCTGAGTAAACCAGAGGGAGTGGGATTGAGGTCATAATTCATTTGTCTGTGAAGGAACATTCCACGTATGTCCAGTTAGCATCAGCAATTGATTGAGTCTGAGCAAGAGAAAAAGACTTAAGTGTTTATGAACATCTATGATTCAAAAGATATATTATTTTATTTTAAATTGTAAATCCCCACGACAACAATCTTAATTTCCCATCATTGTGAAGCCCATACCGTAGATTGGATATAAAAAAAATGTGCTGTATAAATTCAAGTCCATGAATAAAATAAAATAGCATGTATCAACCACAACTGTGTTTTTTAAAAGGACTTTCTTCTAAGTCTAAGTTGGTCTTTAATGTTCAGAGGCCTATATCTCAAAGAGTAGTGATAGTGACGTGTCGTATTGACAGGACAGATGGCGTTTGTCCTGTCTGGACTGTGTTGTCTGAGTGACCCCTCATTTTGGGCGGGGCTTAAGTTACCTGTTAGCGAAGGCTTGTCTGAATTTTCGGCTATTGTATGGACTGATGGGATGTTAATGTGAGGAACTGGAACTGGATACACAATGGGGGATGTGCGATGCGCCATTGCCCTCATTCTATTAAAAAACCTCTCCATCGTGTCCGTATCCGGCCCCCATATCGCTTCGTAACACTTTGGCAAGAAATGACAAAAGATAATGCCATAATTGGAAACGAGGATGGCAGAGGCCTGGACTACTGTTCTCTCTTCCTTATTGGTGATATAGACTGGGACGAAGCACACCCATACAAACAAGTACATTAGCATGCTAAAGATAATGTAGCCCGTTTCGCTGAACTGCTGAGGAACCTTTCTTCCCTTAAATGCCAAGAGGAATCCAATGAGTGCTAAAAAGGCGATGTAGCTTAGCATGATTCCGAACCCGATGTAAGTGGTTCCCTCGTGACACTGGATGATTTTCTTCAAATTGAGAGGAGAGGGTGCCGTCGGGTCGATATCGGGAGAGTCGAAGATGAGCCAAAGACAGCAGATGACTCCTTGGAGAACTGTTAAGACGATGATGATGGCAGCTGGCTGGTAGAGCTTGTTCAGTCTGCGATGTAGCAGTTGTCCAAAAGGCAGGAAGGCCAGGAAAGTGCGATAGGCTTTGACAAGGACACAGGAGACGCACATGGTGAAGCCCAAGGCGTACATGACCTGGCGGGCTCTGCACAGGTGGATATTGGGCTTCCCCATAAAACAGATGGCACTTGCGAAGCTAACGGACAAACCGGCTATCATGACAGTGGAGATTGAGACCTCTGCTCTTTTCATTGCTGAGGAGTTTCTGTAGATCCAAATAAGAATCAAGATAATCAGCAAGAGCAGGTAGCCAAGCCCTGTGGCTGCCATAATTGCGATGGGATGAGCAGCGTTCCATTCCAGGTATGACTCCCACCTAGGGACACATCGGTCCTCGCCTTTGAGACACCAAGTATCGTTTGGACAAATTTTGCAGTCTTCTTGGTCTGTTTTTGGAAAAGTCAGTAAATTGCTATGAAACCCTTTGCACAAATTGTGGGGTCATCCAAATTGTGTATATGGTGTAGTGGAAAACTTACCCCAGCCGTCTGTGTAGCTGCCCGCCTCACACTGAACACATGTGTAACAACAGGAGACGTTAAGGATCTTCTTGAAATATCCAGGTGGACATCGCTCTGAGCATCTGCAAACGGGCACCTACATCAAAGGAATGAAACGGTGTGTGATAACTGTCTCCCTAGTCCAGGAGGTGACCACTCAATAATATAAATGCTCTGCTTACTGTGTCATTGCTTGTTGAAAGCCAGAGTAATTTAGTTTGATCTACTTTGATTAATTCATCAAGTGCATGGTATCTTCCAATTTTAGTAAATTTCCGGCGATGACCATCTTTTGACCACATTAGGAGATCATAGCCATTCAAAGAATCACCATTCTGATCGAAGTAGAATGTCTGGTTTTCATAATCAAAATGGATCCTTTTAAGTTCCTCCAAAAGCTTGAAAATATAAAGAGCAAAAGTTTAAACATAGTCATGTATAAAGAATGAGAAACAATAGGTCATGTTTTTACCTTCCATGGTGGGAAGTCTGTTTGTCCTGTGCATGAAGAACTGTTGCACTGCAGTATCTTTTTCAGAGCATGAGCTACAGCCCAGACAGCCCCTCTTTCTAGAAAGGATTCTCCGGTGTCCAGAGTCTGCACAATGTAGTCATCATTCTGGGCCTGTGGGTCACTGGACTCACAGGCTTTAGGAGACTTCAATTTGAGAAGTTCAGGGGAGGGGCAGTATGAGGGAGGGTTGTCTTGGAAACATTCAGGGGTGCAGTTGAATCGAAGGTTCTTGTACTCTTCTATGAAGTGATTGTACCCTCCAAGAGGCGCACTCAGATTTCTCAGATAATTGTCAAATGATTCACTCTTACCTGCAATAAACATAAAACCCAAAATGTCCCCAACATTGTTGATGCCTTCCATTTGAGCCACGTGCCCATTTACAGCCCAGCTGTCACTGGCTATCCAGATCTTCTGAGTGTTTGTCTTGAGCATCTCTTTAAAGATGGCCTTCACCTGGTCTGCTTTAAGAATGAGTAAGACCACTTGGGCAGTGGAGGAGCGGATCTGTCTGGCCACCCTCTGAACCTCTGCTGCATTGTCTTGAGAATCAAAATGAAAGGGAAGCAGTTCCTGGTAAGCTACACACACGTTGGCTCTTTGTGCATCTCGGAGAAAGCTCTGCAAAGCTGCTTTGCCATAATCATCGTCTCGGTAGACCAAACCCACCCAGTTCCAGCTGAAGTGAGCCATGAGTTGTGTCAGGGCTCTGGTTTGGTGCACATCACTGGGGATAGTGCGCAGGAACACTGGGTACCTCAGTTTATCACTCAGCGCTGGGGAGGAGGATGTGCTGCTCAGCTGAGGGGAAACATCTTATTCATAAGATTAAGGTGACAACAAATACATTAAAATACAATCTGACCAAGCCTTACCATAGGGATCATGTAGACACTGAGAAGTTTGGCCACAGATATGGATTCCTCGGAGTACCTTGCCCCTAACACAGCCTTCACTGGAGGCTTGTAGTCAGTGTAGTCGCACTGCACGTCCAGAGTGTTGTTATGGGCTAGCATCAGCTCCACATTGTGCAGGGCTTTGCTCGGGTGGCTACAGGTGTCACACATCATGTACCCAAGACGAATCCCTGGGAGGATTCCTGCCGCATTCACCTCCTCAATAGCATGGATCGTTGCCAAGGACCGCGCAAAAGGCACTAGGTCAAAACTGAAAAGGCAAGAACATCAGTCTCGGTCCACTAACTACTATGTCAACAACAGAGTACTAGCATACTGGTGCAGTGTTGTAGTTGGCAGGGATCAGGTCATGACACATGTCTCAAGATATTATCACATAGTTGAAAATTGGTACTTCCGTGATTGTTTATTGAAAACATGCCACTTAAACCTTGAATGGGAGACAAATCTGGTTTGTAAATGGGACAAAACATAATAAACTTGAGGTACATTGTTAGGGCTATAGTAATATCACACAACGTTCTTGTAACGTGACCCAGACATGCACTCTCAAATATTTGAGCTATTTACTGGAAATATTCAATGAAAAGTATTTTTGACATGATTACAATTTCCTTCTACTATTGTCTGACGATCATTTGGCTTTCTTCTAGTAATTTCCAAGGTACATAACTCTAATCATTCCAGCAGATTTTTCTTTAAAAAGTCCGATGCAGTTTTGGCCTCTGCAGTCTGATTTACTCTCATTAGTGGTAAAAAGCTCTGAACAAAGGGACATCAGATTTCAAAAGTCACTTATGTATTTTTGGTAAATATAAATAGGAGGACAAACATACGGTAGATTTGTGTAGATTTAGAAAGAAAATCAGATGGTTTAAAAAAGGAAATAAATGGAGAAAATAATTCAAGGGTCCTGCAGAATATATAAATAGATATAAATATGAATAGTACATGTTTTTCTCATGCTTTTCAATGAATGCATTTCTATGCAACATTTGTCATACATCATGTCTTTAGTAAAAAGTATGATGCTATGAACGACTGCAGCATTCATGCTTTGATGATATAGGACTCATATAACAAAGTTTTTTTGTTTGTTTTTGTATTGCAAGAGCCCCTTTAACAATGCCTGAGGTTGAGGCTGCAGTGGTTAGAGACTTATCGGTTTGGACCAGTTAGATTGTCAGCCTCGGTTTGCCCCAGGGCAGCTGTGGCTACAGAAGAAGAGTGTCATCATCAGGTGTAAAGTGAATGAAGAATCGTAGAAAGGGTTTCAGAGGTTGTCATCCGGACGCGGTTTAAAGATCGAGACGTTTCGACTTTTATCCCAAAGTCATTGTCAATCAGAGAGCTGGTATGGGAACTTGGGCTTATATGCTACTCTGTACTGGTACTGGGAGGACTCTAGCAGGACTCCCAGTACGTCTCGATCTTTAAACAGCGTCCGGATGACAACCTCTGAAACCCTTTCTACGATGGACCACACCTGGACGAATGAGGGTTTACATCGATGAATGAAGAATGCAATAATACAGCGCAATGTTTAGTGTCTCTGAGTATCCAAAAAGCACAACATAAACCAAATAGATTTATTTTAATGATTGATGTATGTTTGTGTGTATTTTTTCTGGTGTTGATTTTGTGCTGCATCTTGGCCAAACAGTCATGAAAATTGAAATTTGAAACTAATTTATGCACCATAACAATAGCATCAATATTTTATCTTGAAATTTTGATCATCAAAATAGTTTACTTCATCAGCCAGAACAAAGTATTGCCTTGCCCTCTCGTAGATTGTAAATGTAAAATAATCACATATCGTAAAAGATTCAATCTCAGATCTCTATAAAGCAGCACACTCACTCTAAACATTGGTAGTTCTCCGGTCTGGTTCGTGTGGCGAGGTTCTTGATGGAGCCGTGACTGGGGAGCATCAGTCCCACCATGACATCCCCGTCGACTCTGGCCCCACACACGTGGTCCCTCCCGGGGCCCACATCACAGCAGGACACCAAGGCTGGGAGGCATGTTGCCACCACCAGGAGAGTCCAGAGCACAGGCATTCTGACAGCAGCATGGGCCCAAAGCAGGGTGTCAGCACCTTTAAACCTGCGTGCCAGTGGGAAGGCGCTGTGTGCAAACCCGTCTGTCAGCTAAAACGAAACCCTGCCAGATCGCTTTGAGTTACTGTCACACTACAGGCATTCCCCTTTTGTCCTGGAGGGTGTCTGGTATTCAGTGTGTTCATGGAAGTGTTTAAGTCCCAGATGATTAGCTATGCACATGTGATAATCTAAAAGCAACTTCTGCATTGTACTTTTTGAATGTTAAACCAAGGGAATTACGGGCAGGTACATATGAGGGAATTAAGGACCTGAAAAATGGGATGATAATCTTGCATAATATTATTTGGACAACTCTGATTCACTGTTTATTGGTTTAATACTTATTGGTATAATCACTAAGGACATTTTGTTCAAAAGTGCAGCAGTGTTGACAGATGTTGCAAATAAAGACTAATGCAGATGTTTACCTCAACATTTTTCTGTCAGAATCAGAATCGGGGTTTATTGCCATTGTCAGTCGATCAAAATTCACAACTATAGGAACTTGCTTTGGCGTAAGGTGCAACATGAAACAATGAATAAAATATTAGCAAAATATAAAAAAGGGCATGCATAAGATGAAGAATAAAATCAAATAGACTTAGACTATATACATAAATGTACAAGTTGGCCAGACAGCAGTGCAAATAGATAGCTGCTTTTATTATATTTTTGGTGGCAGGTGTTATAAAGTGTTCATGAGTCCAACGGCAGAGGGACAGAAACTGTTCTTGTGGCGGGAGGTTCTGATCCGGATGGACCGTAGCCTCCTGCCCGAGGGGAGGGGCTCAAATAGTCCATGTCCAGGTGAGAAGGGTCAGCTGTGACTCATCTCCGAGTCCTGGAGACGCACAGGTCCTGGAGACCCTAGCTGTGGCTCCAGCGTACCACACAGTGATGGAGGAGGTGAGGATGGACCACACAGTGATGGAGGAGGTGAGGATGGACCACACAGTGATGGAGGAGGTGAGGATGGACCACACAGTGATGGAGGAGGTGAGGATGGACCACACAGTGATGGAGGAGGTGAGGATGGACCACACAGTGATGGAGGAGGTGAGGATGGACCACACAGTGATGGAGGAGGTGAGGATGGACCACACGGTGATGGAGGAGGTGAGGATGGACCACACAGTGATGGAGGAGGTGAGGATGGACCACACAGTGATGGAGGAGGTGAGGATGGACCACACAGTGATGGAGGAGGTGAGGATGGACCACACGGTGATGGAGGAGGTGATGGAGGAGGTGAGGATGGACCACACAGTGATGGAGGAGGTGAGGATGGACAACACAGTGATGGAGGAGGTGAGGATGGACCACACAGTGATGGAGGAGGTGAGGATGGACCACACGGTGATGGAGGAGGTGAGGATGGACCACACGGTGATGGAGGAGGTGATGGAGGAGGTGAGGATGGACCACACGGTGATGGAGGAGGTGAGGATGGACCACACGGTGATGGAGGAGGTGAGGATGGACCACACAGTGATGGAGGAGGTGAGGATGGACCACACGGTGATGGAGAAGGTGAGGATGGACCACACGGTGGTCTGAATTTTATCTTAATCAAATTTATTTTAAAAGTTGCAACTTTGTTTATTGACTAAATACATGCTCAAAGTTAAATGGTTTCATGCATGTAAACATTTACTTTACCCAGAACTACTAGGAATTGAGTGCCTATGCATAGGCAGTCACTATTTGTTCTTGTATTTTCCTGTTTTTCGGCACGTTTCACAGGCCACAGTTTTTAAATTCTTTTCATTTTTTTTTTGAGTGACTGCCTATGCATAGGCAGTCACTATTTGTTCTTGTATTTTCCGGTTTTTCGGCACGTTTCACAGGCCACAGTTTTGAAATTCTTTGAATTTTTTTTTGCATTTTTCAATACTTCTTAGCCTTCTAATGTCTGCTATTACTTTTGGTACATGTACCTTTTGTAGTTTTTTCATAATTTGCCGAGCAATTTTTCCCTATCTTTTACAGTGGGAGCCTTTCTATTGGTCCTCTACAGGAAAGTTTGGTGTTTAAACTGTTTTTTGCGGGCGCATGGTGGCAAAGCGGCTAGAGCTTCTGCCTCCCAATAAGGAGGTCGTGGGTTCGAATCCCTGACCAGACCAACATCACACAAATTCAATTGCGCAGTCACTCGCAATAGCTTCAGCTATTGCAACAGCATCTAGTTGTTCAGAATCAGAATCAGAATCAGAAATTGTTTATTGCCATTGTCAGTGTAATTCACAAACGTAGGAACTTGCTTCGGCGTAGGTGCAACATAAAGCAAAGGATAAAATATAAAAATATATAAAAAGGCATGCATAAAATTAAGAATAAAATAGACTAAGATAGACTATATACAGAATGTACAGTTGGCAGATAGTGCAATGTGCAAATGAGTAGTGCAAATAGATTGTTCTTAAATAGTATTATTGTTGAAGTGACAGGTGTTACAAAGTGTTCATGAGTCCAACGGCAGAGGGAAAGAAACTGTTCTTGTGGCGGGAGGTTCTGGTCCGATGGACCGTAGCCTCCTGCCCGAGGGAGTGGCTCAAATAGTCCGTGTCCAGGGTGAGAAGGGTCAGCTGTGATCCGACCTGCTCGTCCCCGAGTCCTGGAGACGTACAGGTCCTGGACAGATGGAAGGCTGCAGCCGATCACCTTCTCAGCAGAGCGCACAATGCGCTGTAGTCTCTGTTTGTCCCTGGCTGTGGCTCCAGCGCACACACGGTGATGGAGGAGGTGAGGATGGACTCGATGATGGCCGTGTAGAACTGCACCATCATCTGCGCCAGGTAGCTTGGCTTTCCTCAGCTGCCGCAGGAAGTACATCCTCTGCTGGGCCTTCTTGATGATGGAGCTGATGGTCGGCTCCCACTTGAGGTCCTGAGTGATGGTGGTGCCAAGGAAGCGGAAAGAGTCTACGGTGGTGATGGGAGAGTCTGTCAGGGCGAGGGGGGGCTGAGACTTTCCTGAAGTCCACGATCATCTCCACTGTCTTCTGGGCGTTGAGCTCCAGGTTGTTGGTGCTGCACCAGGACACCAGCCGATCCACCTCCCTCCTGTAGACAGACTCATCGCCGTCCGAGATGAGTCCGATGAGGGTGGTGTCGTCTGCAAACTTGATCAGTTTTACAGAGTCGTGGCTGGAGTTGCAGCAGTTGGTGTACAGGGAGAAGAGCAGAGGAGAAAGTACACAGCCCTGTGGAGTTCCTGTGTTGATAGTCCGAGTCTCTGAGACATTCTTCCCCAGCCGCACGCACTGCCTCCGGTCCGTCAGGAAGTCAGTGATCCACCTGCAGATGGAGTCAGGCACGTGGAGCTGAGAGAGCTTGTCCTGGAGCAGAGCAGGGATGATGGTGTTGAATGCAGAGCTGAAGTCCACAAACAGGACCCTGGCGTAGGTTCCCGGGAGTCCAGATGCTTCAGGATGAAGTGGAGGGCCAGGCTGATGGCGTCGTCTACAGATCTGTTGGCTCTGTAGGCGAACTGCAGTGGGTCCAGGGCGGAGGAGGTGAAGGACTTGAGATGGGGCAGGACCAGGCGCTCAAAGGACTTCATGACGACAGGCGTCAGCGCCACAGGCCTGAAGTCATTAAGTCCAGTGATCCGGGGCTTCTTGGGAACAGGGACGATGATGGACGACTTGAAGCAGGCTGGGACATGGCATGACTCCAGGGAGGTGTTAAAAATGTCTGTGAAGACAGGAGTCAGCTCGTCCGCACAGTGTCTCAGGGTGGCGGGGGAGACACCGTCTGGTCCAGCAGCTTTCCGGGGGTTGGACTTCCGAAACTGTTTCCTTACATTGTCCCTGTGTAGTGAAAGGCCAGTGGGGAGGTGGGGGACCCGGGGTGTGATTGGCAGAAATGTCTATTGTAGTGAGATAGGTGGGGAGGGGTTGAGATTTGAATCGTGAATAGAAGAAGGCGAGATGTTCAGCGAGTTTCTGGTCGTCAGCAGCATGGGGGGCTTTGGGCTTGTAGTTGGTGATCTGCCTAAGTCCCCTCCAAACCGCCGAGGCGTTGTTAGCAGAGAAAGACTGCTTTAGGCGCGTGTTGTACAGAGATCTAGCTCTTGACACCTCCCTGCTAAATCTGTACTTAGCACCTTTGTAACTCTCTCTGTCCCCTGCTCTGAAAGCTGCCTCCTTCTGCTGCCTGAGCTGCCTCAGTTTGGGTGTGAACCAGGGCTTGTCATTGTTATAAATCACCCTGGTGCGTGTGGGGATGATACTGTCCTCACAGAACTGGATGTATGACGTCACAGTGTCCGGGTACTCATCCAAACCATCCGGGGCAGGTTTGAACACATCCCAGTCTGTAATGTCCAAACACGCCACAGAGTTCCGCCACTGCCTCGCTGGTCCACTTCTTAGAAGTCCTCACTACAGGTTTGGAGAGCTTCAGCCTCTGTCTGTACGTGGGGATCAGGTGGATCATGGCGTGATCTGAGAGCCCTTGGGCAGCGAGGAACCGCGGAAGGACCCACTCACTGTAGTGTAACAGTGATCCAGCGTGTTCTGCTCTCTGGTCGGGCATTTAATAAACTGTCTGTACTTTGGTAGTTCCTGGCTGAGATTACCCTTGTTAAAATCCCCGAGGATGATCAACAAGGAGTCCGGGAAGTCCTGCTCCGTATTCAAAACCCGCTCCGCTAACACGCGCTGTGCCTCGTAATGCGTTCGCGCATGGCGGGATGTAAACAGCGGCGAGAATGAATGAAGCGAACTCACGTGGAGAGTAGAATGGTTTACAGTTAATGAAGAGATATTCCAGATCAGGAGAGCAGAGTTTGGAGATCACAGTCACATCGGAGCACCAAGCGTTGTTGATGAAGAAACAGACTCCACCGCCTTTTGTTTTTCCCCCGGAGAGATCCCTTTGTCTGTCGGCGCGGAGGAGCTGGAATCCCTCCAAATGGAGCGCGCAGTCCGGGATCGACTCGCTGAGCCACGTCTCCGTGAAACACAAAACAGAAGACGAAGAAAAGTCTCTGTTCCTCTTCATCAGCAGCGCCAGTTCGTCCATCTTGTTGCTGAGTGAGCGGACGTTGGAGAGGAAAATCCCAGGTAAGGGCGTACGCGCGCCGCGTTTCCGAAGGCGCACGAGAGCCCCCGCGCGCTTTCCTCTTCTGCGGCGTCTCACTCTTTTGGCCAAAACTAGCGCTAAGTCTGCAGCAGACACTAAAAAAACTGGAAATAAGTCCGTGGGGGCAGAAGTTTTGATGTTTAAGAGCTCTTCACGGGTGTAAGAGCACGCGGACACACGATTAACGCACAAAAACAAACAACATAGAGCGCACCAAAACGCCAGGGCATCCGTCAGCGGCGCCATCTTGGATACAGAAGTTCTTGTTCTTGTATTTTCCGTTTTTTCGGCACGTTTCACAGGCCACAGTTTTTAAATTCTTTCAATTTTTTTTCCATTTTCCAATAGTTCCTAGTCTTCTAATGTCTGCTATTACTTTTGGTACATGTACCTTTTGTAGTTTTTTCATAATTTGCCGAGCAGTTTTTCCCTATCTGTTACAGTGGGAGCCTTTCTGTTGGTCCTCTACAGGAAAGTTTGGTGTTTAAACTGTTTTAGGCGGGAGCATGGTGGCAGAGCAGCTAGAGCTTCTACCTCCCATTAAGGAGGTCGTGGGTTCGAATCCTAGGCTATACCAACATCACACAAATTCAATTGCGCTGTCACTCGCAATAGCTTCAGCTATTGCAACAGCATCTAGTTTAAATAATAACATTAAACTTATTTTATAGTTTAGAATCTGATAATGAGAGCTCTTTGAAGAACCAGTTCAGTCAGTGTTTGCTGGTAACTGCTGGTATTTTTCTCATATCTTTAGAAACTATCATGAACACTTGCACTTGGTCCTTTATCTTTAATCATCAAAACAAAGTATCTTCAAAGGCGGTCTTACTAGACTAACAGGAGACTTTCCGATCACACAGCACACATGATCGCATGCACATCTGACTCTCATCCCGCTTCACACTGTCACATGGAAACCCCATAATGCATTATGATGAGACAGTTTATTCTGGACACTCTGAATTCATTCTGCAGGGTATAAACTTTATGGTAAATCAAACAAACAATTACAAGTAAACAGCTATGTTTACAATCTGATTATTATCTAATTGAGTTCTTTCTAATTGTTCACCTGAGTACGTTTTCACAAGGAAAATTATGCAAAAAAGGACAAACTAATGTGGCAGACAGAAAAAGTGAAAGATTGAAAGAGTTATTTAAATATTCACTGTGCTTTGTCTTCCAAATACAACAGCTTCTATAATTTGGTCATTAACACACATCAGGTGCTTGATTATCAGATCAAAAATCAGATCGATATTAAGTGATCTGAATATAACGCTTGAAAGTGCTTTACGTTGGATTATTCATTCATTTATTCCAGTCTAAGTGATGATGAGCTACAACTGTGGCCACAGCTGCACTGGGGCAGACTGACAGAAGCAAGGCTGCCAATGTGTGCCTTGGGCTCCTCAGAGCAACACTCACACTCCACATGACAATGAGAGTTTCCATTAGAACCGCTAGTAGAGATTGTTCTAGTTGCGGTTTGTTTACTGGCCTTGTAGATGAACCCACTGCTGAACATTCAAACACTTGATCAACATTCTTCATTTTTGGTACAGTAGGAAAAAAACATCACTCATAAAATCATCAATCAGTCGTTCCAGTGCGGCCCTTGTCTGTGGTACGGCCTGCTGCAGAACCTCAGGTCCACAGAGAATGTTGAGGTTTTTAAGAGCAGACTCAAAACACACCATCCAACTTTTAGCTTAACTTTTGATTAATATTTAATTTAATTGGTGTATTTATTTATCCTATTTTTTGCGATCACCTATTTTAGGCGTACTATCTTAGATGTATTTATTTATATATTTATTGAGTGACTTGAGTGCCTATGCATAGGCAGTCACTATTTGTTCTTGTATTTTCCGGTTTTTCGGCACGTTTCACAGGCCACAGTTTTTAAATTCTTTCAAAAATGTTTTCCATTTTTCAATAGTTCCTAGTCTTCTGTCTGCTATTACTTTTGGTACATGTACCTTTTGTAGTTTTTTCATAATTTGCCGAGCAGTTTTTCCCTATATTTTACAGTGGGAGCCTTTCTGTTGGTCCTCTACAGGAAAGTTTGGTGTTTAAACTGTTTTCACCCGAATTCAATTGCGCAGTCACTCGCAATAGCATCTAGTTTAGTTTTACTCTATTTCTACCCAATTCTTTACTTATTTCTTCATATTTATTTATCTATTCTTATTCATTTTAGGCTCTCCAGTGTTTCCTCTGAGGGGCCCTCTGTGCTGGGAGCGGTGGTCGGCTGTGGCTGCTGGGCCCTGACTCATGGGCCCCTGGTGGAGGTTTGGTGTGGGCCTTATCTCTCCTCTGGGCCCTGAGTCTGCGTTCTCTGGCTGCATACGACTCTCTCCTCCTGGTGTAGATCAGAATCAAAATCAGAATCGGTTTATTGCCATTGTCAGTGATCAAAAATTCAAAGCTGGCTCCTCTGATGGTGTGGTGGTACGTACTCAGCCTCATGTATATTAGAACTTGTGTGTGTGCGTGTTTGTGCGCGCACACACAGACGTGACGTGTGTGAATGTACGGGTATGTATGTGATTGTCTGGGGGGGGTTTGGTTGTGTGGGTCCGGTGGTTGTGGGGGAGGTTGGGAGGGAAATAGCATGTGGGAATGTTTTTAATTTTTAAAGCACCTTATAAAGTTTAATTTGATATGATAAATGTATCTATATCTCAAATTATAGAATTCATTACAAAACCAGCTAAATTAATCTAATCAATCTGTGAAAAATATCTTTCGTAAAAATCATTCCATGGTCCTTCCTTTGTATAGATTATTATATTAATGTTACTCCTAACCTCCATAGCTCAGTAAACAAAACAAAACAAAACATTAGACATCACACTTCATTATGTTAAAGTTCCAATATTTTTATTTGTGATATAACAGCCACGTTACTTAGACATTGTTACTACAGTTGAGTGACGTGCTCTGTAAGCGCTGTACACTGAGCTGCTGCCTTCCTGGCTCTTCTTGCTGCCCCCGACTTCCTCTTAGCTTTACCCTTAAGGACAGGTCCACTCTTTCTCTCAGTCTTGCTTTTGGATCCATATCTGAACAAAACACAACAAGTTACCGTATATTGTGCACATTCCAAGACAACACAAAGGAGAAGGATGTCATAGCGCTGACTTGCTGGCCCGTTGTGTGTCTTTATGCGGGCAGACTTTACGCTTGTGTTTCAGACTTCCACAGTTGAAGCAGCCCTGTTCGTTGCTGATGCCGCAGGGGTGATCGGGCAGGGCGCAGCGGCCACAGGCTCCACAGTGTTTCCAGGCTAAACAGAAAAGTACAGGGTGGAGGCAAATTTGACAAGTTTTCAGACAGAAAAGGGTGAGCAAGCCTTTAAAAAAAAAAAAAAAAAAAAAGCCCCAAAACGAACGATCCTAGTCTCAAAAAACATTAGCCCAAACAATAAGTAAATCTACCTGAGTGCATCACGTAGTTTTTTTTTGTTTTCAATCATGAGTGGGTCAAAAATCGCGAAACAGCGCTACCATTGTTTGTTTTTCAGACAAAATAGGTAGTCTTAAAAAACGAACAAAAGTATTTATGTATCAGTTTCGTTACAAAAATATAGAAACTAAAATAACTAGATGCTGTTACAATAGCTGATGCTATTGCGAGTGACTGCGCAATTGAATTTGTGTGATGTTGGTCTGGTCCGGGATTCAAACCCACGGCCTCCTGATTGGGAGGCAGAAGCTCTAGCTGCTCTGCCACCGTGCACCTGCCTAAAACAGTTTAAACACCAAACTTTCCTGTAGAGGACCAACAGAAAGGCTCCCACTGTAAAAGGTAGGGAAAAACTGCTCGGCAAATTATGAAAAAACTACAAAAGGTACATGTACCAAAAGTAATAGCAGACATTAGAAGACTAGGAACTATTGAAAAATGGAAAAAAAAAATGAAAAGAATTTAAAAACTGTGGCCTGTGAAACGTGCGAAAAACAGGAAAATACAAGAACAAATAGTGACTGCCTATGCATAGGCAGTCACTCAATTATCCTTTTTGAATTTAATTTATTCAAAAACAGCAGCAACCTCTTTTATTGACTAAATTCATGCTCAAAGTTAAATGGTTTCCTGCATGTAAACATTTACTTCACCCGAAACTATTTGTAACTTAGAATCTGATTATGAGAGCCAGTTCGGTCAGTGTTTTCAGGAAAAAATGAATTCTGGAATTTATACATGTACAGTATGTAGCTTTAGAAACTAACTGGAGGAGGAACTCAACGCTTAGGCTTTTCTCGTTAATCATCAAATAGACAAAATAGGTTGGAAGTAGGAAGCAAGCAAAAACTGCAAACCTCGCAACTTTTGTTTTCTTTTTTTTTTTTCTTTCTGTTGCAGACATCCCATTACAGCCTGCAACCTTTGAGATCATTTCACAAGTGTGCTAGCTTTGTTTAGCTAAGTCTGTCGGCTCAACATTCGGTATAAAGTTACCGTCACAGGAAATACAGGTTAATCACAAGATCAGCTGTGTTTTTTTAAAATTTTTTATTAGAGTGTACCAATTCGATGAAGTCATTGTCCTTTTTGTACTTACAGGGCTTCACGCACTTCTCGCAGGTAGAGCAGTGCTTCCATTCCCGTCCATCCTGTAAAAACAAACCGCTTTAAGTGACAAAAACAACAATAATATACACTGCCTGCTCTAAAAAAATGTATCTTTGATTACAGCGCACATTCGCCGTGGCCTCTGCAATGTCAAAAGGTTTATTTCCACTCAGTGCTGGATCCAATTTTCATGACGGAGAGTGTGACCACAGCACAAAGCCTTCTGCAGCTCGATTGGGTTCAGATCTGCAAAAACCTGGACTCATCAGACCACATCACCTTCTCCCATTGCTCCAGATTTGTTTTTGTTTTTTTGTGGCCTCACTGATTAGTGGTTTTCTTAATCCCTTGAGTTTGCTTTGTATTGTTCTTGTGGAAATGCTCTTACTTTCACTATTGAACAAAACCCTCAGTTGTACAGTTGTTTTTCTCCTGTTAGATTTTGTTTGTAATGTTTAAGTGATCACCGATGAAGATCATTCAGGATGTTTTTCAAGACGATGATTCCCCACTATCCTTACAGTTTTTATTAATGCGTTGGACAGTTCTTAAGCCAATTTAGGCAAGACACTACAGACAAAACCCTTTAAATTTTTTGTTCAGTTTGTTCTTTCAACATTTGGCTTTCATGTGGAAACAATAAACTTGTCCACTTAATCCACTTCATCCATAGATTTCTCTGGGACAAAGCTTCAAATTGGTATCTTTAAATTTAAGGTTTTACAGAGCATTTCAGTGGGGGGCTGGTACCTTCGATGGACACACGTTGCACTTGGGACAGTGTTTGTTGAGGGACCAGACATATCTCTCACACAAAGAGCAAAATCTGTGGAAAAAGATGAGCAATATCAGTCAAGTTAAAATTCAAGCACGTACATTAATTTGATCTCACTTATTAAGGACACTACAGGTCAATAGGAAAAAAGGTATCAGTTTGAAACTTCTCCTGTGCTTTAATCACATAAATGTAAGAAAAAAAGTATTACAAATAGGGCTGCAACGATTAATCAACTAATTGGAACTAGTCGACAATAAAAATAATCAAGTACATTTTTTTAGAATTGACTAATTGTTAACTGAACTACACAGACTCAAAAACACAAGTCAAAGACCGTTTATAACAAAGACCGTGACATTAAGACATCAAAATGTAAAAAAAAATTGATTATTGCTATCGCTTGACTAGTTGACTACTAAAATAATCATTAATGACAGCCCTAAGTCCTTAAGGCATTTTATGTGTAATTGCGCATATTTGGGAAATTTCCATCTGAAAATGGATGGAACCAGGGTTAAATTTCTCAATTCGTACACTTATTAGTTACAAAAAAGGTAAAGAATGGATTTTGGATTTCTTATTAAGTTTTAGAGTAAACTAGATCTAACTGAAAATTGGCCAAAAAAAAATCAATCTTTGCCTCATTTTATTACCTGAAATTTTGACGGAACTTACACAAGGATTTCTTGATACATCTAATTCTAAGCCTGATTTTAAGCACAGTTTGGTGTGTGTAGGAGCTACTTTAAGGCTGATCTTTATGTCTGTGGGAGAAAAATGCATATTAATAAAACGACCTTTGAAGTTACAACGTCCCAGAGAAATCTATGGAGGAAGTGGATTAAATGAAGTAATGAAACATCTTTAGGAGGAGATTGGACACATGACAGCCTATATGCTGAAAGAGAAAATTGGCCAAACAACAAAAATGAGAAAAAAAAAGGGTTTTGCCTGTAGTGTCTCGCCTTGACTATTTGAGCAGTGTATTTCCAGCATGCGTGGATACCTGTAGCCCTCCTCTTTGGGCAGAACTAGGTCTCTGGGACAGATGTTGGTGAACAGTCTGACAGGGGACTGCTTCCGGCCAGTTTTCCCGTGTTTGTACAGAGGGTGGTTGTCATAGTCCACCTGGTCCCAAAAACACAGAACATAGTCCAGTTGAAAAAATTAAAAAAGCAGTAAAAGTTTGGTCATTTGTTCATACCTGATAATCCAGCATCATGAACGACGGCAGACACTCAACAATGCGAGGCTCGAAGAAGTATGGGAAGATCCAGATCATTGGCATCTCTGCAACACTGCTGTCTGTAGATAAAACGTATAATGTAAATAATGAATAATAACGTGTCAAGAGGCAGCAGTGGTGCAATAGGTTCAAGAATACTTTATGTATCATGCTTCTATCTGCTTCTATCTATATTATGCTTCTGTCTGCTACATAATTCTAATGTGTGACACCTGTGTTATATTTTGGATATCTTAAAATTGCAATACTGATCTAAAAGTTTAAAGCTGGGGTACCCAATTTTCACACTGCAAAACTGTAAGTAGAAATTTGTCTAACTTATTTCTAGTTTTCGTAAACCTTCTGGCACATTGTTAATATCCACAAGCATTCAGTTTCAGGTGCAGAATAGCTTTTTTTTCAGACAACAAAGTGAAACTCGAGCTACCGCCCAAAGAACAGCCAATCAGAGCGCTGCTTTCGGCTCCTATTTCTTGGTTGATGGGAAATCAAATACTTTATTATTAGATGCAAACAGTGTGCAGTGGTTTAATTTTTGTAACAACATTCTGCTTTCACAATTTATTCTTTGGGGAAAACACTTTTTTTTTGTAAATCAGTAAAAAAAAACGTACCCCAGCTTTAAATAATAACTGTTTACTTCCGCATTGAGAGGATTTTTTTTTTTTACATTTGTGCCAAAATGGCTGCACGAATCTGACGAATCCTACGTCACCGATTAGGAAAATTGCTGACCAAAGTAATATTAGTGGGCCCAACACGGGGAGCGGATAAAACCTAGATTTTTCAGATGGTTTTGTCCTCGGGGCCAGAAATGTGTCCAAAAAACCCAATCTGCAGAACTGAACCAGGTCTGAACCAAGACTAAACCAGGGATAAAACCAGAACTAAACCAGAACTAAACCAGGGCTAAACCTGAACTAAACCAGAACTAAACCAGGGCTAAACCAGGGCTAAACCAGGGCTAAACCTGAACTAAACCAGGACTAAACCAGGGTCAAACCAGGGTCAAACCAGAACTAAACCTGGGTTAAACCTGGGCTAAACCTGGGCTAAACCTGAACTAAACCTGGGCTAAACCAGAACTAAACCAGGGCCAAACCAAGCCAATGACAAGATGTTAATAATAACAACAAGATAAAATATGTTCTATATTTTTTGAAGATGGGTTGAGGGCCGATCATATCCCTTGGAGGCCTGATTTGGGCCTTAAGTTGAATAGCCCTGACCTGGACTGACGGAGTGATGGAGTCTTGCCCACAGGAGGATAAAGATTATGCAAATATGCACAAATCAATCTAAACATGAAACTTCCAGTGGTTTAATGACAAGGAGGAATAAGGATATAGTGTCATGGTTCAAAGCTCCTAAAAGTTGAAAAAGTTGATTTGACACAATAGGTTTCGTTTAAGTATTTGGGTACTTGGCATTTGAGAGTGTAACGCCTATTTTTCTGTCCTGCGGTGTGACTAGCCTTTGTGGCAAAATGGTAAACTTAATTTTTTTTTTTTAAACGAACCAGTTCTACAACATGCACCCAAAATTTGGGTGTAACTTAAATAATATTGGTATTTTACAATGTCCTGCAGTGTGATGGGACATTTAAAATATCAAAAAATGTCACAAAAAATGTGCCACATTAAAAAAAATAATAAATTGCTTAATATATGTATAGTGTTAGTTTATTACTCATGTGACTGTCCCATCTTATAGGATATACAGTTGTCGTTTTTTTTTTTTTAAGTAGAATTGCTGTTACACCACAGGACATCAAACAGGCACACATTCAAAGTTTTTCAGAAAAGTAGGATTTTACAAAAATGTTAATATAATAATTATTTCATCTGACCAGTAGCTCAAACCCTGAAGCCCAGAGCCTGTCCTGGAGCAAAATACAAAAAACAAAACAAGTTAAAGTGATGCTCTTGTTGTGTCAATGCAAGTCTACTTTTGCCAATGTACATGTCAGTCACTGTAATGTGGATAAAATAAAACAGTTCTTACCACTGCTCTGTTGGACTTTCCACGCATCAGAGATGACAGAGAAGCTGTGGGCCAGAGGTTTTACCAGTCCCCCAAATGGAGGGTCTGCCACTAACACCACCTTGTCCTCATCTGACTCTGAGAGGAAACCCTGGAGAACGCTCCTGGAAGTCTGCAAACAAGATACATGTACATAAAATACAACTAAAGGAGTGTGGCTTTACTTTAACAGTGCTAGAGGACTCATCACCAGAGCTGGTCTTTGTGAGGAGAGTGAATCTGCAGAGGGGAGGCTGCAGATTTAAGCACCACAGAAGTAGGCCCCACACATTCTACACCTCCCTACCCATCTTCTTCTCTTGCTTTTTTCTGGTTGTTCACATTGGTTCTGAGTGTTCGTGGTAGTCCTATGTCACTGGAGGATGTTTTTGGAATTGACGCTTGCACATGGCAGCTCCGAGGCAAAATATTAAAGGAGAAGGGTTGCAGTGGATACACAGTCATAATTCAGTGTCAGTTAAGTTCCACTACCACATCATAACTCTACTACTGTAATTTGTTTAAAACTAGACATTAAATGTTTAAGTACATTTATGAATGCAATGATGTACCTTGTAGCTGCTTAATTCATTGCGCTCTCTCTACCACGCCGTTCTGCGTTAGCTTACCTGCCCAAATAGCCCTAAACTTAAACAAATTATATGTTCCTACTCTAACCCTAGTCCTAATCCTAACTCTAACCTTACCCTAATTGTGAAAAAAAAGACTATACAATAAACTTTTGCTAGCATTCCCACCAATGCAAAGTGGTGGTCTGTGGTAGAAGTGGGTTGGGGGGAAAAATGAAGCGATATTTCTGAAGAAATTCTAAGTAATCATCATTCGACTAAGTAAACATCCAACAAGAGAGGGAGTGTAACCCACGACACACCGCAAAGCAAAAGAAGAAGAAAGGGCGTCTACATGTCCTGCTTGTACGTGTGGGGCGTAAATGTGTGGTCTGCGGGTCTGCTGTGGGTCAGTACTACAGAAGTCTAAGCTGAGACACTGCAGGTGAACAGGCAAAAAATTTACTCACATAAACGTAAGAGAAACATGTAATTACAACTTTTTCATCATGCAATGTTTGTTTTGTTTTTTTATAGAAAAATAAGGTATTTTGTTTGTTAAAAAATGGCCAAAAATGCACATATTTATGATATTTAAATCTGAAAAATGGACAGAACCAGGTTTATGTTTCTTGGTTAATTTTGTAATTTAATAATTTAAAAATGGGATTGTAAACTAGACCTGACTGAAAATTGGCCAAAAGAATTTCACCTCTTTTTTTTTTTATTTAAAACTTTAATAAATCAAGCTTAAAATTAGATAAACATATCTGTCAAAATCTTGTTTTTTACAAAACAAAATTGTAAAGTTTGGTGTGTGTGTGTAAGAGCTAGTTTAAGGGCAGAGCTTATGTAATAAGAAAACAGCTTTTGAAGTTACAATGTCCCAGAGAAATCTATTGATGAAGTGGATTAAATGAATGAATTAAAAAAAACATCTTTAGGAGCAGGTTGGACAGGGTTTGCTGTTTCCACATGAAAGCCTCATGTTGAGAGGCCAAACTGACCAAAAATTTAAAAACGTAATGAGTAATAAAGTAAACAAGTAAAGCACGCATTTTTTGAAATGTTTTTGTTTGTATTGTGATTTCATTGAAGGTGCTTTACTTGTAAAGCACCTTCAATGAAAATGAAAGTGCCACAACATTTATTTTGTTTGCTCTGCCAAGTCTCACTACAACCCGACAATTAGGACGTAAAAGTAAAATCCTATTATACTACTATTTCATTGAACACAAACAGGTCAAACAAAGGGTTAGTCCTAAAAATAGGCACTGAAAAAGAAGAAGAAGAAGAAGAATTTTTATTTATAGAGCGCTTTTCCACCTAATAGGCACCCAAAGCGCTTTCAGATAATATATATAAAAGCAAAAACCTTCTAGCGTTGGAGGAGGCCATTTACTTCAATATTAGCCAATTTTTTACCCATTTCAACTCCCGTCTGTCATTTGCAAACGTACATTTCGTTGTTTACTTGTTGCATTTCTCACCTCTCCTCCAAAGAAGTGATGGTTGAACATGTTGTAGTGGCAGAACTCCCCCTGGTTGTAGAACTGGGCATACCTGGAACACACATATTGACAGGTATTTGAAAGCGCACCATTAGCTCTAGCGTGTTGGGGCTTATCGGACGGGCCGCGGGTCATGTGGCACGTCTCCCGGGGTATGCAGGGTGCAGTGCAGGCTCCGGCTTGAGCAAACATCGGCACACGCCCAGAGCTCGAGCAGCTAAAGTATTCTTCTGAGAAAGAAAAGGAGGCAAAACAAGTGTAGATAACAACTGCTTATCCAATTACCCACAACAAGACGAGGAAGTGAGCGTTGGTAAGTAGTCTAAATATGTTTGTTATGTACTCGCGTGACATAAGTATGAGCAAATGTCATGGGTAATGAGTTCAGTGACATTGTTAACTTTATTGAATGGGGTGTGTTGACAATCTTTTATTGCATGTTTCTCTAAGTCTTAAAGGTGCACCATGCAACTTTTCTGGAGGGTGATACGTTTGCTATGCACTTTGGGGGGCTTTGTCTTGGTTTTTTGACAAGATTTGAATCATAAAGAGTGGAACGAGCAGGAGCGACAGACTGGGGGGGTAAAGGGTACTGGCTTCCCCGGGACCCAGGACAGGGAGGGGCCCTTAAAAGCATGTGATAGTCTTTTGTCAGTATTTTTCTACGCTTTAATCTACTTTTGTTGTAATAAGATGCATTGTGGTTGAGTAAAGTTAAATACAATGGTGCATAAGATCTGCAAGCCCTGTCACCCTTTTAAAAAAGAGGAATATCATTGTTCACAATTAACAAATAAAACAAGTGATTATAATTTGAAGTTAGTGTATTTTCTAATTGTAATAATGCGTTTTGAGATGTTTGTGAAATTGGTCTGGGAGTTATTGCAAAAATCTTAATTTCAATATACCACGGTAGCTCCACAGTATGTTTATAAATGAAATAAGATCTTTAAAAGTTATTGTTAGGTGTATTTAGAAGCAATTGTAAATAAATCTAGCAATAGTAAGTAAAAAATAACAATAATAACCAAATTTGTGTGGATAATATATATATATATATATATCAAAATTATGTATTGGGGCCCACTGAGAAGGTTTGTACTTTGGGCCCAGAATTTGGTGCTATGTCCCTGGAAATAAGTTTGTTTTATGACTCATTATTGGCCCCAACAAACTAAAAAGGTGTTTCATTCAGTGATTGACTTATTGTAGCTAGGCGACTGTGTCAGTGGCATCAAGTAGTTTCAATATTATCCCTTATCGTGATATTTTCTCTTAATATATCACACTTCAAAATTTGTCATTGTGACAGGCCTGGATGGTACACCACCTGCTCGTCTCCAAGGAGATGTTATTGCACCAAAATAAGTGTTCAGAACTTTCATTTGGTGATATTCAGAATGCAGTTACGTTTCTAAACTCAAAGGAATACATTGTAGAACTTGATGACAAAATTTTCAAATTGCTTGAAACTGATGAGAAAAATTAAACACCCTGCCTTTTTTTTCTCTAGTTAGAATTAAATGCTTAGCAAGCGGCGAAACAAACCTAGTAGTTGTAAACATGTCAGGTTTTTTACATTTACATAAAACGGATTCAGTGTTCAGAATATAGATTAGAATAGTATACAGTGCTGTGATTGGGTCATGTATCAGGACAGATCTGTTAGAAAATACAATTTAAAATACATTTTAATGCAGGTATTAATTATTCTTCCCATCACTGCTCTCCATGGATAGTTAAATTATTAAACATTTTATCTTTTCAAACTTGTTTTGGGGGAAAGAGTTGGCTGAGCAGGGATAAAACTGCTGCTTCACTTGTGTGTCTAAAAAGCAGTTCTAAAGCTGTGCTGGGGGCCCAAAAATCCATGCATGTGAAAACTAGTGTTGAGGCGAAAAAGTTTTGAGAGCGAGGAATGAGTTAGACAGGTTTAAATACGCACTTTCTTATTTCACTCTTTGATCACTGTTTAATAATCCTGTAATTGACGCCATTCTATTTGAAAATGTTTAGGCTGGATATTATAACTGGATATTATAACTTCTACAAGTAAAAAAACAATGAGGATGCAAACTAACACTAAGCCTTTTCTGTAAATAGTAGGACTCAGAAAAAAAAATCCAATTGTTGTTCAAGACCGATAGCTATTGACTGACCGTGTGGTTGTTTTACACATATTAACAGTGATCAAATTACTATATGGCTTTGCGTTTCCAGTGTTCCAAAAAAACAAACAAAACAAAAAAAAACCCTTCTCTTGCTCAATTTCTCATAATCCTTGCAGTGTCATAAAACTTGCAGGACTGGTTTTCTTTCAAAACAGTTATTTTGCAGAAATGTCCCGCGAGGAGGCGTCGCCGTTTTCGTCCTTGCTTGTTGCTCAGCCTGGTTTGGGGGCGCCCTCTGCAGGTGACCCTACGAGCCTGACTCCGCCGGACTCGACTGAGGACGTGGTCCAGCCTTTTCCGCGCTCGCCGCAGCTGCAGAGGAGGTTAGCCAAAGCAGCGCTGCCCACACAGGTAGAAAACTGACCCGTTTGTTTTTTGTTTTTTTTAAATCATAACCAATGTCATTTCATTATTTAGTCTCATGCAGAACTTACATCTTCAATCTCTAAGAATGCAGTATCGAAAAATTCATAATATCGCATTTGTTGTTTTGGAGATAATGCAAAATTTGAATATCGACAGGGGCGTCAGACTGGGGGGGGGTAAAGGGTACAGGTTTCCAGGGCTCAGAGCAGGGAGGGCCCACATGTGATGTTTTTTTTTTTTTTCCCCAGTTACAATTTTCTACGTTTCAGTCTATTTTCGTTGTAATACAATGCAATATGGTTGAGATAAGTCCTTGAGAGACTAAATACAATTATGCATGCATTTGTGGGCCCCATTAACCTTTTAAAAATATGGAAATCATTGCCATCAGCCAAGTTGTTAACAAATAAACTTAGTGATTATAATTTGCAGTTGGTGTATAGTTTTAATACATTTTGTAAAATTAGTGCGGTATTTATTGTTGGTTAAGTGTATTTAGAAACCTACTGTATATTCTAGCAATAGTGAATGAAAAAAATGACAAGAACAGAATTTAGGATAAATAAATATTACATTAGCTATTAGGGGCCCACCGAGAAGCTTTGTACCTGGGGCCCAAAATTTGGTGCTACACCCCTGAATACTAAGCATGTTATCGCTAGTACGGCCTATTGAAAAGAAGGGAGGGGCTTCAGTGTCGGTATCGGCCAAGTTTCATGAATCAAAACAGAGCCAAAATATAACATAACATAAAGATGGCTAAGTAACAGTAACTTAGCATTTCTATTACCTCTTAAATCTAAACTTTTTTCCTAACCTTAATATATTCATTTCACAGTAGGGCCTAATAAACCCATAAACATAAAAAAGTGGCATTCCGTTCATAAATTATATTCCTGTACTCCTGCCAGGCGTGTAGCTGATTAAAAGCATCTGTGGTATTTTTTCTTGTGTTATAGAATTTAGCTTCTTGTGTTGTGTACGTTTTCTATATAAGTATAATTCTGAATTCACCACAAAAGGGCAGAAATCTCACTTTATACCCTTATACAGTTTACCTGGCTTGCTAAGACCACATGCTTTCATAATACTTTACAAAGTAGAAAAGGTTTCAGGGGTTGTCATCCGGACGCTGTTTGAAGATCGAGACGTTTCGACTTCTATCCGGAAGTCATTGTCAATTGACAGTGACTACGATGAAACACGCCTGGACGAATGAGGGATTACATCGACGAATCATATCCTTGTCTCCAATTGGGTTGATAAACCAATTGACCAATCAGTGATACACACGGCCCATTCCTGTCAAAACAAACAGGGCGGCTTCGGAGTTAAAAAATGGGAAAGAAATAACAAACGTGGACTGCAAAACGGTGTGTATTTCTGCAGAATCAACAAGTGAACTAGCACTAAACGCTATGAATCTGAAGTAAAATAAGTCATATATTTTGTTCTGAATGTTAGAAGATTATTCAAATCTTTCGCGTTTGTAAAGCACGTGACACAAATTGGTGCCTGTGGTTGGACCGTCCTATGTTCGGGGTTTTTTGACGGCCCAGTTTTGTCCAATTCCAGACCTTTCACCGTTTGAACAGAAAGTAGACTTACATGAAAATTAGCTGTTTGTGTCTCTTTTTGAGGCCAATAGGTTTAATTATGACTTGTACCCGTTATTATTCCAATTTCTCCAAAACAAAAATTGCAATATTATAAACTTTTTGATACATCTCCCACCTCTATAACCTAATTTTTGTATGCATTTTGTTTATCATCTTGGTGTGCGACTTCCTACATTATTTTTGTAAACCAGCGATCTTCAAAAAACTGCTTTGAACTTATGGATCCAACAGGAGCAGCTGTCAAAAAAGGTGGAGGAGCTTCGAGCGGAGAAAGCCAAGACTGAGGCCCGCATCCAATCTCTAAAGAAACGCAGGGCGGACCTCGCAGTGAGTCCTAGATTTTTCCGCGCAAAACAACAAAATAACACAAATAACTTCACTTTTACTACTTTCTGTGCAGGCCAGGACTGAGGTGATGAAGCAGCAGATTCACGCCCGCTTCGAGGCCATGCGGGCGGTGCTGAAGCAAGACGAGCAGGCCGCCGCGGAGACTCTGGACGTGGACCTGAAGAGGACCAGGGCCATGCTGGACCAAGTCCTCAAGACCTGGAATCAACATCTGGACCAGGTCACAAAGACAATGAGCAGCACTCAGAAAGCACTCAAAGACAACCCCAAGGCGGCCCCTGGTGGAGACATGGAGGTATGATACAATCCTATCATTGAGGTTTTTTTTTTGCTAAAAATACTTACTTTTAGTACTACTATAAAAACGTTTTTTGCAGCAATCAACAAAGTACTCAGTTGTCATTTTTGCTAAAATAAAATAAAATAAATAAATATAGAAATGGGGGAATGATTTATTCAAGTAAAAGTAAAAAAAAAAAAAAAGGAAATCTACTGCGAAAGGAGGAACTTTGTAATGTATGTATGTATGTAAGTGGTATCGGAAAGATTGTTAATGTTAGTTAAGTCTAGCTGAAAATGTTGTGGAGTAGAAAGTATATACACTTGCTTTCAAATGTAGTGACGTAAAAAATATCTGCTGTAAAACTGACCTGAGTAAGAACAGTACTACCTTTTGTACTTTGTAAAACTGTAATGTTGATTTTTATGACGCACACTGGACAAACTAATAAAAATATCCTTGTTTTTAGGGGAAAAAGCAAAATATCAGGTAAGAATGCATTTAAAACTAAAGAAGTGGATTTTGCACTTCAGTCCCCGACAATAACGGCACATTTAACCCTCTCCAGTTTAAAGAAATCTGACGGGGCGGAGAGCAACATCCGGCTGAACGAGGAGCGATTTGAGAAGCTCGTTCAAATGCTCTCATCAGTCTGCAAACAGCTGCGGGTTCAACTGCAGAGGAAGACGCTGCTGCTTGGTATGGGCTTTACAAATGTGTTCAAATAATAGGAAATCATTTATAAGATATACGCAGAAATCTATTTATAGTTTCATCACATTGGGATTCACCACACAAAGCAAAGCAGGTCGCATTATAAACAGTGTATTCCTGGATTTCGGCTTTGTGTTAATATGGGCCATTTAGAGCACTTGTCACCATCTGAAAGATTTTTGTTTCTAATTGCCATGACAACTGTGCATCACTCTGAAACCAATCGAGTTTTAATACAGGCTAAAGACAACGTGGATTCTTTAGTGGTAGCAGATGCAGTGGCCATGTTGTGGAGAAAGAGCAAAATTCTAATTAAAATTATGTAAAAACAGGGCAATAAACATCATAGGTTAAAGTGTTTAATCCTCGTGCTCTCTTCGTTTGAGCAATGCACGTTTTGTCAGCAAGAGCAAAAGATGTTTTCATATCAGGAAAAAAATACTTATTATATTGAAATAATTTGCATAAATTGTATGTTAGGAAATGTTTTGGACCAACCAGGAAAGTTTCATAGTGATGAAATAAAAAATAAAACAAAACAATCTAAATGGGGTCAAATGGACCTGAAGATAGCAGGAGGGTTAAATTCACATATAATCCTATATTTGTGGTCCTAACAAGAGAGCTCTACCTGTGTCTGTCACAGAGGTTACATTAACCGAGAATTCTCCATCATTGATGGATTATTTTCAGCTTTGACGGAGAATTCTGAAGGCATTCCGTCATTTTGACTGGTTCAAAATCAAACTATTGCCCTTAATTTTACATAGGATATCAACATAACTTGAACAAACTTCAAATAAAGCACTGATTTTCAGCTTGTACCGCTGTTTTCTTGGACGTATTGGGCTGAGACTGAACTAAAACCGGACTCCTCGGCCTCTGCAGCCCCAGCACAGAGCGGCTTCACTTTTCTCTCTGCAGAATTCAGCCTTTTAGTGCTGGTGGTGTTGACACAATAAATGTGCAGTATAACGGACATAAAGCGCGTTTAGATCATAAAAACATAAAGAACAGGAGAGAGGAGTGTGTGTGGAACAGTCTGGAAGTGGACACGAGTGGGCACGTTCATGTGTGGGCCGTGTGCGTGTCGGTGTGCGCTGCAGTCAGATGTTTGTGCCGCTTTACTGCGTTATGATACTTCACTATAAGTTCATTCAAGAACCTCTGAAGTTGCCCACATCAAATGCTCAGAGGAGTGCGGCAGCCGAGGAGGAAATGGACGAGCGGTGCGCGCATGTGTCGTGCAAGTGTCAGTACGCACAGAAACGAGCTGAAACACAGACGCCTGTTACTGAGCTACAACCACAGAGTTTTAAAACTTTAGTTTAACTTTATACCAAGAGAGGGTTTATTATTGCCTTTAGAAGCCCCAAAATGAAGAGACTGAGTGACATATGTAGACACTTTCTAAAAAAAACCAACATATGACAATCTGTCACTTGTTATGTAGAAGTAATATCACTATGAAGAGGTGGGGCTTATCAGTTCTGCAGTTTTGAACAGGAAGTTAATGGACCTGTTTGTATTAGTCATTTTAGATCAATATTGTGGTTTAGAATAAACAAATATTAAGTACTTGAAAAAAGCATGATATAAATATAAGACTTTAACAAATAAATAAAGTCTTGTGTATAACTTGCTACTAATTTTTCATTATTGTGCAGTCCAAAATTAAACCATGAATTCCCACATTCTGTCCCTCCCAGATCTGCTGCCTGTATCGGTGGACACTCAGACATGCCACCCCCAGCTCAGCATCACGTCGGAGGGCACGGGCCTGTTCTACGGAGCGGCCTGTTCGTCCCCAGAGCAGCACCCTCTACAGTTCGACAGAGTGTGCTGCGCTCTTGGCTCCACCCCTCTCTCGTCGGGGCAGGGCTACTGGGAGGTGGACGTGCGCTGCTGCTTCACCGGGTGGGCCGTGGGCGTGACTTATGCGAGGCTGGAGAGGAGAGGGCGTGACAAAGGATCCAAACTCGGCCGTAATCGAAACTCGTGGTGCGTGGAGTTCAGGAACGGAAAGCTGTCGGCGTGGCACAACGACAGGCACGTGGCGTGTCAGCAGCGCCAGGCGGGGCAGGCGCGGGTGAAGACGGTGGGCGTGTGGGTGCACTTCGAGAAGGGTCGGCTGGTGTTCTACGACGCGGAGACTATGGGAGTTCTGCAGAGCTTCTCTGCCGCCGTGATGCCAGTGTTCGACCGGGCTCACCATCAGTTCACCGAGCCCCTGTACCCCGCCGTGCGCTTCATCAAGCCGGACGCACAAGCATGGCCCAACCACATGGAGTTCTGCTGCAGTCCGCTCAGTTTATAACACTTTTTACATATTCAAAGGGCACTATGGTCATTTTAGGTGGAGGGTTAAAAACTTTCTATTCTCCATGAAGATGTTGTTGCCAAGAATGTTCCACAAAATGGCACAAGCTTACTAATCACCACAGAAGCCATGCCAAGTATTTTTGGAAATAAAGCAGCTATAATTGAAAGATAGGTTTATATGATACTATGGAACGATCCAGGCAAAGGCATAAGACAAAGAGATGCATGAACACATGTACCTTCAGTGTCATTTTCCTACACATAACATGAATAATCACCAAAATAAAGAATAAAATGTGGGAGACTATAGGATTGTTAAGTGTGACTTAACATGGGTCCAAATGATCAGAGTTCCACTGACACAAACAGCAGAAACAGAGTTTGTTGGAGTCTCCTGATGAATAGAAATCTGTATTTGGTGTGTCCAACACTTTTTTGCATTTTTCTTTCCTATTTTAATGGAAAAAAATTGATAATTTATGTCTAAAAATGATCTCTAGATAAGAATTGACTGATTATTTTGTGCAGTTTTTAAATGAAATCACCAAACTGTCATTATAATGAATAGACTGGACCAGGAAGTAAGAGTGATGACATCATCACTTAACAACCCCTTTGGTTTGCATGTGACGTGGACATTTAGTTTATAAGACACTTAAGCATTACGTTTACTGACCTGAAGTCTATGTCCAGCAGCAGACTCTTTATTGGCTCCTCTTTCTTCTCCAGGTTTCTTAACTTGATCAGCTCATGGAGTCTAATGGGGGCAAAAACGGAAAAATTATATCTGAAAAAGGGCAACACACTGGAACGAGTAGTTTATCAGCAAATCTTTTCCCTTGTTTGATTTTTTTTTTAAATCTGTAGTTGCACTTCTTGGTTGTTCGGGGGCAGTAGATATGTACAGATATGCTGCGTTCATGTGCTCCTTGAGATGTCGGGCTTCCAACTTTGCATTCATGTTTTTTATCTTTGAAAATTGTCACCAATAAAAAAAGTTAAATAGAGCTTTCACTCCTTTGTTTTTGCTAGTCCCTGCAGCAAAGCCTTCTAGTTTTATGTTTTTTGAGCAGATTTAATTATCCAAATGATACACTGTCCTAATGCCTCCCAGTTCATCCAAATTCTTTAACAAATCATGTCAACAAAATTTACGGCAATATACGGCAAATGAAAATACTGCAATAAACGACATTATTGACACTATTTTACGCCACTCACAATTACACTATTAAAAAAAATAAATAAATCATAAAAATAAGTTAGTATCATTAATGAGTCAAAGAAATGTCAATTATTTAACCCTGTACAGCTCCAATATCCATGTAATTAAAAAAATAAATAAATAAGAAAGCGTTCCTGGCTAGTGTATAGAAAAGGTACACACAACAAATGCTGAGACCCAAAAAATATTGTTCTATCTGTCATATGTTGAACAATAAAGCCGGCTGCACAGTAGAGGATTTCAAAATCTTCTGAAGCTCTAAAATGTGTCAAAAAAGTGCAGCCTACAGACATGAGGACATTTTGCAGGACTGAACACACAAAACACAATGATGAAATGTATATGGATTAAATCTGCTTGTAAAGACCACAGGAGGGCGCTACATTCACTGGCTTAGACTGACTCATTGTAGCCAGGAAGAAATGTAAAGTTTGCACATACTCCGTTTTGGTTTTGGACGATATTTTTAACATTTTAAGAGCCGTCACTAGTCAACAAAGCCTAGCGCTGCATGGCTGCTCTGATTGGCTGTTGTAAAGTTCCTCGCATAACATGTTGGAACCCTACAATTTGACAAATCGTGGTAGCAGAGCTGCACTGACCCCACAAACATGAGAACCACCACAAATAATCTGTTACGGAAATCACAACTCGGGCCACGCCTCCCTCAGAGTCGTAAAAGGCAAGTCAGGTTTAAAATCGAGCCAAAAACCATTAAAGGCTGTTACCTTGGGGTGCCCACGCATAGCACCTTCTTGAACCCCAGCCTGACCAGCGTGTCGAGCAGAAAGTGTGCACTGCGGTCAGCGAAAAGGTACTGGGCGTTGCTCTTCTTGTTCTCCAGCGGTCGCAGCAGGACACTGGGCCTCCTGAGCTGGGCACTGGTCACTTCTGAGAGTCTGTGAGAGGAGTGGGCCGCGTGCTCCCCTGGCAACAGCAGCAACTGGCACTCGACACAGAACCTCTTCTCGTGCAGCGGCAAGCTCACAAACTTCTTCAATCTGCCAAAATTGAATAAATACATTTTCAATATGGCTGTGCAGGTGTTTTACTCGAAATGTATATAATGTAGGGCTCTGCAACATACAAGAACAATCATACATGCATACACTGTGAAAAGAGGTGGGAGAAATGATGGTTTTAAAATAATGCACATTTTGAATATTGTGTGGTATTGTCTATTGTAAAAAAAATAAAATAAAAAATCAAGGTGCAGTGCAATAATTTAAATCAGGGTATAATGCCCTTTTTTGGTTATGTTACAGTCCATTGAGAATTGTTCAAATTTTCAGATGGTTTGAAAAAATACCACCTCATAATCATTATTTAAAAAAAAAAAAAAAAACAATAGTTCTGATTAAAGTTATGTGACAAGTCAAAACATTATTTCCATTGTGCATAGATATGTTTTAAACAAAGTTTTAATCAAATAAAAGGAAATATTATAATTGAGGGCTTCTAGGTAGAAAATATTTATAAAGTGTATTAATGATAAAAAAATATATATAAAATCTATTTTTGTCTGACATTTTGATTTAATAATGCTGCTTTCTTTGTTATAAAATGGGCTATCTGTATGTGTTTTAAAGTCCAGAAAACGATTACATAATATGTTTGCAGAGGTCTAAAAAAGTGTTAGAAGATTTTTTTGTAGTTGTTGTTTACAGTGGACCTTCTATTACCTAAATCAGTGGTTCTCAAATATTTCATTGCAAGTATCAATACTTGCAATGACCGATCTAAAATGAGATTACATCAAGGATAAGGTGGTGCTAGACAATAATTAACTCAAGGGAGCATACAACATTAATATATTTATTTCTAAATAAAACAGATAGTGAAAACTGTTAAATAATTGCAGTCTTTCAGTAATTGCACCTACTGAAATTGTGCTTTTCGTTTAATTGCAATATGATGTGGAGCTCTTGATTTGGATCAATGGCTATAAACATTTATTACCTGGCACAGTACTGCTTATGGGTAAAAGGGGGCATCTTCGACTTATTTTCCTTTTCTCTTGCCAAGTGTCTGGCCTCTGACACCTGCCACAAACACAGAAATCAGTAAAGCCATAACCAAAATGTCTGTCTTTTTACTGTACACCAGAGATTTCACCTTCTCATCCTCCCATTGAAAGAAGTTGCAGTCTTTTCTGTCTCTGCAAGCTGAGCAGGCGTAGAACCTTCTGCCTTTAGCGCCTCCTCCTTCACAAACTTTCTCAAACAACAAAGTGGGACCTGGAAACGAACAATAAAAGTAGTATAAAAAAGCGATATGGTAGAAAATAGCAATCAACACTGTAAATCTCATGAAATAGGTCGTGGCTGTCCAGGTTTGGTTAAGTACCGTGAGGACAGCAAGGTGCAGGTCGGTCTTTTTCGTGAAGAACCAGCTCTATTCCCAAAGACTCGCAGTTTTCCATATCTGTACAGTTTTGAGGCTTTATAAAATAAGACCAGATACACTATAACTGAAAAAAATGCAACGCAAACTCTTATATGCAGGAAAGTCTTCAAAAACCACGAGAAAAACAAAACCACGCTTGAACTGTCGCTGCAGTATGACGTCACTGGTCGCACATAAATCTGATTGGTTAAGGTAAATGCGACCCCGGAAGTCCTTCAGAAAAAATAAAATAATCTTTTAATAAGTTAGGGTATATTAAGTTCTAGCTTGGAACTAAATCTAAAAATACAGGTAAAAATGTCTAAATAATACTTTTAACATAAAATGACGATAAATAAGTGGTTGCTGAAGAAGTATTTGTGCTATTTGAAGGAACTGCGTCGCTCCAAAGTCAAGAACTAAGTAAACAGACTTGGTTTTTAAGCCAATATTAATGTAAAAATCTCCATGAGAGCGATCCAGAGTTGATTTAATCTGTAAGAAAACTTTTTTCGTGAATGAAAACCTTGAAATACATTTTTTAAAAAGTCACACAGGATCGCGAACTTTCATCTATTCAATTAACTTTATCAAAAATAATCGTATTTTAAAGACAAAGACACGAAACTGAACAGAAATCGATTAAAACATAAATCCAAAGACCTTACATCTAAAATGTGAAGTAGAAAGACAGAGATTATAGCAGATATTTCACTTATAAATACTGTAAATTAACAAATTAACAGGAAATGTATAACCTTTCCTGCAAAATTGTTATTATTATTCTTTCAGATGCATTAACGTGTTCTGGTTTAACACATAATCTTCCTCCAGTTTTAGTCCCTGTTTAGTCAAGCCCAAATTGCTTGTGGTCCTGTTTTTTTTTTAATTCAAATTCCCACATAAAGATACGTATTATTTATGGACTGTCTTAGTTTTCAATAATAATTCAGTGAAAGAGCATTCTAAAAATACATAAATAATGTCTAAGTACTTTATCTTTGTGATCATGGTCTTTAGGTGTTGGAGAAGCTGAGCTGTTTTCAAACACGGTGCACGTACAATGAAAAGCCACATGAGCTGCTTGGCCAGATGCTTCTTGAAGCCAGAGCCCACTCAGCTCCTGCCTGTGGAGGGGCAGTGTCCTGTGTGTCACGTCACTGAGCTGTGGGGCAGCTTCATCCGCTACAAACACAGCTGAAGGAGATGGCAGCCCCTTCATCACAGGTATGGCCTCCTCAGTACACGATGAATGGCAGAGTAGGTTGTTTTTGATCTTCTGACCTTTCACTGACTCACTGGGCAGATTTAAGACCTAATACTTTTGAATTGTAATGTAATTTTCCCTGCAACTTCCTTTTCATCTGAATATGTAATAAATACTAAACTTTTAAACAAATTCAATCCTCGGACTGGGACCAGTAGAGGTTCCCTTGACCTTGACATACAACTGCATGTTTGTCCATTTTGGATAATTGGTCATGATATTGTTCATATTGTGCACTTGACAAAAAAAAAAAAAAAAAAAATCAAGCATTCTTATCAAACAAGTCTTTATTACAAAATCAAATCTTAATATTACATGCCAAAAAATAGGTAACTGCTATAAAGATTATTTTACTAAACTATTTACTAACTATAAAACACATGATTTACCAAATAAAGGTTGAAATACGAGAATCAGGGCATTATTGATGAAAATAGGATTTTTTATTTTTTTAATTTTTTTTTTAATAATACCGCTGTTAAAAAAATATTGTTTGTATACTGTATGTCCAAGTAACAATAACACATTTCAAAATACAATGACGATTATAATAATAGTGAACTAGCCATGAATATTGTGACTTTAGGTGACAAATGTAATACTAAATCACAGGTTTCATTTCCCAAAAAACACTTCTAACAAGAAAAAAAATGCAAAAATATAGTGCAGTTATAAGGGTGTAATAACATCAGAGTATATTACCAGCCATCAAAGCAAACATACTGTTAGTACTGGTGGTAAATCCCGTTCTTATCTGCAGCTGTCCTTACTGTGGGGCAGGAGGGGCTTGGATAGTGATCACCGGCTGAAAGCACAACAACGAACATGTATGGGTTCAAATGTATTCAAACCTAAGACATTTGTACATAATGTGTGTTTGTGTCGCTGTACCACTTTTGGGGCGGGAGAGCAGCAGTTAACCACTTTACAGGCATAAATTACGAGCGTCACAGAAATGGCAAAGAGAGCCAACTGGATAACCAATAACTCAGCAAAAATGTGTAGACGAGCAGCCTATGGACAGCAGAGGACGGACAACAAGCACTTTACATTTACAATTGCTCTGCAACGGGGAATCAGTTGCCTTTAAACATAATACCTTTTGGAGTTGGATAAAATATGAAATAATAAAGTCTGCATACCTCGCTGGCGTAGCAGTTCTGACGGTCTTGGCTTCCGTGATCATACGGATAGCAAAAATCATAGGAGTCCATTTGAACCATTGTGAGAATTAGGTTGAAGAAGGAGGCCACACTGGCTACAATCTCCATTCCCAGACAAGCCTTGAGCTAAAAATGTATATGAAACATTACTATTATTACAATGCAATTGCAAAGTATAAATAATATATTATTCTACACAGTGTGAGTTTGCATTTAAAGACATCCTATGTAATGTGCCAATGTATTTTTGTTAATTCAGAAAGTTTATCTTAAATGCATGAAGACATCAGAGGTGCTAAAACAGGTGTGACTTTTAATTCATTTTACAAACATACCGTAGGAACATGGAGATTTTTTGCTGCTATGGCAACACTTCCTGCAATAAAAATCTGCAAAGTGAACATTCATTTAGCTAAAACATGATGTAAAGGAGCACAAGAGTCAAATATATGACTCGTTGTTGTGGAGGTTGTGGATCATTTTTTATTTGGAAGACACTAGTTGTACTTACAAAAAGCGATGAAATAAATAATGGTGTCTCAAAGTAATTTATATATATTTTATTGCTGTAGAAGACGGCTAAACAGCTCCCGTGGAAGAGGATCAAGCATATTTGGGTGATCTGTACATTGGCAAAGACATAATAATGTTATTATAATCAACTGTGCAAAGAAAGATACAAAAGCGTAAACACAGACCCACCCCTAGAGCTTTGGGCTCACCCTCCAGAAACTTGAGCTTCCTCTGGTCGTTTCTCTGGAAGGACACGGACACCAGAGGACTGCCTGCCTCTGACACTCCTGCGTCCGCATTCACAAAAGCAGCGTCTGCAAAACAACACAACGTTACGCCATTACTTCCTCAACGCTATTCGTGTTTTTCCAGAGGACTCATGTGCACAGGCCCACACACTCTGCTCTAAAGTAAAAGCACCTCCACACACCGAGTTGTGAGCACGGCTGTATATTGTGGTGACCGTTATTTTACCTGCCATGTCGCCAGTGCGCGCCGTGCGTCACTTTGCTCAGTGTGTAGAAATTTCACGCCCCAATGTGTGTACTTTCTTCTCCGTGCGCGCTTCGTCTGGTTCTGCCTGTTCTGTTTGCACTTCCTCCGTCTGTAGTCAGCGGTTCACAGGGAAACACGCCATTGGCTGTTGCGCAGAAGCATTGAAAAGTAGTTATGGCTTAATGTGTTGGTCACAAACACACTTTCTTGGAGTATTAACCTTTGTCTGTTAGACTACAGTTTCCAACGGTAAATCTTTATTCAAACGGTCATTTGGCCCAACACTCCTAGAAGCGCAAGGGCCCAGAAACATCGGTATAAGGGCCACATCTGTCCCTGTCATAGTTTGGGCATGGCTGTATGTCAGATATCTATTAAACATAATACACAATCATCCAAACGTGTTTGTGCACAGAGTTAGGCACCTACAGTAATCACTTGTTGATTGTCAGTGACATATGATCAGCACAAGGTGGCGCCAAAGGACGTCGCACCCTCTTCAACCCTCAGCGCGCGCACGGCTGCACACACGGCCGCACACGAGGCTCGGTGCAGCACCATTCTTATTACAGGTCCATGGGTAAGCCTAATACAGTCTACTTACTCCTTTATTCGTGCTTGTATTCGGCCTATTATTATTTAACAGTTTGGCTCCATTACGACGTTGGGTCTCTGTCAAAAACATTTCCAAAATTGCCTATCTATAAACAGTATTACCACAATAAAGAACTTGTAGGCCCATTAAAACAAAAGAAGAATACACCTGCAAAACGTTCTCCAGTCAAAGATTTATCCAACATTTGTCTTGATTCATCTATAATTTCCTGGTCTAATTTTCATGACCAATTTGCTCTTTTAATTTGAAGCCCGCCCCCGGAAACGCCCCCCGCTCTCACGTCCCCCCTTGACGTCGCGATGCTGCACGGCGCGCCCACACCCAGCTCACCCAGCGCACCCAGCCCGCGCCTCTGTCCAGTGCGCCTGCTCGTGCTCATGCGCCTGTGCCGTACCGAGACCGACGCCGAGACGCCGAGATCCGCTGCAGTGCGCGCCGCTCCAGGACGCTCGTCTCCGGACCGCGCGCCCCTCCGTCACCCACCCTCACCCCTCTCTCTCTTCCAGACGCGTACGTCCCGTCCACGCTGCGGGATCCCACCGACAACAACCATCACAATCCACCGCATCCTGCACACTCTGCGTCTGCGGTCACTGCTGCTGCTGCTGCTGCTGCTGCGCGTACGTCTTCCATGCGCTGTCAATGAGGATAGTGTCTGATTTCTACTGCGCGTTATCGTCTGACTGCTACCATGAGCGCTGGTAAGACGTTTTTTCCATTCTGCAGTATTGTTTTTCACGTGTAGGAGACGTAGAAAAGCGACACATGCACGAATCCACCCTTCAATTGCTTATTATTGTGTAGTAAATCAGCTCAATTGTCTTCCCAATGCGTTAGAAAATAGCCAGTTCCATCCTTCAGCATTGAAGCAGCTCAGTCGTAATTTCAATGCAGTATATTTGTTGGAAATTGCCCGTTTGAACCACGTTATTACGCATTCTGTTTACATCCGTCCATTTTTAGAAGTGTCATGCAGTGCTGGGATGTATCAGAGCCTAATGAGGGTTTACTACCAGGATAACAATATTGAAATCACAAAATACATCTCATATTTAGTGTGATATTTTTAAAAGGTGAACAGAATAGTTGCTAGTTTTTGTAGCAAGGCTTTGGTGCCATTATTGATGTCATATCCCATCGATTTAAGGCGCAAAAGTGCTTAATAACAGTTATTTTTTGTGTTGTCTGCACTGAAATGGAGCAAAGCATTATGGTCAATGAAGTACACACTGTTTTTGTTGTTGTTGCTGCAATAAAACAATGCATTTAGACAAAGGAGCTTGCAATATGATATATAGAATTTATGGAGTGACAATCTTTTAATTGAAAAATTGTCAGATGATAGAATTATAGGTAGCACAACTGTTAAATTTACTGCTTTTCTTTGGGTAATGTTTTGTCTGTGGAGCTTTTGTTTTGCTCAAATCAAATTTATACGGTAAAATGTCAGCTGAAAGTAGTTGCCCGTTAGCTAGCTTGTTTGCTTATGGCAAGTGGAGATAAATGACACTTCAACTGTTGCGACAATTATTTTCCTCAACACTTGGACTCAGAAACATGTTATTTAAGGAGAGAAAGGTTATGAGTTCAACTGTGTTTGATCCCAAAGTCTGCATCAGTGATAAATGTTAGCGTAAGTGCAGTGTTCCTGTTGTTTATGTGGTTTTCTACAACTGTTTACTCGATTCTGCTAAGACTATGGTGGCACGTGCGATCCCATTTCATACAAACGTTGGAGTATATATATCTTTTGTTGCCTCCGTTCAATCTTTAAACCGTTCCTTTTTGAACAGTGTAGTTTTTTTTGTTTGTTTGTTTTTTCACGATAATACAGCAGACTAAAAGTATTACTTGTTGTATCAGTTTAATGTTTAAGCTTTTCTAGATTCAATTCGACAATGAGGGGGCACCATAGTCTCCTCTATTTATGGGAAACACTGCTAAATATTTACCAGAGGTGTAGACTTTTATATTTGTTATCAGACTTTAGCAGCCTTTTCACATTTTAGTTGTGTTTTGAGCTTTTACAGTTGAAAATATCATTACTCACCATTGACACTGATGCTTTTTTGTCAGTCACTCAATGCTGTGACGTCATCTGCAGAATCTTTAGCGGTTCAGATGGTATTATGTTGATACTTCTGACGATATTTTGGTTATTGTTACATCCCAAGTTATGAGACTTCTTAGTCATCCTTTGCATCTGCAGTGGGGAACGTTAGTGTCTATTTTGGTTCTTTTCTGCTCTGAAAACCGTGTTGGGAGATGGAAGCGAGCCCAAACTAGCTATCTTCCTCAAAACTACAATAATTGAAGACGATTTGATGGTAAATTTCTTTGCATATCAAGTTTTACATTTGAAACATTATTCAGCATGGCTCTTGTCCCATTAAGGCATGTTCATTTTGGTCTGCAAAAAAGTTTGGACACCCCTGGTCTAATGCATTACAGTTCCTCAAGTATGTGACCAGCTTTATGAAAACAAACGTTATGAATGATAAAGTAATGTTAATGTGACATGAACAGACAGATTAAAAAGCACTTTAAAAGCATATTTTGGATGTCTCCCCTTGTTGTGACATCAATAAGTGGAAATCCTGAAAGTTTTAAAGTCCCTATGTCCTTTGAAGATTTATGGTGATCATTTCAGTGCTCAATTTGCCAAAACTCTATCAAACTACTTACTCCACATACCAAAGCTGAAGTGTTTAAAGGTGCTGTTCCTGATTTTAATCTTTGGATTTTATTATTTTTTTATTTTTTTAATTTTTTTGAAATGTGAAATACAGAAATAGTTGATGTTAAAGTCTTTACATCAGTCACATGTATCTCTCACTTTCCTAATGCAGTCCCAGCATCCTGAATATTCACCGCCAGTTTATACGTTTTCACGAACTGTCCCGGGTAAAGCTAACAAACATTAGCATGCTAACGCTGCATTTCCTGCTCTATAAATAGATGCAGAGTTGTGTCTCATTTTCACCCGAATTAATGCTTTTACAATATATCTGTGCTGGGGCAACACAGATCTTGCTTTATTTCGAGCAAAAAATCAGGAGCATGGACTAGTTCTGTTTTTCCTGTTTCACAATAGAAAAAATCAGGTACATGCCCTTTAAAAGTAGTCGTCCATATGGTAGTCCTCGGGTGCTTGTGTTTCCAGGATGAGAAGTTGAGGTTGCATTAAACGTTTGTTTTAGAAAACATCCAACCATTTTCTACTTTAGCTAGCTAACAAGGGGTGGTCTAAATTGGGACAAATTAGTGTCTCCATAACTCAGTAACAATATTCAGGCAACATTATGTAAATCCAACAGACATGTGTTAAAACGTCTCTTTAAAGTTTTAGCTGATGCATCATTGTCAGACAAACGTGAAATGCCTGTTAGATTTTAGAGGTTAGAGTTGTAGACTTTTATATTTGTTATCAGACTGAAGCAGCTCTTTCACATTTTAGTTGTGTTTTAAGCTTTTACTGGAGAAAATGTCATTCACCATTGATTGTCAGTCACAACCACATTTCCAAATGTCATGATGTCATCTGCAAAACCTCTTTTTCATTGGTCTAGTGTTACGTTAGCCGCTTAAATATGCCGTGGATCGCTTGTGGCATGTGTGTTATTATCCTTACTCAACTCAAAATAACTGACCACTGAGGCTCTCCAACAGATGTTTTAACACATCTACTATTACATAATACGGCCAACACCGTGAACGCCCTGCTCTGCCGCTCCGTAGACTTTAGCGGAGACCATATCGACTGTGTTTACATGCTCCTATATGTGGAATCTATGATGCGGAGGGCACTGATGGATGTTGGCTTTAATGAGTAGAGCCCTGCGGAGGAGAAGTGGCTGGGCTGCTAATGAGAGTGCTGCATCATGTATGGAGAAGAAGTCATTAACAGTCGGAACAGTCGTAAAGTGCCTCAGAAAGAGCTGCTGTTTGTCTGGGATTCGTTTGCGATGGTCGTAAAGACACTTGACCTTTCACCCCTGGAAGAATGCGGTCGTGACAGTGGACTTGAGCTTGTCTCTACTTGATGTTTGTGCTTTGTTTCGAGCTATGATGTTTCACTACAGTTTGTTTATGTTTCCCTGAAAGGTATATAGTTTGAGATTTTAACCATCATAATGTTGCATCTTTGTCAATAAAATGTACCTGGAGTTCAGTAATGTGCTAAAATGGGCCTGTAAATGTTTTGCTTGAGGTTCAAGTATTGGTCAAAATGTGAATGGATCATCAAATTAACCACAAAAGGGTTAAAGAAAGAAAGAAGAAATCACTTTATACCAGGGGTATCCATCCACCCTCACCAAGGTCTGCATTTTAAAACACATATACCACAGACGACATGACAATGAAGTGAATCATCAAAAATGTTGCATTTGATAAAGCTTGGAATATTAATGTTAGGTCTGTATCAAATCTAAATGTTTGATGATAGCAGATTTCCCTTCCCCCAATTATACAGTATAAAGTCCTACTTTGGGATATTTGGGATAATTTAAGAGGGGGGCCAACAAAAATTGATGCGAGGGCACCATAGTTTGGACACCCCTGCTTCATTTTAGACTTATTGTTATTATTATTATTATTGCAATATACTCAATATTCTAATTTTGCTTCTCTCCAAAAACGATGATGACAATATCATCAGTTTTTTGATATGCCTCCCACCTGGAGTTGTGTTTTGTTGTCAGAGCTCAAAATGCTAACACTTTAATGGAATATGTCAGCATGCTGAAAGTTCTGATCTGATCTTTCCAGAGGTCATGATGACTTCACTATGCAACTTAGCAACATGGACAGCTTGTTTTTAGCAGGATACAAACTGCTTCCACTCGTCAGTGCTCAGGCGCTTTCAGTGTTAAAGGACACATCATGCAAAATTTACTTTACTTGTTGAGCTTTTAACCATGTTATAACATTCTGCACTCATACATATCTGAAATTGTATTTTTGCTTCATTCACGCTTTTCACTAATCCTGTTTACGAGGTCCTCTTGTTCTGGTTGTTGATACCACTCTATTTCAGATTTCCCCTTTGTACGCTGTTTTTTTTTTTTTAGCCCATATCATCACCAGATTCTGAGCATTTCTGCCAACAATTTGTGTTCATTACAACTGTGTGCTTGTATTAGCATGCTGGCCCTGTTGATTAATGGCTAACTTTTGTATTGTTCCATGAAAACCCCCACATAGTTTCCAGAGTAGGGATGGAGTTCTAAAACATGAGATGCCAAAGCAGAGGTTTTTTTCTGAATTTTATTTCCCATATAAATACAGCAACTCTAAGTTAACAAAAAAATAAATTAAACAATGTTGTTCATAGTATAAAAGTGCACTTATTTGAATGTGCTTAGAAATGACATTGCCTTTCATTGGAATTTGAATAAATAGTTCCAGGGCAAGATGGTGCTTTATATGCTTGTTTTTAATTTTCTCCAGTGGACATGTGCCTTAAGATAAGACGGTAACAGAACAATGAACTTCCTGCCTTCACCAGTTCTGATTACTTTCTTTCCTGTTCCCACCAGATTTGCTCATTTGTTGTTGTCTTTTCTAAACGTATCCTGTTATTTGCCGTCTCCTGGAATCTTGACAGTGCTATGACATTGATTTTAACCAAAGCCATGTTTTTATTGTGCTCTGTTCTTGCCTCATAGATACAAGTTATTGGGTTTGCTTCATTTTCCTTGCTAGTTTCTTACCTGGATTGTGGTTATGTTGTCATTTATCTAAACTGTATTTGCACAAATGTAGCCGTATTTATCGAGGCCTTTGTTAAGAAGAACTTGGAGACCATATTTTGGTTTGTGCACAATTGTCCAATGAAGCTAATCAATCATTCCCGTTGACAGATAAGGTTTTTCAGCTAAAGCCGGGTGCACACTTCTGCATAATTTGCTTCTTCTCAACTTCAGCGGCGTGTGACCAGATTTAGAATCCTCGTAAGTGTTTTTCATGCCTCTGTGGTTCTCATGCGTGCGGTGTCAACGAGATATTTGTGACATCGTAACCATAAAACATCACCGCTACTGCAAGTCATACGCAGACAGAATGACGGACACAGATGTGCAGGATACAAACTAGCTATTAAATTGAAGCTTTCTCATCCGTTTCTCCACAAATTCACGACATTCAGTCCACAAAACATAATCAATAATTCAGTTTGAAGTGTTCTTTAAAAATGATAAAGTGAGCAATAGGCAAGAGTAGTTTCTCACATGTACATGTTTACGCTGTGAAGATTAGCTTCAGTAAACACAGCACTACTTCCAGCGTTGTCTTATGCTGCTTTCCAGTGGTTCTAGGAGGCCGGATTTTCTGAGTTCCGACTTTCTCGGAATTCCTACTTGGAAACTCAGGCAATAATTCAGATCCCTGAGTTTAGCCAATCCAACATGGCTGCGCCCTGCCTTTGGATACAGTTTTTCATCCGACAGTTAAAATATTGATAGTACTTACGTAATTTTCTCTTTAGTTACTCTCTACTGCCCCCTGCTGTCTCTGAAGCTGCTCCTGTGCTGCCGTTGAGCTTCTGCTATGCTAATGCTGCTAACATATACACGGAGCTAATAACAACAAAAGAGTTCACATTTAAATGTTGATTACAGATGTAATAACACTGTTTGGAGTTAATTAATTAATTTAACTCGATCCATATTTCTTGGGTTTTGTTGTTTGACTTGAGTCGTTACAGTTCTGTAGCGGTAAAACTCTGATCGTTTTGAACACACGTGAGTAGCTTTACTCTCGACCGGAAACAACTGATGCTAGGTGCGCTAGCTTTGTTAGCTCGCAACTTTTATCTCTACAGTTTGTGCACTAGGTGGATCATAAGATTTAAAACCTTATCTGTTTGTCTCATGTTTAAAGGACAAATATTATGCAAATTTTACTTATTTTGAGCTTTTAACTATGTTCTAAAATCGTTCCGTCATCAAAAAGATACCTAGAATTGCATTTAGCTTCATTCACGCTAATTTGGTCAATCCTGGTTTGAAAATCCTCTCCCCTCCGACCGTCAAAAACACTCCCTCCATAAATTATGTTTTTTCCAACAAGTTATGTTTCCGAGAATCTTTAGACTTGTTCTGAGAATTTCGGCCGTCTAATCACTATTATTACGACTGACTACTCAATAACACGGCTAGCATTACAAGCAGTGCGTTTTTCAAATTTCTGTAATTGCCTCTGCAGCCAGTAGATGGAGCCAAAGTTAGTCTGGTCAAGTTATATTGTTCTTAGTAAAAACATTTTATTTTTAGTTCTAAAATATGATGTTTAAAAGCTAATAACAATACAAATAATGCATAATATTTGACATTTAACACACTAAAATTATGCAGTGTGCGCCAGGTTTTATTCTTCACAAGTTTGCAGAATGATTGAGTATTTTTTTCACGCTAACATTTATAACCCTGTGTGTTTAACCTGCCATACCTGGTCACAGTGGAGGAGTGGTGAACTTTGGCTAAAATAAACCTCTCAAACTGGCTTGGCTTGAACACTTCCCACAATCAAGGCTGGATTAACCCACTGCTGTAAACCCCGTCTGCATGCGTACAATTCCATACAGCCCCACTATATTAGCTGATTACAGTCTGTGCCACAACAATTACATTAGCCTCAATTAGCAACAGAATTTTAGCTTTGGTTTCCATGTCTTTCCCAAAGTGTTATTACCGCTCTGAGTGGATCTGTCACCGCAGGGACCAAGTGTCAGGGACTAAAAGGGACGGATGATCGGAGAATGGAGGATGATTCCAGCTCACGTTACAGCCACAGGTCATAGGATCGATACTGTTTTTGGTTTTTTTTTTAAGCCGCTTTTTTTCTCCCCTGCTCGAATGCTATTGGTGTAACTGATCTGATACGACCCGAGCAATAGTGTGCTTTAAGGCCTCAGGTGAAATCATGTTATGTACAGTACTGTCAGTCATCACATGTCTGAAGACTTGGGAACAAAATAAGGTCGTCTTTTGATATTTATGCAAAGTTTACAACACTACGTCAATCTGAGTTTGTGGTTGATTTCTATTCTGAAGCACGCACTTTTATTCTTCTAAATTAGGGGCACACCTTTTTAAAACAGCTTCAGCAATATACAATCAACTTGAATCATCCCATTTTGAATCCAGACTAAGGGTGGATAACAATGTATCGCAAAAGTATCCATAATGCATTGTTAATTGACGCAATAATTGAACTAAATAAACAAACTAACTAAATAAATAAATAAACTAAATATATCACAATAACACCATGGTTTGCCAGACAGAAATGTGCTGTTTTTTGTGCTGCAGATTTTATTTTCTTTAAGTCTGAAATTAATTAGCGCTGAAAAAAGTGTTGCATTCACAACTTAGTTAAAAGTTTTCTATTGAAGTTATTTACTACCATTAAGTTTTAGTAACCATGAAGTAATTATTTTGCTTTTGGCCAAAGTAATTAAAATGCTTTAATGGTCTACCAAACACAATAAAGACAATGCAAACATTTACGATTTTTTTACGCTTTAGATGATGTAGTGTTGATTTAATATTGGTTTTGTTAATGTTAATCTTAAATTCAAATAAATTGGATGGATGCTTTATTGATCCCCGAGGGGGAAATTAAAATGCCATGGACTTACATAACACACGTACACAACACAATGAAGCACAATTATACACAATTAGACAACGTTATGGACTCTGCTACAGACCCTTGTAGCGTCACAATAAGACAGCGTAGCGTACAATAAGAAAGCATGAATAACAACAAAATTTATACAAAGTGTTTGTTATAAAAACACACAGCTGCTGGTATAAAAGAGTTTCTTAGGCGTTCAGTAGAACACCGGGGCATCACCAGTCGTCCACTAAAGGAGCTTTTAAGCTCATTTAAGATGCTCCAGAGGGGATGGTCTGCCAAAGAGACAACAGTTTGGAGTTTGGTCCTCATTCTTTTGTCCATAATAATGTCCACAGAGTCCAAACTCAGACCTATCACTGAACCAGCCTTTTTTATCAGCTTGTTCATACGATTTTTGTCCTCCACAGTGATGCTCCCGCCCCAACACAATACAGCATAAAACAACACACTAGCCACAATGCCCTGGTAAAACACATTCAAGAGTCTCCTGCTCACGTCAAAGGATCGAAGTTTCCTCAAAAAGAACAGTCTTGACTGAGCCTTTTTGAAAACTGCTGTTCCTCTTCCAGTTAAGCTTACTATCAAGATGTACTTATAAGAGTCAACAATTTCAATCGACTGCCCTTTAATAACAACCGGTGAGGTGGCTGTTTTTTTCTTTCTGAAATCAATAATTAGTTCCTGTGTTTTACTTATGTTGAGCTGTAAAAAGTGGGACTCACACCAGCTAACAAAGGAGCTAATTTCATTATTATAAGCCAGGTCGCTACCACGGGAGATGAGGCCCAGAAGGGCAGTGTCATCTGAAAATTTTTGCATATGACAAGAATTAAAACTGTGCCTATAGTCAGCTGTATACAGGGTAAATAAAAATGGAGATAACACAGTGCCCTGTGGTGCACCAGTATTTGTCAAGATTATTTCAGAGCATCTGTCACCAAGTCTCACAAACTGAGGACGGTTTAAAAGATAATCTAAAACCCATGCAACTGTAGTATTGTGCAACTCAAAACTCATTAATTTGTTCGCTAAAATATGTGGCTGTATTGTATTAAAAGCACTTGAAAAATCAAAAAACATAACACGAACAGAGCTGCCTTTTTTTTTCCAGGTGTTGGTATATTGTGTGGAGCATACAAAGTAAAGCATCATCTACACTCACACCTTTTCTGTAAGCAAATTGTAGTGGGTCCTGAAAATGTGCTACTTGCTTCCTTAGCTGACATAGAACCACTCTTTCAAAGCATTTCATAACGTGTGACGTCAGCGCAATAGGTCTAAGAAATTCAAACAATATAACTGAAATTCCAATGTCAAAAGTATTAATGTATTATCAGACCTACAATTTGAATATCTTATAAAGTATGTATTTGTATTTAATTTCAAAACTTTAATTAAATGAAAATAACATACAAAAGACAAACAACACCTTATAATAACATACTCTAGTAGTCCATACAAGCAGTTTCTCAAATTCTGACTTCATTTATTCACATTTTTCCCTCTTCCTTTACTAAATTTCTAGTTAAAACTACTGTGACAATGGTGTATTTCTACTTAAGACCTGGTTTATCCCTAATTTAGACCTGAAACAGTCCTGTTATAAACCCAGATGTGGATTTGGTGGTACTCAGGAAGCCAAATCTTTTCTTTGGTGGTACTTGGACTGCACTGAGGTTGGTTGACCAACTGCTCCAGGACTGTCAGGACTGTAGACTGAAATCTAGATGAGACAGAGCTTTTTCTGTTGCTGGTCCTAAACAATGGAACTCTCTTCCTGTGAATATAAGAGCCGCTACTTCTGTTCAGAGTTTCAAATCGTTGCTAAAAACTCATCTTTTTGCACTGGCTTTTAATTCAAGCTGAGACATTTTTATTACACCTACATTGTGTTTTTTATTTGCATTTTTCAGTTTTAAGTAAATCCTTTCCTGTCTTGTGTCATTGAACCTGTGCAGCGCTTTGGAGCAGTGTATCTGTTTATAAATGCGCTACATAAATAAAATTGACCTCGACTTTGACCTTGACTTGGGGTAAAAAGTTTGAGAACCACTGGTCTGCATAGTTTAGATGTGAACTTGGCACTGCTCTGCTCGGGAAAAATAAAAACATTAATATTATCATTATGAGACCTCAAAGTGCCACACAAACCTATAAACGATGTTCATAATTATAGCATTCATTATCATTTGGTTTTGCAGACTTGATTTTCTGTACGTAAGAAAACCTGTCCTATGCATTTGACCATTTTTTCCACACAGTTTGTTTGGGAAACCTGTGGAAGCTTTGTTTGTCTGTTTTCCTATTTCTCCATTTGAACAACTGAATGAATACTGTAGGAGAGCAATTCTATTAGTAGTGTACTATTGTTTTGCTGTTGCGGTTACGTCACCCCACTACTACTTCTCTCTGTGAAATAATGTGTCACAGGTTTGGCGGTTGTGCAGCAGCAGCAGAACAGGAGGCCTGTGGCTGTGGGCGTGTTTGTTTGGCCCTGGTGGTGTGTCTGGTATGACAATAGTTATGTGGACACGTGCAGGGCGCATGTAGCGGTGGAGACAGAATGACACGATGCACAAGAGCCATAGTCGACTGAAGAAATTCTTGGATCGACTAAAGACATGCCCTGTCGACCGATTAGCCCACTAAAAAGGGGGCGTGGCAAAGCTATGAAGTATCGCCGTGTATTCAACCCAAACTGCACTCCAAAGAGCACAAATACACAGGAATTTACGCAAAAACAACAGAAAAGTACTAGGGAACTGTGTTGGATTTCAAAGTTTCAGCTAACTCACTCCATATCTTCTCATCTTTGCTGTTTATTCCATATTAATCCTAAAAAAATGAGTCGACCAATAACAATGTTTGTCGACTAAGACGCCATCAACCGATTAATGGACTAAACGACTAAAGCATTACAGCTCTACAATGCACCAATCAAACGTAGGGCTTATCGCTGTACGGTATGAATGGTTGTAAAATCTATAGATCATAGTTTCGACGGCTCCAAACATGTTCTGAAATGCACGGGATTCTTCTTGTATTTGTTTTGCAGTTCAGATATCGGTCTTCTCAAATGTCACTGCTTCTGGATGTGTTCGAATTGTGCACAGTGACCTGAACAAGAAAGATGGAAAAAAATGAAAAATCCTATTTGTTTGGTCTTAATATACTTTTTTGTATACTCACTCAAACTTTTAATTAGTTTGGTTTAGTTTAGTCTTTATTTGTCAGGGACCATACATATTCATTAATCTAATAAAAGAAATGATCTGCACCAGGTTTAGCTGCTGCTTCTTTCCATCTGCAGACCCTGGGCAGGTGAGGAAAACATTGTCACTATTAAACATTTGAATATTTCATCAAAGTTATACAAATATTCAAAATGCTGTCTCAAATTTTATAGCACAAGAGAAATAGAGTTAGAAATACAGTTTAACTCGGCTGATGTTGACACCGTTGAATATCGTGCTTTTTTTAAGTTTCGAGTGTAATTATGAAAGTCTACAGACTGTCCGGGAGTTGATTCCACCCTCTGATTCTAACAAATGAAAAGGCCGACTGTGCGAAGGCTGAAGATCTTTTCGGGACCGTGCAGTTCCTGTTCGCAGTGGAGCGGGTGAAGCGGATATTTTGTTCTGAGCAAAGTTTGACAAAATTTTGTTTTTCAAAGGAGGTGGTTATTAATTTTGAATAAGGTTCTTAGATTTGAAAATAAAATCAAATTGTCGAAACTGAGCATTTTGTATTTTACTGAGAATATTACAGCAATGATAATAAAGTGTTTTTTTTGTGTGACTTCAATGCTTGGTTTTAACCGAAAATGATCAAATAGCCTACAATAACATGATTGCATTTTCACCTGAATATGCAATTACAGTGTGCTGGGAAAAAACTGATTTTACTTAATTGCATTTCAAAAGTAAAAGTATGACATGAAAAAATATACTTAAGAAATAGTTTTGAAGTATCTGTTTAAACTGTACTTTCAGAGTTAAAAGTAAAAATATGCTGGTACAGATCTGGATTCATTGTGGCTGTTTTTATTCGTATATTTTGGTTTGCTCAAAGTTGGGGAGTCAACTCAAACTAAGTAAGTGATGAAAATAACCCGTCAGCCATCTCAGGCGCTCTCAAATATAAAGAAAAGTAGTTTACATTTCTACATTTCTGTACCGTTGATAAATGCAGTGCAGTAGAAAGCACAGATGTAGTGAAGGAAAAGTAAAAAGTATCCACTGTAAAAGTTAGAAGTAAAGTAAGTACAGATTTACTACAAATTTACAACACAAAACAGTACTTTTACTTTTGTACTTTGTCACTTTCCACCACTGGACAATGTGCGACTAGATATGGAATAAGAATAACAGCAGTCCTCCACACACACACACACGCACGCACACACACACACACACACACGCACGCACACACACACACACACACACACACACACACACACACACACACACACACACACACACACACACACACACACGTTCACAGTGGTAATTAAGGCTGCAATGTGGCGTGGCCTTTCCCTGCCGCCTGCTGCTTTACATGAAGCTTTGATGGAGGTGGGAACGGCATGTTGTTAGTGCCATGTGGCTCCTGGGACTCAAACAGACCCGTGTGATTACAACGGACGGGTGGCACCTCAGTAAACGAATGCCCCTTCGCCAGACACAACAAATGCAGACTTACAGGAGGCAGTTTGGGAAGTCGTGTGTAATTAGATCGTCCCAAGCATCAACAAGTTTGGATTCGTATTGCATTTTCGTTTAACGTTCTTTGTTTTGTCGTTCGTTCATTTCATTCAAAATCAGATTCCGTTTTCAGTGTCACATTTTTCGGTCTGTTTTTCTTATTTACTCCCTTGATTTTCAACCAGTGTGCCGTGGAACACTTGTGCGCCTTGAGGTTCTGTCAGGTGTGCCTTGAGAAAATGTCCAGTTTGAGTTAACAGATTCACAAATGCGGATTTAATTAACTAATTTACCTTTTTGGAGTGTCCAGAGCAACATTTGCACCAAAGAAAGAATACAAAACCATCACTATTACCAAATTTAAAGAACTAGACAGTGCCACAGACATTATTTACCTCATTATATCAGAATCAGAATCAGAATCAGAATCAGAAATTGTTTATTGCCATTGTCAGTGAAATTCACAAACGTAGGAACTTGCTTCGGCGTAGGTGCAACATAAAGCAAAGGATAAAATATAAAAAAATATATAAAAAGGCATGCATAAAATTAAGAATAAAATAGACTAAGATAGACTATATACAGAATGTACAGTTGGCAGATAGTGCAATGTGCAAATGAGTAGTGCAATTATATACAATATTTTTAACTATTTGGTAATGTTTTAGTGGTATGTGGTGTGCCGTGGTAGCTTTTAAACCCAAAACGTGTGCCACAACTCAAAAAAGGTTGGAAAACACTGATTTACTCAACTTAAATAGCTGACATTCTGAGTCCAGTTGATAAGGGTGACCGGCCGCATTCACGTCGAGGTCAAGGTCAATACCAAAGTGCTGTTAAAAATGTTCCACAATATATCAACCAACCATAAGAACATGCAATAAATAGAGCTTAAAACATTGTATAAAGAAAGGTACATAAGAAAGCAGGAGGTAAAGGTGACGTTAAGTGCTATGTAGGCTTGTTACAAAGTGTTTCAAAATCTGATACAAAAATCGATTCTAAAACTAGTATTAAAACTAGATACTCATTTGAACAAGTGTCAGTGCTAAATATGTCACATGAACAGCACAACTTGACCGTTCTGAACAGTTTCAGAATGTTCATGAGCTGTATCAGAACACAATTAACTAGTATTATAGTAGTAGACCACATGGTAGCACAAATTGTATTATTTTGTGGAAAAAAATGACATTCCGTTCTGCTTTTGTTGAATGTTTTTTTAGTAGACCTTTTTGATGGTAGATGCAGATCGAACACTGAGTCATGTTTCAACTGGTTTACTTTGAAGCGAATTGGTACAAACTGAAAGTGTCTCCACTGTCTCAAGTGAATGTACTGGTCTGTTCAAGTGATCCAAAGGGGGCCGTGAGTGATACTAGCTTAGTTTAAGATGGCTGAATAAGAGAGAACAAGGACTCTTGAAAATGAAACGTCAAACAGCACACATATATATAAAAAAAAGAAAATTCTCACCAAATCCTGACTCGATCTTGTGATAAACATCTGTTTTATCCAGTGATGGTAACTTTCACGTTGAACCGATAGAATTAGCTACACAAAGCTAGCGCACATTAGCATCAGCTGTTTCCTATTTATCGAGAAGAGCAAAAGCAAGAACAAGAACATTATATTTTGACTGCATAATGTGTCTAACATGATCCAAACCCAGTGCATTACATAAAGAGATGGTACACACTGTGTAAGCGGTGTAGAGAAGTCAAATAAATGCAATAAACTGGAAGTTCTTGTTTACTCTAGCTTTAGAGTCTCTCGTCTCTCACAGCGACACAAACATACAATTACTAAACATCTTTTTGTGATTTTCATTAAAAAGTATAATTCAGTGACGATTTCGATTTTATTCATTAAGAATAGCTAATAATAACAAAAGGAGAGCCTGTGCCAGTTGAAACGTGGCTTTAGACTAAATTCCCATGTGTCCCGTCTGGTCTTAGGTCTCTCTTCACTACTGGAAGTATTTCACGTCCTTTTTTTTTTGTATTTGTTTCTGTTTTGGACATCTCTATGACCCATTAGAATAGAGCCACAAAAGCTGTATCTCATTCATGTCTCTGTGAACCTGACTGCAGCGTACGCCGTGGAGCCTCCGACTGATTGAGCTGTGGAGATAAACACGCTCAGGCAATGACATTTATGTGACCGCATCCAGGGCCAGCCATGCATTCATGCCAGCGTGCTCTGGTACCAAATGCCACTTTAGACCCTGATTAAATTATGTTTTATTGTTCCCTGTTTAGTTTGAACCTGAATAGCTGTGTATATAAGTTAATAACTCCATTAAATCTACGTGACATTTTAACAAGATATTGCTTTTATTGCAGTGAAGTCGAACATACCGCATTTAAACACAGTACAATTGAGTCGTCATGTCTCACAAGTGCTGATCAAATAAAACACGTTGTCATGCTCCGAGCTCGGGCTGTGAAATAATGTCAGGTTCAGTGGAGCACCAGCTGTACAATAACCCATAGTAATGTGGTCACGTCACAGGGCTGTAGTCGGATAAAGACATTCTTGGTTGAAAGAGAGTGACCTGTTGTGCTGGCAAAAGCTCTCAAAGCTGTTAAAGATTCTGTACCCGGTGTTTTTCATATAATAAAAATAAAACCTGTCTCGCCCCAGTATAGATATAACGTAAAAGCAGAGTGAAAATGAGATTGAATGATATTTATACAGCGTTTTACTCTCCACAAAGCAGGAAGTGTGCTGTTAGCGTGCTAATGTTTGTTAGCTTTACCGTGACTGTGCTCTGGGCTCTGAAAGTTGTGAAAAGTGTTGAACTCATGAAGTCATCGCAATGAAAAATCAGGATGCTAAGAATCAAAGGTGAGCAATATATCAAAAATGTAGAATATGTCGAGAATGTTGTTATGAATTTGAATATGAACAATTTATAGTTTAAATCAGGGATCTCTAACAGCTCAGGAGCTCCTGGTAGCTCTCCACCCCTTTTTAAGTAGCTCGCCAAAGGATTTATGAACTATATATTACGCTGAATAATTCCAATTTGATTACGCACATATTGCCATTGTAAAGGTAGGATTGTTTGTCATGTGGGCTATTACTCTCCTCAAACTGCTCCTAACTGACCTTTGTTTGAGTTTTTCTATGATTACTGTAACATTTCAAAAATGAAGTGACATTGATTGTTATTTTACACAGATGCCTACATTTGTGCTCTTTGTGTGTATTTGTGTGTAGGCCTATCCCCCATGAGGATAGCCGTCACTGTTATATTGACTCAGTTTCTTGCGAACGCTAAAAGCCCTCTACCAGTTTTGTTTTGTGAAAGTATCTCTCTGGGGGAAAAAGGTTGGAGATCCCTGGTTTAAATGCTACAAAAAGAGCTCATTGAAAATAAAAATGAAAAGAAAGTAATATTGTAAATTTCAAATAAGGGAATAAGGTGATATTTATGAACATTTATGATTCATTTCACAGACATTTGACATTTTTTCCCATAATTAAACTTTTGTTAATAAGACATACAGTAATATTGTCTTCCTAGCGTTATCAGAATAGGCCTAAAAATTTTGAGATATTCATATTTGTCAATGTCACCCACCCCTGCTTGGAATGCATTAGGAAAGAGAGCGATAACCTTGGACCTACCAAACTGTTTAAAATAACTACTTCTGTTTTTCACGTGTTTAAGACCGTAAAAATGTGTCTCAATGATCAGACCGCTTCTGTCCCAATCCTGCACTGACCTTAAGCCTTCTCCATTCTGCTGCCATCCATGAATCCTTATAATTCCAATAAAATCATTTGTTGATTAATAACTAATATTGTTCACTAAGATTCTATCAATTGATTAATGGGCCATACAACTAAAGGACTACAGCCCTACTGTGCTAACATATATTGTCATGAGAACATATTTTTTTTTCTATTTTTGCAGAGTAAATCTAGAAAATAATTAATACAGACATTATTCACAAGATAGGTTTGAGCCTAATACTCCTGATGTAAAGCTTATTTAAATAATGCACATTTGCACAACTCTTTACATTGAAATAGAAGAGAAAACCAACTAGTTAACCTACAATTAGTTTCTCATCAAATCATGTTACTTTCTTACATAAACTTCTTTTTGAACTTCACTTGCTACAATGGATTATCTCACCATGCGAATCCCATCATTTCATTTATCAGACCGTTCAGGGATTTGTCATGCTGTTCGGTCCCATTCTTTCCACATGTTTAACCATGTTCTTCACAGCTCGCCCATTTCACTGTCACTATTAAAGCAGTGAAAATGGCTACTAGACATTTGAGGATTTAACATCTTTTTTTCTTTTGTCCTGCAGTGTGATGCGCCTTTGTAGTAGAATTTAAAACGACTTCAGCTGGCTAGAGTGCAGGAAGCGCACAAATAAAGTAAAATACCAAGGTATCCTGTCTAGCTAGTGCAAATATAAAATGCAATATATAATCAGTCCCACAACAAGCAGAAGGAAAGTGTTTCACAAGCATCACATCGTTTTGGGTGTGACTCTTTTAAAGGGGCTGTACCTAATTTTTTACTGTTTTGAAACATGAAAAACACAACTAGTTCACTTGCCGGATTTTTTGCATGTAATAAAGTAAAATCTGTGTTGCCCCAGTGCAGATATATTGTAAAAGCATCTATTTAGGTGAAAATGAAACTACAGCACTTTCTCTGCATCTGTTTATAGAGCGTTTTATTCTACGAGAAGCAAGAAGTACACCTGCTATGCTAATGTTTGTAACAGTAAAACTCAGGTACAGCCCCTTTTAATTTGAGATTTTAACATTTACAGCAGCATATAGACAAAAAATAAAACAATATATATAACACATTACCTATGATATCCAAAATAATTGTGTATTCCATCCTGTCTCATCCTAGGGCTTATTTTTTTGACAATAAAATGTATTCACACTGCAGGATGACAAACAAGCCCACGTTAATTTTTTTTCTAGGATTGTACAAAAATAAGAATGTAATCATTTTTTCTTTTGACTTGTAGCTTAAACCTTTGTCCTGAAGCATAAATTACAGACGAACCTCTGTCTTCGTCTTTTTAAATGTGTGTTTTTTCACGTCACACCACAGGACACACTTTGGATTACAGCATTAAACTTCTTATATCTTGTTTAGATTTAAAGTTTATTAAACATTCTCATCTTTATGTCTAACCACAAGCAACTCATTCAAGAATTTTGAAAAAGTGTTTTCATCACTAGTCTTTACATCATGATAATTACATTAATTGAACAATATTTTTTGGGGCTCAATATTTATTGTGTGTACATTTTTCTTTGCATGTGAGAAAAGTTTTTTTTTTTTTTTTCGTACGATCAAATTTGTGCAGTTTAGTGTGGAATAAGTGGCTTCTATGACAAATTATAGATACAAGATAATTACTTAAGTGTTTTATTCTGTTATTTATTTATTTCAACTCATGTTTTTTTTCATTATACATGTAGAAAATAATTTCTTGGGATTTTCCTGCTTGAGAGTTACTGTAACATCCACATAATGTAGTTATAACAGGTCTATCCGTCACACCGCAGGACCTTTTAGTCTTTTCGCTTAAAAACACAAAGAAATGAAACACAACTTCATTCCAAAACTATGTGTCATTTTTACAAGACACTTTGAGCGCTGCTGAGTTGAATTTTGGAGCGAAAAGTACATCATCCAGAAAGTCGTTTAAAGCGAAAACGCCAAAAATGTCAAGACAACAGGACGCAACTCTTTTAAATCAGTTTGAAATACAGTTATAGCATGATTTCACAACAGTTTCATGGTAAGAGACTGAACACTTGGATGTTGTTTTTGTCCAGATGCATGAGGAGAGAATCCAGGCTGGGAGCTAAGTGCGCACTTTAAACGCTGATCAGATTACTGTGACGTGGGGAGAGGAGACGACGACGCATAGATCAATGTGCACCACTGAATTATTCATCTATTCACTTTCTTCCTGAGTGTGTACAAGTGTGCGTTCCCCCGCTGTGATTTATCCGCAAGACTGCCTCAGAGCATTCCACAAAACGAGCCCGAGTTAGAGGAAAAAGAACCAAAAGAGTAAAAGAAAAACTGTACTTTCAGAGGTTTACAGCTTGGGAGAACTGACATGTGCATATATTTTGTAGGTTTAGCGATTTAATGTGGTCTGGGTTTATGTTTTTGCTCTGCGGCTTTTGGGGCTTATATGCGCGGTATATGCTGTTTGGAAACTTGCGTCTGTGTGGTACAAAAACGGTTACTACTTACTGGTGACGTAGTTTTTCAAAATTGCCCGAAAATCCCCCACACAACCTTTAATATTGGTATCTGCAAAGACTGTCATGCCATTCAGTCACTGTGTATATTTTATAATCCGTTCAGTTACATTGGAGTGCAAAAGTAAACTATTTCCGACTTAATCTCCGTCTAGGACATGCCATACCTCATTTTAAAGTAGAATTAAGTTTATTTTACTATCTGTACTATTATTTTTGATTGCCATGCGAAAAGACTTTAGCATTAGCACCTTATGATAGAAGTAGCCTTGGTCAAAGTTCACAGGTTACCCCAAAAGAAGTTTAAAGGCACTGTACTGTACTGAAAAACAGAACTAATTAATTCAAAACACATGTATCTCTCACTTTCCTAATGCAGTCCCAGCATCCTAAATATTCACCTCCATGAGTTTATTAGCACGTTTCTTAAGTCTCAAGTTTGTTGTCACAGTAAAGTTGAAGTTAAAGTTAGTTCTTAGCATCCTAACAGCACACTTCCTGCTTCTCGTAGAATAAAAGGCTCTATAAACAGATGAAGAGAAAGTGCTGTGGTCTCATTTTCACCTGAATAGATGCTTTTACAATATATCTGTGCTGGGTCAACACAGATTTTACTTTAGAAAAAAGCTCTGTCTACATGAGTACAAATTGTGGCAAAGTATTTGTAGAGTCATCCCAAAGACAAAAAAATAAAATACCTTTATTACAGCATGGCTAGAGACAGTATTTTATGGCTGTGGCTGTAATACAAGCTTTTTAATTGTTCTTATACTGATAGAGTGCCTTGGAATCGTTTTGTCATTGGGATAATTCTATAAATATTTTGCTACAATTTTTACCCAAATCGACAGAACTATTCTGTCCAACTGAGCACCTGAGCAACTGAGTTTCTATACTCATTTTTTGACACCTATGTACCCACGCAGCGCTCCATATTTTCTTTAATTCGATACAGACTTTGCTTTATGACATGTAAAAAATCAGGTACATGAAGTCATGTACAGCACCTTTAATGCTTTGTGTTACATACAGTACTACAATTGGACAGAATTATGGTTGGGAACAGGTTTGGTTTAATTGAATATATATTGGAATACAAATGCTCTTCTTTTTGAGCACTGTAAACATACAAAATAGTTTACTGCACTGTAATGCACTTATAAGCTCAGAAGAAGAGGCTCAAATAAACAAATATGAAAACATTTAAAGGACAGAGCCCTTTTAGCTTTATTTTCAGCTATTTTTTGTTGTTGATGCAGAGACTGTATTGGACCTATAAATAATGTTATTAGGATATTATAATGGTTTTAACTATCCTTTTGAAGAAAGTCATTCAGTATTAGTTGATATCGAGTATGAAACGGCTGGATCGCTCCCTCCCTAATCAGCATCGGCTGACTGATTAATGTTACTTCTTTCCACTGTCAGTAGATTAGTGCCTCATTACTGTACAATTTTGTACATTTTTGATTACTTTTATTGCAGTTATTCATATTTACACTGTGTCGTACATGTGACTGTAAGTAATAGTGCATAATCCAAAGTGTGGAGTCATTCTAGGTCACGCAGCATGTGCTCCGCCCCACAACTTCTCCCACTTCCTTCATCCTTTCTTCCCCGTTGCCAGTGGTTACAGCCTCATTTATCTTCCTCCCTCTGATGACAGGCTCATGCTGCAGTGTATTAAAGACAAGGTTTGGGAGGAAATTCAAAAGACTGGATGATCTTGTGTCAAATTTGATGAAAAATACCAAAGAGTGTCTCTCAGGTAGTAGTCATTGTCTTTCTATCATATTAGTGGTCAGTAAGTTCCAACTTATTGATGCAATTTGAAACCTGAATTAGTTTGAATTCAACATATAATAGTGTGTGCCCTGTGTAATATTGACAAAAATATAGTTCAGTGTTTTTATGAATCTGATTTTATGGAAATTCATCTTAAAAAGTTGTCTTTAAAGGGGCTGTACCTGGTTTTTACTGTTGTGAAACAGGTAAAACTGAACCAGTCCATGTTTCCAATCTTTTGCAAGTATAAAAGTAAAATTAGTATTGTCCCAGCACAGATATCATGTAAAACCATCTAATTTATTAAATTTATCAAATTAGACAACAGTGTTTTTTCTGCAGATAGGGCCAGATTGACACTAGTTTGTGCATTGGTTGGGTTTTAACAATTCCTCTTTCAAAGCTGAAGCTAGTTTGACTAAAATGAGTTTTAGGGACTTGTAATGTAGTAAAAAAGTACAGGCGGAATCTGTATAAAAGTTCTATTACATTTTTTAAAAACATTTTTGGGTACTTTTTTATCTGTAGGTTTGAAGAACAAACTGACCCTGAAAATAAGAGGGTTACAGCTTTCTTGTTATGTTCAACATTTGTAGCAGCTTGATAGTTTCCTTTTATCAGATGGTGGACAAAATTAAATAAATAAAGAAAAAGTCCAACGTACCACAGGTGGAACATCTTCAGCTTAAGGGGTTAAAACGACTTAATTTTGCTTGTAAAATGATCATGAATATTATTTTATAGTTCTTTCGATTATATTGTAGCCCTAATAAGCATGATTATCGATTAACCTAACAATCGTGATCTCTTATTCCATACTCAATCCAGATTTGTGTCTGAAATCACAGTCAATGTTGCTAAATTTCATCCAGAACATCTTCATCATGCACTGTTATGATAGTAGACCTATTATACGAAGTGTTTTACCCACGAACACAATGCCAGTATGTGCTAGTGACGATCAAACACCACATAACGTAAAGATAGACACACTAAAGAAACGCTAACTTGATTAATGACCGGTGCCCCAGTTGAGGAAAACCTTCTTCTCCCTGTGGTCCAGCGCTGCACGAACGTGACCCACTTCTCTTACGCACCAGCGCCGTCGAGAACAGAGAGCGATAAAACATCTCAGCTCGCTTTAACGTCTTTAAAGAAGCTGCTGTCACTTCATAACGTGTCAAATGTGGAGCGCAAAAGACGTTGTGTCCCGGATTGAGGTCGATGGTGCATTGCGGTGGCACACAGAAAATCCACTGTGCTCGGTTTTTTAATGATCCCAGTTGGGTTTGGGGTTGGGATTGGGGTCCAGGTCTGTTATCTCCAGTGGTCCCAGTGTAGAGTGAGCGCTTTGAAGTGGGTGAGGAAGTTCATTTGATGCTATGGGCTATCGGGGGTTAGCTTGCAGTATTTTTACCGACAGATTTGAGATTCAAATGAGGTCAGTGCAGTAGAGAGATTCTAAATGGCCAGGCATGACTTTTACATGGTATGATGTATTATAGATATGATTTATGGTGATATTTGAAACATAATGAATCTCAAATGAGTTCACTACAGGATTTAAATAAGTTTTAATAAAACTAGCAACTTAACAGACTTCATTATACTTTGAAGGATCATTATGTAACCTCTTCTGCCATGACCTGGTTAACTTGGCCTTAGCTTTAACCAAATTTAACCATAGAACTATAATTAAACCTGGAAGATGATATCAAAATGGCACCATATTTATCCCTATGGCGTGTACTCATTGGCGCATGAAGCCAAAAAAGTTTTTTTTTCTGCTGGAGGCTGCCATCTTTGCTTCACTTCCTGATATGGAGGCTGCCATCATTGCATTAGGGGCACCAGTTGACGACTTGGGCTGTAGTCGACAAATGAAATTCTTGGTCGACTAAAGACCTGCCCTATCCTGCCCTCTAAAAGGGGGTGTGGCAAAAATACATCAAAACTCTAAAGTATCTCCATGTATTTGTCCCAGACTGCACTCAAAAGACCACAAGAGTGCACAAGAGTGTATGCTAAAACAACTTTTTATACAGAAAAGTATTTATATGCCTCCAAAGAGACTCCAAAATGTTTAAGCGAACTCACTCCATATCATCTTGTTTTTGCCACATACATGATTTGTAAATAAAATTATTAGTCGACTAATAAAAATCTTGGTCGACTAAGATTCCATCGATTGGTTAATTGACTAAACGACTAAAGGATTTACAGTTCTAGTTATGACAATCTCCCATAATGCTTTAAGTGTCAGGAGCGATCATGCAGTTTGCAGGTTTTTGTGTTAACCTTAGCTTGTGTGATTGTAATTGTATTCTTCATATTAGATGTAAAAGCGTCTGAAATGAAATAAAATACAAATTAAAAGTATCACTAGTCTAGCCTTGTCCACGTGCTTCTGTTTCCATCGTCCGACGTGCTCGTTCTCGTGGCTCGCACATGTTTACAGTGACATCACTTATAAAAACTGTAATTTCTGTGACTTTAGAAACGGTTTAAAAATAACATTTCCTTCTATTTTATTTAAATACTGAAAATAATTAATTACTGTCTGCAATTATAATGTGAAATTATACAAAAAGGCCGGACCCAACAAGCTGCAATCACTAATCAATCTGGAACATGGACAGAGGGGGTGTGCCTTATCCAGTTCATTTAATACATCCATGAAAATAACCTGTCCCTAAACCCAACCCTAACCCTAACCTTAGCCCAACTGGAAAAGTACATGATGTGTGGCAGAACTGGATTGTGATAGAAAACGATAATAGAAGTGACAGGGAGTCTGCCACCTGCTCGTCTCCATGGTAATTGTTATTGCTTTATCTGGATTGTTAGCCGTTAAACTTCTCTATCTTAAGTATAATAGGTGTTTTTCTTACAAAACATCCAGAAAACAAAAGAGTAAGGGATAATAGAAAACATAAAAAAGTGAATAATAAGAATAATAAAAGGTTTAATCAACTGTAAGGCATTAGTAATATTACCAGAAAAGTTAGACAGTGGATCTTTAGACTTACATTAATCAAATGTCCTCCTTTTGGATCCTTCCATAATGCCGTTCAGTTGTGTGGATCTGTCAAACGTGGTGAGATTGTGCAAGATTGTTTTCATCTCTCTCAGCTGTGAATTTGCAAAAAGAGCAGAGTTTTGTTTATTTGGTCTAGTGCAAATGACCACTGTGTTGCATGTTACAATCCATCACTTTGACAAAGACATATTTGGTTCTCCGTCAACACTAAAATTGTGCAGAGCGACCTTTTGAATTCTACCTTTCTGACGACGTAGCCCTTTTGCATGTTGGATGAATAGTTTAGAATAGTGTGCTACTGAATTAATGTTGAATACAGATGGGGGGGTATATTAAAAAATGTTCAATATTGTTCTTTTGGAGATATGCAAAATTAGAATATTGTGTAAATCGCCTGTTATGAAAACTATTTTTTAAAAGCGGATTGACAATAAAAGAAGCATATGAGATGATATTTCAGCACTATTGTTGTGTGGTAGTAATTTTACATTCTATTAACTGTTTTTGGGGATTCTTAGACCTGAATATGGTTGAATAATTCACTTTTACTAAATATACTTTCTAGGTTAAGAAGAAATTAACCTTTTATGATTATTACGGAGGGTTTATAGTAACATATACATGCATTGGTTCAATATTATTCCTTTAATGTTAATACTGTAGAGTTCAAACTTTTCATTTCTGCAGCTAACACACAAAAACGGAGCTAGAGCTAGCGAGTTATATTTAGAGATCAATAAACATGCTCAAACATCGTTGTATCGCTTTTATCATTTAGAATAGGCAAATTAGAAACAATACAAAGTTGACTTTGCTCCACCGTCCTTAACTGACAAACTCCATGTGACAAAAATCCAATAATTACTTTTAAACAATTATTTCTATGATTGCCAAGTGGTTAGTAAGATTTTATTTTTATATTAAAGCTGGTCTGTAATTTTTTGGAGGTCTCTGGGCCAAAGGTGCACAACACGCCACCACAAAATATCCCCAACACTGGATCTGTTTTATTAATGATAAAATAATTATAAAACTGCTTTAAACAACTATTAGATTTGGTGAGAAAATAAAATACAAAACATTAATCTACAAAAATGCCTATCCAGTACTAGATTCCAACCAAGTCTGAACCAGGACTAAACAAGGTCTAAAGCAGAATTAAACACAGACCAAACCAGGACTACACTAGTACTTACCCAGAATTACACCAGTAAACAAGAGGAAATCTATATTTTAGATTTGGAAGATGGATCACGGACCAGAAGTGTTTAGAAGTCGAATAGGCCTGTGTTAAAGGATTATAAATATCTTTGTTTGATCAAATCTGGCGGTCAGATCGGCCTGGGTTGACACTTTTGAATTCACAGATTAAACAGCCATTCACACTGCTCCGCTAGCACTGCCGTTCAACTGTTTCGCAGAACGTGAACACCAGGAGCTGAACCCGAGCAGTTATCGCAGGCCGAGTAGACGTTGTACCTACAGCGGCCCTTGCTCTCACTTCAAAGCCGTTGAATGCGAGCCGGTGCCAAATCCCCTGACATCCCATTACCTTACAGTGAATAGAATTGTGTAATGCGGTGACATCAACCGTTCTTATGTTCCCTGGTTGTTCTTGCGGTCGGCCCTCAATGCTTGGCCGTTCGCCTAATGAATCTTCCGGCTCACTTCAGCTCCGTGGAAGTGTCCATTGTTCGGTGGGGGCCCAAAAAAAACTGGAGACCAAGACTATTAGCCTGAGGTGACCTTACGCCAGCCGAAGAAAGAATGACTTCATTGTTTACGTACAATATTCAGCGCCACATCACTCCAACGTCCATGAGCCGGCCGTATTGTTCGCTGGAGGGCCGCGGTCATTAGAAGTCATTACCAGTCACGCCATTGGATTTGATCCTTGGAAATACATTCAAAATTGAAAGATAAAGATTCTAAGATAAGAAATAAGATGTGCTGAGATTGAAATAGTCTTGTTATGGAACCCTGGGATGAAAGAGGATGTATACACCTAAACAGTTCAATTGCAAAAACAGATCTCTCCTCTGAAAATAATGCCTCGTAGATTTTATCAAGAAGGGTTGGAATCATATTTTTATTGCAGTAAAATGGTTTTGGCTATTGAAAACGTTATTACACAAAGGCTAAACTGCAAAACTCCAATTACTTTTTGAAAGGGCACTTTATCTGTTTTTGCAAATGAACTCGAAAAAATGCCCCTTGCTGATCAAATTATACATTTTTCTTTTTCTTGATAAAGTCAATCAGCTCATCTAATCATCAATTGGACCACACCAGTGCAGTTAACACGGACATACATTTTGTTATTTTACTTTAATTTAGATCTAATTATTCCAGCTTCCAGTTTCTTCTTAAAGATTCAAGGGAATTAAAACACATTGAGCAATTATAATAATAAGGCAATAATAATAATCAAATAAGAGTGCAGCTTAACAGAAGGATTAGTCAGGTACGGGTAACAGCCCTCAGAACAAAAGTCCCTCCTCTGCTCTCATTTAGAAATAAAAAGATTAAAGGTGCTCTGCCTGCTTGTCTTAAAAATGTGAAAAACAGAACAAATTCATTTTTAACTCTTTGCAGGAATCTACATGTGTCGATCATTCACTAAGTCACTCACGTAAGGATGAGTTCATAATAAGTGCTTTTCACAACTTTCACAGTGAAGCTAACACAATTAGCATGCAAACAGCACACTTAACAAAATAAAACACCCTATAATTATATGCAGACAGCGCACAATGGACTTGTTTTTACCTCAAGAGCTAACCATGTCCATAGCGTAGTTGTTTTCAATCTACAAAAGCGAAAACGTAAAATTTGACATAATGTTTTAATAACTTTGCGGTTTATAACGATTCAGAAACAGCACAATACAATAATAAGTCTTGTGATTATTAGTTACCGTGCACATAGCTGATTATAGCACCCAAGCAAGCTTTTTTTTAGAAACTCTATTGACAAAATGAATGGAAAATTGACTTTTAGAACCCCAGAGTGGGCAGTCACTGTTGAGCTTCTTAACTCCCGCTGGGAATGTGTTTCCACCTCCTGTCTATTGATTATCTATCCGCTTTAATCAATGTTTAGCCTTAAAGCTAGTCTTAGAATACCAAAAGCATCCTGTACCTTTCACACACATCACTATCTGAAGAAACAGGTGTACCATGATCAGAATCCTTATTAAAAATCTATAATAATTGTAATTGATCGCTAATTTTTCAACCTTGAGCAATTAAAATGTCATACGATACACGTTGAATAGCTTAATAATGCATTCACGTCCATTAAATCGGCGATAGATTTATTTCCTCTCAGCTTAGTTTGAGTTACACATTCGAAATATTTGACACTCGCTTCACGGCCCGTTCTCGTGAGGCGCGTGGGCCGTCGGTGCGGTGAGATCCAGCGTGGACGGTGACCCCTGACAGCCGGCACCGCAGTGTAAATGGAAGAGAAGGGAACTGCCGGCACAAAGTTAATGCAACTTTTGTGCCATATCATTTGTCATAATCTCATTTGCCCTCTTCCCATGTTACCTCCAGGGTCACAAAGGAGGCGCTCGCATGCGGTAACCGGAGCTGTGAGTAAACAGTCTGTGACACGCCATACTTAAACCGGCATTGATTATAAAGTTGTCAACAGGAGGTGAACGGTAATGACACCTGGGACTCGGTTAAATACAGCTGGATGTTCCTTTAATCAGAGTGAGATGATGAGATGTTGCAGAAAGTGTAAACTGCGAGTGGATATCTGTGTTAGCGTTCACGTGGGGTTTATACCTCTGAGCCGTGCGTGCTTGACAAAAGCGCTCCACATGTCAGGTTTAGTTGGCTGAAGTTTTATGAGGTTGCTATGTGAGACATCTGAGGCAGCTGAAGTTCTATAGGGCGCACATAGGTTAGCGTTATGAAAGAGCTAACATGCCCGACCTTAGTGCTATGTGCAAGGATATACATAAACTGTATTTGAAATGTTTCTGTCATTTTTAGTCTTTGACAGTGTAGTACCTGCATTATGATGGAATATGTCATAAGTTGGGCTGTTAATAGCCGACTAGTCAAACAATTATTTTTATTGTATATTTAAACTTTTTAAATGCATTTACTGCCAAATTCAGTTCAAATATATTGACTAAAGGCTTTTAGATAGAGAATATTTATGAAGTGTATTATTGATGAAAATCAACAATAATATATTATTTTTTTGATATTTTAATGTATTTGTTATAAAATGTATGTAAAATGTAATAATGTATGTACCTTTGTTATAAAAGGTCTTTTGACGTGTATTTTTGAGTCTGTAGTTCAGTTAATGATTAGTCGATTATCGGTTTTTAAAGTTGATTATTTTTTATACTTGACTATGCGTATCAAGTCATACGAAATTTAAATTTTGTCAAGGTGTGTAGTAGACTAAAGAAATTCTTGCTCGACTAAAGACCTAGACTAAATTTATTGACCGATTTACAAAGGGGTGTGGCAAAAATATTTATCAAAACTATGAAGTATGTCTGTGTATCTAACACAAACTACACTTAAAAGACTACAGCACTGCAGTTCATGCAAAAACAACACAGAGAAGTACCAGGAAACAGTGTATTTAACTCAGCTCACGTTTCACTTCAAAATCTTTAACTCAATCCATTACTTCTCGTTTTGCTGTTTTTGTCATATAATTCTAAAATAGTTTGTCGACTAACAAAAATGTTGGTCAACTAACGGACCATCGACCGATGGTGATGATATTGATATTCAATGAATCTAGTAGTTATTCTTTTGATTAATCGATTAGTTGTTAGTCGATTAGACTGTGGAAGGCCTGTGAAGATTTTTACCAAATTTGACCTAGAGCAAGCTAATGTAATGCAGCTTGAAGACAATTTTGAGTACATTTTCTGATTAAAAAACTATTCTGTCTACAAGTATTGTAGACAGAACTTGTAGACAGAATAGTTTTTTCATCAGAAAGAGTAAATGTACTGTTTCTTGTATCATTTTGATATAATTTTTGCTTTGTCTGAGCCATAATATCTATTTTTAGTGCATCTGATGTCACACCATCCTGGGCATGAACACTGTGCAGCTCTACATGATGTTTTGAAGTCTGCAAAGTTCAGATAACAATTATTTGATTACGGAATTAGTTACAATTAATCAATTCACTTTTTCTGTTACATTCAGCTTCAGAACTGAAGAAGCTACTGTGTGAAGGATGAGTGACAGAAACCAGTTTACTTTTGCTATGGATGCTACCTGATTTGACCAGAGATTACACAGTCACCGCATCAAGCTGTTGGCTCGGAGTCAGAGAAATAGGTATTTTGGAGAAGCATGAACGATCCGAGTTGTGACGTCAAGAGCATTTGATTGGTGGAAGTTAAAATAGAGTTGTAAGATATTTTGTATCAAGTGAACATTAAGCTTGGGAGAACTATTGTAAGCAACTCCTGAGATAGTTTCTGCTCAAAATACTGAATCAGAAATGGAGACAGCATCCAACCAAAAGCCCATGAATGCACATATGCCTGAGAAATCTCCATCCGAACTGCCCAACATACACATGAAAGCAGCGTTACTCCAGTGACTGACTATATGCTAACTCTAAACAGGAAATGGAGCAGGCTGGAAGATTAGCTGGGGTGATTAAAAATATGTTTTACCGTTGGAGCTGTAGTTGACATAAGACATTCTTGGCAGATGTGTCAAAACTATCTCAGTAATCTGACTAAACTGCACTTGACCACAGGATATCATGCAGATAGAGAAGTAAACAAGGCATTACTTTATATAAAAAAGGCAGAATAAACAAACTCACAATGTTCTCCCAAATGCTTATAATAATAATAATAATACGTCACTTAAATAATGTAAATAATACTTCATCTATTCCACTGTTTGCGCTGCAAGTTTGTACTATTGTTCTGATCTCGTTGTCCTTGTACATATTGTGTACACATATTTTATTTTGCATACTCTTATTTTATCTTAATCTATACTTTTTACCTTTCGATTATTACTATTCATTTTTATATGTTGCACCTTATTGCCAAAGCAAGTTCCTTTCCCCCGATTTTTTTCACCGACAATGGCAATTCAAACTTTTCTGATTCTGATAATCTCTGCAAAATCATTAGTCATCTTGTAAAAGTTTGGTCGATTGACATCATCTACAGATTTATTGACTAAAATACTCCTTACCGCCCTGAAAAGTCATGGTCATTTTGCTTAAAATGATTATAAAATAGGAAAGTAATTCTTTATCATTTTACTACTATGTGCGTATTTATCTATCTGTCCATCTATGTTTTAGCTCAGTGAGTACCTTTGACGTTAAAGCCATTCAGACATTTACAACTAGCCATTCGCATTAGCGCTCCACTTTACTCAATTTCCAGCCTGTATTCAATTATTCAAACATCAGATTAAAAGTAAATCTGGGATTAGAAGTGCTCAGATTAGAGTAATCTTGGTTAGTGCTGCCCTGCGTGGGTTATCACTGTGCGGGGCAGGAGTGGGAGGAGCCGCGGGGGAGACACACCTAGTGACACATTACAGGAGGAGTGCACATGCTTCTATTTATACCAGAGAGCTGCACTTCACAGAGAGAGAGAGAGGCAGGCGCACCGGAGTCATATGACCTGAGCCCATTCCACAGATAGTGTCGGACAGAGCGCTCACTCCGGCTCGGGCTATTATTACACCGGAGCCTGCGGAGGATGTGTCGCAATTCCGCCAGACGCCACTGAACCGACTGGATATTACAGCGTCAAAATCTCCACCTGCTTATTATTAAATCTAACAGATAAGAAGAGAAACCATGCCTGAGGAGAAAGGTAACTCATTTCCATTGATAACGTTTATTTTATTTTAATTATCGCACCAATATTAACTTTGTACTTTAGCTTTCTCGCCGTTTTTACCTGAAGCTTGAAAGATCTCTTGTTACGTAATGACTCTTCCATTGAAGTATGCCACGGTGTGATTGTAAACATATGGTGGTAGGAGGCTGTCCTGGAGCAGCATCCCTGGCAACGGCGGCGTTGTTTTGGTCAGCTGCCCTCTCGCCTGCCACTGGGAGCGCAGCCATTTGGGCCAGGGTTGACAAGAAATCTCAGCTCTGATGTCCCTCCAGCCAGTAGCCTTGTATTTAAAGTCGTATTTACGCCTCGGGATTATACTTGTATGACTTTTAACCAGCTCGTGCTTCATATTGCTGTTGCTTTTATCTTGCATTCTCAACTCTGCAAGGGATTTGTGCGTTTTTTTCAAAGCAGGTTGACCTTGTAGAGAGAATTTGCATGAACTGTATGTGGCAAGGCTATTTATGCTAGTTCGGTTGAAATCTTCAGTTATTTTTAGTTGTTTACGTGCGCAACTATTTTGATATTCAAAATAGTAAGTGGCTGTTTTGTTTTTTCCTGTTATATTATTTTATTCTTATGTTTACAATTCAATAAGGCAAGTTATTTGGTGATATGGCAAAAAACAAAACAAAAAAACACTGATCAATCTTAATTTTCGTTTTGATTTTATATTTTTGTTTCAGTACCAAACTATGTCATCGATGATTAGGCATGACTGAATCTCAATCTTGAATTTTTAAAAATTAATTGCCCAGCCGTTCTTATAGTAATGTTATTCTAAAATTGAATATTGTGATCGATATAAAACATGTTGTTCTCCACGGTGTTCCTCAAGGATGTGTCTGCACTCCATCAAAGTTTATAGTCCGCTTTGATATTAAGATGATTCAAATTCCAACTAGTCCATAGAAAACCTTTGCAAATTCACTCGGAATAGCAAAATGTATCACTGATGACATAACCTTGCTTTTAACGTTTCTCAAAAATGTGAATACCCGTTTATTCTTTAACTTGACTCTCGGGCCATTGTTTGTTCCTTTTTAACACTCCACAAATACTTCCTGTCGTCTCGCCCTTTACGAGCCTGTAAAAGCCGATTCTGTGTATATTTGTCTGTGGGCTTTAGAATGCTGAGTTGTAACTGTGTTTTGCATCCATGGATACAGAGGCATGAAAGCGTTGCAATGTGACAAAGTCTTTCGCGGTGAGGTGACTCCAGCGACACACCTACCCACACACACACCAGCCACGTGCTTCAACACAAATAGACATACCACAAAGCACATGCCGACAGCGGATTTGTTGACTTATCTGTGCTCAGTTTTTATTCCATCTATAGCCTACATATTTTAATTAGCTCTGACATTTAAGATACTCTGTGGTCTGATATGCAGCTGACAACATATACAGCAAAAAAGGAAAGGCTTATTATTCCAGAATATTACTTTTAATGTCGGTAGTATGGATTTACAGACTTAATTGCAGGACATAGTTGATTTGTGCCAATATATTGAAGAAAATGGCACTTTATTGACATTTTTTGGGATGGGCGATGTATTGATTCCAGCATTGATATTTGCCACTGATATTTTTTCTGTTTGAGTGTCATTTGTTCTCAGTGCAAATAAAACAACATTTAAGCTGAACTATGGCTGTACGTTTACATAATCTTGCTCCCAATTATTTTATAAATAAGATGAATACATTTGGTTATTATTTTTACTAAAGTGAAAAGTCAGTTTGCGATCTTTTCTTCAACGTCGGTATCGGCAAATATCAATATCAATATTGGCGACAGCAGCAAATCAAATATTGGATATCGCTATCGGCTCAATAAAACCAGACATATGCATTTTATTTTGTTATTGCAAGCTATGGCAGGGCGGGGAATTCTCAGTGAAACTCACGCTGTCTGCTGCAGTGAACAAACTTTATAAGACTTTCAGAGATGTCAGAATGTTGTTGAACACAAATGTACATGTATAAATGTAGAAGAAAGACACTGACAAAGCTTTAGATTGATGGGAGAAGTGGATTTCAGCAACTAAAAAGGCTAGAAGACATGGCTATTATTATATACTGTGTTTATCTCTTTAGAATATGACAGTAATTATTCTTATCAAAGATTTTCAAGGCATTTAGAAGGAAAAGGTAGCATACATCTACAATTCTGTTAGCATCTTCAAAATATTGTGGTAAAGATCTTGCATATTGAGATAATATTATACCGTGAGATTTGGATATTTTTACATCTAATGCATAGTCTTTTTTTTTTCTTTGGGCATGAAACTTAAAGGTGCTGTACCTTAATAAACATGAAAAATGGCATGTTAATTTTAAACTATTTTCAATGGTCCACATGTATTGTTCACTTACCTAATTCATTCCTAGCTATTAAGTGCTTTTCACAACTTTTACAGCTACAGAGTTTTACAGCTAACAAGTAGCATGCTAACAGTGCACTTCCTGCTCTGCGGAGAATGAAATGCTTTATAATTAGAAGCAGATAGGAGAAGCACATTGGACTAATTTTCACCCAAAGAGCTGCTTTCACAATAAATCTGTACTGGGGCAAAACTAATTTTATTTAAGTACATGAAAAAACTAGTACAACCCCTTTAACTTGCATTGTCTCCAGTGTGTTGTTGATTTACTCTAATGTATAAACTAAAATGCACTGTCCAGAAGAAATAAACAAATTACAAATTCACAAAAATCTATTCCTTATTCAAGTCATTTTATGCCATGGTAGATTTTGCAGTGTAAGTTAACCCTTAGCAGACATCTCCCCTCTGTCGTGTGCTCCTCCAGGCTATGTCTCGCTGTATCCAAGGACAGTGTATCCTGGGCCTGTGATGTAATGACTGGCCGGCGTTCAGCAGTCACACAGACGCCCGGCACTATTCTGGACACGCCGCTAAACAGGCACTGCCTACGAAAAACTCACCGACAATATCCCCATGGGATTGACTGGAAGCGTTTGTGCAGTGAATGCCTGTAAAGGAATACGGACATGTAAATATGTGCGTGTTAAATACCTCAAATGCTTCCTAAAGTGACCTTTTAGGCAGTGGAGCACACTTGTCGAGTCACTGGTGAAAGTATAAATAAGGTACTTTAGTGGACATGTGATAGATTTAGTACTTTGGCAACAAGAAATGAGAGATGAACTTTGACTTTTACTATTTAGTTTGTAGAGGAGAAATATGACCATGTACATAGGGGGGGGGGGGGACTTTATATTAGAGGTTTTAAGTTGTTTTTATGTGGCTTTCATTGTTTGTTAGATTCTAAAATATAATTCTTCCTTTCTAGGCTTCATTATTTGGTAAAATTGTATACTAACTACACTTTTAATAAAGGATGAATAAAGACTTAATTCATAATGAAGTAATTGTTTACTAAGAATGATTAAAACTTAATAATTACTTCATTGATGCCCTTACTCCAAACTCTAATTCTTTAGTTAAGTAGGGTTAGGGTTAGGGATAGGGATAGGGTTACTGTTTCTTGTTTTGTTAGAGTTAAGGTTAGGGTTAAGGGTTAGGGTTAGGGTGAATTTGCAAAGGTTTTCTATGGACTAGTTGGAATTCGAATCATCTTAATATCAAAGCGGAGTATAAACATTGATGGAGTGCAGACACATCCTTGAGAAACACCATGGAGAACAACATGTTTTATATCGATCACAATATTAAATTTTAGGGCTAACCCTTAACAAACTATTTGTATGGTATGAATTACGTCTTATTTCATGCTGTATTAAGGCTAATTAGGGTGTAGTTAACCAATTCTTTCTCACGACGAAAATTGCTCGTTTCTTGGTAAATGATTTTGAAACCAGCGTGAAATGTCAAGCAACAAGCTAGAATTGCTTGATTATCATATGAACCAGTGTAGATTTTAGGGATGGATGGGACGAGACACAATTCCAAGAAGACGAGCAAGACACTAGATGAGGTCCCCAAGAACAAAACAAGATGAGGTTTTTAAATGTCATTTATAGTAATAATAGGATGCAGTCCAGCTCACAGTTTTGGCCTCACCATTTTTTTATGTATTTAATTTAAAATATGATGTAATCCTTCTTTGTTTAGAGATGGTTTTTGGTTGAAAATGGGTCAAAGGTAGTCATATGAATACTGTTTTTAAAGATGTTCCGCCACTGGGACGCCATTTTTATTCAGACTGAATATGACTTCCAGATGGCAGCTGAAACGTCTCGATTTCAAAAACAGTGTTGAGGTAACTACCATTTAAACATATATTTTATTACCACTTTTGCTGTCATTCTAGCACTGCTTTAAGGATCTACAGAGTCTCAAGCATCTCAGCGACGTTAACCCTTTCTCCGTCCAAGCCAAATGTAAACACATCGGGAAAAAATCTCACAAGATCATTTACCGCATGTGTGCACAATCTTTCGGCAACTCTATCTTGCGAGATCTTGTGGCACGAGATCTTGTCCCATCCCCAGTAGATATTATTTATTGCAGTTTATTCCTTGAACCGTTTGTTGTTGTGGTCAAAAAAGTCAATTCTCCAATCGCCTATCGCCAATGTCACCTGAATGTCACCTTGCTCCTGAGAATCTATCGGGTTTGATCAATAGAGCGTTGATTTCTGCACACATTTTGTTTTGAGAGCGTTGAAATCTCATATGCTGTGTGTTTGAATCCGGCTGCCTTGCTCCCTTGGGTGCCAAACCTACGAGGCATATTCCGGAGAAAACAGCTGACGCGAAGCTTTCTACAGAGAGTTGCTCTTCATGACTCATGCTGTTTCTGTGCGCTCTGTGAAAACGACCTGCAAATACACACTATTCCATATTTTACCATTCTATTTTCAATCCGCTAATCAGATTTGGCCATATTTGCAAAAAAGGGTGGGCGATCTTGACAAAAATATAAATTCCAATATGTTTTTGATTCTTCCAATAATTATAATTAGATCATATTTTTTTCCTCCATCAGAATTATGCAAAGAATAATGTCTTGGTTGAGGTTGATGTCTCACACAAATTCACCAAAATTAAATCCAAAAGTCAAGAAATATAGCGTTATTTTTTACTGCAATTTGACATTTACTCAATATTGTAATTATACATACTTTGAAAATTGCAAATACATTCTAAAACTTATGTTGTAACAAGATACTCAAATGAACAAGTATCAATACTGAAAATCAAGTAAAAATGTTTCCTTTATTACATAATATGATGATAGAATTTGTGCTGTGATGACGTTTTCTTTTGCCTTAGTGTCTGGGTCATTCAATACCTTTATTGTTCAGCAGTTCCTAGACAGGCTCGAGATGACAGCAGATGTCAGACGCGGTCTCATTATCGGTGATAAAAATAGCTCCTCCTCCTCCAGGCAGCTGATTGTCTTTATTCGTGTCATTCTATTTAGTAACACGTCTTCTGAAAAGGCAAGTGGGTGGAGCTCTGAATGATATTAAAGGAAATATGGACTTTTAATCATGTTGCATCATCAAAAACATATCGGGACTAGTGTTTAGCTTCCTTCATGCTTGTGTCATTAATCCTGTTTACAAGGTCATCTTTACCACTGGGACTTTGGGCCTCACAAAACATGCTGTTTTTAAGGGTACGTTCTCGGGGTGGGTGATGCAAAAAAATAATTTCAGGACGAGTGGGTGGGGAAAAGCTTGTGTTTGAGCAGAAGCTGCATTGAGAAATAGAGTAACAATGAATCACGAGATGACAATTTCCCCAAAATAGCAGTTTATCACAGGGGTGAGATCACGATTCATTTTTTTGTTTGGTCTCGGGTTAAGCTCAGTTTAATTCTGATGTAAACTTAATTTTTGCTTTGTCCTGATTTAGTCCTGTCCTTGTCCATGTTTAGTTCCTGGTTTAATCCTAGTTAAGTCCCAATTTTAATGTGTTGTTTGTGCAAGTGTGAACATAAAACATCACGAGACTAGCATTTTGGGGGCAAGCTAGCTTTTGTTTATTTCCCCATGGTAATTCTCTCTATAGCCATTAGATGGCTGATGAGCTTACTGTTAGAAGGTCATGATTCTCATATCTAAATTTTCAAAATGGTGCTTTGATATTGTTTAATATTTTGCCATATTTTTAAAAATTCCAACCACTGACTAATAATGATGTTTTAATTGCTTCTTGTGTCAATCTGACATGTCTTCTTTACACTGGCTAACAGTATCAACCTTTTCACTTTTTTACCAAACATGCTGTCACATGTTTCAACTAAGTCATGCATGTGGTTACCACTTGTAAAACCTGTCCTCCAGTACCTTGAAAGGAGCAGACAGTTTGTACAGTGCAGTGTGTCGTATGTAGGCAGCGGCAGAGGAAGAGAGCCACATGAGGCTCTGAGCAGCTGGGACCCTGTCTGAAGGCAGCTTTTTATATAACTGGCATTTTCAACATCAACCATATTCCACCATAAAGTCTTGATTTGTTTGTTCATTTATACAGTTTTATTAGACAGTTTTATCAATATCTAAAATCTATCTATGCCAATAAGTGGTCCCTGCTTGGTTGTGAATTTAAAAGCACTTTTCACACCTTTCAGAGGCCAGAGCGAGCTAACAACAACTAACAGCGCACTTCTTTTTTGGAGAATAAAATACTCTATAATTAGATGCAGACAACACAAAGTGGTCTCATTTTGACCCTAAGAGCTACTTTTACAAAATGTCGGTAAGTTTCTTAAATACACTGACGGTTATCGTGCTGTTTCTATATTACTATGCTACACTGGGATGTAAAGTTAAGTGCTTCTTAATTTTAAAGTCTATATGACAGGTTGTTCAATTTCTTCATTTTCTAATTATGACAAAGATGATAAGATGGCACCTGTGGTAATTATTTATTACAGTTTTACATCTGTGAATTTGCAGTTTGTGAAAAAATGTAGAAAAATATTCATTCATTCATTCATTTTATACCGCTTATTCCCATTAGGGGTCGCGGGTGACTGGAGCCTATCCCAGTCACTTTGGGCCTTAGGCGGGGTACACCCTGGACAGTGGCCAACTCGTCGCAGGGCTGACACAGAGAGACAGACAAGGACAGACAACCATTCACTCTCACATTCATTCACTAGGGACAATTTAGAGTTCTCAATTAACCTACACAGTCATGTCTTTGGACGGTGGGAGGAAGCCGGAGAACCCGGGGAGAACCCACGGTAACACGGGGAGGACATGCAGACTCCACCCAGAGAGCGTGTGATGTTAGGGTGGTTCAGAATTCGAAACCACGATGTTGGGGTGGTCTGGGATTCGAACCCACGATCTCCTTATTGAGAGGCAGAAGCTCTAGCCGCTCTGCCACCGTGCACCCTGTAGAAAAATAAAAGTGTAAAATTACAGGAAGCTACTGAGTTCTAAAACAGAATCCCTCTGTGATGTCATCAAAAAGTGACGTACCATTGAAAATACACAGACATTTTACACACAGCAGACACAGTTATTTGACGGTTTAAACAGTCATTCAACAAAATAAAGGTGTTATCAGGTATTATTATTATTTGTCAAATCATATCTATATAATTTATATGGATTTTGGCCCTTGTTTACAGTCTGGTTGCTAGGTAACAGTTGTGGAATTACCTCTACGTCATATTTGCTGCCCATGTCCAACAAGGAAGTAACATTATACACTTCAATCTGTAGTCAAATTGGCAAAATATTGAACTAAACCTAAATAAAAATAAGTAGTTTTGTCCATTTGTCTATTGTAATCCCCGGTCGTCATTTAAACGCTCCAATTGAAATCTCCCCTGATACGAAATCGTTTGCGAGTGACATGTGGTTTACTTTTAACATTTCGTGCCTGCAAGTGCGCCCTGCCTGGAATCGTTTGCCAAGAGGGTCAGAGGTCATCCTTCTGTAGCCGCTCGACCTCGGAGGGGCAGGGACGAAATGCTGCCGCGGTCAAAAATGAAACATGCGCGCACAGGTGGACGTGACAAAGCTGTCTATTAAAACGCATGTAAATTACCCCGAATGTCTTTTTCTTTGACGTTTTGTGGATTGGAATATGAGAAGTAAAGGTATTACTTGGTATGAGATAATGGAATGGGCAGGAAATGAAGTAACGGTGAGTGAAATGACGGGGCAGGTGTCTGTGGGAACTACATGGGCATTTTCACATACTGTACTTTTTTATAGAGGTGTTGTAGAATGGGTACACAGCTAATAAAAGTGTTATGGGTCTCAAATGGGTTTAGTAGTACATGCAGGCAGAATTCAGAGGTGGAAAGAGTGGCTAAGCTGGAATGCAGTGTTTGTGAAGGAGTCTGAAGTACTCAAAACATGTACTTAAATAGTTGTAAATAGCTTTTGGAAGTATTTATTGCCTAGTTGTTGTAGTAGTTGTAAAGTACTTGTTGAATTACTTGCTGAATTTGTTGACATTGTATCTGAAAGTAAGAACTGCTACTGATAATATTGCCACTATTGTACTGTATAATTAGTTAAATGTGTTGTATCTGGCTTTATTCTTGTAAATAAGTAAATTTAGTGCTTTCTCCCACAAAGTATGTTAAGCAACACTTTGTAACAAAAGCCGATCGCTGCGCACTGTCTGACTCTGTTTATTAATATCGATCGCATAATTGCATTAATTTTCGGTCACATTCACAGCTTTAGAACAACATTTTACAAATGACAAAATGAAGCAGGACTGCCCACCCACAGTGCAGCCAATCAGAGCACTGCTTTCGCATTTGACTTCCTGACTTTGACTTTATTATTAGCTGCAGACAGTGCACATCCGTCTTATTTTCTCACAAAGAGCTGCTTTTTCAATATACTCTGGAGAAAAACACAAAATGTACTTATTTACAACAACAAAAAAGTTGGGTACCCCATCTTTAATTCTAGGCTGGGACACGGCACCGCAGCTGTGTGGAATTTGTGTGTTCTCCCTGTGTCTCTGTAGGTTTCCCCTGGGTGCTCCAGTTTCCCCTATCACTGAAAACATGTACGATAGGCTCCTCCCCTTTGGGACAGGACTCCCCTGAAAAGGAGATTCTGAATTTCAATGGGACTATCCTGGTTAAATAAGGTCAATAAATAAAAAACTTTTTTTCACGCATAAAAGTACCAAAACCTAGGTCCTTCTTCCCCCGGTCCCTGTTGAGTCAGAGGAACCCCCCAGTCCCTATTGCTCACGTTCACACAGGGCGAAAGTGGGTCCAACTGACTATAACATTAGAACATTTACATTTTCGGAAAAATTTTAGGAAAACAAGTTTTTTTTTCTTCATCCAACTTCTGTTGAGCACTGTAAATCATGTCCTTAAACCATGACCTCCACAAACCAAAGGCTGTAACAAACTAAGAAATTAGCAAAAAACAATATTGTGAATTGTATTTAGTACATACTGATTAAGAATTGTATTTTTGGAGCAGCTGTGGCCAAGTTATTTCGCTTTCAAAAAAGTTCATTTAAGTCAGAAACAGAACCAGGAATAGAAACAAAACACACTTCAAACGTTGCGTGCACTTTGTTACTCGCTCTTCAGCAAATATTACACCTAACACTTACACAAAAATGTTGTCCAGTGAAAGTAAAATAAATCAATCTCTTGTCACTTGCTATTACGTCTGTAATAATTGTAAAAAATGTAGTAATTTCTACTCAGTTGTGAAAAGTAAACCTAAATGTAAAGTGTTTCTAGTAGTTGTCCTGAACTTCTCTGATTTGTTTACTTGCATGACAGTCAGAGTCCCCAAGGTCAGCAGCTCAGCTCCTGCAGGCCCCTGTGGCTGCAGTGTGAGCATTTGATCCGGTGCCCACCCCTCCGGTCCGTGCAGATGGTTCATCCCAGGAATGCTCAGGACCAGGCCACTGACAGGAGCTGCGGCAACACACTATTTTTAGGGGTTGTGGGTGCAATGCTGCTGGAAAAGGCCTGGGCTTCTGTGTTCCTCTGGGTCATGTCCACTCCACGTTATTTACATACTCTAAACGTAGAGAAGTGTAAAGATATAGAACCTGCGTCTTAAAGTGTGCACGGCAGGCTTTTATGATATGCTAATATTGACTTGATTTGTTGGGATGGTAACTGTTGTGATGGTAGTTTTACTGCGACCAAGTTTGTGAAGAAAAGTGGAAAAAGCTGTTGAAAATGACAGAAAGTAGAGCCGAGTTAATTGTTAATTGTTATTGCTTTGCCTAGAAAGTTCCACAACATTATATGGTCTTGTTTAACCGGTTGAAGGAGTTTTGTTAAGTACTTAGTTTGCTGCTTGTCTTCAGGAAAGTGCTTGTTTTTATTCCATCTCCAGGAAAATAGAATGCTTTATACCCTCCACCAGCAAACTACATAGTGCCCCTTTAATTGGAACAATAGAGGTGTTTCCATCTACTTTTATTTGTCAAATTATAACTTCTGTGCACATTAAACGAGTTGCTTGGTAGCAGCTATAACATTTCCTTGTATTTTTAATCTTTTTACAAAATCTTGAATATAATTATCTTAACAGCATTTTGGTTTGTCCGAAAAATTGCTGTGTGTTTGTGTAGTGGACGTTTCTAAATGCCATACCGAGTATTTATGTCACACAAAGAACGTTTTAAAGGTCTATAATGAAAAAAAAAGGCTATCTGTACATGACTATGTGGTTGTAGTTTGTCGTCTTCTGCTGTGCTTCAGACCAAAACTGTGAATTGTTCCCTTAACAATGTTCATTCCTGTTGTATTTATTTGTCCCTATTTCCTTTTAAATTTCATATTGAGCTGACATTCTGGTTCTGTAGTTTTTAGAAATAACAATTACATTTTCAGTGACTACATTATTAACTTCAAATAACTGTAGTTGTATTTTGATCATTGTAATTGGTCTGTGGACTATACAGACTCTAAAACACCTAAAGTCCTTTTGAATAACAAATACAGTGGCATTATTAATCTGATTAGATCTTCACATTTGAATATGTTTGGGACATGTCACATGACACTTCTGAGGAAGGCAGCAGAGTGCAGCCGAAACATGTCACAAGGTATATCTAATTATAAAAATCATCAATGTTAAAACAAGAATAAACTACCTCTGATTTTCATAATTTATAGGCTACACTTTATTTGTTAATATTATTTATCTAGAAACCTTCATTCATCATAAATCATCCTTTATTTAGTTAAAAATGTATTTAAAATGTCTCAACGTACAATGGAAATAATTGTTGGACTAATGAAAAAAAAAGATTCTGATAAATCAACCACTAACACAGTCCTTGCAGGCCTTTAAAACATGATCTTCTCTTCTGTACTGAGTCATTGTGGAGGGTCAGTAGTTTGTGTGGGACAGGCCCGTGCATGGGAGCTTGGACCCCCGGTGTGAGGAGGGCTCCAGGGCTCAGTGTGTGCGCTGCAGGACATGCTGTTCTGCATGACTCAGATAACTGCCTCCTTGTCTCTGACCTTTGGGACATCAGGCCCGGCAGTGGCCCAGAGCCAAAGGACGAACAGTACGAGTCTCCCTCATTACACGGCCATGGGTGGCACTGGGTAATGACGTCACACGGTCACAGATGGCGCTCTGCATGGGGGCGGTGCAGAGGGGGGGCGTACTCTTTTAAATCTATTCAGTTACAATTACTTCTCTAACTTTGTTCTTCTTGGAGTAATTTTCTGACGCCATACTCTTTAGTGAAGTTACAGTACTTTTACTTGAGGAAAAGTTGTGGTTCCTTTTAACCGCTGTGAATAATGTGAATTAAATGATATGAACATTTGTGTTTCTTGCACGTCTCCTTCAGACTCAATTAAAAATGTTCTCTTTTTACGGTCTATCCTTTAAAGCTGGAGTACCTGATAACGCGAAAGGATGAAGAAAATATTTAAATCTGTATAACTAGTTCTTAGCTCTCATAAACCCTTTTGCACATCGTTAATGTTTGCATTCATTTTCAGCGTGCACAGCTTTAGAACGGCAAAGTGAACCTGGAGTGGGCCACCCAAGCTCAGCCAATCAGCCAGTCTTTCAGCTCTTGCTTCTTCTTCTACATCATTATTCGCTGCAGACAGCACAGCGGTCTCATTTTGTCAAAGTGTGGGTCTTACAAAAATACTCTTCGTGGGAAAACACCACATTCACTCAATTGCAAAAAAAAAACAAAGAAAAAAGTTGCGTATGAGATTTTGTTCATTATTTGAGTTTTTTTCCTGCAGTTCCTCTTACAGTATCTCGTAATTCAGTTGTAGTTTCCCCAAATCCTTTTTTTCTCTTTCTTTGATCACCACTTTTGTACTTCTTATTGCCTTGAGTAATTAATATTATACTCTCACTTTTTTAACACTTTTTTGGCTACGTTACCACTATCATGTTGTGTCGAACAGTTCATTCTGGTAAAGTTAGTTTGTTAGTTCCTGAACAGAAAAATGACTGTTGTCTTGTTAAATTAAATTGCACTGCTGCACTCTATACTCTGTAATCATTGTGTGACGATGCAAAGAAACATGTTTGACAAAAAGCGTCACCAAAGTGTCTGATACTTTTACTATATTAGGTTAGCAGAATGAGCAGTTACATTCAGCTGCCAAAATAGTATGCTTTTCGTTAATTGTAGCAGAAACCGTTTTTACCTTCTCTACTTTTAGCTACCTTTAATAGGATTGCACAGGAAGATTGTTTTCATTTGTTAATATTTATGGATGTATCTTACAAGACTTTGCCAACAGAAAGCTCGGAGCCCCATAGATTTATATCGCTAGTCTAAGCCGTTAGTAGCCGCAGCTAGCCTACTCATCTATTTCTGCCCGAGAAATGGCGCAAATCTTACATTACATTAGATTACTTGGTTAAAACATGTAAAGGGGCTTTGTGCATGCTTTTTTTTTCTGTCTTTAATACAAATCTGGAAACTGAACTGAAGCGCTAGAAGGAAAAGAAAAAGAAAGAAGCACTGACACGATCTACATTTGCTAATATATTATGTTCTCAAGGAATAACATTAGTGCAGCTTAGATTTTGGTGAATTACAAAGTAGTAAAAGACACGTTTTACACAATATAACAAATATACTAGTATGTCGTACTGTTAGCCAGCAACCAGATCTTCAATCTCAGCCCAGGAAATGTTCCCAAAAATGATTTCTACCCTTTCCCGGTCGCTGTTTTATTAGCGGATGTTGTTCTAGACACAAAATCTCCTCTTCAACAGGTGCAAAAGGGTTCATATGTGCACTTTAGGTCAACCCTGGCTGGAGCAGGACCTTTCTTCCACCCAGATGGTTGCACTCAACTTGTCGAACCGCTTTTATGACAGCCTTTGAGTGTCCTTTATGAAATTCTTCTCTTTATGGGGTCAGAACTGGTAGCATCTTGACCGGCGTCTTTTCTCATAACGTTGGTTTATTTCATCATCGTCCAACGTCACCTTGATCTGACCGAGATCCAGTGAAACATCTTAAAAGCGATGAAAACGGAATGTCTCTCGGACGTTGTACACATGATACGGGGTTGTAAAAGGGTCCCAAGAATGCCGTGTCTAGCTCTTTGATGTTTTTGGATAGATATCTCCTCAGAACGCTGTATTTAGTCAACCGTTTAACCAACCAACCTCTAACCTCTCGTAATGTGCAGCCATGTGTCCCTAATGCATCTTTTCTGTGTGCTGTTTCTCAAATGGTTGAAATACCTTCAGTCAACAGAACAGTATTAAAAGCCTTTTCAAATTGTGAAAAGAGGAAATGTTCAGTTCCTAGCTCTCGTTGAACCCTTTTGCACACCGATCATATTCACAGGCATTGGTTTTTTGGGCAAGATCACGGCTTCAGAACAGCTTTTTTCAGACGACGAAGTGAAACTGGCGCTCAGTCAATCAAAACACTGCGTAATCCTTTATTAAAATACATTATTATTAGATGCAGCGAGTGTGCACAGGGCTGATTTAGTTACCAACAGCTGATTTTAGTATATACTCTTGGGTAAAAACACAACATTTGGTAATTTTCTAAGTCTATTTATTGTAACTCCTTGTTTTTGGGTGCCTTTTTTTTAGCATTTCACCATTAGTCATTGTTTCATGTTACTTCTTAGCGCTGAAGCAAGTCCCTAGTTTGTGAATTTTGTTGTCTGACAATGGCAATAAAGCCTTGTCTGATTCTTAATCAGAGTAAAGTCAGCCTTCAAAACAGGCAAAAGAGCACAATCCTTTCTCGTCCATTGCCCACTCCTCCATCTGTCTGCATACACGGACGTCCAGGCGTGGTGGTGGGGTTTTGGTGGTTTTTCTAGTGGACGTTGTGTCATCAGTGCATGCACCGTGCTCCATTGTTGGGAATTTATTTGGGAATTGCGTCCCAACCTGACTCCTTTGACTGCTTAAAACAAATATAGATTTGTTATCTCATATGTCAGGAGGGAGACCTGACTTGCACCCCAAACATTAATGACATACAAGCACTGCCAAACTGTCACAAGTTACTCCAGCTTCAACTGGCAAAGTGTGGTTGTTTTTGTTTTTATACACGATCATTTTGAAAGTTTATGTGAAAACATGATTTGATTACGTCAGTATAATATAACAATGTATTTTAGCTCATGAAAGTGAGTCTTGATGTGCATTGCATACGTAACATACATACATTACATAATACGTAAATGTCTTGTGCAATTATTATTATCTCTTTATCTACTATCTTTTGTTTATCTGGGGCTAGATTGTGTCGGAAACATAAGGGACGTTTCCATTGGAACGGGGCGGAGCAGTGGGGAGGGGTACGAAGGGGGCTGTGAGAGGTACTAGGCCCCGGAACGGTTTAGTGCGACATGATTGGACGAGAGAGAACGAATGAGAACACAGACTCAGGTTATAAAAAACCAGCATAAAGCAGACATAAAAACAAAATAATCCTTCCACACCAAACGCTGACTTGATCTTGTGATAAACTGCTTTTCCAGTGACGATAACTCAATTTGTTTAGCCGACAAAACAAGGCTAGTACACGTTAGCAACAGCTGTTTCCTGTTTATAATGCACGGCACATGATGCATAATGCTTCCAACACAATCCAAACCTGACACATTTTATAAAGCGATGTAAAAACGTGACGTAGAGGTGCAGAAAAGTGAAATAAATGCAGAAAAAGTTGACAATAGACCGGAAGTAACATCACTTTAGCAAAGTCTCACATCTCCACAAACTGAATTATTCATTTAGTAAAAATAGTGTAGATACATGAAAAACTAGAGTGAGATCAACTTGTCTGTATGTATTTCTCCAGTACACAACAGTGCCCGGCTAGCCCTGTATTAGCCTCAGTGCTTCTACTGTATCTCTATGAGGTTTTCACATTAAAATGAATAAATAGTTAATGATCAGGCCGTGAACTGTGAGCTGCAGGTGGATGTCACTGACAACATGTTAAAGACTTTATAACTTCCCTGATGGACACTTCTAAAAAGGGAGGTGTTAATGCTAACGCTAATGCTTATTTTGTCATAATAATTATAAAAATAAAACAGATTTAAATAACAAAGAGTACAAATTAAAACAATCAGACATCCTTTATTTTAAAATGAAATTGTTTTTTTTGTTGTTGTTTTTTTAATAAAAGTTAGCGTTAGCTGTGAGAAACAGGTTGCTAGCCAACTGCTGTGCACAGCGCCCATTGCTTACACATAACTGATTGATTTTCATTTGCCAAAAACCTTGTGATTTTTTACATTTTATAATATTCTGTGGTTAAATCCAAGTTTCTCCATTGTAATCGTGTTATGTTGCTCTTCACTTTGTCCTCCATTCCAGTGTGTTTATGCTTACACATTTTTAAAGAGTCTGTTGACACGACCAAAAGTAAATATATTTTTCTGTAAAATTTACAAGTGTCAGTGTGTCCTTAACCGCCCCATGCCGTAATTCACCTCTGATTGAGCCAATAAAACCCCAAATGAAATGCACAAGCCAGAGGGAGGGATAATGGTAACCCAAAACAACTCCTTCTCAGTTTGCAGCATTCTCTTTTGTCTCCTTTTCTAAATCAATTCATTTGATAAAGTCCTCCTTTGCAGGCCCAATTACCGGTCACCATGGAGGCAGATGAAACCGGTCTGACCAGGGCACAAAGGCTCTTTCATTCAGCCCGATGCCCGCTCTGCATTGAAAGGCCGATCAGGAGCGTATTAGAATGAACGAGGAAGAGGCTAACGGGACAGTGGCCGTATTTGCATTCGTTTCTGTTTCTGCAGAAGTGGTTTGAAATGCAAAAAAAATCAAAAATATTAAAATTGGTGTGAGATATTGGTATATATTTTGAGGATGCGGGTGACATTTTGTGAACAGAGAGATGCATCAGTATTTTTAGATAAAAGGAAAAGCATGCTTCACTGACAAAACATAACAAAGTAACAATGAGGAATCTTTTAGGTATTTTTAGATGTAATGCAGCATATTTTTAAAAACTGAAAACAAGTACCACTTTCTACACTCTAATTAGCCTTAATAAAGTATGGAAAAAGACTTAATTCATAACGAACAAATAGTTTATTAGGAATGATTCAAGCTTAATAACTACTTAAATAAGGATTATAGGCTTATATAGTTAATTAAGTAGTTATTAGTCTGAAACATTCTTAATAAACCTCTTAGATTTGTTTGTTATTAAGTCTTTATTCATGAAGTTCACATTTTAAATGCAACCAGAAGAACTGTTGTTTTTATTTCTTGTTGTCCTGTACAGTGTCCTTGGGTGTTTTGAAAGGCGCTTATAAATAAAATGTATTATTATTATTATTAATTGACAAAAAGACTGAAATATGAACTTACAAACTTATTCCGAATGTTTTTGTAACATTTCAGTTGCTGTTAGTCACTTTTTTATCATTTTAGTTGCGTTTTTGTTGCTATTAGACGCATTTGTGACGTTTCTTGTTGCGTTTGTGTCACTTTTAGTCATGCGTTAGTGCTTTTAGACACATTTTTGTCACTTGTTTCAGAACATATTTTAACAAATCAAAACTACAGGGTGTGCCGTTTTATACAAAGTAAAACGGGACAGGAAAACTGCAGCCTTTACGATTAACTTATTGCGTCCATTCAAATTGCAATTTTGATTAGATTTTGATTAATTGTGCGGCCCTAGTAGGTAAAATTCAGGGGAAATTTGACAGTTTTACAGACATGGACGATTTGGACGGGACTAGAAACCCGATCATCGTAATTATTCAAATTTACCCAAGGTCCTTTAAGGTAAAACTAATCCCATCTGAATAGGGCTTTAAACTTTGCTCCAGAACACATGCTTTTACCGACAGAGGATCGCCCCTCGACTCCACCCCTGCATTTCATTAACAAGAAAGAAATGACTTATTCTCTATTAAAATCAATTAAAAATACAGCTCTATACCAGGACAAACAATGCAGTCATCGTTATCGCCAAAGCCGTGATCCCTCATTGACCTGTTGCCCTGTTGTGTTGCAGTGTTCCAGCAGCAGGCGGTCCACAGCCCCCATGAGCCGCAGCAGAAGTCCAAGCCCAAGGCCGGGCCCATCCCCTGTCAGAACTGTGGCAAGCCCTGCAAGGGAGAGGCTCTGCGGGTCCAGAACAAGCACTTTCACATCAAGTGCTTCGTCTGTAAAGGTAACACACGCAGCCATTATTCTCTCGAGTGCAATCCCCAACGACCACTCTGAGGCTACAGGCGCTATCTAATCAAGGGCTGCCTGTCCCCGGTGAGTGCCATTAGATTAGATAGAGAGGCTGTTGTGGAGAGCTCGGAGCAGATAACATTAGCGGCGTTAGACTTTAATGGTGATTTCATTGAAGGCCGGATTGGGTAATGAGAATCCCAACAACAAATCTAGCTTTAAAAGTTTCCGGCCAATCCAGAGTTGTATCTCGTGACCTATAAAACCTTTAAACTAATTGTGCATTTTTAGAACAACTATAGTGCATTATTTAATTTTTTTTTGTCCTCGAAACATGCTCTTGTGTACTTTTGCTGTGACATCTGATGTTTGAGAACTTTAAATAATGGGTTACTAATGTGGGCTTTTTGTAGTCAGGTGTTTCGCTCATCACAAGTTGAGTTAAAGCTCCATCTACTGGCAGCAGAGGGAATTACAAAGAGGATTTAAACAAAGCTAGCTTGCTCCCGACATGCTAATGCAGGCACGCAGTTGTGATGTATGTGACGTGGGGCAGAAATGCTCAGAACGACTCTGACAATGATTTATGGACTTAAAAACAACGTAGAAGATCTCGGAGTGCGAACTATGATGTCACAAAACTGGAAAATTTGGAACGAATCTTTTCTGAGGCTCAGAGGGAGAGGACTGAAGCTAAATACAACCCAATTTTGCACAATATGTTTGTTTTTAAAGAGCTTTTAACTTTGTTTCAATGGTATTTCCACATCATTAGTGTACACAAAGTTGTTTTTTAATTGATTCCTTCATGTTTGAGTTAATCCTGAACTTTTAGGCCTGCAACTGAGGCCTGAGCGATCATCTACTCCTTATCCCCGCCCACATCTCTGTACTGTTTCTATTACTGAGCTGTTTTAGATTAACATTGCGGTTTACAAAGAACATAATGTAGAATGATGATCTTCTTATGACATAATTCAATAGTAAGTACTTGAAAAAAAGCATAATATGCTTTACTAATACAAGTGCAATACCATGACATTAACCTCACTTAATGTTTATGTGTTTTAGTGAAAAATTCTTAAAGTGAAGACTAAATAAGTGTGGATTTGAAGCTATATATTTCATGTTGGTTGCATTGATGTAGAGCAAAGAATCATGGTCTACGTAGTTTTGGCCCAGAAACTGATAATAATAATGCATATAAATCTTATATAGCTCGGTTTGGGGCACTCAAGGTTGAAGAGATTTGGAATTTAATCTTCTAGACAATACACCCAAGCAACTGTCAGCTAATAATTTGAGGTGCAAACTCAAACTACACATAAATCGTTGCATTATCATACCATTGCCAATATTGTTACAACCCAGAAATAAACTTTTATAAGCTGCAGTATCCCAGTTTATCTAACTACTCTTTGGGCAGCATGAGTAGCAGCTGCTGCTAAGTGAGTGCGATGGAACAGGTTCTCGTGACAACAGCCAAAGTCATCATTTAGCACCAGGCTAATGAGTTTGCAGTTTGTTCAAAATATAGACACTACAGCCAACATGTGCCCGGAAATTCTATGCAACTGTATGAAATAAACAAGACAAAAGACAAGTGGGATGAGGGACGAATCATGTACAGCAGGCTTTGAAGCGGCCTGACACCTTGAATTGACCACCCTGTAGAAAAAAAAATGTCAAAAAGAAAAATGACATAAAAAACAACATTATAAATAATTAAAAGCTTTGACAATCTTGAAACTGACTATAATTCATTTTAACTATCATACTACTATCTATTGTCATTCAAGCTTTAATTAAAAAATAGTTTGTTTAGAAATTTGTAATAGGCTCTGCACTTCAACATGCTAGCTAGCTCACTGTGTCTAAGCTAATGCCTCTTTCTTTAAAAGTAGTATAAAATGAACAAAATATAAAGTGAAGATTACCCGATTGTTTGTAAATGTGAATTACATCACATTACATTTGTGGCAATTATTTTACTATTGAGTAAGCCTCAAAATTAGCATTAGTGTTAGCACTGAGATAAAAACACCTTACTTTTTTAAACACAGACGTCCTCGACTGAAGTATTCACAATTTTTTTGAAAGTCTTGCACTCGTAGCTCATAGTCCATTGCTTGATCGTAAAGTATTTATTAATTTTAGTGTGACTCTGCAAAACCAACATTCAACAGGAAGTAGTGACGCTAACACAGAGCAAGGCTATTAGCTAAATATCATGATTAACCATAACCATAATGGACAAGTAAACTCTTTTTGCCTTTGTTTACACTTGACCAAGCCTCCATCAGGTGACTTGGCAGTTGTGACTGAATACTGGCCGTCCATTAAGATTCCTGTAATCAAAGTGACCCCGTGTCTCGAGGTGGTGGGTGTATTCCGGGACCCCAGTGTCACATATTTGAAACAGGAGTGCGTTCTATGTTGGTGTGTTTGTAACTGGGTGGGTCTTGGGTGCTCGCCGGTGTCGCTGCTGTTGTCAGTACACACTCCGGTTGCTAGGATACTGACGGGGTCGTGCTACAGTTTATGGCCTTTAATCTTATGTTGACTTGAGATGTGGCTATGGACATTCCTGCAGTGCTCTTTATCAGTGGTTTATGGGAAAATATGTTACGCTAAATGTGGTTAATAGCTGTGAATTTGAATTACTTGAAATGAGCTTGAAGTGTAAACATGACATTTAGTTTCATTCTCTGTTGTTATGAGTGCTAAATCTGTTTTGTCCTGCATTGTTAGTATTTCTTGGCTAACAGGGCTATTCAAATGGCGGCCCGCGAGCCAAATCGGGCCCATCAAGCAACATAGTCTGGTCCATTATGGTAAAATGGACCACTGGTTCAGATTTGGTGGTCTAGTCCTATTCAAGATGACCTATAGGTTAGTCTGGATTTAAAGTTAAACCTGTAGTCCCATATCTGCTGCTATGATCTGCTCAAGTTCTGTGTATTTATCGCTAATGGGGTTGTTTTTGCTTAGCCCTGCATTGGTCCTGTTTTTATTTGACAGAATATTATTATATTTTCATTAATTTCAGTGAAGCAGTAGATTTCTGTTGATTATTGCTTTTGTGAGTCATTTGTGGATATTACATATAGAACGTAACATTGTGGTGCAGTTTTTCCGTCTAACAATAGATTGCATTCATGTGACATCACAACATTCCATCATCCAATAATATTTTATACAAATGGTGGGCAGCTAAAATTCATCTCTTTTTTAGATCTTTTTTGTTATGTTACATTATGAGAAATCATCATGTTCAATATTTGTGAATTTATCTTTGAGATATTTCATGGCAAAGTCCAGTGCAATCAGTAGAGAAAATCTCCTTGTGAGGTTATGATATCTTCACAAACATGAACACAATTTATAGCCCTCTAAAAAACCTGGCCCCCTGGAAAATATAATTGAATAGCCCTGGTCTAAAATGATGTCAATATTGACGTTTTGAAAGTTTGCCAAATTTAAATTTTGATGATGTTGTGAAAAGTAATTCTTTCTAACAGCTACACAAAGAGTTGGAAAATATAGAAAAATACAGAAAATGCAATGTACTCATCCAAACAAGGGCAAAAGGTCATATAGTATTCTGCAATTTTGTGAAATACTTTCATCTCAATCAAGACATTTACTAGCACGTTTTAGTACATTTCTAGTAGATAGCAAAGAGTATGATAAAATGATGACCCAGAGAATAAAAGTATATTATCAGTTATGTTTTAAAACCTGCCAGCGTCTGTTGCAATGAATTCCCCGGTGTTTACTTTTTATCCCTTTTCATGCTCAAAGTAGCACGGATAGGCTCCACTTTTCAGGAGGAGAATGTAGGATGTTTTTTTTTCTTTTTAGTGATGTTTTCAATAGCTTTTTAATGGAAATTCTGCTTTTCTTTCTAATCATTTTACTGTATTCTAGGGTGTTTGGGTGAGAATACAAAGATATGCGCAATTTGCTGTGATTACATGCTGCCATTAAAACTATCAGATGTGAACACTTGAATCCTTGCTGCTAATTACAGTAAGTACACAAATCCTGTTTGCTTCTGGATAGAGTCACTCAGCCGCCTCTTCATTAGAACGCTCTGACTGCTTAGTGCTTAAACACACAGTATGTAGCGGTGCAGTTATGTCGAGCTGAAGAGCGCTCCACCTTCTCAGGCAGAGGACCAAGGCGTGTGAGGGGGATTTCTAAATAATATGGTTCATTAAATGTGTGGATCATTAGTGTAGCGGGTTGGCTGGTGTGAAAACCAGATGTGAACAGATACAAAGCTAGAAATTAGTGGGACAAATAAGCCTTTCAAGCACCATTGGGTTCTGAGAAGAGACTGGATTGTTTGTCCCAAAGACAATCCAGTTTGATGCACATAGCTGAAATAATTGTGTTAGATAGAGACATTATTCTGTATTAAACAATGGAAATAGTTTGACTCCAATGCAAATTATGAGTGTGTTTCTAAAATATTTAAAGCAGCAATGAATTTGTGTAATGCGTCTGATTTGATTTTATATTGATTTATATATTTGCACACATTTAGTCAAGTTTATTTATAAAGCACATTTAAAAACAACCACGATGGCCCAAATTGTAGTACAAAGGCAATATAAAACGCAATAAGACAAAACAGAGCAATCATAAACAAACTAAAATAAAATAATACAATACACATGTTCTGCTCAGCTTGTGTTAAAAGCCTGTGCAAACAAATGGATTTTCAACAAAGTCTTAAAAATATTCAGAGATTTGGAAGGTCTAATGCCCAGAGGAAGACTGTTCCAGAGATTTTAGTGCATGGATTGAAACGACTTTAACCAATTTACTGCATATTTGATTTGTTTGAGTTTAAATACGTGTCTTTTATTGTCAGGAATTACATTGATTTGATAAGTTTGTATGTCCATGCCGTTTGAGTTTCGTTTGGTTTTCTTTTTGACTTCTTTGCATTCACGAATATGTCTACCATTGTCAACTCAACCTATTGAAATTCCCGTAAATAGAACTTTTCTCTTATAAGTGTTTGTCACCAAGGAAATAAAACAGATCTGTGAACGATTGTGGCAGTTAGAGATTAAAATAGACTCAAAAAGTTGCAGATTGATCATTTATCCGATCCTTATCAGATTATTTGGGCTGTTAGCGATCACGATCACCTGGAAGACTCCCAATCCCCTGACCTTTGGCTAGAATGCTGTAATAGAACCAATTACGAAGAGCTGGGAGTTAGCTAGCAGACCAACAGTGCCAAGTTGAGAAGGTTTATATGTAATTAACACAGAGAGGATTCAGACTTGTCTAACAGGAGCTAATGCCAGCCTCTTTAACACTGCAGCTACAACAGAGAGTGTCAGTTAGCATGCACAGGTTTTAACACACCCTTCAACCAATTGCAAATGAATGACATTTGACTTAGTATTAACACTGTGTAGGCAAGTCAAGTTAAATATTCACTTGCTAATGGTCCCTACCCACTCAATGACAGAACACAAATGCAAATAGTTCAGCACAGATTAATGCCTGATGTCCCCTGCACAATATTTGTTGTTGTATCTGCTTGTAATTTAAACTGTAAGACGGCACATGTACACTGTGCGACGGTTCACACAATCAGTCATGGCTGACTGAGCAAATATCAGGTTCAAGGCTCTGTGTGTAAAGTCACCATTGTTGTACCTGTTAGCTGAGGCTACTGCTACATGCTAGTGGAGTTTGCGTTTGTAAAATGTATTAAATAAAAGAAAAATGGGAAGAGGAGCGCATATTTGTGTTTACTGTTGGTCACATGTTTGTGTTTACTGTTGGTCACATGTTTGACAGTGATTGATTGTAGACACAAGAGGAGGGCTCACTCTGCAACCAAGATCATAAAACTTCACACAGGTTTGATAAAAATTGCAGTTTGTCTTTGTTCGTACGACAGTTCAAAGTTTAATATTTGTCCCTGTCTAACTGTGAGACCTACGACCCACAATGTCTAGCCATGACGCAAGATTTTCCTCATGATGAGTACACAGTCGCAGATGGACACAAAAAGCATTATAATCAATGTTGTAAAAATAAAAAAGTAAATAATAATCCCTCCTCTACAACAACTGTATTATTTTCTTTACTCTTCATTCTGAAAAGCTTACAGTTTTGAATGTCGTAAGCAAAAGTCAACAGTTCAGACCAGCAATAATGTTTTTCCAAGTCAGTGCATTTCACAATTGCTGAATCCAAACGCTCCAACCTTTTGATGCTACCAGCCGTCATCACCAGGCTGCGGCAGAGGAAGTGTGGTATCTTTGAGCCCAGTGTTTTCAGTCCTTGTGTATCCTGTTATGTCTGCAGCTAAATCTCCTTAGGCTCAGTGACACCATCAACAACGAGGGCCGATAAGATGCCCTTTATCGCAAGGACCAGTGTGTCTTACCAAACAAAACTACTGCTAAAAACAAAGGTTATGTTTGAAGTGTAGGGGAGATCCAGTTTGAAAAATGTTTGGTTAAAGAACTTCGTCAAATCTTATCTGAATCTTCGGACATACAGACTTGAAAGTGACCTTCATACTAATGAATGAATGCCAGTTTAACCTTAAAGTGCCAATGACAGGTTGGACTACTCACTTAACTAAAATGTGGTTAAGATAAATATATTTCAAACTCTATTAAAATCTTTACACATTTTACCCCACTTTAGCTATTTTTTTAGGTTTTTAATTTGACTTTCTGGTTGTAAATGATGACATCACACTAGGAAATTATCAAGAAACCATCCTGTACACGGGGCCAAAACTGATCTAATGTCACAGATTTTTTCATTTGACAAAGAAAAATACATGTGAACACCTTTATTTTGTTGAATCAATGTTTAAAGGGTCAAAAAAGTAGTTTCTTTTGTGTAAATTGTACATAACCTTTGTCCTAGTGTGATGTCATCAAGCTGTTCACGTCCTGTAATTTTCAACATATTTTACTATTTTACTTTTCTCTACAAATAGCAACCCGATTGGTGTAAACTCTGTATATTAACGTTTACAAGAGGTATTAATACATTGAAAAGAGTCAAAAAAAGCGCTTTGGGTGCCTATTAGGCGGAAAAGCGCTCTATAAATAAAAATTCTTCTTCTTCTTCTTCTTCAAAATGAGAAAATCATAAAAAATCATAAAAAACTGTCCAACGCACTTTAACAAAATCAGAACATTTGGACAATTTTAAACAGCTTAAACTATTTCCTTTTGCATACCATTTAAAATGGTCTAGTGGCTGTCCATTGAACATAATTGGAATCATCTGTCTGATAATTATTAGGAATGTGAAGTTGGAGTGTTGACCTGAAATGCAGATGTAGTTTGAATTGTGATTGGGTCTTCATGAGCAAAGTTTTGGGAGTTTGGCTGTGACAACATCCATTTGGAAAGAGTCATATGAGAAAATGTGTGGTTACACCCAATGAGGAAATGGCATACTATTGACGTATAGCATGATGACATAAGCCTGATGTCATACACTAACATAAACCAGAAGCATAACAGAAGAAATACTTAGCGAGACCTAATGCCGTGTGAACATCCATTATAAATAGAATACTCCCAGGATTTCACTGAAATATGTACAGAAATGAAAAACATATACCGTGAGTAAGTAAAATGATCTGATCAATTCAGTTTTTTGTCTCACAAGATTTATGGACACTACACAATGTGAGGAATTTTAAATCATCAGAATTATCATCATCAAAAATTTGGCTAAAACCAAAGTTTGTCTGAGCGAATATCAGGTTAGCAGTTAGCGGAGGATAGCGCGGCATGCTAGCAGTGTTTTTGCGTTTCTAAAAGTCACCAAATGAAAGAGAAATGAGGAGATAAGGTCCTTTTCACAGCAAAAGTCCTCTGCTGCACTTTGAGAGGCACTTATGTTTACTTGACATTTTTGAAATTTGAAAGATTGATCATAGACGCAGCGAGAGGTGGGTTCAACAGAGATTCCAAATTATCTGACAGGTCTGACCTCAATCGCAGCTCGTCTATGGTCGTACGATTCTACGAAGTTTATTCTTTTTTCTATCTCTGTCAGAAATCTTTTGTTTCAGAAACATCAAAAATCGTGCAGTGGACACCGACTTTAAAGCTACAAATAGCTGATTTCCACATCGCTAAACCATCTGAACAGCATTATTCATACAACAAAGTGAAACTGAGGCGCACCACCAAAGCACAGTCAACCCTAACGCTGTTTATGGCTCTTATTCCCAAATTTATGTTTTAAAAAATACTTACTTATTAGATACAGACAGCTTGCACGCAGGCAACACTCCAATTTTTGCTAGAAAGTGCTGCTTTAACAATAAACTGTATGGGGGGAAAACAACATTTACTCATTTGCAAGAAAAATGTTATTAATGGCAATTTTAGCACTGAAATTATGTGTTTGGTAAAATTGTATTCACTTTAAAAACACAAATAAGCACTTCCTTACTCACCACCTGATGACATCAAGCAGTAGGGCCAATCTTTTTGAGCTCTCCCGACGAACACAGCCCAAATTTAACCCCAAGATTACTCCAAAACAAAATAACTAAAACTCGGTTGAAAGTTATGTATCACATTAGATTCTCAACAAAGTAGCAATAATTTCTCATGTTCTTTAATAATTAGTTGCCTTTTGCGTTTGCTGGATCTCTTTAAACTCTTGACAGTTCAACGTAGTATTCATTACAAAGTCACACTCCATTGTTTACTCTAGTACTTTCTAATCTCAGACATTTACATTGTGCAGCGTGGACATTGTTCGAGCCGTTTCCCTTGCGGTTTGAGACAGATTTATGAATTGCATTGTTTTGGAAGCCCTACTCCTCCTCCTCTTCATGCCCCAGATGGTGTTTTTTCCTGGAACTCGGTGCGGCAGGTCTCGTCGGCCGGTCAGGGGACATCGCCGCGGGGCTAGCAGGGCCCTGTGATGTTCTCTGTGGGGTGTTGGCCCTCGGATCGCTCCGTTCTGGGAAGGGAGCGGATCCTGACCTCGGCGGAGTGTGAGAAGGATTCTGCTTCGGCTTAGTGCAAGGTCTGGTAGACACGTGTGATTTATGGCATGCGGAGATCCAGTGCTTTGAGGTGGTAGGAGAGTTTCAAAGATGATGTATTGTCATTGCACAACACTGACGTCTGAATACGTAAGCACTTCTGGTTCATGATTCGAATGTGCAATGGGAAAATAAACAATTACCTGCTTTGTTTCTGAATGTTGCTAGGTCTGCAAGTCATATGTCAAATCAGCGCCAACATTTAAGGTACACCGCATCATTATTCTAGTCTCCATAGAGATGTTAATGTTTTACTTGGAGAAAAAAAAAAATCCGCAATATGACATCAAACTAATCCGTGTTGCATTTATTTAGTAGTTTATTTTGCAAAACTTAGGGATACTGGAAAATAAAATGGATCGGGTAGTGATTCCTTGTCTTCTGGTACTTTGACAATTTTTACAGACATTTCTACTTCAGTTAATATCGGTTCCTGCCAGACACGTGACCTGTACGCCACCAGCAGCCATCTTGATTCTTGTCTCTAATGTAAACTCCAAAGAAAATCTGCATAAACTGCTAAATATCAGAAAAGTTCTAATCTTTACCGTAAGATGTGGTTCTGACAGTTATACAACAACAAATGACATCATGCAAAAGTAAAGCTGCATTTTAAAACGCAAATGTGGCTTTGTTGTAGCGAGTTAAGTAGAAAATGCTTAATAAATGACTAGCATTAGTGATTAGCATACAGGTCAAACATAATGGACTCCAAGAAATTGTCTAACAACAGAAATATGGCAAAGTGTCTGAAACTTTCCCTGTGTGCGGTAACAGCGCCGCAAGTATTAATTAAATTTTTGTGTGAGCTTTTAGTGCTGACTTTGATGAAGGTCTTTTCCAGTTAAAAGTCTGTGTGAAAAAGCAGTTTAAAAGCTCTAATATCGGCGCTGAGTGCTCTGTGAGACGTCAGAGGCAAAGCCCAACACCTTTCAGGTAACATTTGTGACCCAATTTTACATTTATTAAAAGGCAAAGTACACAAAGTAAACGCTCGTCATTTCCCCGTAGAAACAGTGTCTCCAACCAGCCGCAGTTTAATTAAATTCTTGATATGTGACTTAGGTTGGCATGAACCGAACATGTGATACCTCATTTGAAAGCTCAGAACCTACAGAATTCGGTCACATAGTTTATTATGAAGTTACTATAATGGGTGCTCATTTAATACAATTAGCATATTATTGTGGTATTGGCATAGTTTAGTTAACAGGTTAAAGGTGGAAAGTAACCTGGTTGATATTGGAATGCTCAAAACCCAAATATTGGATGTACTGGATTGAAAAAAGCTGGATCAGTAGTGAAGGAATGCTTGAAAAAGATGCCTTCCTACTGTGGGCATCAGGTGTCAGGCCATTCACCTACCATTCATTTGTCAATTAATATATCTCGTTATTTTAAATTCAATATAATTTAATGTTTTACTAGTTAAAGAATTGTGTGTTTTGATCCTGTTTCAATTCATCCAACACTTGGAGCAATGCAAAGATCCAATCATCTCAAAAAGTTCCAGCAACCCAAAGCACCTGGACGCTGGCTGTAATGCTGCTGGACACTGAGGAGTCTTTTGTCTGAGGGCTGTTACTCTCCTCAAACTGCCCTGACACATGATCTGCTGACTCTACATGACAAATCCTCCCGTTAAAGCTGTACTGAGACATTTGAATGAGACACAGAGACGTCATGAAAATGTTTCTGAACCAGTCCTTCAGGATCAGTAAAGTATCTATCTCTCTATTTTTGTGGGGTGGGAAGTAGTTTAATGGATTGGAGTCAAGAGCTCGTCTAACCAGTCTGCTGGATGGGTTACATTGATTGCATTGCACTATGTTAAAATTTCCAAAGGTTGAAAAATTGGATTGACCAGTTAGCATTTTTATTTGTTATGTTATTGCTTATTTTGCCAGTAATTAGGCGATGCAAAAGAAACAGTACAATGTCTTTACAGTTGCACATTGCTTTTAATTCTGAGTTTCAATTCCATCTGCCTTTTTGCACTCCTGTATTAAATGTGGCGTGAACTTGCAAACCCAACAGACACAGCCAAGGATTATATCACGCTGACGTAATGCTAACCCAGCATTTACCCGAACCCAATAAATGCTTCTTCAATGAGGTGCAATTTTCAGACAATTTTAAACGTCAATTTATTCCCGTAATACTGTTTAAAAAATGCTCTTTGAAAACAATGGCTCCTCTGTTTGGATATTGGCCGCTGCTAAAAGACAATACACAGACTTCCTGGTTGTTGTCTGTTTGTAATTTAGTCCATCCCGGAGGAGGCCTGGTACGCTGGAGGTCATGTGACGTCTCCCGACCAATCCCATCCACCCGTGTGGCCATCCTGAGTCATTGTAAAACATGAGTGGCTGTCAAGGTCGCACATTCAGAGCACGCATACATTTTTAACCCCCACTACTACTGCACATGCTCATTGGGAAAACATGAAGTCAAGTCAAGGGCAGCGTGCATCTATAATTTACGTGCCGCTACATTCTGACAGAAAATAAGATCTCCAGGGATGTTCTATGAAATATTGATTTTCACTATGAGTCCGTTCAAAGGCAGGATAAGCCGGCTCGACCGTTGTAACATGTTTGAGTGAGTTAGCTGAGGGCTAATGACATTTAGCGTCACATGCTAATTCAATTTGTTGGGAGGTTGCTGCAGTTGACACGCTGCAAGGGAGGACAAGAGCTAAAGAAGACTGCGTAGGTAAAATTGAATGGTTTGGCTTAAAGGACAAACATTATGCAAAATTTAAATTTTTGAGCTTTTAATCATGTTCTAACATTGTTCTGTCATCAAAAACATACATGGAGTTGCATTTAGCTTCATCCACACTAATCCATCTTAAAAAATCCTCTCCCCCGACCGTTAAAAAGACTTTGCTCTGAATTGAGACATTGTTCGCTAACTGACGTCACTTATCTGAGAATCTTCTGTTGTTTTATGTCTATAAATCATCACTAGACTCATTCTCGTTTCTGCTGTCTAATCATGATCATTAAAACTGCGTCACTGCTCGATAACAGCACTCGGCATGTGATTTTCAAATTTGTGTAATTGCCTCAGCAGCCAGTAGATGGAGCCACAGCAAAGTTACCCTGGCGTCTATTTTTAGTTCTAACACATGAGATGTCTAAGTAATGATACCCAAGAGCAGGTTTAAACATCAATATCTATACAAATAATGCATCATATTTTTCCTTTAACAATCACATTTACAATTATGAACTACTTCCTTGTCTCAGTATTATAAGGGCATAAAGGAATGCAGTACATCTAGCCACAAAACTGTTTTCTCTTTATAGTTGATGAGCTTTCAGTGTTAAATTTTTACCAGGATATACTGTAACACTTCTCTATTTGTGAGAAGAGTTGTTTTTTTATTTTTTTTTAAGGAATACCATTTACAGCAGTCATATACATTAAAGGTCCCATAACATGCAAAATGGACTTTTCAGAGGTTTTAACCTTCCTACAGTGCTATTTGGGCCTCGTATGTGTGCCCAAAGTGTTTTTTTGATTGATTCCCGCATGTTTTCGCTAGAGAACTGTCTTTTCCGTCCCCCTCGGCTGAGCAGGCAGACGGGGGCTCCTCACAAGGATGACGCGCTTCACTAGGATGACGCGGTGTTTAAGCCACGCCTCCGGGAAGCGCGCAGCCGCGAGAATATAAAGAGCTAATGCTAATGCTACACAGTAATTACACGATGGATACGACAGATCGAAGAGTTAGCTTGTTATTTACCAAACGGCAACGTCCGTTGTCGAGGTACTGGAGCACGTCAAACTCCAGGTCAGATCCAGGACGTAGGACTCAGCACGACGCACCGTCAGGACGGATAAAATGTTTATTCCAGTGTTTGTGTATCGCTGTTTACCGGAGCACACGGCGCATGCGCACTATCTCCGCTCTAGGCTTCGTCACGGGTTGGGAGGGGGAGGCGCACGAGTTGGTCGGGGGAGGCAGACTGCTCTCTGTTCGGGGGGGTCAGATCTCAGAGTGAGCCGTTTGCTTTTGCAAGGAGGGGGGCCAGTCCAAGAAATGGGTGTTTTTTGGAAACTGTTATGTTATGGATATTGCACAACGCAAAATTTTATCAACAAAGCCCTTAGAATAGACTGTGTAAAGGGGAAAATAGCAGAATGTGGGACCTTTAAAAAATACAAGCAGTATTGTGTAATTTTGTAAAAAGCCTTGAAAGAACTCGAAACTCAAAGCATTGAACATGGAATTTTAGCCAAAGACTTTTATCAAACCATAGTTCTGACGTTTACAACTACCTCACTTTAATTCAACAAGTGAAAGACACATTCCTAGTAAATACCCATGAGATATATCCATTCAAATTCAAAAATAAACTGAGCAACATGAAGAAAAAAAAGTCCATGGAAATCAAGTTTGCATTGATTACCGTCATCTAATTATACAAATACAGTAGAATAATACATGTCTTAGTTGGTGCTAGATGCTGTAAATGCTTGGACACCATTTGTGCTGCCATTTCTGCAACGTTTTATATAATTTTGGCAACTGTTTCTTATTACAAACTTCAACAAACAACTTCAAATACATGTGTTATCTAAGAAAGTTATACGCTTAATGAACCTTTGGCGGAAGTGATCGGTTGGAGACGTCGCCTCCTTTCAATGAAGCTGGTTGAATTCCAAAGAAATATTTTCAGAACTTGACTTGTAAACGATCATCACTTCACTTCTCACTCCCTTCTTCAGAGGTCAAAAGGTCAGGAGTTGTTCTTATCATGTCAGGGCTATCCTCCGTGTTACACTGAACAGACTATTCCCGGGACAAATCGCCTAATTACTGGTATTATGACATCAACAGCAGTGAATGTGCACACCCGTTGTTGGTTGCCGTGGAAGTCGAGTTGTTTTAAATGATCCAATCCCATCTGGTTATTGATTTTTGCACGAGCTCAGACCGTTACCTCAGAACGAAATCCAAGGTAAAACATTCCCAAATCAAAGAAATGGAAGTAAAATTTTTAGCGTGTATTAGCCTGTAAAAATATCGGAGCTATCTGTTGCGATATTGAATACCAACGAAAGTTCTGAGATTTTTATATTTTGTGTTATTCTAAGAAATACCAAAGCTAAGGTGTAGGTTAGGTAAGATAACGGTTAGTTTAAAAAGAATGTTGCTGTTTGATCTGATACAATTCTTGGCCCCAGGAATGCCGTCGATATCTGTAAAAGATGCTCATCCTCAGAGCACATGGCTAATTATGCAGAGTAAACAAAATCTCTCAAGGGCTGTGCAGTTAATCAAATTCTAATTGAGACTCAGGTTCAGTCAACTATAATCGTAATTAATAGGCTTGGATCCTTTTAATCAAGAGGTCTAAAGCCAATCCTCCGACGACAACTATTCTGAGAAATCTGTCTCTTTTTTATGTAGTTAGCAACACGAAATGTTTATATGTGATTGTAAATCACTTCTAAAAACACACCTTTTTTCCCTAGCTTTTAATACTATGTGATTTTGTTTGTTTTGTGTACGGCACTTTGGCCGACTGTAAAAAGTTTTTAAAGTGCCTTATCAATAAAGTTGGTATGGTATGGTATGGTATGATTGTATGTCCTTATTTCAGTCTCTTTTCGCTAGCAGTGTATTTTCACAAGAGAACTGCAGGGGGAGCTCTGTTATTTAGTTCTGCTTTAAATGGCAATGATTCTAAGTCGGTATTGTTTATGTTCAAGAAAGCCGATTATATTGTTTGTTAATAACCAAAATGAATTTAATAAAAAATCGATTGATCATTCAAAATAGTTGAGAAAAGTTGGTATTCCACCCAGCTCTGTGTTTAGCGCTGTTGTCTGTCAGTCCACACTCAAATTTACCAGCGTTCTTCTTCTTCCACTCCAATGGCTAAACAAATGAATCACAGGTCATACAAATCTCTTTTCTGTCATCATTAGCGTTGCATTGGACCTTTAATGTTATCTGTGTATTTGGATTTCCAACGCTAACCTTCATCTTCCAACTCCAGTAGCAGCCGCTGGAAACTATGTCACCCCGTTCCAGAGAAAACATTCCACCTCGTATTGTTGTGGTTATTTTATGGGCACAGGCTAACCTCTGGAAAGCTTTGATAACAACTAAAACACTGTATGAAGGTTGAACTGCAGCCAATATTGGGCAAGTCGGCCTGTTATGTAAGCAGTGGGAAAAGTTTAAGGAATTTATGCTTTAATTGCCTATAAAATATGCAACGTGTGATTTTTATATTTCGTAAAGTTGGCAGCGGCTGCAGCTTCAAAGGGAAAAAAGTCTATTTCAACAAGAATATTACAAAGTTAGCGCCAGAAATGCATAATTTAGACACTAGCAAATGTAGCGCTGCTTAATTCAACCTCAAAAGACATGATGACAAAGAAGTACACGTCGTTCTGGCACCTCGTATTGCAAACCAGACGCTGTTTTTATGTTCTTTGTTCACGATCCAGTTGCTGTGGCTCAAAGAACCGCAGCAGACAGGTGTGTAGTGTTTTGTCTGGTCGCCCAAAGCATTTGTTGCAGGACCATCCATTTACTTGTCACTGGATTCACTTTGTAGAACAGACTCCGCGCAAGTGTTTAATCTCGAAAGGTCGTTCTACCGTGGAATTGGCGTGACTTGCTAGTAATTCTCATGTGAAACTAAACATTCTTGTTAACCATGTTCGAAGCAGGGTGGGCTTGTTATTGCCCAGTATGAGCCAGTGCTTAATTTGCATCGAAATTAAATCTGCACATGCTCACATGCTGCTACGCAAACATACACATAACTACGGCAACACTTAAGTGGACAAACTACATCTAATATGCTATCGATCGGTTTTATCTTTAAACATGATTAAACATCTTTTGTGCGCGCAACGTTCATGAACACAAACATTTATAAAGCTAACAGCCCTGTCGTTCCCCAATTTGAGTCGGTCTTGCTAGTCGTTAGCTTGACTATATTTTCATTACTTAAAAAGACAGAAACAGTGGGTTGTTGCCTTAGCTCGCTAGTTATTTATGTTAAATAAAGTTTGTAAAGACCGTTTCATGACTTTTAATTTTGATATAGAGACATAAAATCTTGCCACAGTCACAAAAAAACATTAAATATTACACTAAAATCAGTTGGCCTCGATGCTTCTCTGCACTGATCTGTTTGTTCAACTTTATTGACTGTCAAAAGTAGTGTTGAGCTCATATTTAACTTCATGTTTTAGATAAAGGTCAAAAATAGCATGTTGGATGTAGTTTGTCCCTGTTCATGTTGATATGAACAGGGACCCCAACGTATGTTTTCTTTGGCAGAAGCTTCTGGGCATGTGCAGATTTAATTTTGATGCAAATTCGGCATGGACTCATATTGGGGAATCATAGTCCACGTTTACAATTGCAAATATTAGCCATGCAATTTGTTGTTTCATTTGTTTAGCTTTCTTTTGTGTGCCAAAATGCTTGCCTTGCTGATTTGTGATGTTACTTGTTAAACATACCTGTAAATGACTAGAAGAAAATACATTAGCTTTATTCTGTAATAATAAGGGTAATAATGAGTTATAATATTGGCATACTAGTACGGTATGCTAACAGTAGCTCAGTATTTTAAGCAACTTCTTCAGGCCTATGTTGTGTTTCTCTTTCTTTTGGAACTGGTATGTACCATCTTGTGTTAATGTTCCAGATTTCATCCATTATTATTATCATTTATTTTATTGTTTAGTATTTGGAACTCATACTTTCTCAACAAATGTATGCGTACAATTCCTGCGTGCTCATGAGCTTATTGTCCTTTTCCTGCATGTTCTCATCTGTAAGTCCTCATTCTGCGCTCACAGTTCAAGGGCGCGACATTACAAACACTTCTCATCTGTCTCCCCTGTCACCGCTTTCCAAAAAGAAAGAATAGGAGGAAGAAAAGGCATGGCTTTGTTTTCGCTGGAGTGGAAAAGCAGTGAAGTTTCCCCCGAGGGCGCGGCCGTGTGATGTCGCCAGGTTACCATGGTTACGGTGTAATCAGTTAGTGTGAATGGGAGGGGTCTGTGATCGGGAGTTGGTGCCAGCCATTGTTAAACGTCGAACAACTACGTGAATGTTGACTACATGCTAAAAACACTGATGCAGTGTGATTAGCACACAGCTTTTGTTTCTGTTGTAACAATAGTAGAATACTTTTGTTGGATATTGGACTGAAACAAAAAAAAATGGTCTAAAGAGCAATTGAACATAGGCCCGTACTGAAAATTCTATTGTAACAAGAAAACACACAAAAAATACTTTTTTATGCTTTTATAAAAATATTGAAAAACTTTTAACTTTTTCTAATTATACTTATAGAATCACTTCCTTCTGGACCTTAATGTCGTGTCCTTGAGCTTAATTATTATCAGCTTTTAATCATATTATTAAATCGTTTCTCCTCATATATACAGATTTTGAGAACTGTTAAAGTGTCAAAAGAAAAGAAAATGTGTTTTTTGTTCAATGGAAATGAATCGGCCTAATGCTAATGTTTCTAGCTGTTTTTAGTTTCATTTGAATGCTCAAATTTGGGGCATTTACTCCAAGTAAGAAAGTGCTAAAAACCGTAAAGAAAATTACCTTTTTATCCTGTTAAAAATGTAGGGAAGTAGAAAGTACAGATATCTGCCCTCAGATGTAGTGAAGTGAAGTATCCCCCACAGAATCTACAATAAAGTACAAATACCTAAAAATGGCGCTCATTACTTTTGTACAGTGTAACTTTTCACCACTAAAAATGACATGAAAATAAATAAATTCACAAAACAAACCTGGAACTGATCTAAAATATGTTTACCATTTGTACACTGAGAGTAAAAGTGTTTTTCCTGTCCCTCGTGCAGTTTGCGGCTGTGAGCTGGCCCAGGGCGGCTTCTTCGTGCGGCAGGGCGAGTACATCTGCACCCTGGACTACCAGCGCATGTACGGGACCCGCTGCTTCAGCTGCCAGGACTTCATCGAGGGGGAAGTGGTGTCCGCGCTGGGCAAGACCTACCACCCGCGCTGCTTCGTGTGCGCCTCATGCAAGTACGTGTCACCAGTGTGCAGTGCTTAGATTGTGTGTTCAGGGATTACAAATGGGGTACTTTAGTCATCTTAACACTAAAGGGATCAATATTTGTGGCAGTAACGAAAGCAGTAGTAGTCTTTGCTCTGTACTATAAACATTTTAAAAAGGAAACAAATTATATATTGAAAATTGAAGTTAAATCATATGTATTTGATTTATTAGTACAATAGTGTGTCAGCATTAGCTTCAACATTAATATTCCAAAGTTAGCTAATTAGTAGTTAATAGTTAGTAAGACAACAACAGAAACATATTGTGAAATTACAAGACATAAAACAGTAAACTTAATAGACAACAGACATAATAGGACAATGCATTTAAGACATTACAGAGAAAACAGACTATTTACAGTAAAAAACAAAACTAAAAAACAGATGTTGAAAAGCCCAAGATCTTCTATGGCTTTATGACTCATTTGTTTTCAACCAAATTTAAGCGTTAACTGTTTTGAAAGCTGAGTAGTTCCCACAGCACCATCATAATTTACTTTGGACTTTTATGAAACATGTTTGGACAAAAAAAGGCTTTGGTCTTGGTCATTGGTAATGTTAGAAAAACTTTCTATTTTCTTTTTCTACGTCCTTGGATCTTAGTGGGGTGATCTGATTCTTTGCACCTTGTTAAAATGAAGATAAAGTTAATCCACGTCGCATAATGTGTACCCTGGGGGAGCGCCTTCTAGTGGTTTGCGAGGTCCTCTGCAGTTCAGGTGTTTTCTTAAATTTGAGTGCATTTTATCCACATTTCTGTCCTCTTTGGGTACATTAGAGCTACTGTACAGTAGCAATGGTATGGTCCTGATTTGGCTCTGGAATAGTCCTGTTGTAGACCTGGTTTAGATCTGGTGGTACTCGGAAAGTTAAATCATTTTCCCAGGTCTGAAAAGTTTGAGAACACTGCTCTGGGGCATAAAAATGTTCTAAAAATCTGTGTTTTGTAAAAGCGTCTTTTTGTCTTGTTCCCATTACTGAACAATTTTTAATCACGCTGTTTAGCCTGGCAGCGTTGGTGTAATTTAAAACAGTAGTATGTAGTAAGTATATAATTCAGATGCCTGCGCGTTTCCCTTTGCCCCGGGGGACAGAGAAGACGTGAATAAGTGCTCCAAAACGCTCTCAATCCTCCAGAGCTGCAGCTTAAATATACTGTAGGCCAGCTGGGTGCAGGGCTGATTCATTCCTCAGTTTATGCTCTTAAACACTTCGCTTGTGCCCGCGGTGGCATTTGTCTTAACGCTTTATTCAAGTGCGTTTCATAATCTAACACATTTATTTCATTGACTTCCAACCAACAGTCTACCTCGAACAAGTTGCAGCAGCAGTAAAAGGATTCAGTTTTACTTTTTATGACTTGACTACAATGTAAAACTTTTGGGTACCAGTATTTGAGCGAAACAGTATTGTCGGTAGGCTCTAGTTTTATCTGTACCTTTTCATGTATTATTCACAGTTTTGGGAAGTAACTAAATATATGTACTGAAAATATGAATTCATTATTCACCTTATTCCGCCCTCTTTTTGCCACAGATAGGCACTTTTGTTATAAACGCACTTCCGTTGGACAAGAACGAAGGAAAAGTCTCGTCGCCAAAATGTTACATAAAGTAGATTGATTTGTGTAAAATGTTTAAAGAACACAAGCAACAACAAGTCACAACGCACCGATTTCCTGGGCGGCCTGAAAATGGCTTTTTAGTCCATGTAGAACTTATTTTCTGTTGAGCTCGTCTGCCCCGTGTAAACTTATACAACGGAAACAAGACGGCGGCGCCCACAACAACTTCCGGAATAAGGTGAATGCTCTGAGTAACTGTATCGAGAATAATCTTAAAAACAAAGGAATGCACTGCTTGATTGTTTGATTGCTTGATTGTGCAATTTAGGCTTCAAACTGCACCGACAGGGCTTATTGTGTTAGTGTTCTACCTGTGCATCTCCAGTACCAGAGGCACGTGTCCCCTCTGCTCCCCTCTTGTCCCCTTATCTCTCCCCCTCGCTCCTTTCTTCATCTCTTTGGGAGGGCATGGCGGCTCTCATTATCTCCCTCCTTGCTGCGTTTATCAGCCTTTCATTAACGCACCTTCTCTTTTATATTTGGCCACTTTATAGACGGGGAAGTTTAACCTTTTGTCTGCAGAGCTGTCACTGCGTTCTGCGCTCATCTGCGGAGAGCTTATGTGACGCATGTGAAAGTGCATCGCAAAAAGCAGCTCCTAGTGCGTAGGCCCATCACAATGATTACTAAATCGACTTATCGTTCAAAATGTGATAGAAAGAGCAGTATTTTAAGGGCTCAATATTTATTGCGTGTACCTTTTATATACACTTTGGAGAACTTTCATGACTCATAATCGGCACCAACTTAAGAAAAAGGGTTTCATTTTGCTGATTATTTATTGTAGCTCATGTTTTTATTATATCTCACATTTAGAAGGACTATGTTTGGGATTTTCCAGCTTTAGGGTTACTGAGTCAGTGGCATAAAGTAGTTTCAATATTATCGTTTATTGTGATATTTTATCTTACAATATATCGCACTCCAAAATTTATTGTGACAGGCCTACTAGTACGAACATGAAACCCCTGTGGTGCTGTTTGCATCTAATTATACAGCGTTTTATTCTCCGCAAAGCAGGAAGTTCAACGTTAGCATGCTAGTTGTTGCTAGTTTAGAGTCACGGAAAAACTCGGCTTCTGAAATATACAAAAAGCGCTTACAAACTCATAATAATAAATAATTAGGATGCTCGGAATGTGTTAAGTAAGTGAGCAACACAAAGCTGCACAGAGTTTTAATTGACCTAGTTCTGTTTGCATGTTTTTAAGAATCAGGTACAACACCTTTAAGTCAAATAAAAAAAAAAAGGGCTATACTTTTAGTCAACTAAAAGTATATATACTTTTAGTCAACTAAAAGTATAGCCTTTACTGCCACAAAGAATCATCTCTTTCCCGACCCACCACCCTTGGCCTTTTCTGTCATTACGTTTCATAATAGTTCGTCTGAGAACACACTTGTCATGGTTAACCGCAGTCACCTGTCTTTACCACACACGCCGTCCCGGGCCCTCACAGCGAACACAGCCCGGCTCATGGAGGAATGTTAAGTGTGGAGAGTTCTCAGCCCACTCTCACAGGAGCTCTGTGTTTGTGACTCACACTACATCTGCACAATCAATCAAAATCGAATCGAAATCGCAATTTGAATGGACGCATGGATTAGCAAAGCTCACATTTTTGAAGTGTAATAATTTCCTTCACAAACAATAAAATATCCTGGTTCATTCCACAAAATCTGCTGACCCTGTAGTTTAGATTTGTACATTTTAAAAACTGTTCTGAAAACAAGCGACAAAAATGCAACAAAAAGTGAAGAAAAAAAAAACGCAGACTAAAACTGTCAAAAATGTGTCTAAAAGCGCCAAAAAAAACACGAGTAAACGCAAAAAAAACATGATTCAAAGCAGCACAAAAGTGACTGTTATGCCCAAAATGCGACTAAATGTGATAAAACCGTGGATAAGTGACAAAAACACAATTTAAAAGTGACAAAAATGTGACTAAAAGGGACAAAAATGCAACTAAAAGTGACAAAAACAAGACTAAAAGCGACAAAAAAAAATCCCACTCGTAAAAGTGACAAAAACAAGACTAAAAGCAACAAAAACACAACTAAAAGACAAAAACATGACTAAAAGCGACATAAATGTGATTAAAAGTGACAATAACATGATTTCAAGGTGACAAAAACATTGAGATTGTTGATATTTTTACATAATTTAGGTTCTCCAGTCCTCCAGTCCAGTGTGCATGGACACACAATACAAAGAGTCAGCTTCTCTCCTTTTTATCTGCTTTCAGGTGTGGTTTTTATATTGCCCACACCCGTTCCTTGCCCTTGGTGGATTGAAACGAGCATCATATAAACATGTGTATAGCAAAACATGTGTAATTGAAATAGTTTCAGATAGAAATACTTCATTTTGTGGAAACATTTCAGGCGTGCCAACACATGACTGTATTATCAAAACAGAAATCGCAAATCTAATCGCTGTCACAATACTGCAAAAAACATTGACATTTTTCCCAAATCGTGCCGCTCCACTATCTGCACTGCCTGATCTCTGACCCAAACCCGCTCCGTTCCACCGTCACATCCGAGCTCTGCAGCATGATCTCGCCCGCAAATACTACTTTTTTATGATAACACAACAGGAGCCTTGTGAAAATCGGCCTGAGAGAGCGTTGAACGAGAGGGCAAACGTTCAATATTTCGTGTCAAATGTGGCCGCGGTGCTGTATGAATGATCAATAATTCAGGACTTCTTGCTGTCTTGGCTCTTGCTGCGGGTCATAAATCCTCTGCGAATACAATAGAAGTATTCAGAGCGTTTTTTTTTTAGCTTACACGCTATGTCAGCAACGCTTTCTTTGTGGATACATCAAGGGGAATTATAGTTACGAGTCAAAACGATAAATTGATCTCCTCATTTTTTGTTTTTCTTTCAATTTGTGGTTTATAAAGAGATTTGATTTGATTAGAATTTAAACCCGGTGGCCTTTGAATGGTGCAGAGAGCAGCAGTGTCACAAGGAGGACATGCAGACTCTGTTTAGTGAGATTAAAAGCAGCCTGCTGGGGATCAGACACACAATCTATTTTTGCCAGTAAAGTAGATATTTTGGAAGGATCAATCAGTTTTACAATTCATTTGGATTTCTGGCAATATACTAGATCTGTGGTTCTCAAACTGTGGTACATGAGCTCCTTCAGGTTCTCCTGTTTTTAACCTAAATATATACATTTTTAACGGCATCAAACTTTATTTATATTGCACTTTTCATTTATATTGCAACAAAAAGTAACAAAACTATGACTAAAACTGAATAAAAATGTGCCAAAAACGTGTATAAAAGCAACAAAAACATGACTGAAAGCGGCACAAATGGGACTAATAGTAGCGAAAACATGAAGTAGTGACAAAAAACGTGACTAAAAGTGACTTAAATGTGACTAAAAGCAACAAAAACACAACTGAAAGTGTCAATAACACAACGTTCTTAAACTGTGGTACATGAGCTCCTATTTTAGAACTGGTTTAGTACTAATTTGGAGCATTGTCCTATTTTTGACCTAAATAAATACACTTTTAATAGCATAAATCTTTATTTATATTGCACTCTTCATTTATATTGCACTATATTTGTTAAATACTATTCTAAAACAAGCGACAAAACCATGACTACAAGTGATAAAACTGTGTCTAAATTCGCCAAAAACACGAGTAAAAGCAACAAAAACATGACTCTAAGCGGCATAAACGTGACTGTTATGCCACAAACGTGACTGAAAGTGGCAAAAAACGTGACTAAAAGTAACAAAAACGTGATTTAAAAGTGACAAAATGTAACAAAAAGTGACAAAAACAAACTAAAAGCGACAATAACAGGACGTTCTCAAACTGTGGTACGTGAGCTCCTTCAGGTGAAACGTGGAGTCCTCTGCAGTTCAGGTATTAGTCCATTTAACCCACATTCTGTTCCTCTTTTGGACTGGTCCTGGAGTCCTATTTTAGATCATGTTTAGCCCCAATTTTGGAGCAAGTATAGACCTGGTTTACATCTCGAAAGTCCAAATATTTTCTTGGTGGTACATGTTGTAAAAAGCTGGAGAACCTCTGTACTAGAATTTTATGTAATAGCAGATTTTTTTTAACAAATCCTGCACAGTCTGATAAAGTTTGTTACATTATATAAGTAAACAATGTAAATGAAAGTGACCCTAATGTTGTAATACTTTATAATAACTACACTTTTAATTAGAGATAGGTTGGTCGATATATCGGGCTGATATTTACACTTTTTGGTGTATCGGCTATCGGCCTTAAATCTCCTGCAGAGGCCAATATTTTGTTTGGACCAACAGTTCAAAGGAATAACAAAAAGCTTTACTTTAATCTAGAACATTGCACTGAATGGACAGTAACTGAGTTTATAATTTAAAATCACATATTTTTCTGAAAATTATTATGAAAATTGGCACGTAGAAAAAATGGTCAGAGATTATCGGCTACTTAACAGCACTGACTTTTAAAATATCGGTATCTGCCATGAAAAAACAACTTGTATCATCAATCTATACGTTAATTAGCCTTAATAAAGCATGAACAAAGACTTTATTCATCATGAACAAATAGTTTATTAAGAATGATTCAGGCTTAGTCACTACAAGTATTTGGTGATTTTGAGTTAAGCCCTTGTTCAAGCTTTGTTAAAGTTAAGGTGTAGTTATTATAAAGTGGCACCTATAAGACAATGTGAAGAAAAGTGTCTCTTAATCCATGTATTTCTTTCCACAAAAATATTTCTTCATATCATGTACGTTATTCTCATAGTAGTTGAATCCTTTGTCATACAGTATTCAACAGTTGATCACAGTATATTTAGACTGCATCTTATAATAAATACTATCGTCAAATTAGTCTTTTTTACAACTTTATTCAAGTAACTACTTGTCGTTGAGCTTTTAATTTGAAGGGCAGTGATCTTTGTTTACGTCCGGCATTTCTCCAAGTTGAAGAATGAAATTAGAAAATGCCGCTCACGACGAGTATTTTCATTCCCAATTTGAATAAGCAAAGATGAATTACACTTTCAAATCAAATCAATTTATTTTTGTAGCACCCAAAATCACGACAACAGTTGCCTCGATGGGCCACAGGTTGAAAGCAGTTTAAATAAACAATGTTCACGAGAATTTAGCTATTGACTCTCCTTCTCTGCAAGGAAAAACTACAAAAACCCTGTGGGAAAAAGTAAGTTCATCCATTACCAAGTGTTCCTCCAGGCAAATGGGCACATCCAGGTCTACAGGTCACATTACTGAAATTGCTTATTATGTGCAAACGCAAAAAAAAAAAAGCAGACGTGAGGTAATTTCAATTTTACATTTGTCGATAGGCTAACTACTCTCGTTCGAATAGGTCTAGTATTGACCCTTTGCATGTGACGTCATGGAACGCCCACTTTGCCATGACGGACGGCGGAAGCGCTGTTTGTGCGAGGTAAAATGATCGAAATTTGCCCTAAACCTAACTATTAGTAAGCTAACATTGATCAATTTTACACGTAAAATGGTGATATCCTGTTGTGCGGTTGGCTGCACTAACAGGCAAAGCCGTAAGTCCAATGTAGCCTTTTATCGTTTACCTGTTTATGAAGACAGAAGACGGCGATGGGTAGCAGCAATAAATCCAAAGAACTGGAAGCCCTCCAAGTACTCACGGATTTGCAGTGAGCACTTTTTACAAGTTAAGTCAATGCCAATGTTACAAGTGTATGACATTTTACATGAAAACATATCTGAATATGTGAAACAGTCAAAGTTATGCGGGGCACGGCGTTAGTTATCCAGCCAAGAAATTAACTTGTATGTATGCATGTATGTATATAGACTCAAGCCTGCAAAATGGATAATACATATTACATCCACAGAATTATTATTTGTGAATAAAATATATTGATTATGATGATATTGACACAGAGAGACAGAGACATTGACAGACAACCATTCACTAGGGACAATTTAGAGTTCTCAGTTACCCTACACAGTCATGTCTTTGGACGGTGGGAGAACCCGGAGAGAACCCACGGTTGGCCACTGTCCAGGGTGTACCCCACCTAAGGCCAAAAGTCACTGGGATAGGCTCCAGTCACCCGCGACCCCTAACGGGAACAAGCGGTAGAAAATGAATGATATTGACGTTTTGATTAAATCGGTGAGCATGGCAGGAGGAAACAGGTAAGGGTCCGTTTCTAAGCTAGCGATCTTCACTTTCTCAAAATACCGCGCTTTGTGAGCGCGTAAAAGTTGTCCTGCTTCCACTGACAACTGAACTGAACATGAGTTAGAAGTAGCCATCGCTTAAGTGACAAAAATAATTGCAATCACTGTGAGTTTGTTACTTTTGCGCTCCCCGTAATTCTGCGCTCGCATACTCTTGCCGTCCATTATGGTGCACCCACGTGATCGTGTGACGTAGGTGCAAAGGGTCAATAGCAGGAAAAGGCCACCCCTATCCTTTTGAATATTAATCCCCCATTTTGAAGTCTAAGCAGAGGAAGTGACTGCTGTGAGCTTTTGCCGTGTGGATTAATCCATCCTGTTGTCATCCAGACTTGGTCAGACTTTTGGCAGTCTGAAAGCCGCCGTCTCGTGTGCCTGTATTTATTAGTGAGCGGAGGGCGGTGACTCGGGGTGACAGCAGCAGCAGCAGCACGTGTCTCCCCGTCTGATCGGAGCCAAAGACCTGTCATTCCCCCGCTGTGTGGACCCTGACAGCTGAGGGAGGGAGGGGGGGAGAAGTGCATGCATAAACAGGCACGACAATGCTTTGAAGTTTAAATAAAGTCACTTGCATACCTTGAACTTGCACCGAGAAAAGCACAATAGGCATAATCTTGCTGTTTAGTAAGCTTAGTTTTTGCTGTAAATGCGTTGACTAAGAGCTAACAATTTTGGATGTCAATTTGTGATTTTTCTGGCGATTGCAATTTATCTTTTTAAATTTTTCTGCACAATATATCTACATTGAATCAAAGTTGCTATTTGAGATGGCAAAATTATCAAATTGCAAATCTGATAGTTCAGTCTTCTCTCAAATGTGAATGCTCCTGGTGTTGTTTACAATGTTCACTCGAACAGTGTCCTACACTTTAGCATATATTAATCTAATCACAATCATACTTGTCCGAAAAAATTGCATTTAGATAATTTCTCTAAAATCTTGCAGCATAATGTTAAAATTAAGATTTGAGTCACAGTGAAACATTTTAACAAGTCAAAGAAGACTATTAATTAGGGCCGTCAACAGAAATGTGGTGGCCCAGGGCAAGTTTCCTCACATGGGCCCACCTCTAGGAGGGGGGTGCAAAACCCTGGGGCCTGGAACAATTAATAAACTCTAATAATATCAAACTGTATTTATATAATACTTTTCAAAACAACAGTTACAAAGTGCTTTACAAAAAAACAATGAAAACATTATGTATATAACAGTATGTATGTATTGTACCTGTTTCTATGTATTAATGCATCCATATTTTCTGAATGATCTTTTTGTTTGTTTGTTAAGAATAACTTTGTTGGCACACCAAATGAATGTACAGTTTCTAGGTTTATTTCCTCAAAAGAAAGTCAAACATTAGATCTAATGCTACTTTATCATTTTGCAGGTAGTCTATTTTTGTGTCTGGGTGTTGTGAGTGCCAACAGCTGTTATTATGGGGGTTGCGACTGAAAAATGTTGAGAACCACAGGGTTAAATGACGTCTAGTTTTACAATTATTCCTCAGTCTCTTAAATGTATCGCCATAAAATAAAATAAAAACTATATATCTGATAAAGAAAACTAAAGAAACACAAAAATTCAAATTTTACCTTCCTTTTGTACATAAAGTGACTGTGCTAAAAAGGGCCTAGACGGTTGATGTTGTTTTGATGTATTTTTGTTTGTGTATCCGCAGACAGCCGTTCCCTGCCGGTGACAGAGTGACGTTCAACGGGAAAGAGTGTATTTGCCAGAAGTGCACCCAGCCTCTCCCCGCCAACAGCCCCGCCCCCATCCAGGCCGTGCACAGTAAGCAGAACCACTCAAATCTGTCTACCAAACAGCGTCAGAAACTGTCCCGTCATTTCACTCGGTTCTTCGGTATTCTGCTGTGTTGTCTTTCGAGTTTGCGTTGAAAGGTTGTTGTGTCTGTGCGCTCTGAACAGACTGCTGCGGCTGTGGGAAGGAGTTTAAGAACGAACAGTCCCTGGTGGCGCTGGACAAACACTGGCACCTGGGCTGTTTCAAGTGTAAAGTCTGCAACAAGGTGCTCAACGCAGAGTACATCAGCAAGTAAGTACACTCAGGTCTGTGTTCTGGACTCTGGTCTGTTCTCTAGACTGGACTCGGGTTTGGACTTGCTTTTGGGGCCTGTATTTAACTCTGTAAGATCATTTTCGGATTCTCTTTGGAATCAAAAGCGAGAGATTTTAGACAAATTGTAATTCGAGGTAAGCATTTGTAGCGCACAAGTCGTCTACAGAGGAAGTCAAAATGCTTTACGCATCAAGAAAAAATTGATTAAAATGGCAAAGAGATAAAAAAAAACAAATGATCATCAATATTCTGAATTTTACTTATAAAGAGAAGAGTGTAGTCAAAAGCTCCTCATGTATTTGATTTGATGTGGCTGTTAAAGTTCAGGTCTGAGTCCCTGCTAACGACAGGATTTAGAGATTGAATAGAAGAGGTCCCAGGATTGACCCTTGGGGAACCCCACCGGTCGAGGCCATGTGGTCTGAGACACTGTCAACAAACAAAGTAATTCCTGTCCTCTAGAAAATACAGACACAACAATCCCTATTCACCTCCACATTATTACAGAACTGACCTCCGAACAACAAAGTTAAACAAATGTTAGAAGTATTGATTAAAGTATTGATTGTTGCTTTTCCATTTTAAGAAAAACCTTTTAAGACCAAGTTAACATTTCCAACTTGTATTGAAATAGAGTTGTTTTTTCTAAGTCCTGTTGTCTCTTCTCCAGGGATGGGATTCCCTACTGTGAGATGGACTACCACGCCATGTTCGGCATCCAGTGTGAGAACTGCAAGAAGTACATCACCGGAAAGGTCCTTGAAGTAAGTGACTCCCTCCACTAAGCCTTGTTGACATTAATGTGTGTGCGTATGTGGAGCTTCATTCAGTAAGTACTTTCACTGAGACCTTGAGAAATAAGTTGTTTATCTAAAAACGTTTGTTGAAATCCATCATGTGTTTCTGAAGACCATTTGACTTCCACTAAACTACTGCTGCTTTGCACTCAGGTTGGAAAATAGTGGCAGTAATGGATTTTGTAATAATAAGACTCGCCTGGTAAAATGAAGGCTAAATAAAAATTAAAATGTAAAAGGTTTGAATAATTACAGGTGGTAATCTGCATATGTGTTGTGTTTGGATAAAGGTCCACAGTGATAAGTGGATAATTGACCTTAAAGGACACTAATTTAGTAAAACTGTTTAGTAAGTCCTCTCACTCTCAAAATGTCCAGTCTTTACCCTTGATGCCTGAGCTCTGAGATCTTCCGTGCTGTTTTTAAGTCCATAAATCATCACTAGACGCTTCTGAGCATTTCTTCCATCAAATCGTCCTCATTACAATTGTGTGTTTGCATTATCATGTCAGAGGCAAGCTAGCTTTGTTTGAGCTCCCCTTTTGTTATTCTCTCTGCTGCCGGTTGTTGGATGAATAACTCAGTTCAAGGGAGGGAATACCACTCAGATGGGAAGAGTTGTAGGCCTGAGATGCCAAAGCAGAGGCACTCAAGATTATGTCCAAGGCCAATAATGATAAATAATAGACTGTGTCCCATGGCAGAATGCTTCCATATATTGCAACTCAATAAAGGAAAGGCTTGCTTGTGTGAATATTTTGGCGATTGCATAATAGGTGGTGGTCAGAGACAGATTGGTAGTCAAGCCTCAGGGGCAACTATGGCTACAATAAGCAAAAATTTGAATTGACCGTATAGAAACGCGCCACATAAGACTAATACATTTGTGTTATTATTATGTGGTATAATTCTATATGTGTTTTTTCCCTTGATTATCTTTTGTTACTTGATGTTGTGTCATGTTTGGCAATCGTTTCTCCTGTTATTATACTTGTATAGAACAGGATGTGCTGTTGACCTCATTTCCCCTGTGGAATGATAAATGTTTAAACAGCCCATACCCCCCACCACTTACACAGAAGCAATAAATCATAAGTCATTCCATACCACTAAAAACATATTTATTCTTTATGTTCCTATAGAGCCTTTACAATTCTATGTCTTCAGAATGTTCAATGGAAGCACTGGAGGCAAAATGACGTAGACTAAATCAGATCTAAATGCTAATGATTGTACGTTTTTAAAATAAAAAGGACAGAGAAATATTACATTCTGTCTTCAAATTTGTTTATAAGCTCCACAAAAAAGTATAATTTGTGGTAAAATATGTATTGAATCTGTTTGTAAAATTAAAAACTAGAACTAGAAACGTCTGTCAGAATATAATACAGTGAACTCTGTGCAAAACAGAACCTGGCTAGCTCAGTGTTAGCATCACTACTTCCTGTCCAATTCTATCTTTATGGGTTTTTTACAGAGTCACACTAAAATAAATAAATACTTAAAGATCAGGCAATGAACAACTTGTTAAACACCGAGGTAAGTATTTCCCAGCGGACACTTCTGCGTTGATGAGGTGGTGTGTTTCACCGCTAACACTAATGCTAATTTTGAGGCATAACGAAAGAAATTAAAATAGCAAATTTAAGTAATCTGTATTTATAAACAACTATAGTCTTTACATAGTCTTTATATTTTACATTTTAACAAAAGTTAGCATTAGCTGACCCACTCATTTACCATCAACATCACAGCACTCTCCTCACGCACTCCGCAGGCTGAGGAGAGTAGGCCGCCCCACACCCCACCTCACCTCCTTCTACAGGGGACACTTGAAAGTGTGCTGTCCTGTGTCACATCCGGGTCTGGAGGCTGTAGTGCACACGAGAGGAAGCAGCTCTATCAGATTGTCAAAACAGCCAGAAAAATCATCTGCGTGCCTCTTTTCCCTGTAGAGGTGCTGTACGAGGAGGCGCTGCATCTGTAGAGCCGTAACTATCGTCAAAGATGTCCATCATCCCTCTCATCTCACGTTTTTCTCTCAGGCCCTCAGGAATAAGGTATCGGAGCATCGGCTGTCGGACAGCTTTTTTCCACAAGCGGTTTGGCTTATTAACAAAGTATGTCCCTCTGAACAGCCAAACGAACTCACAGAACTCTGAAGAGCGCTGAAGTGTCGGATTAATAAGTGCTTGCGCAAGTGTCATTTAGTGGTAGTAATTTAAATACTAGGTTAATTATCTATTTATTCTATTTATTAATATTGTCAAGCACTGTTTTTGCTGATGAGAAACAGTATTTAATTGACTTGTGGGTAGGGCTGGGCGATACGGTGATAAAAATCAAATCGTGAGCTCATCCCTGTGACAATCTGCTATTTTTATGACATCGTTGTATCGTGATTGACTGTTTGTCTCTTTAATGCAGCTGTTTGTTCAAACACACTTTTTCTCCTGTTGTTTAGCTTCTGTAGCCTCTGAGCAGATTACTTTATTTACCTCTTACACCTCTTAAGTGCAATAATTCAACTCAATGTATCAAAACGCAACTAAAAGCGACAAAAATATGTTTAAAAACTACAAAGACGCGACTAAAAGTGACAAAGATGCGACTAAAAATGACAAAGACTCATTTAATTACAACAAACACAACTGAATGTGACAAAAATGTGACAAAAAGCAACAAAATTATGCTTAAAATGTGAATCTGAATAGAAAATCTAATCACAATCACAAAACCGGTCAGAAAAATCACAATTACATATTTTTCCCTAAATCGTGCAGCTCTATTAAAGGCAATAGAAAAAACAAAGTGAACACGAATCATGATAAAATCGAAATCATTATCTGGCCCCAAGAAAATCGTGATGATAATTTTTTGCCATATCGCCCCGCCCTACTTGTGGGTGCATGCTCACATTGAAACAACAGCGATAGTGTTCAAACAGCCTGCTCTTCATAGAACCCACCGTAATATCTTTAAACCATGCTCTGATATGTGTTTTCTTTTGCCAGAATCATCCAAATGTTTCATATTTTGTGATATTCTGAGGTTAATCCCAGTTTCTCCATTGAAATCGCTCCATGTTCCACTTCACTTTCGCCTCCATTCCAGAATTTAGAAAGTTTTTTGCCTGCAACTTTTAACGGCTCTATACTACTCAGCATTCCTGTCTGCTTTATGCACATGTTTGCTCGGGGCTTGTGACTGCACAGTATCGCGCACGCATGCTTTCACCTCTGCACCCTTTCTTATCCTCATCCAATCTCAGGTAACACTAGATTCTGATTCTGGATTCCCCATAACATCACCCGCTTATCTCCGGGCAGCGAAAAAACATCACAGTTCAGAAACCAGATCTGCGTCCGCCGGTCCGCTTTTCAGGTTGGCGTTGGAGGGGTCAAAACACGTCACCCTGGGTTTTTTTATCCGCCGCGAATGAAGTCATATTTGTATCATTGCGCGGCATTGTGCTTGGGACGAGTCTAAAAGGAAATGACCTGATTCTGTTTGTGCGCCCGAATAAAGACTTGACAATAACAGGGAGCAGAGGAGCTTACCGCGAATAGTTCTGTGACAAGCCCTTTGAATTACAGAGGAGAGAGGCGATGTGTGCGCCGCTGATAGCCAGAAATGTTGGCGCGTTCGACCGGATAGTGCCAGAAACGGCTCCGCAACATGCTGATATGTGAGCAACCGGTGAGCTTTTTTTGTCTTTTTAAAATGCGTTTATCTTCCTTTTTTTGCGGGAATATATGGAACTGTTGCATACTTAGCTGTGTGTTGCTAATGCTAAGGAAGTAAGCTGACAGATGCTGAGATGGTTGTGACCGGGGAATACAGGCCCGCAGCACGAAATTTGGCTCTTGGCGTGATTGAGTGTCATGTTACGGATATCGATGGTGAATAAAAGAGAATTTTGTGTTGTAATGATTAGCATGACGACAAAGACAAGCAGTCGGGGTCTGTAAGCTGTGATTTTTGCAAGTTGGACTGAATTGCAATGTTATATTCGCAGGTTTTGTAGTTTAAATGTATAACAATCGAATTGAAATTGCAATTTGAGTTGGTTTGGGCTGTAAGTTTATAGTCGGTAGATTCTTTTGAGTTTAGTTTAGTAAATCTTTATTAGTCGACTAGTTATTCTTATTGGGATTAGAAAGAATTTACCTGGACAAAAGCAAAAAGGCAAAGGTGAATAGGTTAGATTTGCTTTGTTACTGACAGACACTTTTCTTGTCTTGTGACTGTACTTTGAGCCAAAAATACGATCTGCACGTAGAGATAGAGAGAGATTTTTGAGAGCTTTTGCTAATGTTACGTCTCTTTTTAGTCAATTAATCGATGCACTAGTCGTCCAAGAATTCCTTTTGTCAACTGCAGCCCAGTGTAATTATCAAATTGCGAAGACTGCATTTATTTAGGTAATGGAATGTACTCGGGAAAGATCTCAGATTTTTATTGCAAAATCTGGGCCCGGTCTCATAATAAACGTCTTTAACTGTATTCGTTTATCAGTTCATGATTCAGTCGTTTACGATGTGCACTCTGAATGGAATGCAACTAATTTTTTTTTTTTTTTTTTCCCAAAATTGTGCTGCTGTAATGGAAGGTTATTACTGTGAAGCTTACCAACAATACTAAACATTTTGTATTCGACCATTGAGATCAAGTTCATTTACAACTCAAATTTTGTTGCACTCATTGTGGAAAATACACAAATAGCTCAAGCTGCTACAAAAGCTGCGTGTTACAGGTTAAATGTTCTTAATGGTGCACTTTTTATTCTCTTATTTGGTGAGAGTTTCCATGGAGATTATAATGCATTGCCTGGAATGTTCCACAGTGCGGCATAATACTTAACTTTCTTGCATTTATTCAACTGCAGTTTTTATTGCCAAAACGATAACTTATAAACCATACATTCTTACAGTGGGTGGGCTCTCCTCTCCACAGATCTGACCTATAACTTGGCCCGGTGTGTCATTTCCTTGTCTCCGTGGAATAGAATCCTCCATGAAGACGAGCAGGTGTCAGAATCTTCATCAGGAAAGTTACACAGCTGTAGCGTTCCTTTGTAAACGCACTGCCCAGTCTATTTTTGTCTCTGCTAATGGTTATCAATGCATAATGTTTCAGGTTTTTCCAGTTTCAGGATTGCTTTGGCATTTACTTTGTTTGTTCTTGCTAGTTTTGTCGCTAAAATGTTAAACTAGATTTGGGTGCTAAAGAAAATACTTGATTTTGATACCACTGTGAATATGAACAGTGCTCTTATTTTTGTTAAGACATTTTCAACGCAGAATGATAAAAGTACTGCTTCTGTTAAAGATAAAGATCATTCTAAAAATGTTCAGGAAGGGTAAAAATTTGTCCTGTTTATGTTATCATTTTTAGTTCTGATACTAGGGTTGGGCAATATTGACACAAATGAATATCTTTGAATTTGGAGTATCATTATAGTGATAGTCAGACAATATTATGTCAATTAGACTAATGTGAAATGTCTGCAAAATGAATCACAAAAGTGCAGAAATATCATCTTACACTCTTATTTGAAAGTTTACACAATATATTTTAATTTTGTTCCTTTTGTATATGTTTTACTACAAACTATATACTCGATAGTTTTGATACTAGTTTTAGTATTGCTAATTATCTGAGTTCCGATACTTCCAAATCCCCAGTGAACGATGTGACGGCGCTGTAATCGTTTAGTCGATGAATCGGTGGATGGTATCTCAGGCAACCAACGTTTTTATTACCAATTATTTGTTGTATTTCAAAAAACAGCATGAACGGGAAGATGTGGTGTGAGTTATCTGAAGATTTTGATGTGAATCACTGGTTTAATCTAAATGATACTGTATCAAACCTATAATACACGACTCACTAGCACTTTTTCTGTATAAATAGTTGTTTTTGCATGATCTCCGGTGCACTTGTGGTCTTTTAAGTGCAGTTTGGGTCAGAGTTACTTCATAGTTTTGATATATTTTCCCCTTTTCGTCGACTAATCGGTCAGACTAACAGGACAGATTTTTAGTCGACCAAGAATTCCTTTAGTCGGCTACAGCCCTATGTTAATCTGTGGGACTGAACAGCAACAAATATTAGATTACATTTGATTTGCGTTCAACTTCGATTACATTACGATCGCCAACATTTGCAGTCCATCCTGATCGACGTTACCTCTGCAGAAGATCGCTGCGGGACCTTGGGCCGGGACGGGGCCTGGGGGGCGGCACGGGATGAAAGCTCTCGGGCCGGGGGTCTCGGAAGCCCCCTCGGTGACCTCCGAACAACAGAGCGGCATTATGGGACTCAACCGCAATCTCGTTCTCTCATCGCACGCTCCCCTTTCATAAACAGGCCAGATCAGGTTGTGCGTCTGGAGAGGAGCGGAGACACAAGAAACCGGCCGGGGCCAATGACATCACCCCTGTCCTTTCAGCGTTGCAGGCCACAAACGGGACGGTGGGAGCCATGCAGGACTCAATGGGATCGTACCTGGTGACCTAGTCTGTACACGTGGGCTGGGTACCATATTATCCATGGCCTTATTGTATGTACCAGGTCAATGAGTAAAAGAGATTCATCACTTTTAATGAGTTATAGGTGGCATAATGAGGACATAATGTAGCTGCATGTATAAATAAGACCCTTCATATAAATGCAAGCTTCCTTAACACTCGCCATGTTTCGACTGGCCCTTATCCCCCAGAGAGCTTTGGTACAGTTCTTTTAATGGTGGACTGGGTCTCCATGCTCAGGGCCTGGCTCTGGGTTGCACGGCTTTTCTGGCAAGGATTACGATTAGATTTGCGTTTATCTTTTTTTGAATTGTAGGATTGTGTTCAAAGTCAACACTTTAAAGGCGTCCAGGAGAATTGAACAAAGGATGCTCGTTCGGATCTAAACTACATCCGTTTTTTTGCAGAGTAAAACAGGATATTGTGTCGATGATTCTTCAAAATTGCAGCTTATTGTGTGCTGTAAAATTGCTGTTTCAATTCAATTTCAATTATCGTGCAGTCCTACTACCTGTGAGCAGCTGACTGAATATAACTGATCATTTGTCTTTATGAATAAAATCTAAATGGTACCTAAATCATGAGGCCAATCTCAACAATTTACAAAAACATGTTTGGTAATTTCAAGTTTGTGGGGCTGTGAGATGTGGCTTTAGCTAGAATAATACAAGAAACTATTTGTGATTCATCAGCACGTTTCGATGCCTCTCTATGTTTGGCTGGTGTTATATGCTGTGTGCATGAGGAGTCTGTTGGATCAACATATACAGCTGTCATGACTGGAAATACAGGGGTTTATCACAAGATCCAGTCAGTATTAGTGAGAAGTGATTGTATCTGCTTTTTGCCTCGATACCTTCCATGTGATGTTATCAACATTGTGTGGGAGTGTGACGCTAACTGGAAGCACTGCTCCGTATGAAGCTCTGTGACTAAAGTTTGACTTTAATCTGAGCTTTGTTTGAACACAATCTAAGCATAAAGAACTGACTTATCTGAAAGTGCAACTGGTGAGCTGGTTTGTGCTGTTAAATTAAAGTCCTTTTCAATTAAAGTACTGTTACAAGTTTTTTATTTAGTCACAGTCAACTTTTTTGTTGAAAATCTAACTAATCACACCATGAATGTTTGTACTGATCACAAACTCCTGAAAATGTGTTGACCAAAAGGGTCAGTCAGGCATGTAATCTAATCATACAAGAATTTCAAACTTCATTTCGATACTAAGGACTTTGATGGTCTTATATTAGTTCTGACAAAGTTCAAGATCACTGTACACGAAAATTCATATTTTTCATATCACCAATCCTTAGTGAAATGAGTATCTAGTTATGATCTTAGTTTTAGTGTCGATTAGTATCAGATTTTTGATACTTTTAACAGCCCTTTAGACACATGTCCCCCATGTTCCAGTGACTAATCAATTTCTCCATATTTAAGTTAAGGTTCTTTTCCCGATTTGATGAAAAGATCACGTAGCTTTGATGTTGGTAAACTGAGGAAAATTGAGTGTGCACTTAATATACACAAAGTACACTTTGTATTCTGGTGGGAGAGATATAACTTCATACTTTGTGAAAGCTCAAAAAGTAAATTTAGCATATTCGGACCTTTAGAGTACATTTATAACTTTACTGTGGAGTTTCCTTGTTGCTTACATTGCTGTATCTTGACAGTTTGGTCTCTTTTGCTCCCTTTTTAAATGAAATGCCACTCTATTAGAAGTGTTTGAGCCCTTTCCCGAGGTGAACTGCTCTCTAACTCAGTGACCAGCAGACCGGGACATCCAAATGCCATGGCATTTATTTAAGCGCAGAGACTCTGCTGTGGAGGGACATACAAAATGCAGTCAATAACGGGTTGCTTCAGGGACCTATAAAAGGGATCAGTCACCTTGTGCTGGTCCAATTTGAATCTTTTCAATAGTACAGTGTAGTAGTTGTGGTAGTAGTAGTGAAGAGTAGTAAGGCGGCATGGTGAAGGCAATGTGGAGTTTGAATGGTTTTCCCGATGTATGGGGGGTTTCCTCTGGGTGCTCCGGTGTCCCCCATCAACTCAAAACATGCACGGTAGGTAAAATTCTTCAGCAAGGGTAGTCTTGACCAAAACTAGCACAGAGATCTCCACTGCTCCTGAAGAGACGCCCCAGCAGCATTGAAGGATGGGTCCAATGCAGAAATAAATTACAGGGACAATGACTGAAACCTTAACCTTAACTTACTAATGTATGTAGCTTAAGACAACTCAGTTCAGCTTTAAACTGCTAAATTTGCTACATTTTGTATAAAATACTGATCTAAAATGCTACTTTAGTTGTGTATTTTTTTAAAGCACCTTTTGAGTAGTACTTTTCACACATAATTTTACTAAAGTTGATATTTGGCAGCAGTTTTTGTACTTTTTACTAGGTGTATTTTTAGTCTACATGGTTTAGTTTACATGAGTACAAATTTCCAGTACTTTTTCCACCACTATGTGCAATAGGGATCAGTGCAATATAAGAGTGTGTGCAATAGGGATCAGTGCAATATAAGGGTGTGTGCAATAGGGATCAGTGCAATATAAGGGTGTGTGCAATAGGGATTAGTGCAATATGGGTATGTGCAATAGGGATCAGTGCAATGTAAGGATGTGTGCAATAGGGATCAGTGCAATTAAGGGTGTGTGTAATAGGACTCCGCAGTAGAAGGGCTTGTGCAATACAGATGTGTCTTAATTGTTGTCTGTGACTCTTCGATTTGTTCTGTTGAATGTTTGTGGTTGTATTAACATGACTAAACCTTGTTTTCCTGTCTCTGTTTAACTGAAGTGTACTGTATGTTCTTATCTTTCTGTTAACCTGCCAGGGGGTCTGCAGATGGAAATTAGCCTTGGGCTATAATCTGGCATATTTACGTTTGTGTAAATGTTCATTAATATGCATTGTTCCCCCTTTTCCTTAAATAAATAAATAAATAAATAAATTATGTGTAGCACTAGTTGCAGCAGTGTTAGTAGTAGTAGTAGTACTAGTAGTAGCAGCAGGTCATGTATGTTCATGAGATGAGCTACAGTTGACAAATGCATTTCCATGTGATGTTAAACACCAAATAAGGTTTCTGCAGATTTGGTCTTGATCTATTTCCAGTGTCTTTCTTTGTGTTTAGTCAAAGTTGTTGCTCCAAACTTCACATTTCAATACATATTTATAAAAAATGTCCCTCTTCTGGGGACAGGTGGTACTGCACCTCCTTCAGGTATGATCCTTTGACAAAAGTCATATGAACATAAACCAGAGCCATGACGTCTTTATCAGTGGTGTGGGTTTTCTTCTGAGGTGCACTGAGTCGTCCAGGTGTGAACCCAAGAGTGAACACGCCTTTAATCAAGAATTACATTGAAGAATCCGATCTTTGCATTTCCTGTGATTGTGAGGCTGCCCAAATCCCTTTTCCTAATTCTCCACGTAAAGCCTGCAATTGTGAAAAGCAATTAACTCGGTGACTAAATCTTTTGTCAAGTCCCCATTAGAATATCTCTGATCCTCTCTTTCTCAAACTGAATCATTTTGAATATGCTAATTTATTTCCTGTTTGGCATTCATACAAAGAAGCATTTTACTATCTCCGCTGGTGCTCCCAAATTCTTTCCATGTTTGCATTTCAATACAGTTCCGGCGTATTTATCTTTTGGCTTTAATGCTTTTATAAAGTCGACTTCCTCTTTTCCTGGAGGACTCTATCTCTTTGGCCGATTGTGGTCCGTCAAACTATGAACTTCTGGCAAGATGTTTCACATGATTCACATTGAGACGTACCCAGGTTTTTGCTAAGATAACTTTTGCAATGTTTCGCTGTGACTCCAAGGGTGTAGACGTCCTGTTTTCATCCAAAAATTGGGAGGGGCCGCGTTTTTTAGAAAAGTGTTGAGGCTTAATACCATTGGGAACAGAGAGAATGTGACAGGCCGTGCATGACTGTTTAGTAAGCTGGAATATTACGTAAAAGCTCCCATCTTGAGCTGCTTAGTTCATCATTCCCGCCACAAAAACACATTTTAGGAGATAGCGTGTGTTGCTTCATTAGATAACTGAGTTTGGTTGGAGATTGTGGTTGTCAAAACACCGAACAAGCCAAGAGGAAGGTCATGCTTTTGAATGAAGCTAGCGAGAGATTCCAGTGTGAGGACTGAGTATTCCAAATGAAGTGCTATTTATTTTTTAGAAGGAGTAGAAGTAATTGATTGTGTTACTTATGTAAACCAAAAAACTGATACAAGAACAGAAAAGAAGAAGACTTTATTTTACAGGACAATTATCGTGTGAAAGGGGGAGAAAGAGGGTTAGACTCTGGGCCGCGGTGGCAGCAGCCACACATGTGCAACGCCCCTGACTGCACCACAGCCAAGCACAAAAGTACTTTACTTCTGTGATGTAGAAAGATATCTACAAATGTTACTTAAATAGAGTAATTTTACTCGTCCCTTGCTCTCACAAACCCTTTGGCACATCATTAAAATTCACATGCATTCATTTTTGTCCTGTGCACAGCTTTAAAACAGCTTTTTCAGCTGGTGAAGTGAAACTGGCTGGGACCACCAAGTGCAGCCAATCAGAGCGCTGCTTTTAGCTCTTACTTCACACACACAAAAAAAATCTATTATTAGTTGTAAACAGCACGCAGAGGTCTTATTTTTGTCACAAAGTGCAGCTTTTACAAGATACTCTTTGGTGGAAAACACAAAATTTACTAATTTACAAAACTTCATCATTTGTTCCTTTAACCGCTTTAAAGTCAGGCTGTGTATAATCCATATAACACTTATTCGATTACTAAATTAGTTGACGATCATCCCATTAATCGATTTGTTGCGATCAATCAATTAACTTGTTTCAGCCCTAACTTTTTCCCAGTTTTTTAGAAGAAACTGCAACTTTTTCCTTACTCTGTGAACCTAACTCTAATCTGTCATCTTTACACCCAAACATGGAGGTATAAGGTGTGCCAGTATAGCGTTCATTAGTGTTGATCATTTGTAAGTCGTGTTGCCGGTCCTGAAAGTGGCCCTTGTACGGGTTAAACGTGTGGACTGTATCAGCTCATTGTGGACCAGTCCTGAGTGCTGAAAGGGGACGTTTCAGTTACTGGCAGCACACCTCACGCTGGAGCTGCTGAATGTCACCCAACACCTTTCACGGACACAGATTATAGCCCGCCTCAAGCCCAAAGTAGATTCAAGTATAGACCAGAAAATGGATGGATACAAGTAATACATTGAGGTGTAAAGATAAAGAAATCTGTGTTTGTCTCGCTCAAATGAACTTTATGCGTTAAAATGGAAACTGAAAGTAGTTTCTCAGTTGTTGCTCTGACTGTGCAGAGTTTTACTAACTTGTTTGCTGTTGGCAGGGGGAGATAAAGGACACTTCAACTTGCATTTAATTTACTTAACACAGAAACTCAATTTATTTAAGGAGGGAAAGGTAATAAGTTCGACTGTGTGTGATCCTAGTCTGTATCAGTGATAAATGTGAGCGCAGCTGCAGTGTTCTGTTGTTTAAGTGGTTTTATTCAACTATTTACTTGATTTTCTTTGTTTAGTCGTCAGGAACTAAATATTTAGCAGAGTTGTAGATTTGTAGATTTGTTATCAGACTGTAGCAAATAACTTCATTCACTAAACCTCTACTGACAATCTCAATATTTTTTTTCCAGTATCCAGATAACAATATTATATCAATCCAACAGAAATGGGGGAAAACATACTGTATCTTTAAATGTATTAGTTGAGGTTTGTGTTTGTGAGTGTGTGTGTGTGTGTGTGTGTGTGTGTGTGTGTGTGTGTGTGTGTGTGTGTGTGTGTGTGTGTGTGTGTGTGTGTGTGTGTGCGTGCGTGCGTGCGTGCGTGCGTGTGTGTGTATATATTTGAAAGCACAGTCACAGAGCATCTATTAAACACTGGCGTAGCTCTTCCGATGTCTGGTGAATTTGTCCGAGTTCAGATTAACTGACAATGTGATGCTAATGTTTTCTCCATTTTGTAAATGTCTTTTCTTATTTTGGTCCAGCCTTTGACAGTCGGTACAATCGGTGTCATCAGTGTCAGATCTTTTAATCATCATTTAATCATAGTCTAATTTAGCATTTCTTCAAAACAACATTCACAATACTATCCACATTTCCATTATCTGCACTGTACACTCATCCATGCATTCCAGTTATTTCAATAACATGTTTATTGCTAAATAAGGTCCCTACTGCAGAAAAGTATCCCCACTGCAGCACATCAGCGCCTCCTTCTGGCAGACCTCTGAAACAGCAGCCTGTCTGTGTGAGGCTCGTGGCACTCTTGAATGTTAATTGGAAGCAGAATTATGAGCAGCCCAGTGCCTCTCCACAGACCCGCTCCTCACGCTGCCGACTCAGCAAAATGTCACAAACAATGGATGGATTCAAACATGTGCCACAGACACGTAACTGTCCAGTGTGTGAGAGGGCAGGACTGGGCTTATCCAGGGTTAACACTGGTTTAAACCAATTTACAGGAGGCTGATATTGATGGAAATTGATGGAAATCATAACCATTTTGTAATTTATGTGGATTTTGGCCCTTGTTGTCAAAATGGTTGCTGGGTAACAGTTGTGGAATTACCTCTAACTATGTCATATTTGTTGTGCATGACCAACCAGGAAGTACTATTACAAACTCTACAAAAACTGTCAAACTGGGGACAAATTGGCAAAAGGTTTAATAAAATCTTAAATATGATCACGTTTTTGTGAAATGTCTCGTCTAACCTGCCGTACAGACTTTATGTTCAAGCAAGCGAACTCTGGATTGTGCTGCTCTACTCTTTGAAGCTGAACAGAATGCCAGGGTCGTTCTTCCTCACGTGCTGTTTTGGTCCGCAGGCTGGAGAGAAGCATTACCACCCCACATGTGCACGCTGCGCCCGCTGTGAGCTCATGTTTGCAGAGGGAGAGGAGATGTACCTGCAAGGTAAAAACACACCTATCATAACATACAAAAGCTGCTGCTCTCCCACTCCAGAGCGTAACCAAACCCAGCATAATAAATAACACAGCAGTTATGTGACTTATGTTACGACTAAAATTCATGCGTTCTCACATGAGCGTTTTTGCCAAATGTGATAAAATATGTTTGTCGCAGTCAGTTTCGGGAAGTTTTTCGGTACAGTTTCCTTACCACTGAAAACATGTACAACAGGCTCCTCTCCTCTGAGGCCAGGACCCAAAAAGAGATTCAATAAAGAGCAATAAATAAATAATTTGAAAATATTTATATTGATCTGACCATGACCAGGACCATCACATCTCCCTCTCCTCCCTCCTCTTCTCTTCTCTCTTCTCTTCTCCTCTCTCCTCGCCTCCTTCCTCCTCGAATCCTCCACTCTACTCATGTCCCTTCCTCCTTCTTTCTTCTCTCCACATCTCCTCTTTTCTCCTCATCTCATTCCTCCTCATCTCCTTCCCTCCTTCCTCCTTTCCTCTCTCCATGTCTTCTCTTTCCTCCTACCTGCTCGTCTCCTACCACCTCATCTCCTCTCTCCTTGTCGCCTTCTTTCTTGTCTCCTCCTCCCTCCTCGTCTCATACCTCCTCGTCTCCTTTCCTTTTTTCCTCTTTCCACCTCTCCTCTTTCCTCCTACCTCCTCGTCTCCTCTCTCCTTGTCTCCTCTCTCCATCCTCCTCGTCTCCTCCAACCTTCTCTTCTTCCCTCCTTGTCTCCTTCCTCCTTCTTTCTTCTCTCCACGTTTTCGCTTTCCTCCTACCTGCTCGTCTCCTCCCTCCTCGTCTCCTTTTCTCCTTTCCCATCTCCTCCTCCCTTCTCATCTCCTTTTTCCTCCTTGTCTCCTTCTTCTTTCTTTCCTCTCTCCATGTCTCCTCTTTCCTCCTACCTGCTCGTCTCCATCATAATTAGAACGTTTTGAGAACCTGTTGTTCTGTTCTGTTGTGCAAAAACTTTATAACTAACATTTGACTTAGATTTTGACTTAGACTTTGTTGTTTAAGTGTAACTGTTTTTACTGAATCGCATTTTGTTCATAGGAAACTCAATCTGGCATCCTCCGTGTAGACAAGCAGCCAAGCAGGAAGAGAAGAGCAAGGTGGGTGCAACACACGACCACGTTGTGATCTCCAGAGCTCACTTTCTCGGCACATACTGGATCTGGATACACGCTTTAGCTTACGAAACATACATTAGCTAGCCCCTTCTTCATCGCTCACCGTTTTTTCCCAGAAGCAGGTGCGGATACAGCTCAACGACGTCCGCAATCAAGAGGTTGGTGGCGTTTTCAGTCAGCGAATGCCACTGTTGCTGCATGGAATGATGCTAACAAGATGCTAATGGGATTTTTCATATGCAAATAGCATCACGATACAAAAGTTAAAAAGTGGCCATTCACTTTGACACATTTTCTACTATGGAGGTGCTGTAACTTTTATGCATGTGCAGCACCTATTAAAGGTGCTGTGCCTAATTTTCACCGTCTTAACGTGAAAAACAGCACTAGTTCATTTTTAAAAATTGTTTGCAGCAATGCATTCCTCTCTTACCGAATGCATTTCCAGCATCCTAATAAGTCACCGCAATGAGTTTCAGAGGCCAGAGCAGAGTTTATCATCACTAGCATGCTAACAGTGCACTTCCTGCTTCTCGGAGTATAAAGCGCTCTATAATTGGAAGCTGACAACACATAGCGGCCTCATTTTTACAATATATCTGTTCTGGATTTTACACATTTTACTTTCTATTACTTGAAAAAAAAAAAATCAGGTACATCCCCTTTAAGTCATCCTTTAACGTCATAATGCGGTAGCTGGACTCCTAAAATTCGACTGTTATTACCTTGCAATAACAAAATGAAAAACAGATTTCTAGAAAGTTTTGCAAAAAATAAAAATCTACAGAAATGTTAAATATTATAGATGTTTGAAGTTGGTTTGTTCTACATTTTACTGCTGACTATTATAAGAAGTTCAGTATAGAATTACATGAACTTGTATTTTTAATAGCGGTCACAAAACTTGAGCAGAGAAAAGGCAGCATACTTTAAATGTGATATACAGTGTGTTGCCAACCGTCTCTGCACCTTGTGTGATGAAACTAATCAATGCACACCAAAGCTTCACTAATGAGTGCAAACACACAACATGTTTGGACTTTTGTTCTGGTTTGATGGCATTTCACAGATTTTGTAATCTTTACTTGCAAGACCGATTGTAATTTTGATCATTGTGTGTCGACATGTCAGAGTCCAGTTTGCAAAGTCTTGGGCTGAAACACCAAGTTAGGCTTGGGCCAAACGATGCAAAATATATTGAATTTGTATTTGTTTGGTCATGATTAGAAGTGCAATTTAAATTTCAAATAACCAGATTTTATTCAAAAGGGAAGATTTTGGCTACGTTCACTCTCATGTCTCATTCTGATGTAGACTTGATTTGGTCCTCTTTTAGTCTCGGTTTAGCCCTGGCCTTGTGCATGTTTAATTCTGGGTTTAATCCTAGTTTAGTCCCAAATTTTAATGTGGTGTTTGTGCAAGTCTGAGCTTACCATTTACACACGTTCAAACAACACTAAATGTAAAGTAAAACGAGAATCCTGTGCATTTCAGAACACGTTTGTAGGTGTTAACTGCAAGGTTAGAGATTTCATCCTTAATAACCTCATTACCATAGTACATTTTATAATTTGCAGACATTATATTACCTAATTTATTGCAGCCTTTGTAATAATATTAAAAGGAAAAGAGATTTGTTGCACTTTTAGGCACATGCCAGCTTACCATGCAGTGAGCTTTAAGTCAGTGTCTTTAGTGTTCCCCGTTGAGTTGGTGTTGACAGACAGTCCTGCTCCAGTTTGCTCCATCAGATCTGTTACTTCTGCTCTTTGAAGTCATTGTGTGTTTGTACTTTGTGTATTAGGTCACCCGGACTTCATCTGAGAGCATTACCTCAGTGCCGGCCTCCAGCGCCTCGGGTTCTCCCAACAGAGTCATCTATGTAAGTCTGCATGCTCTTATTCACCACCAGAGGGCACTAACATCACACTTATGTAAACAGCCTGTATAGTACTTTGGTGTTATGGTTCTTATAAAAACACTGTAAATGTACTTAATGCAAAAATATATATTTATTTATCCCCCCTTGTTTTAATTGATTGCAGTTTTTGTTTTATTCCTTATATAGCTTTATTTGGGGGTGGGTTACTTTGTTGATATTGTTTAAATTGATCAATGATGTGCTTTTCTGTTATATTAATGATATTTAACAGAGTGAAACAACAAATGAGTTGTTTAAATTGGCTCAAATGACATAGAAATGTGTAACATCTCCACAGCTTCTACAAGCTGCCTGTCTCTGCCCCTGAGGCAGGACCTGACAGCAGAAGTCTGTAGGGTTTTCCCTTTTAGCTCTCTTAACATGCTCCTTGTTTATGCAGAGGAGTCTCTTCCTAAACATTGCTGTTGATGTCACAAGTAACTAACTGGGGATTGTGCTTTCAACTATAATTTAATACTTAACTTTACTAAGTATTTTCACAGTAATAAGTCACAAAAAAGCGTATTAGTAACTAAGCTACACCCAGCACTGCACCCAACAAGCACATCCTTGACGTTTTGAAATGATTAGATTAATTGCTCTGTTCTAGAATCATCTGACTATTTCTTCCTTTTCTTCCAGGCCAAACTAGGAGAGGAGATGTTGGACTACAAAGACCTGGCCGCTCTTCCAAAGACCAAGGCCATCTATAACATCGACAGACCTGACATGTTGTCCTACTCGCCCTACGTGAGCTACCCGTCTGAAGAAAGGCATTATGGAGAGGTAACCGTTTCTGATGTTGTTCTGTGATTGTCTGACAAGCTGGCCGGTCATACATTAATCAAATATCGTATCTAAAACATCATACTTTGGGCTTTTAAAAATGTAGGGCTGGTGTTACCCACAAACTCTAAATGGGTTTCAAATACAATGCACTGCCTTCTTTAACTCAAACATTATAAAGGTGCACTTTTTAGTCAAATGCTTGTCTTCCTTCCAGACAAAGCAATAGTATCTTTATGGAGACGCTTCACAAGAAAAAATATCATAGTGCACCTTTAATTGCATCAAGAAGGATATTAATTCAAAGATCCAGTGCTATTGAACTCAAGCTGACGTTTAAACAATTTTTCCATCGCGTGTATTTTTGCAGTTACACCATTTTTCCTTTAGAGAGCGCTACTCTATAGTGGTCACACAGCTGTTTGCTTACATTTTTCACCTCTCTGTCACTTCATCGCGTCCCATTCATCACCGGGGCAGTGTCGGCACATCCAAGGCTCCGTGGCTGTGGCCCTGAGCGGGTAAACCACACTGTCTTCTCCCCCTCCATCCATCATGAGCTCACCCCTGTCTGACAGACACACACCTGGGCCCGCTCTGACTCACGCACCCGCCCACAATGCCGGCCACCACAAGGAATGAGATCAAGAGTCGATATGAAGCTACAGAAACGATTGAGATTAGCCTGAGAAGACCATGATCATAATGCCTGGTAATAGGGCTGAATGGTTTTTGGAAAAATGTAAAGGGTTTCAGATCAATTGTATGATTAGATTTGCAGTTTATGTCAAGATTCAGTTCGCAGGGCACATCTTAAACACAACCAGAAGCTATCATGTTTTTGAAAAGACAAGCACATGTCAAATTAATACAATCATTGCATTCCAGGACATGTTTTATTCAAGCCTAAACTACAGGGATAGCAGCTGTTTTGTTGCTTGTAGAGGACATGATACTTATTCCTAAAACTGGGCTTACACTGTGCTGTTTTGTAGGACAATTCCAAATGATTTCCAAACTCACACTGCGCGATTATGTCTCACATGGAAGCCCGTGCTAATGACAGAAGTGTGCGCGCTGAGATGGTCGCATACACTGACCTGCTCACACTATTCTTGGGACGTGAGCTAGAAGAGCTGTGTGTGACATGCTCCAACTATCTTCTCAAAAAGCACTTAAGCATTTAAACTCGCAAATCATCACAGAAACCGTTTGCAAACTGATGGCCCTATTCATTTTAGTAGTGCCTCGTCAGAGTCAGAGGTTTTGCTGCAAATGTTTTCTGGTTTCTGTGCGGTGGTTTGTTCAGGAGATGTGTCAAACATGTCTGAAATCACTCTGAGACTCTCGACATCGTGAGCAGGTGGTCTCAGCTCGTACCCTCTGGACACTGCACAACACAGACGCGGATCGGTCCAGATTAAGCCCAATTAAAAAACTGACGTACAGCAAAATATTTAATCAAAATTAGCTTTCATAGTGTAAACCCGGCCGGTGAATGCCCAGCTTCAGTAATTGCCTTTGCTAATTACAACCGTGAAACTTAAAGGGCCTGTACCTGATTTTGAAGCGTGAGACAGGAACGTGTTTTTGTAACCATTAGCCCCGCCCACATAGTCCTTCCTTTCACTCAATATTGCAGCATGACTCAGAAACGACTGTCTGGAATAGTCTTATGCAGTTGTTTCCATATAGTTCCTCTAACTCTCCTTACAATTAGCTTTTAGCACATTTGAAACTGCACCATGACAGAGAATCACAGTCTGGGAGAGTGTCAAGCAGTTATTTTCCCATGATTCATAGTGTACAATGTGCCTGATTGGCTGAAATTAGGTGAAAGTGCATTTATAATATGCACAGATTATACATTACAATGTCTTTCCACAAATTTGCTTCTATCAAACAATGTGTGATGGAAAGAGAATTTATCTTAGCTTGAGTAAATACAAATCAGGTACAGGGCCTTTAATATTTTGATTTCTCACAGTAAAATACACTTTATACTTTCTAACCATATATAATCATAGATAGATCGTAGATAGCAGTGACCTTGGCGCTCTACAATATATTTCTAAATGTATCCAACAATACTCAACGTGGAATCCAGAAAACCATTATTTGTCACGTTTGATGAGTGATCTGTTGAGCGTATGGCCCTGTACTTTCACATTTGAGTCTGTCCTAATCATCAGCCTTTCTCCCGCTCTTCATTTGCAGTCGCCTCAGCTGCTCTCTCCTACTCCGACCGAGGTAACGCCCTGTCAGTGTGCTGCAGCCTGTCGTGTCCCATGACTTTATATGACTTTCTCTGTCTATTTGTGATGACGTGCATTACCGTACGCTGTTCCGTTGATGTTCAGTAAACTAATTTCTGGTCTTTTTTGTAGTGCCTTGCCTGAAATTAAAAAGCATTGTTTCAATATCTCTTCCTAAATGATTGATTGTCGACTTTTAAGTTGTACTGTGCATTGAAGTGTTTTTTTCTTTCCTTTCATTTGTAATTTTGTCGTACTTCAACTTAAGTAACATTTTAAACGACTGATTTTGAGTATTTCCTCCCCATCAGTGAATATTGTGTGTTTGACAATGCAACGCCTTCCCTAAATTGAACCCAGATGTTGGTTGCTGTGATCTTTTCGCTGAAACCTGATCTGCAGATGTGTTATGTCTGATCTCCTGTGTGTGTGTCTGGTCCAGGGTGACGGGGAGAAGTCGCCCCGGCAGAGACGACCCTCCAGCCCCAGCTCCAACAGCTCTGTGGGGGGCTACGGCCGCTACACTCCCTCCCGCTCTCCACAGAACTACAGCCGGCCAGGTAGCACACGCAGCACTGTGCACCGACACTCTGACTGTTCAGTGTGACCAATCATGGAGGAGTTTTTCAGATTCAGATGACATTTTTTTTGTCATTTTTACGCACACACAAAAACAAGATACTGTTTTGCAGAAACCTTCTAAAGTCGGCAGGGGTTTTTGCAATGCAGGAACCTTTTTCAGTTCCTGGTACTTTTTTTTTTTACTTTTTCAAAAACGCATTGTATAAAATGTAGTTATAAGAAGCTATGTTCTAATTAGTTGTGCAATAATGAAGTACGATTACTCAGTTATGTTTTTGAATATATTTTTGAATAATTTGTACTTTTAAGAATCTATTAAAAAAAAGAATTTAAATCATGTTTTCACTTTCTGATTAAAATAACTCTAAGTCAAAAACAAGATCTTATTGTAATTATTACCCAGTAGCCTATACTTAAGTAGTATTTTTGGCAATTATTTTTGTCACAATTTTTACTTCTTCTTGAATAATATATAAAAACAACATGACTCCTTTTTACTTAAATCACATTTTTGTCCTTTCTACGCACCTTTGGTTATAATTAAATAGAGTTTTTGTCAGAATTTTGTCATAATTTAGCAGTGCTGCTACAATTAATCAACTAATCATGACTAGTCGACTATAAAAAATATCGTAGTCATAATCTTAACTATACAGAAACACAAAAACAAAAGACAACAGTGGCATTATTAAATCAAAATGTCAAAAAAGAATCAACAATGTCTAATTTTCATCAATAATACACTCTAGAAGTCACCATATTTCAACTTTTATGTATTTAAAAAGTCAATAGAAATAACCATTTGACTTGTCGACTAATCAAAAAATGTGTTTCTGACTATTCGATTACTGAAGCGATAGTGGCAGCCCTTTGCTTCCAACACACATTTTTCCGCTCTCACAGTTCTAATGTACGATTTGTAATTTGCACAAAAATTACAATTCATGTCCGTGTTTTCCTCCGACACGAACGAAGCTTTTGGACCCGACACATACCTCACTGGCCGGTACAGCAGCCCGCCCCGTGACAACAATTCTCTGCTGTTGCCCCCGACTGCCCCGGGAGGCCACAAGTACTCCTCCCTGCCCGGGTACCACAGCGGCGCGGCTGAGGGAAGCGCCGGCGGAGGGCTGGGTAGTGGCAAGTGCTCTCCCGTACCACAAGGGGGCACTGCCTTACACCTAAACCCCACCACGCTGGCCCTTCTGCAGCAGCACAACTACATCCCATACTTCAGAGGTATCAAGGCACGCTGAGGCCGAGGGCAAGTCTAATACAGAATCGAGACTAGATGGGGACCCTTGGCACTTGAAATAACCTCAATTGACATTTAAAAAAAATAATATAGCCCCTTTAAAATCCTTTGTGATCACCAGAATGTTCAGAATTCCAGAATGGAGGCGACTGTAACCTTCATTTTCAACCCGAGCAATAGTGTACTCTGAAGTATTGCCATGTGTGTTGTTAAAAAATGTCAAATGAATAGATAGTTGAATAATTTACAATTTTGGAGTGTCCAGAGCAACTTCTACACCAAAAAAGAAAGCAAAACAATCAAAACAGTGCTAAATTTACAGAACCTGACACACTTACACTGGCATGGGCAATATTTGCTGCATTAAATACCACTTTTTACCCCTGAAAGATGTAATTTGGTAATATTTTAGTAGTAACTGTGCAGCCGAATATTCTCAACCAAAGAAGTATGTTGTGACTCAAAAAAGGTAGAAAAATACTGGATGGTACATGTACAAAAGTCAAAGTACTGCACTACATTTCTACTTTACATACTTTTTTGTCACTACATTTGAGAGCAGGCGTCTGTACTTTCTACTCTATTACATTTACTTTTCTGTCGGCTTTGAGAGCACAGGGTGACGTCCTGCCAAGTTCTAAAAGTACATTTTCCAACTTGTACTTCGATACTTTTACTATATATCACTTTTGCTTCAGTAACAAACTTGAGTACTTCCACCACTTTTACACATTTTCAATAATTAACTGGCATTTGATCTAAATGCTAATAGTTTTAGGCAACCATTTTCAAATTCATATTCAAATTAGTACCATTTTAACCTCAAAATTGTATGTGCGCTTCACAAAAAATGTAATTTGTGGTATGTATGTAAGTATGTAATGTATCTGTAGGTACAATGAAAAACTATTGTGGGTTCAGCATTTCTGAAAATCCAGTAAAGCCTAAAAATCACGATTTTTGTCTGTCATAGTCTCCTATTACATAAACAAATACAGTAAAATACAGTGTTAAATGTGTTCAAAGCAGGCTCTATAATCACTCACATGTATCTGAGTAGTTTAACTTTGACAAAAATACCTTGATTATTATATTTGAGGTTAATACCAGTTTCTTCATTGAAATCACGTTGTGTTCCATTTCACTTTTGCCTCCATTCCTGAATTTAGCAGAAAATGTTGACCTTTTCCCTACTACTACAATATATAAAAACACAGGTGCTCTACCTAACATCATTTTTGAACATTCCAACGTGTTCTTAATCTTTACCATCTGCATTAGTTAGTTATGAAGACCCATATTCAGTGCCACATGATCACATTGTAACTGGGTCCCCAATAGCACCATGACACCAGGCCATTCTGTATTAGGCTTATCCAGTCTCAAAGAATGGAGTGCGGTGATACAACCACAATACTAAGTCTGACATCACTTGGCATGGCGAGGTTTCAAGCACCATATTAACCAGGCCTTGGAAAGTCTCAATCTGGTCCTTGGGTTTTTGGTTAACCGTAGCCGACTGACTCAGTGCAGACCAGTGTCTTGGTGTGTGCCAAGTTCAATCGTTGCGACCGCTGTTTGATCACACAAGAGCCATGAAACTGCTCGGTCTGTTCACGACGATACCATGTGCCCCAAACTAACATCACAAACCAATTACACGTATGTTGTTCTTCTGAAATTAGTGTCTTCATGAGATACAATGACTTACCCTTACTTACCATTACTGTACTTTATTTTCTTAATATTCAATGTGTTTCTAACTTTTTGCATACAATGGGCTCTGTGCATGGAATTTCAGTTGACTATTTATTTTCAAAATGGTTAGTTAATTTTACTACTGAGTACTTCCTGTCCAATTCAGAGTCACACTAAAAAGAATAAATCCTTAAAGATGCATGTTAAAGACTTTATGAGATTTGGCAGCATTTCTGTTTTGATAATTGGACGTGTTTGTGGGTCAATGCTAACGCTAATGCAAATTTTTGAAGCATAATTAAAAAGTTATCTACATATCAGGTAGTCTTTACTTTACATTTTAATTGTTTATTTGTGCACAGAGCCTATTAGAGGTGGGAGCATTTTTGAAAAACTGAGAGTATTGTGATTGTTGATTCGTATGTGGGCAAAATTTGAATATTGAGTATAGACTAGACATATTGTTGCGATATGTCTGGTGTAATCTCAAAATCGAGGGTATAAAGCAATATTTATACCATTTTGTGACTTATTTTATGGTCCATTAACATTTTCTGCGATACTTGAACCTGAGACATTTACAAAAGCAGTTTAGCACATTCCCTATTCTATTTTTGATATTGATATAAATATTGAATGAATATTGGATTGAAAATAATGCAAAAAAATAAAATAAAAATTACCCCATTGAAATATATATAATTTTTGTCATACTAGTAACCAATACTGAATGATGTATATGACTCCAACATGACAAAAAATTTCTAATCACATTATGTAGATATGTATATTTTCACATTACACCTACTCCATAACTTCTATGACTTCCCAGGGTTAAAAGAGGACCCCGAACCTGACCCCACCGCTAAGAACTCCCTCCATCTCAGTTTGCCCCCTCCCGACGGTAACCCATAGTCTTTCTTTAGTCAGTGTACCCCTCTCCTTTCCGATACGGTTAGGTATTGTGATGTTGTTGTGCGGTATCGTGCTGTGGTCAAGTTTCATGGTGTACCTCAAGGATCATAATTAGGGCCACTACTGTTCCCATTGTGTTTGTGGACATGGTGGTTCTTGCATGATTAATTTATTGTATTGTGAAACATTGATACTTTAGTGTGGTCAAGGTTTACGATGTCATAATTCCATTGCTCTCCTTCCTTGCTTGCATTGAACCCCTGATGTAACTCCATGCCATTATGTGTCACAATTTTGGTATTGGAAATTTTCATATGATTGACTTAAAGCACAAAAAAATCTTGAAATTTTGAAAACCGTTTAAGTGATGCCTATGTGATTTCTAGGCACTTGTTTCTTTTTTTTCCCTTTTTTTCGGCGGTGGTCCAGATTCATGGTGTACCTCAAGAATCATACTTCGGGCCACTACTGTTCCCATTGTGCTCACCTTGTGTTTGTGGACACGGTGGTTGTTGCATGGTTAATATGTTGTATAGTGGAACCGTGATACTTTGGTATGATCAAGCTGATTTAGAATATCATAATTTCATTGGGTTGTTTGTCCTTCCTTACTTGCATTGAACCGCTGATGTAACTCCATGCCATTAGGTGTCACAATTTTGATATTGGAAGTTTTCATATGATTGACTTAATGCACAGAAAATAAAATCTTATATTATTTTGAAAGGCGTTTAACTGATGCAATTGTTAATTAACCTGTGCAATTTCTTTGCAATTTCTTTATTTTTTGCTGTGGTCAGGGTTCATGGAGTACCTCAAGGATAATACTGTTCCCATTGTGCTCGCCTTGTGTTTGTGGACATGGTGGTTGTTGCATGGTTAATTTGTCGTACAGTGATACTTTGGTATGACCAAGGTGGTTTGCAATATAATAATTCCATTCAAATTATCATTTGGAAAGCTGCTTAACAGATGTAACAGATTTTTTTTTTTTTTTTTTTTTTTTAGATTTTTCTAAGTCACAACAGTCATTTGTACTCAGCTTGTTTTTTAATGGTCCAGAAATATTAGTAATTGTTCAGAGCAACTACATGAACTTCTTTAAAATGCCTCAGTATTGTTAGGATTTGATTATTTTTGTTATTATTTAGGAATAATTGATTTATAATGTATATGCAATTCTTTGCCAAAAGGTTCAAAGCCAGTTGTTAATGTCTGGAAAGCCCTTGCCTGTTTTGGGAAGCTATTTTAACACCGCAGACTGCCCTGAGCTAACATGTGCATTCTTGGACCATGGAATCGTCTGATTAGAAGCATGAGGTAGAGCAGGGTTACAGAAGTCACGTACACTCGGGCTCTCGGGCATATTCAGTGTGACAGGCCGGAGAGCCGGAGAGGGAGGATGAAAGAGGAGAGGAATAGCTCTGCTTGCCAGTCGTAGCGGTAGATTATAAACTGCACCGCCGGATTCAGATGTTCTTGGATACTGTAGAAGAATGCTATGAATATGTAGTGGGTTGCCCCGTACAAAAAACGTTGTTCTAGACGTTGGACCAGCTAAGCAAAATGACTGCCCAAAACGCATTTCATGTCGTAGCCTTAAACCATCATTCCTCAAATCCGTTTTTGTATGACGTTTACCCTGTATTTCGGTTTGCACTAACTGATTTGGTGTGTTCAAGGCATGTGTGTTTGTTGGAGATTGCTGAACTGTTGCCGTGTCAGTGATCTCATACACTTACATCCAGATCTGTGGAAGGCGATTCATCTCGCGTCTGAGGCTGCGTTCCATCAGCTCACACTTATGACCCTCCCTCAGAGCTCTGGATGTACAGTGCTGGTTACTCAAGGACTTTCAGGCTCATGAAAATTTCACAACTAAAATCTATTGTACTTGTTCATAACCAATTGAAAAAGGCAAAACAACCAACTATATGTATAACTGAATCCTAAGAGCGAACCATACAGATTACCATAAATGGATTTTACTATAACTTTCATCATATTGCAAAGGGCTCTGTGCACAGCTGCGCCAAGCTAGCTCAGTGTTAGCATTGCTACTTCCTGTCCAATTCAAATTTTTATTAGGTTTTTGCTAAGTTGCTCTAAAGTCAATAAATACTGACAGTGGACAGCAAGTCAGAGGTTGGTGTCACTGAAAACATGAATATTTCACTGGAGGATACCTCTGTGTTTATAATGGAAGGCGTGTCTCAATGCTAACACTAGTGCTAATTTTGAGAGATTATGAATATTACAATAATGCAACAAGCTGAAGTAATCTACATTACTTACACGCTGATTGGGTAGTTTTAACTTTTATTTGGTTGTTTATTATATTTTACAAAAGTTAGCATTAGCTTGGAGTGAGCTAGCCAGTGCTTCGCTGTGTACAGAGTCTTTTACTGTATTTTTGTATCAGAACGTTCCATAATATAACATACAATAACTACGATAAATTTAAGTTTCCGTTATCACCGATTCATTAAAATGGCCGGGTTTGCAAGTCCCATTACTCACATTCAAAAAAGCTCTGAATTGCTTTATTTGCCAAAGCTAACCCGTTTGTTTACCATCCCCTGCACCCTTCTTTCTTTCTCCCTCCCTCTCCCCTGCACCCCTCTCTATGTTTTGCCCTTTTATCTCTTCTGGATCTAAAGGTAGTGAAAGTGGCCGGAGCACCCCTAGCTTATCCACCTATTCCGACGGCAAGTCCCCCTCCTCTGCATCGACATATGTGGCTGCTCCCCGGCATTTCCACATACCAGGTAGGCACAGCCGCTCTGCATGGCCATCAGCGGCTTCAGAAGTGCATTTGCTGCGTTCTTATGCTTTGCAGGCTGCCGTTTGAGACAAGGTAAAACAAGAAGAAACAGAATTCTAGTGTTGGTTACCACTTTATAATAACTACACACACCTTAAATAACCTTAATAAAGTATGAGCAAAGACTTAATTTATAAGGGACAAATAGTTTATTATTAAGAATGATTTGGGCTTATTAATACTAGGGGTTAGGGGCTAGGGATTTTATTAAGTAGATACTAAGCCTGAATCATTCTTAGTACTATTAGTATTTGTCTTTGTTCATTTTTTAAGAAGGTTATTAAAAGTGTTGTTATTTTAAAGTGTTATCATATGTTGTGATAATTAGGTATATCCTTTAATGCACAGATAATAATAACTTTTTATAAAACACTCCCATATATATTACAAAGTATATTTCCATTTTCTGTCCCAAAGCAGTAAGCTATTGTAAATATTGGGACACAAAATATCACAAATTCAACAGCATGGCATTAAACTGATCTATCTCCACGGAGACAAACAGGCTAAGTTACAGGTCAGATCTGTGGAGAAGCAAGCCAACTCACAATAAGAATATGTTTTACAAGATATTTTTGAGCATTAAAGCAGAACTAAGTAACAATTTGACCTTATTAAGCATATTTGTTAGTCTTTGTGGTGGTGGCAAATATATTTTTGGGGGTTTGAAGCACCCGTTTTCTCCCCCTGCTGTCTCTGGGCAGAAAACCAGCCTTGATACATTGGCCGACACTGATCCGACGACAACTATCCTGAGAAATCTGGTTCTTTTTTGTGATTGTACTTCCTTATTTCAATGAAAAAAAAAGAAGCTTTTGCGTTTTTTCACTAGGAGGAGTGTATTTTCACAAGAGAGCAGCAGGGGGAGCTCTGTCACTGAAGTTACTAAGTTCTGCTTTAAAACATCTGTAATTGGAAAAAAAAAAAAGACCAGATAAGATCAATTTAATGTCATAGGGTTAGGGTTAGGCAAAGTAATAACATCTTTATGAGACAAGCAGATCTGGACCTTACCAAAGAAAGTTACGTAGTTCATCTTTAAGTGGAACAAAACAGCCAGCGCTTATCCACTTAATATTATCTTTCATAGTCCTTGTCCATAAAATTGCTTTTGTATGTTTCAGACATTGGCAGGATCTGAAACAAGTCAAAAGAAAGACTTACTATGTGTTTCTGTATGTAATTCATGTTTATGTGTTGTTCTGTGCACTGAGAAGCATTAGGTTAGATTTACATATTGTAACTACTACTATTATATTATAAACACCAAGTACGCTCGCTAAATATATGTTTTTTTACTTTTGGATGTACATCTATTTGTGTTGATTTATCAAAGGAAATGCACATTTAAGGGCAAGACATGTAATATAGACCCTCCCAGGACTGATGTTTGGAACAACTGCACAAACAGCTTGGTACTTATGTAAACACTCTATCCCATTCATTTTAATGAGGCAATGAAACCTGTAAACAAAACAACAACTAAAAACTGTAATTTTACCGTTTGTAGAATTCGCAGATTAGTGTTTTTCTTTATTACATTAGACAACAAGTAATAACGATCAATCTTTGACTTCGGCCTCTAGTTTCTAAAGTTGACTTGACGCTTGGTGAAAAAAAACATACCTTTCATCATCACATAGTTGTGGCCTGCAATGTTTTTATTACGTTATCGTCCACCATAACATTTAGATGTAAGAAATGTTTACTATGGCGTTGTCAGCATGTATCTGGATTTGGACGCTAATGGTAACAATCTACACTAAACAAGCGGTAATCTTTTCTGCCGAGGCTCTGGTGTTACTCACGTGTGGTCGAGTAGTTGTTGTCGCTAAAATGTATTTTGATAGTTTGTGATATTTGGAGGCTAACGCTAACGTCCCCATTGAAAATGCATTAATGCTAACTAACTAAATTCAGCCGTTTTGTTCACAAACACTGGGAGGGTCCATATGTATCTAAATATGCAGCATTACAGCCAATAATAATTTCCATTCTTATAGCCCTTATATTGATTCATTAATTTGATCACCATTTGATTTGAAATAAAAAAAAATGTTGCTTTAAAAAAGTAAATAAAACTAAATTTTGCAATATTCATAAAACCATTTTTCCCAATACTAACAACAGGCGTTACCTTATTCATAAAAAGTGTCATTTGAATATGAATCATAACTAATAAATAAATACTTTGACATCATGTTTTGTTAATTTGATCCTTAACTTGAATTTCCAAATCAAATTCTTGAGTGTTACTAAAATGGTTATTTACAATTAAAACATGATTTATTTTGAAATTACTGCATGAATAATATTTTAAATGGTCTTCGATGGATAAATGTTGTTTGTAATCGAGCCTTACCTTGCCCTCTTTTTGCTTTTGCCCCTGATTTTCTCATCTCCCAATAACGGCTAACTCATGCTTCTTCTGTTTCTCCATTCTCTCTCTTTTTGTCTCTCCTCTCTCTCTTCCATAATGGCTTTTTACCATTATTTCTCCTTCTGCATCTGTTGCCATCTTCAGAGACTATGGTCAAAGATAATATCTATAGAAAACCCCCCATCTACAGACAGCATGGTACAGTCCACTTCCTCTTTAACACACTTCCTGTTCTGGTCTGTGGTCTCTGCATGATGTGTCGCATGTTGCCTGTCATGTAGTCATCCGCCACCGAGTCCTGCCCAATCCGTACCCCGCCACACCACAAGCCCCGCCCACCACATGCCCCGCCCTCCTAGTTGGAACGACGACATGCATATAGGGCAGAGTTGCGGAAGGAGAACTGGACAAATACTGCAAATGTTTTCTTTTTTTTAATAAATATCTTTTTTTTTAGAAATTACTGACTGACCATCAGAGAAAAAAAACAACTTTTTGGGTTGCTTTTTATTTATTTCCTGTTTTGATTTGTATGGCTTATATGAGAATAAATGAGGACGACTATTAAATAAAATAATAAAATCAATAGGAAAAAAAATATTTTCCTATTAAAAGACAAAGAATTTTCCTTCGGAAAGAAAGAATTAAAAGAAAGAAAACATCCCCTAATGTCCATATTCAAACTGAAATCTATTCAAACACAATGAATGTAGGACTAATTGACTATAAAAATAATTCTATTTTTTCTATGATTTTTTATAATCATAAAATAATCATATTTTTATTTTTTAAAAACATATTTTTTATCATTGTAATCCTTATCTGAACTATACAGATTCTAAAACCACAAAGGCAGTAACATTATTATGTCAAAATGTCAAAAAATAATACAAAATTTCAGATTTTCATTCATAATTAACGTTGTTCATAATTATTCTCCATCTAGAAGCATTTGGACACCATATAATATAATAATATGAAATGATAATGTATTTAAAAAGTGTAAAAGTATGTCACTGACTAGTTGACTACTAAAATAAAAATAAATACATTAAAATAAATAAATTAATTAAATAATATGACAGCCCTTCATTTGAGAGAATGTTTCAATTTGGCATTGCATTGATCAAAATTGTTTTATATTATAATGTATTTTTCACCATTGGATATTTTTTGACTTGCATTACACTTTACAAGATAAAAAAAAAAAAAAAAAAAAAGTTAATATGCTCAGTTGGAATTTAAATTTTCACCCAAATTTTTGAAGAAAAAAAAAAAAAAAAAAATACAGAAATAGTATCTTTTTTTTGGTTCATTGAAAGCATGACCAGACGACCTTCCTGGCACAGCATCACAGCGACATACTGTATTTCTTTTTTCTCATGGTTATTAGATATGAGGCGTCTCTTCATGCATGTCGGCCCCATCTCACCGCGCTCACGTGACGGCTCTGTGGTGACGTGTTCACTCTGCTCTGTGTGGTAGCATTGGTCTTGTGAATCATGGTCTGAATCACTGTGATGTTCCCAGCACTGTCGGTGTGTGGTTCCACTGGTCCACTGTAGAGTCCCAGTCCTCCTGTGTACTTATGTGTGTTGCACCTCAGTGGAGTATGAAGCCTCTAGAGGGGTTGCTCTTGATGCGCCTGTCAGCTGCAAATAGCATTATTCCACATGTTTGTGAAATGTAATACAGTTTGTTATTAGACAAGAGATCTAATTTAGCATTTCCACCCAAATTTAGAATTGCTCGGGAAATGTACAAACTGTGTGGTACTTAAAAAACCCAAATTATTTTTAAAACCCCTTACCATGCAGGCCTGTTTTTCCTAAAACTCCTGACTAAAATGAGACCCAGTCCAAACTAAAGTGGTTTCTGAATCCTTTGGAGCACAAACTATTGGCTGGACTCTCTAGTTTAGTGGAGTAGACCCTCTGATGTTTGATTTATTCTAATCATAAGTGGGAACAAGCTCTGCTCTGAAGAATATCAGATTTTCAGTTCCACTTAGATTTTCTTATACAGTCCCAATCAAAAAGTCACATTTTGCACGGTTGGATCTTATCAAGGTTCCAAGTAGAGCGTCAATATGCACCAAAAAACTGGAGCAAGACAAACAAACAAAAAAGTTTGAGTAAACATTTTATTAAAAACTAAAACAGACTGCAGCTGATCAAGGGTTAGGGTTAGATTCTCGGTTCAGCTTTTCCATTTTTCCCCTCATTTTTATTTTTATTGTTCTCTTGTTCCTATGAACATATTCTTAAAAATAATACAATTTGGCTAATTCTTTTGGGCAGTGTAATTCCCCAAAATGACACATTCAGCCACATTTTTGTTTGGCAGACAAATTAGACTGTGGGATTGTTAAGTGTGATATCAGACAAAGCAGGAGACAGAAACAGTGTCACGCTAAATGATATCAGTTGGCTTAACACAACGCTTTTTTGTTTTATTTAGGCCCAATACAATGCAAAAATGATTGATCATTTATGGCTAAAAGTAATTTCTAGAAGAAGAGCAGACCTCGCTGATCATTTTTCTGCAGTTTTAAATCCTAATGCAGATTAAAATCACCCGAAATAATAAATAAGATGGATATCATCTCTGAACAATCCCATAACATCTGAAATTCATGAAAAAACTACCATGGTATTGTAAAGTATAAACAAGAACAGACCATTTCAAACTTCAAATCATAAGAAGCAACAATAGCGTCAGTTAGCCGTTAGCTGTCGTGTGGATGCTATCTGCAGCTGACTCTTTGGTCCAGGGAGTGTTGCCGCTTCACCTCTAACAGCGCAGCTCCGTTTCTCCACTGCATTTACTGTGACCCCGTGTAACGTGTGACTGTCTTCCAGCCTCTAGAACCTCCTGGCAGGATGGGGAGGATAGCAAGGTGGGTCTGAGTCCGCTCACAGCCACATCGATTTCTCCCAACCATTTTCTTTCTTTACACAAATACTCAAAAACATTCATGGACTAATTCACTAACTCCCATCATCACCCATCACTTGTTTCCATGTTTCTATCTCCATGTCTGTCGTGTGCTGTCGCTCCACACAGAGGACCAGCTGGAGCATCCTGAAGAACGAGATCGACGGGCAGATGGGGCCAGAGGACTCGGATCCGCGCAAGTCCACGTGTAGCCTGCCCACAGACACCTCGCAGCCAAGTCAGTCGCAGGAAAACCCCAATACGGAACAAAACAAAATTCAAAACGTCACACGAATTTACTTTTTCTGCAGATTTTCCGTACAACAAGTCTGCATCTTTACCCGGTTATGGAAGAAATGGCATCTACAAGGTTAGTCAGGTGTGTGATAATAAGATACTGGCTCTTTGTGTGTTGTTTGGATTTCTTCAAATTTCTTCAAGTGGAACATAATCTTTGTCGTGTGACTTTAATTTTAAAGGCTAACAAATTCCTTTAAATCCAATCCACTTTAGAATTTTTAACCCAGAAAAAACATTAATACAGAAAAACGAACAAAAACAAGACACATATTCACCTTATTCCGGAAGTTGCCGTACGTGCCGCCGTCTTGTTTCCGTTGTATTAGTTTACATGGAGCAGACGAGCTCAACAGAAAATAAGTTCTACATGGACTAAAAAGCCGTTTTCAGGACGCCCAGGAAATCGGTGCGTTGTTGACTTGTTGTTGCTCGTGTTCATTAAACATTTTACACAAATCAACCTACTTTATGTAACATTTTAGCGGCAAGACTTTTCCCTCGTTCGTCGTTAGCTTTAAAGGAGTTCTCGTCAAACGGAAGTGCATTTACAACTAAAGTGCGTATCTGTGGCAAAAAGCGGCAAAAGTGGGCGGGAATAAGGTGAATAATGCATCATATCTTTAAGGGAAGGATGGACTTGACTGTGCCTCATATAGACCAATCATGAACATGGATTATCATATATAAAACTTAATTGTGTCTAAAAGAATGGAACAAATACTCCCAAATTTAATTCAAAACCTATAAAACTGGATTAATCTACAAAAAACAACTCTATCCAACATTAGGCGATCTTTACACATAATGAATCAAATAAAAAAGCAGGAAAACAACGCACAGAATCATATTAAAAAGTCCGAAACATATAGTCTGGAATATTCAGTCCATTTGTTCCAAAGTTTGTTAAATTTGTCCAATTTCAAATTTAGTCCGAATGTCATTTTCTCCATGTTTTGAATGTCAGTTATAATGTCAGTCCAGGCCTTGACCGTTGGTTCAGATTGTGTCATCCGTGTCTTCGTGAAGGTCGCCTAAAGTAAGTTCCAAAGTAAAGTCCCAGTCAAAAGTTTAAGACCAGCTGAATAAATGGCAAAAGTCACATTTTGCACGGTTGGATCTTAACAAGGTTCAAGTAGAGCTTCAATCGGACTGTACCCATTTATTATGTCCATGGCAGGAGTTTAGGGTTTCAAATACATAGTTCTGTAATCGAGTGGGATGTTGATGTCAAAAACAGTATACGGTGCTTTGTTTATCTCAGTCCAATATCTCAGTCTCAAAATGCATGGTAATGATGGGCCGCTTGGCAACCACAAGTTTCTCCTGCAGTTAGTATTTTCCAGTGAATTGTGAGCACTTTGACATGGAATTATATATTTAAAAAAATAATTCTTCCCAAACATGTGATTATGTTGTTGTTGTTGTTATTTTCCCAGACAAAAACAGTTTTGGACAGAGAAAAGTAAAGACAAAACAAAACAAACAAAACAGTAAAGGTCCTTGTTGCTAGAAAGTTTTTGTGATTTTTTTTTTCCCTGCAAATTTTACTCTCCAAATTTAGACTGTTAGTTGAATTTTAGGGCTTGAAAATATTTGTATTGAGTTTTTCAATTCACTCACTCTGAAAAGGTTAACGGAAAATGTTTTCACATGAAATTCAGAATTACAAAAAATTATTAAAAATTCACGGTTAAAAAAATTTAACTGACAAATACGCCTGCATTTAATATATAACATACTTAAAATATAACAAATTATCTTCCATTGAAGAATCCGTGGAAAGAGATAAATTAATGAGAGCTGATTAAGCTTTGGTTCGTGGTTTCGAATTCCGAACCACCCTAACATCACACGATCTCTCTGGGTGGAGTCTGCATGTCCTCCCCGTGTTACCGTGGGTTCTCCGGCTTCCTCCCACCGTCCAAACACATGACTGTGTAGGTTAATTATGAATGTGAGAGTGAATGGTTGTCTGTCCTTGTCTCTGTCTCTCTGTGTCAGCCCTGCGATGAGTTGGCCACTGTCCAGGGTGTACCCCGCCTAAGGCCCAAAGTCACTGGGACAGGCTCCAGTCACCCGCGACTCCTAACGGGAATAAGCGGTAGAAAATGAATGAATGAAATGAATGATTAAGCTTTTTGATTGGAGTGGGCGGAGCTAGCAGGAAGCATTTTCGGGCATCAGCAACCACAGAATATTTACAAAAGTGTGTGAATGAAACATTTCTCTGGGTATATTTTTGATCTAGGAAATCTAAAATGTTATTATACATAATATACTCTTTTTATTGATCATTTTTAGCTCAAGATTTAATCCAGTTGCCTGTTTAGATGATTTGATTTTCTTCAAAAGACTTTTGGAGCTTGACTTTTGGCCTCATTCCAAATTAGTTCCAGTAGAGTCTGTGTATGTTTACTCTAAGCTTTCCTGAACCCGGCGCTCCCGCTCTGAACGGCTCTGCACCGTCCGCTAATCAACAAAGGAACCAAAGTTCTGCACTTGTGTGGCGCATTAAAACCCCCGTGTTTAAAATGAACGTGGCCCGGGGCCGTTTACCTCACTGCTGTCGTATCAGATGACACTGTAGCAGTCACTCCGCACACTCGGGGTTTGTGACGAGGACGTATTTAGTCTCTCATCTCGTAATGTAAAAGCACCGGCCGCCCTCGGAGTTTGTTGACAGATGAAGGACGCGCAGACCAAACAGAAAAGAAAAGGAAATGAAAGAAGCCGTGGAGGATTAGCAGAGGACTTTTTACTGTTAACTGTAGTGATGCTGAGGTAAAATACATTGATTATAAGGCACTCTTTTAATTATTTTTTTGTTTTTTGCTTGGAAGACAAACTATGGCAAATCTGGTTAAAACTGTATAACTGCTTTTTTGCTCTGAGAATGAATCCATTATCTTTTATGTAAAAATTAGACTTGTAAAGTGTAATAACTTTACTTTTAGGGATGCATAACATGTAATAATACTTACTGTGCTGAATATTTAATTATTGGTAATAGTTTTTTATCGTTTTGACTTTTTATATACGTCCATCCATACTTATTAGCCGAACTTAAAGGTGCACTATTGTTTCGACTGGTTCACTTTGTTTTTCCACGGTTATAAAAGAACTGTAGCGTTTCGTTTGAGGAATCCAAAAGGGGCCGTGAGAGGGACTAACTTCGAGAGGGTGCTGGCTTGTGTTAGGCCCCGGAACACTTTAGTGCGAGATTATTGGACAAGAGCGAGCAAGAGAGAACGTACACTAGACTAAAAGCAGATATAAACAGAAATGAATCATTCCTCACCAACCGCTGACATGATCTCGTGATGAAACCGGTGAATGTAACGTTATTTGTTGAGCAGACAGACTTAGCTATACAAAGCTAGGGCATGTTAGCATCAGCTGTTTCCTGTTTATCTACGCACGGCACTTGCGTCAAGACCCAAAATATTGTCTTCCAAGTGCATATTAATCTAGCAATATCCAAAATGGCAAAAAAAAATCCAAAAAAAGAGAATTCATTCATTCATTTTCGACCGCTTATTCCCATTAGGGGTCGCGGGTGACTGGAGCCTATCCCAGTGACTTTGGGCGGGGTACACCCTGGACAGTGGCCAACTCCTCACAGGGCTGACACAGAGAGACAGAGACAAGGACAGACAACCATTCACTCTCACATTCATACACTATGGACAATTTAGAGTTCTCAATTAACCTACACAGTCATGTGTTTGGACGGTGGGAGGAGCCGGAGAACCCAGAGAGAACCCACGGTAACACGGGGAGGACATGCAGACTCCACCCAGAGAGATCGTGTGATGTTGGGGTGGTTCAGAATTCGAAACCACGATGTTGGGGTGGTCTGGGATTCGAACCCACGATCTCCTTATTGAGAGGCAGAAGCTCTAGCCGCTCTGCCACCGTGCACCCCAAAAAAAAAAGAGAATTAATGAAATAAATGTAGAAAAAGCTGGAAATTGTGACTTGTTTACGCTAGCTTTAGCCTTGTCACACAGCAACTTTGAATCACTAAACTTCTTTTTGTGAATCGGTGAGATTGGCCTTATGAAGAAAAGTTATAATTCATGTACGATTAAGAATTTATTTATTAAGACTGTAGACCATAATTGACAGAATGGGCCTGAGACTCTCCAAAGTGAACCTGTTTGGGGGACCAGGGCCAGTCGAAACATGGCTTAAATAACTTTTCTAGTGAGGGTCTGCCACCATGGAGATGTTATTGCTTCGTCTGGAATGTTCCACAGTATAGCATTACACTTATCTGTGTCATATGTTTTTAATTACAGGTGTTTCTGTTGCTAAAAAACACTGCGAAAAACATACATTCTTACTTTGAGTGCGGTTGTTTCTACACAGATCTGACCTGTAACCTGTAACCTAGTGGCATCACCTGCTTGTCTCCATGGAGATAGATACATTTTATCCCATCCTGTTGTGGAATATGTCAGGCAAAGCAATGAAAGACCCACTTTTGTTCCCAGGCTTTTAACAGTGCGTAAATTGCCCTCTGTGTTTGATTTGCTTTAATTTTATTTTACTTATTTATTGCTATTTTATGGTTTTGGTTTGATCAGATTTTACTGGTTTATTGTTATAGAACCAGTAAGATCAATCACTTAATATACCTTTTTGGTGTTTTTATTGTTTTGTGTCTGTGCAGCCTTTTGGAAACGCTTTTGTTTATAAAATGTGCTATACAAATAAAGTGGATTTGGATGAAACCTCCATGGAGAGCAGATGGCAGGCTCTCCACCAGCAGAGTCCCCCCACCCCTAAGCCAAAACAAACTTGCTCAACTAAGGGATTGCAAAATAAAAAAAATAGTGTAATAAAGAGGTAGAGAACATAGTGTAAGCTATAGAGTTGATTGATGCTGTTTAAATGTGTGTGTACAGGCCGCTGACATGGTGGAGGACGACGTGGACCCAGACTCCCACAGCTGGGGAGGCATGAGAGGTAACAGCAACGTGCAATTTACATCAAGTCCACTCAAGATTATTCACAACATACAGACGATAACATATATTTGACATAGAAGTTGTAGCTTTTCTTCTTTTTTTTAACATGTGACACAGTTTTATGTAAGTTACACAACCAAAATGATGATCTGATCCAGCCCACAACCCATCTTCCAAATCATATTCTGGGCTAGTACTAGTTTAGAATTGTTTTTTTTTTCCTGGTTTAGCCCTTGTCTAATTCTGCTTTAGACCTGGGCTAGTCCTGGTACAGACCTGGTGCCTATCGAGTCCTAATTTGATTCTGGATTGGGAAAAGGCAGGAACAGTTTTTTTTTTTTTTTTTTTTGCAGTTTAATGTCCTTTAAAACACAGATGCAGGGAAAACATGTGTACAGCTCCACATTAGCTTCCCTACAAAGACAAAATATAAAATAAATGAAGCACTGATGATTTTACAGGCAAACAAATCAAATTATTTTAACTTTGGAAACACATTTATTACTTTAAAATCGTATGTTTTGCGTTAAATGAGAATTAGCTGGACTTTAACCAGTGTTAGCTTAAACTTTGGGGAGACGTGGAGTACAGCTTACCAGGACACAGGCTACACACATGTAAAACCGGGCGTGTCGCCCCAATTATAGTCCCTGCAAAACGAGCGCAAGGTGGAACCATAGTACTGGAAATGAACAGTGTTGTTACTGATATAAAAATAATATTACATAGTCATTCAAAAATGGAAAAACAGCAAAATATGGGGTTGTACCACTGTAAAGCTTTAAGAATGTTCTAAAAAAAAAAAAAATTACAACATACATTTGGTTAAGCCTTTTGCTTTTGTACTGTAATCTAATATAGCAGTTGTTATTTCATAATTATTTAAACAGATCTGGTGTTGAAACTATTAAATGTGGCAGAAAACTCTGGCCCCTCGCTTTAATAAAGTTGAATAGCCCTGCTCTAAATCATAAATAAATACAAGTTTTTTGTGACATCTCATCAAAAATAACTGATCCCTATGATTCTGAGATTAAACAATGTAGAATCCCATCACTGTCTAGTATAAAGTAATGAGCAGAGTATTGGGGTCATGATGTACTTTATGGATCCAAAAACCACTCCTTGGGGGATTCCAGCTATAAACTAGTATAACAAAGCATCTCTAATCTGAGGTCATTTTACAGGCCTGGCTCCCCATGAGTGAGCGTCTGTACTGGTCTCGCGTCATTTCTCCAGCTGCAGAGTTATATTACAGTGTGTGTGTGCGTGTGTGTGCGTGTGTGTGCGTGTGTGTGTGTGTGTTTACCATTGTATACTCCCAGCCCACTGTATCTCAGGCCAGGAGTCGTGTTGTCAGGAGGCCAAGCTCATAATGGCGCTGGTGTGGTCCAAGCAAAGCAAGCCTTTATAACGTATTTCATGACGCTTTTGAGATCTTGGGCTGTTAAGGAGGTTTAGGCCGATTTAGAAACTTCAAATGGATCGTTTTGTTGTTTATTATCTAATCTAATGCTTTTCTTTTCTTTCTTTTTCAGAGTATAAGGTAAGCGTAATTTGAAATGACATAGTTTTTATTTTGTCTTGGCATTAACATATAATTGTGTGTATTAGATCTATCCATATGAAGTGCTGGCAGTGACACATCGAGTCAAAGTAAAGCTTCCCAGAGATGTAGACCGCACCAGACTGGAGGTGAGCTGTACTTACTGGATAAATGTTTAAAGATACATGAATATATCGAAATAAAAATAAAAGTGGCATGTCCAAACTATGACCCAGGGACCAAACAGGGCCTCAAACCATCATTTGTGCTGTCCCTCATGTCTCCTACCTTTAAGAAGCAAAGTTTTACTGCAAATTTAATATTACCTACCGTCATAGCCAAAATAACAAACATTATGTCCTGGGACAGACCTTTTCTTATAGGGCTAGAAATCACAGGCTCCCTTAGGATTCGATAAGATACACAATACACTGCTCACGATGCGATAATCAATATTTTGCTCATGATATTCTACAATATATCACTGTTTTTTTAAAGAACCCAATACATTTTAACCATGTTTTTTCTTTGTTAAACCTCAACCTGCACAAACTTAAACTAAAACGCACCCATTCTAATAACCAAAATAGTGAAAATATCAAATGTTTCCTGCAACAAAATAGTGCTGTCACAAAATAATTCTGTACATTATATTAAGTACTACTCATAGCGACACACAGCCCACAATAATGATACTGTATCACCAAATTTGGTATCACACTATATCGATTATTTTATTTTTGCACGTCATTATTTTATAAAGGTTCTAAGCCCGAAATAACTTGTTTTTAACTTATTTTAAAATGAACCCATTTGAAGGATTCTCTGTATTGACCTGTGTGTGGCCCTACACTTTGAATCCATATCAAAATGCAGCAGTTTTAAAAAGTTGGGACACCCCTAATAGAATTTTCATCATTCCATACACTTATCAACCATTGATTTAAACTATACAACAAAACTCATGATAAAGAATTTCAGATTAAAGCTGAGGTACCCATCTTTTTTCTCTAATAATTAATCGATTTTGTTTTCCTCCCCAGAAAGTGTAGCGTAAAAGCAGAACTGAAAAACATCAGACCTCTACACGCTGTCTTCATCTAATAAGTCAACATTTAATCTTTTCAAACTTGTAATAAAGAGCTATGTTAGTCACTATAGACTATACACTTTGGGATGAGAGCTTATTGGCTGAGCAGAGATAACACCCCTGCTTCACTTTTGGGTCTGAAAAAACTGCTCTAAAGCTGTGTAGTCCAAAAACCATGTAGTGCATGTGAATTCTAATAATGAGCCACAGGTTTTGTGAGAGCGAGGGATGAATTAGAAAGCTTTAAATACCTACTTCCTTCTTTTGCTGTTTGAAAATTAGGTACCCCAGCTTTAAGAAATAGTGCAGATTCTTACACTAGATGTCCTTTTTTATTTTAAACAGTACAATATATGATGGTACGTGGATTTTATTAAGTTATTTTGTTTATCTGAGAAATTAAAAGTTAACAGTTTGGTGTTCAATACATGTTTATAAAGGGTTATAGAAAAAACAAGGCAAATCAACAATATTTCTTGCCTTTTATCCAGAAGAATACCAGGGTAAATAAATAAAGCAGCTTGTTTATCCTTGTCACTTAAGCAACCCCTCTGTTCCCATCCGTTCTTTAACTAAATCTTTTACCCAATCACTGCCAATGCCTTTGCACCGTTACTCTTACGCTCACCGCAAAACTAACATTGCCTCGCCTCTCCTAATAGTTAATATTTTGTCATTCACCCTTGGGATTACAGCCCCATTTCAAAACGTCACCTCCAGTGTGCATATCCTGCGGTTGGACTCGTGGTGCCACACTGATGCTTTCTTAATTCTCTAGACAAGCCTTTTCTTCCACGCGCACCTCCATAGCCCTGACTTGACCCCCATCACAGGCTGCGGTCTGGAGCTCGGGGTCCGGGGGGGGATTGGACCAGCAGGATACGGAGGTGCCGCTGACGTACGAAGGCTGCTTTGTGGTTTGGAAACCCTCGACCGAGCCCCCGGTGGGATTCCAGTCGTCGATACTGGTTTACCCAAACAAATTATTAGTCAAATTAAGTGGTATCAAAACTACATTGACCAAACTATTAGCCCGGAGTCCAGGCCAAAACCAGACTGAGAGGAAGCCAAGATGGTTATGGCGTTCTAAAAATACTTAAGTGTTCTTTTGTACCGCTCCCCTGTCAGCGAAGGCAGACGAAAAAGAAATGGATGGTTTAGCTGCAGGGGTGAGGATTTTCCACGATTTCATCAGGTTCCGTGCAGTCCAAGTTGGTCAACATTCTTCTGCGTTCATACTGAAAAACGATCAAAACTAGCCTGGTTTATAATTGTGGGAAGTAATATTTGTTTAAAAAATATGTTGACCGGCTATTAAGGACAAGGGAGTAGACAGAGGGGATAAAACAGTCAATAGTCCTCAGCCCCAGGGTCTCAGGGGCCCAGAATTTGACCCTCTTCCTATTCATTTCTATTAGACGGGGGCCCATTTGAGCCTTCTTGCCCCAAGCCACCTAAATTTCTGTTGACAGTCCTGATTAAAAGTGCTTTACCCGATTTTTACTGTTCACTTTAAACTCTTTGTGGTGGTCTACACGATCTGCTCACTTACCTAATGCAGCACCCTAAATATTCACTGCAATGAGTTTAAATGTGCTTTTCATCACTTTCTGAGCCCAGAGTGAGTTTTGCCGTAAAGCTAACAAACATTAGCATGCTAACGGCGCACTTCCTGCTTTGTGGAGAATAAAGTGCTCTTTAATTAGATGCAGAGAAAGCCCTGTGGTATCATTTTCAACCAGCCATAGATGCTTTTACAATACCAGTGCGGGGGCAAAACATATTTTACTTTATTACGTGCAAAAAAATCGGATACAGGTCCTTTAATGTCAAACTAATGCTTACTGGTGTATTTAGGGTAAGCTTAGCATGCCTCTGTCACTTGGGGCAGTGTTTTTCAACTGTTTTTGAACCACGGCACACCTTTTTTGTTAAAACAATTGTGCGGCACACCGTCCACAAAAATATCAGTCAAATCCCACCATTCTGAAAATATTGTGGTGCCCATATTGTCTGTGCCACTGTGTCTGGGTCTGTTCTTATTGTTTTGCTTCTTAAGTTTTGTAAATTATTTTATTAAAACTTTATTGGCTAAAATTGAGGAATTAGGGTGTAGATTGAAAAAAGGAATACCAAATGACAAATGCTACCGAACAAAAGGCCTATGCTATGCAAAACAGACTTTTATGAGTGGTAAACAAGGCTATAATTTTGTATCCTCATCAAAAACATCCACGAGTTGTGTTTTGTTTCATTCATGCAAGCTTCACTTTTCTTACCATTTTTACATCAAATACCAGCGCTAAGGGGTTAAAAACTGCTTAGAAATGCCATATTTAAATAAATGAATGTCATATTCAGATCAGAGATTGACCACCCCAAGTGCCACACCCCTTGGAGCTGGGAGTTGAGGCAGTATATTGGGGGTAATTTTTTTTGTAACTTTACTTATAATACTACACCAAATTATAACAAAAGAGAAAGTATCATTATTAAATCCAATATGTTGTAATTATTCTCTACCTAGAAGCCTTCCATCACCATATTTGAATAATGTACAATATAAATAATCGTTTGACTAGTCGACTAATCAAAAAATAATCACTGACTAGTGCACTACTAAAATAATAATTATCCACTGATTCAATTCTTATTATTTATCAGTGTATTATCCACACATATTATGAAATGCATGGGTTAAATTCATAAAATTATCACCTTAAACACATTATTGATTTATTTTGGTATTTATTTATTTACATGTATTTACTTGGTGCCACCCTTGAGGCAGTAAAAAAGTCAGGATACAGCCCTGATAAATGTACCCCTTGACCTTAGAAGCAGTCTCTATATTAAACCTGGACATTATTGCCCCCACAGAGACACCTATCTCCAGAGGACTTCATGCAGGTGTTCGGCATGACGCTGGAGCAGTTCGACCGCCTGGCCCTCTGGAAGAAGAACGACATGAAGAAGAAGGCTCGTCTTTTCTAGGCTGCAGGACAACAGCAAATAATGCCAAACTACATCTCAACTAGTATCAGCCTGGACTGGGAAACTCCTATGAAACGTCTCTCTATATGCACCGCCATGTAAGCCCCGCGATCCACCTGCTGTCTGCCTGGAGCCCACTGGGAGGCGCTCCACATCCGGACTTCACCCTACAATCCCACTTTTTTGTACGCAGTGTCGTCTCTAAATGTTTGACTGTCAACCGCTGCTGGCCGTAAAGAGGAGAGGACTCGGTTTACGGCGATAAAAGTGACAAATGGCATCGCTAGTCTCACTGGGCTCTGTGCACAGCGGCGCCCAGCTAGCCAAGTGTTAGCATCAGTACTTCCTGTTCAATTTTATTTAATATAGGTCTTTGCCAAGTTGTATCAAAATTAAAAACAAAGAAAGTGAATACCTTACCAGAGACGCTTCTGTGTTTAGAATGGGACGTCTTTGTTCATGTTTATGTTTATTTTATTTAATATGGGACAGTGCACATTAATGAACATGTGTTAGTACAACATGTAAATGCGTCAGAGTTAGCCATAGAGGTTTTGTTCTGTTTGTGTCACACTGCTAACACTAATGCTAATTTTGCAACAATTAAAATAGAATACATTAAAATAACAAAGTAATTTAAAAATAACAGCAACTGGGCAGGCTTTGCTTTGAAGTTTGTTTTATATTTTATGTTTTAATAAAAGTTAGCCTTAGCTGTGAAAGACAGTGAGCTAGCCAACACGCTACTATGCACAAAGCCCATCTGTTTCATTGTTTGCGGTTTACGGAACGTTTGTCTATTATCCTAGCTTTTTCGTAGCGCTATGCTGTAGTGTGATTCCCCAATTCAATTCCGTGCAGAATTTACGTTAAAAGTCAATACGCCCAAGACCACGAACGTTGGGCTCTTACTGCGGCAACACGTGAGTGGACGAACTACATGTTACAACTATGCTACACATAGCTTTTATCTTTAAACAAGTATATTTTAAGTTAAGTATGAGCTTCGTGAAAAGACAACATTTATCTGCTAAGAAGCCTGAGTAAACAGATCAGTGCTGAGAAACATCGAGATCAACTGATTTTAGTGTAACATAATGACTGTTAAGAAAGGTTTACAGTATGATTTTTTGAAAAAGACGCAAACTATATTCAACTTAAATTACTGCCAAACTAAAGTTACAACTGACAGATAACATTTGAAATAATGAAAACATAGTCAAGCTAACAGCTAGCATGATTAACTCCAAATGACTCAAATTGGGGAATGACACGTTTATCATCTTCAAAGCATGCAATAGGCTAACATACAGTTGAATATACTGTGATTTTGCCTGGAATTAACTAGCCTGTGCATGCTTATAGCCTATTAGATTTGACTATGTGAGCCTAGCCTTACTGTCTTGTACAGCGAAAATTGCAATACATGATCATGTTTTGTGCCTTTTCAACTCATGTAGGCCAATCCACACCAAACAGTAGGCCTACTACAACGTTTTCCGCATTTATTTTATTAATTTATTCTTTTTTTGTTTGTTTTTTGAGCATGTGACTGGCACAAACATGACATTGTGCCAAACGTTTTTAATTTACAAGGAATTGAAACCTATCAGCTTGCCAAAACTGGGTTTCATCCAACTCCGTACAATGCTTTTTTTGTTTGTCACAAGACTGTAGTCATTAGCAAACCTTATGTCAAATTGTAAACGTGCAAATGCTGTTTTTGTCTCTGTGTGCCATACGTTTTAAGCCTGTGTCTACAATCCAATGTCAATCCAATCTGTGTGTCAATATCCTATCGACATTTCTCAAAAGTCCTCTCCTCTTTACTGTGAGTGGTGTTCCGCTGGATGAAGAGGAGGAGCTCTGCTTGCATGGCCTGTGTCTTCGCTCCTCTCCTCTCTACAATCCCTGCATCTACCGTCCAATCGTCTTTCCTCTGGACACCTCAGACAAAATGTTTTCTCTAACGCTTCCAGACAGTCCTTCGTAAACCGTTTTGGACTTCTACTATATCTTACTTCCTGTTTCTATCCAGTGTCCCAGTTTTGTTGTTTTTTTGTTATCAGTATCCACTGTGTGACTGTTACACTGTATGTTCACTACACAGCAAAAAAGAAAAGTCCAGTCAAAATGATTTGAATTCAAAATATCAATCTGGATTTAGATTTAACTGCTTGCCTGACATACTTACTCATTAATTTGCCCTTTTTTTTTAAGCTTTTACCCATAGTATTCCATAGTATAGTATGTTGTTTCCTCATCAAAACATACATGGAGTTGTATTTAGCTTCATTCACACTTGGTTCATTAATTCTGTTTATGTTAATTCTGTTTCTCTGCGCGCTCATAAAGCACCCTGTTTCAATTGCTCCGGATTGTTTTCCCGGACAGGTAAAAAAACTGACTGGCACACAGTTATAAAGTTCATGAACCATCACTGGACTTGTTCTGTGGTTAAATTGTGCTCATAACAAACATATGGCTCTATTAGCTTAGCATTCACGTTGCTTCATTTATTTAGTTTTTCATAGTTACATCAATTAAAGCCACAAGAATGCAGCCACTTTAAGTTGTTTCATGACATTTTTGAATCAGCCATTGAGTGCAATTCCCAAATTGGCAAATATGTTAGCTTGAAATTAGCATGAATTTGAAACTAATTCGGAATACTTAAAGAACTCAAACGATCTAATAAACAAATCAAAAAAACATTCAATATTAGACCCATTACCATACTTTTTTACGTAGTGCTTCGAATTAATAGCTACCTATGAAAAGTAATTCGATTGGACAACATTTCTGATGAATTTCAAGACGTTTTGTATGAGAACCATATGGAAACAAGAGCCTGTGACACTGTGAAAGTTGTTCCTCTGTTACGGTTCAAGTGGGAGGGGCTCAGCGTTCAAACTGAGCCACGTTCCATCACGATTCAACATCAGTTACAGAACATTTGGGATGAATATTGAGAATTCAAGTCATTTTTACTCATTCCGACATTTCTTGTTGCCGTGTAAGCATGTCCTTGCCAAAGACAGTACCAGTTCCTGTCTCCACATTTTGTTTTATTTTCTGTCACGAGTTTCGCAAACTTACTTCAACGCCTCTCGTATCTTCGGCGGGATTGAACGGGGGTCAGAACATGGCAGTTTTAACCCTGCATTATCAGCGCAGATGTCGAAAAAAAACCAAACAAAACATCAAGAAATTATTTTTGTAAGCTATTTTTGACTTCAAGATACGGCTCATTTATGGGTTTTGTTAAGCTTCCCAGACCTGCAAACAGCACTTAACATGTTGCTTGGTTTGAAAATATATCAAATCTTCTGTGTCGGTTGAAAACGCTGCTTGGATTTCCCTCGACGATCAAATTAACATATAACGTGTATGTGAACATGGACATATGTATTCGTCTGTGTACAAGCCAATAGCTCTTCGGACGTGCATGAAGATGGTAACAAGAGGTTCTCAATCGCCTCGTATTAAGAATTGTATGAAGCATTTTATCATCTATGTGTTTTGCTTTTAGTTGACATACAGTACAGGGTGGCAGCACAGGCCGGCTAGCTCGTTTGTAGGTATTTATTTAATTGCTCTATCAAGGAAGGGAGTTTTTTTAAGCCTTGAAAATGTAGTGTCAAAAGAGTAGAGGGATTGATTTTGAGTTGTGTCCTTTTTGCGCCTGTAAGTAACACACTAACTGTTGTCTTCTTTCTAATATCCATCTGCTATTAAAGTGCTTTATTCAAAACATAACCATACTTTGGCTTGATTTGTTTGTGTGTTGTGAAACGTTAACGGACGTATGGGCTGTAGTGTTATCGTGTGAAAAAAGCGTGTAGCAAATGTGATGCAAGGGATATGTTGGTATAAAGTATGAAATGTGAAACTTTATCGTCTGATTTATTTATTTTCAAGTCTATTTCCATCTCGGATGTGGATGAATTTCAAAATGAACAAATCAAAATGTGTGCAGATACTTTGAAAATGGTGATGTTTATGATTGTATGCAGGAACAATAAGGTGTCTCAAAAAATGCCTTGCTTGTAGATGTTTTTGTTAGTTTTTTAATTAAGTTAGATTTTTTTTTGTCGCAATTAATACCAAGTGGAATGTTTTTTTTTTTTTCTTTTCTTTTTTTTAATTTTTTTTTTAATGAAAGTAGCATTGTAATAAACACCCAGTAAAATATACTTTTTGTTATTTTTAGGCCTATATTTTATTCCCCCAGTGGAATTTTTTTTTACTTCTTAAATGTGTAGGTGTAATTGTTTTATAAAGTTTTTTGTTTTTCATGAAGGTTGCTTTTCACTCATTCTTCATTCTTTTCTTTTTTTACTTTTTAAATTACTATAGATTTTATTTAAATTCTTTCAACATAATGTTTTAAAAGTCTTTATTAAGGATGTATTTTTATAATTATGATACTATTTTTAATGAAGGTTGTTTTTCACTGTTTACTCAGTGGAAATATTTTCTTACTTTTTAATCATTTATTAATTTGTAATCATTATTAATATATTTTGTCATGACAGTAAATATTTATTTTATTATATATATATATATATATATATATATATATATATATATATATATATATATATATATATATATATATATATATATATATATATATTTATCCCCAAACCTTGTTCTCCAATCACTGCTCCTCCTGTACCAGCTGTAAAAACACATGCCCCGCCTCCCACGTTGTCCGTTGTATCCTCTGGTTGGCCCTCACAGCCGTCCATCACGTAAGCGCCGCTGGGACTGTTTACGTCGTGTACGCACACCTCGCCTCTCTATTGTCGCCGCTCTTCCTCTAAACCGCACTTCTTATCATGGAAAAGGACGTCAGCGACAAAGGTAAGCCTTCTATTTTAAAATTCTTAAACAGTTTTCCCGCCTACTTTCATTCATGACGTTTTGTAACTTTATTTTTAAAATTTACGCTTAATTTCTATTTTTTAATTGAGGAAAGGCGTGTCTGTATCAGTCCATTTATACGTAACACGTGCGTCTGGAGCGTGGCAATGCTTTTGCTAACTTTGCAAGCATTTTTTGCACATTTATCATTATCTTATTGACATTTTTCTTTATTTTTGCTTTTAAAAAATTGATTGTGCCATTTTTAGCCGCTCATATCGTCGATTGCATTTCATATTTACGCAGTTTACTTTGTCAATTTCCACAATATCGCTGTAAATAATGTCAAAAGTCAAAATGCATTCGCTAGGTTTTTATTTGAGTAAAAAAGGAAGCCTGATTTCCTGCTCGGTTGTTGTGAGTGGGATACAAAGAGCCATGTGCTGCTGGGCTGGTGCAGACGGAGGTGGGAGGGGGATGCTCTGATTAATTGGGAGCCGGAGGGTGCAGCAGTGTGCGGGGCCCCGGGCTGCAGGACCACAGGTTGGGCCCCCAGCAGGAGGAGGGGGCCGGAGGGACAGCTGGGAGTCCGGAGCTCTGTCAATATTCAGCCTGATGATGATGAGCTCCAGAACGGATTTCTATTTTACAACACGGGCCTGCAGGAGCTTAGGCCATTTTGTGAGAATGAGCCTATTTTAAAGGGGACATATTATGCAAAATCAACTTTAATTAATTTAATCAAAATCGCAATTATTGCAAGGATGCAATTTTTGAAGTGCAATAATGTCTTCCAAAAACAACTAAATGTCATGTTTTATCCTGCATAAAACTTGCCGACCCGGTAGTTTAGATTTGTTAAAACATGTTCTGAAACAAGCGACAGAAATGCGACTTCAAGTGACAAAATGTGTCTAAAAGCAACAAAAACGCAACGAAAGCAATAAAAACACAACTTAAAGTGACAAAAAGCAATAAAAATGTTTTCGAAACACGTAATTTTTTAATTAGTTTGTCAGTTCATATTCAGTCTTTTTGTCAATTCTCCTGGTTGTGTTTTTAAAATGTGATCTTTGAACAGAATTCTATTATTAACACATAAATCACATTACTGGTCAACCCTACAAAAATCAGATACTTATCTAATACTAACACTAGTATTGATTGGTACCTGTACAAGAAAGTAGATACTAATTTAAGGAAGTATCGCCTCTAAAAAACAAAACAAAAGAACAAATACACATGGACAGGACAGAAAATTGACCTTTCCTGAATAGTTTTTGAATGATCTTGAGCTTCATTAGAACTGGGACAACATGATAACATAAAAAGTAGGATTTATATATTTAGTGTTGTTCATTACAGTCTGTAGTGTATTTTTTCTCATGCTGACGATGTGTGCATGTAGGTCTGTAGCTGTCAGATAAAACACGATGCATGGCTCACGTTATTATAATCACAGTTTTGTGATAATAATAATAAAAAGTAATAATCGATCTGTTGTGCATCATGTTCTGCAGGTTCTCACTGTTTTTAAGAATCAAATATATTTTAGCCACAGTATTTATTTGTTAACCCATGACCTGCACAAACGTCAAATGAAATACAGCCACTTTAAAGGGGCAGTATGTAACTTTTCTGGTGGAGGGTCCGCCACCTGCTTGTCTGTGTGGAGGTGATGTTGCTTTGTCCAGAATGTTCCACACTATATCATAGAGCTGTATGATTTGGGAAACAATCTCATTTAGATTTTTCTGACCAGTGTTGTGATTGCGATAAGATTTTAGTTTGATTCATGTCTTAATAATAAATGGTCCAGGAGATCTGACAGAGACTCAAATAGGTTTATGTATCTGAAATACTAATAAAAGGGCTCTACACTAGAGCAGTTTTGTGCAGACCAGAGGGATGTTTGGGTTTTGGAGTAAATTATGGGAAAAAAACCCGCAACATTTGCACTTTTCTAATTGTGTTCATTAAAATTGTGATTTAGAATCAAGTTCGATAAATTGTGCCGCCCCAATACAACATTCCATGCGTATCTATGGAGACCAGCAGATGACGCCACCAGGCCAATTCACAGGTCAGATCTGTGGAGAGGTGACCCCGCCCGCTCTAAAAACACCTGTAATTTAAAATACTAAATTATTATACTCCAGATTCCAGGTGTATGAACCCTCCGCTAGAAAAGTTCCACTGTGCACCTTTAACCATCAAAACAGTGTCAAATGTATCTCATAAGTTTCCTTTCTGCAAGAAAGCAGCAAAACTGCAGCGCTGTCACTAAATACATTTGTAAATGATGCCAAAAAATACTGGTGTTATCTGTCGATTATATCCACATCTGATAACAAGCGTTTTTCTAATGTTCAAAAGCATTTGTTTTGGATTGACCGACTGACTAATTCAAATTCTGTTCACTGTAACCTAAATGTGTGAGAGATGACATTGTGGTGTGACAGTTGGACACAGTGCAGGTATCAGCTGATCCTTTAGCCCCTCCTCCTCTGTCTCAGTGCGACAGACTGTGGATAGAGGGGGTCTCATGTGAGCCAAATCCAATTACTCTGACACAAAAGACCAACAGATTACGCTCTTGTTTAGATTAAATATTAATGAGGAAACAGGAAGTGCCAAGAGGAAGTCGCATTCACTGGTAATGAATCCACTGATACACCCATACAGTGAGGATGGTTAACCACTTAAGGGCTCCTGAACGTATCGCTGCCTTTTACCAGCCATTTATTTTTATTTTTTTATGAGATAGAAAAACAATCAAAAAAGCAACAGGGAAATAACAGGGAACAGGGAAAAATGCCTGTAAATGTTTGTCACAGGCAGATATTCATGTCTTGTGTCCGTGTCCCAGATGGATAGTTTTAAATAAAATAATTTGCAGTTTTCATGTATCCAAAGCCAAACAAGCATTCACATCAGAGAATTAGAATGGAATTCATGTTTTGTATCAAATGCACTTTACAGTTTTTTAATTTTATTTTATTGCATATCATAACATAACTACATTATTCATATTTTAATAAAATGAGACAGCTGCAGATAAAGGTCAAACTGAACTGCTTATGTGTTTATTGAATATCAGTGACATTAGTATTATCAGAGGGTTTCCTCAGATAACCGTTTCGGTCCGATATTGAAAACTGAGCCATATTTGGCACAGACGGGCCTGTTTTTCACTCTGTGTCCTCATGTGTCAGTCACACTTTGTCCTTTGATTGGTCTTTTTGGACAGATGAATGAGTAAAACTGTAAAAAGGAGGCTAAAAACATGTCTGTGTTTACACAATCATGTCAGAAATTGTACTTTTTGAAAAGTTAACTTATAAATTTGCTGTAATATCAGTGTCGGTATCATCAAATATCAGTTATTGGCCACAACAGTAAATCCTGTAGACGTTAGGCAGATTGTCAACGCCAGCAATAAAACCCACAGACCCACGATGGTAACAACCACACATGTGCAAGAAGTTAAACCTCTGCACCACCGGTGAGCAGTCAGATAGGTTCATATTTGGACTTCAGAGTAACGCGAGTTAAGACATACAAATAATGAGTATTGCAAAACAATGCGATTACATTGTGCACGTTTTGCAATGATTATGATTAATCACAGTTCAAGTCTGATTAACCAGATACATTTGTTTAATTGTTTGACAGCACTAGTTCATCTTAAACTTTGCTTCTTCCCACTCCATTTTGAGCCAGTATGTCATATTATTAGAAACATTGGAAACATGGACACAATAATTAAGTGTGTGTGCGTCCATGTCTCCATGTGTCTTAACTAATCAATTAAATATTCAACAACTAATTTGTAATTGAATAATTGTCAGAAAGTTCTAGACAGACTCCAACATTCCTTGTGCTGAGGTTTCATGACCCAGTCAAAGCAGTAATCACATAGAACATAGAAATCTCTGAAAACAGTAATTCAATATTCCAATATCCAGTCCATCAGGATGTCCATTCACCAGATTAATCAAATGATGAAATAATCATTAATCCCTAATGCCATGTCCAGTGTTTTGCTTGGTTTTGTTTTTACACTTGTTCGTATTTTTAAAAAGGCACTTGTATTCTTTCTTGGAACAAAACTGTGACTATTGTAAACTAAACTAAAGAAAGGTTTTCATTAGATTCAATTCTTTTTTAGCTCTTTACTATATCTTTTATTTACTTGTCCTTACAGGGGCTTTAGGATACTTCTTGACAATGCTCTTTATGTTTTGCTGATCGTCCCTTTTTGCCTGTGTGGAACTGTTCAGTGTTTAACTCCGACAGTTGAGCTTGACTCCTGGACAGTTCTTTCTATTGTCTCCGCAGCAGCCCCTTTCACCTCCGTCCAAACGTTTGTGCCCGGGGCGGGTTCTTTCCCCGACCCGCTCCGTCTGACCACAGCCACGTTCAGGACACAATGTGAACCCATCCTGTTGACCCGGACGCTCGACTGTTTTACTGCAAACAAGAACATCCTGCCATTCTACCAGCCCCATTTACAGCTACATCCTGTTACCATCGAGAATCACAAATATGACATCTTTGACTTTCGCGCACGTCTTTGCCGTCTAAAAATGGAAAAAAAACGCACAGCTGGCCCCAGTATTACTCCGTCAATAATATCGGTCATGCTCATCACGTCACTATTGGACATATGGGTCCAGACCGGGAGTGTATTATGTATATGAGTAACCGTGGTAACGCACAGATTTGTTATGTGATACACCATTAGTGGCCGTGGAGCAGAGGAGGATATTTCATATGGTGAGGGCTCAGTCAGAGAGGAAGAATGCACCCGAGGAGGAGTCACGGCTCAGTCTACACTCACTCCACACCAACTTCAAGAATCATGTATCTCAGACCTTCTATAGAAGTCTAAACAGGTTAGTGGAAGTAGGGCCGCACGATATTGGAAATTAGTGCGATATGTGTCAAGTATTGCAATATCGGTATTTTTTCCTCATTGGCATATATTTTTCTGTTCCAGGTATGAAGAATAACAATTAAGTATTCAATTCTTTTTTGTACAACTCAGCACTAATTCCACATTATTACAGTAATATTAGAAAATAAAAATACTAGTGTATTGTGGCTGTCAAAGTTAAAACGTGATCTCATGCAATTAATCCTAGAAAATTGATGCATTAAGCGTCTATGCACCATTATGCCAGACACCAATAATTTATTTACGTTTGTTTAAATTGAACCAAAAGTGCGATTATTCTGATTTAATTATATTCACGAAAAATTTAATTTTAGTCTTAATTTTTTTGTTTCTTCGTAATTTGAAGGGAGACGCTGTAAGGTAATAATATAATAAGGATTTTAGTGTGCAGTATGTTGTAGACAAGAGAGGAAACAGTGGACCTCTTTAGCTCTGATACCAGTTGAAGGATTGATATCAGAGCTAATTGTTCCACTTGATCAGCTGAAGGTCTAGGACTCTCTCCTCACAGCAAGAAGGTTCTGCTTAACCCCCGAGGCTGTGTCTGTGTGAACCCATCCCCCGCAGCATTAGTGGATGGATTCAATGGTCTTACTTTGTGGTGGTTTATGTGCGACGAAAGAACCACCACCTCCTCTTTCTTACTTTAACATTTTTGGTACATATGTACACGTTGGAGTGTTAAAACCTGGAGTTGCTTTGTCCATTACTCTGAAAACCATAAAAATACATTATTGAGGCATTTAAAGTATTTCATACATTTTACTCACCTTCGTTTTGTAATTTGTTTTAAGCTATGAGCATTAACAACAAAACACTTTCTGTACTTAGAGAAACAACGCTTTTTGGGTTCAACATTTAAGGGTGCGTCTGATTGGTCAAAAGTAAAAACAACATTGGATGTGCAAGAAACGCAAGCATTTGCGATATGCATGTCGCGATAATAACAAGTGAGATAACAATATTTTTTTCGATATCTTGTGCAGCCCTAGTGGTAAGTTACACTTTATTGATCCCACAGTGAATTTGTTGTGTACAGTTGACTCAGAGTGACCCGTCTGCAGCTCCAGGTCCAGCCTTGGTCAGTTGTTTTGGGCTGATAGGGGGGGGTCACCCAGACACAGTGAGAATAACAGTAACTCCACACAGACAGGGCCACGCCGTCTCGCCGTCTTGCTGTGAGGCGAGAGTGTTAGCCACTCAATCACCTTTGTGATTTTATTATTGTGATTTTCACTTTGGTTGTGGTCTTGTACAGTATCATAGCATTATACTCTCGGGCAGTGGTTCTCAACCTGGGGGTGATTTCTGGGGTCCCCAAAAGGTATGAGGGAAAAACTGAAAATTGATATAATAGTCTTAACTAAGGCTTGACATCTTTCAAATTCAGTGATTTGTGTAGGTTTTTTTTTTTTTGGCCAACCAAAGTAATTTATCTAGGTGTATCTTTTTCTACCCTGTACTAGCGTTCAACTTCTGTGACGGCCAAATTCAGCTTTGGCCATAGAAAGTAGTTAAGAAACTTCACGGTTGGTACAGTCCAAGCCGACTGAGGGTTCTCCTAATGTTAAAGCGGTGGAAAAACTGTTGAACCTTTTGCTGTGTTGTTAATGAAGTTAGAGATAGGTTTATCATCTTAATCCTCATTAGTGGTGGTTTTATTTTTATGATGATCATTTCCACACACGACTAACTCTTGCCATACATTTGTCTTATGCAGCTCCAGAGGTTTGACCTCCTGCAGTGCATTTTTTGTCTGACCACTTACTCTGTCTGCAATTTTGCAGCGCTGCATCCACATCGCTCGCATTTTTGAGCAAGACGGCCTCTGATCGGATCAATAGCCTCTGTCCTTAAAACCACAACAACAGTAGAAAAAAAGAAATACAATGTAAAGGTTTGTTCCATTGTGTTCCCTCCGCTGTACGTCTGTGGAGCTCCGGGCTCCAGCCTCACCCCTCCTCCCCCGGGCCCATGTCTGGAGTCTGAACCTGTGCTGTCTCTGCTCCAGATGTTTGCCTGCAGGTCACTCCCTCACAACAGCTCCACACATGAATCACAAACAACAGATCCACCTCTTCTGTTGTGGACTTGCCATATTTAATGAACGAGCCCGTTATTATGAGTCCTCCGCTCCGTCAGACGGGCTAATTGGGGCTCCTCAGACTATAAAGCTCTACGCAGCCCGGCAGTTCAATAACTCCGGTGTCGGCGCTGATCGGTTGCATATGGATTTTGTCTGTTATTTAAAATGATTCACAAACATAACGCGGCAGACGGCAGTGAAGGCATTTGAAAAGTCGGGAAAGTCCAGGCCGTTAAGTCGAAACACCTGTCGCTAGCATAGAATCCCACAATAGACTCCTTTGGGACGGTTCTGGTGCGTTTTAATTTGACAAAAATTAAGTATATAAGTAATAAATTTCCATGTCGTCTTATTTCTGTTCTGACAAAGGTCCAGATTTTGTCTTGTTTGTAGTAATCAGTATCGATACCTTCTCAAATGTTTCGATACTAGTTTTAGTATTGATTAGTGTCTGGGTTTTTGATACTTTTGACGGCCCTAGTATAAAGTAAAAGCTATATAGCATTTATAAATATACAAATACTCAAAGATAGATACAATATTGTTAGTTGTTGTTACACTGACTTTCTTCCCGGCCAAGACTGGCAGACTTTACACAATGTTTGTATGTGGTGACTGTAATGTAAAGGCCCGGAGTGCCCTGAAGGCAGGAGTGTTACAGAAATGCAATCATTTTACTGTTTACACTGGTGGTTCATTCAGAGATGGCCCGATAGCAGTGATTATACATGTTCAGACAGTAGTTGAACATAATAGTAAGAGTAGTTTGATCTCTTGATTTAAGTATTCAGTTGATGAAGAGTTCCATAGCTTTGTGTTTGGTTCATTTGGTCCAGTCAAATGTGCTTAATGTGAGCGATGAGTGTGAAGGCCGTCCACACACGTACTTATGGTTTGAAGTACAATACCCTTTAAAGTGATGTCAGGGCTCTTGGTTTAATCGATGATCGTGATTATGCAGGTCGCAATATAGAAACATACAATCCAAAAGATAATAATCCTGACCATGTTAGAATTGGGATATTTGACATTTCAATAAGAGAAAATCCAGTATTTTCCTGTTGTCTGGTCATCGTGCTAACAGTTGTTAAGTTGTGCTGTTTCGTCTCTAGAATTTGACATCGTGACAGTCCCCAGTCCTTTAAAGCCAACAAATGTCAGCACATCAACTTGCACCGTGGCCTCGGAGATGGACCTTTTGTGCTGTGCGTTTCAGTGGGAGAGACCGAAGCATGAGTAAAACTTGAAGTCATCTTTAATAAGTAGCTTTTTACATAAACATGCGGTTTGTGTAGCAGTACGACTGACCTGTGATCTGTCATCCATCATCACAAACATACTCTGTGGACGTTTAGCTGGAGGTTAGTTTGTTTGGACTTGTTTGAACTTTGGGCTGGAACTAGAAGGAATATGTTTATTGTCCAGTAGAAATTCATCTTTGGCTCACCACTACATTGTAAAACAACAACGCAACGACAAATAAAAACCCTAGAAGTAGTAGTCCTAGTAAAATACATTATGTACATTACAAAACATCCTGCATTCAGGATGTCCTCAGCTCAAGGGACTAAAGATGTTTTTAAACCACACTTTATTGCCAGTGGGACTCTATAGCGCCTCCCGAAGCTCATACTGAGATTTTAAAGGTTGGGAGAGGTCTGAAACTAAGATCTTTGCTGTATTTAGTGTCCTACAGCTGCCTCAGGGATTTCTGGGTCTCCCACAGTTTTGGATAATTTAGTTTGATTTATTTTCTGTGATTGTGCCATAAAAATAGACAGATTTTTTTCTGGGCATCCATGATTGTGACAAGGCAGCACATTTACAAGTTTTTTATTTTTGAACTCTACATTTCTCATTCGGAGTCTTAATTTTTCAAACAATCACAACGAAGTACAGGGATGTGGGCGGGGATAGGGGGTAGGTAAAAGCAGGAATTTTGCAAAACAATGCAGGATTAACTCAAACATGCAGGAATCAATCACATTACAACTTGGAGTAAACGAATGATGAAGAAACACTGATGTCACAAGGTTAATAGTTAATTTAAGATGTTTTAGCATAATACATATGTCCCCTTTAAAACTGCTCACAGTCTCAACACTCTCTGTTTAACGTGACAGTCTGTGTTTGTGCTGAGACGGGAGCGTGTTCTTTGGGCTAAACTCAGCACCTTCTGCTGTCTAATTGTTCAGTAAATCAAATGCTGGTGAGTGCGGCGTGTAGAACATGTACGGTCTTGCTGTGTCTGCGCTGTCAGCCCGGAGCCTGCCGCTGCATGTGGGAGCAGATGTGTTGGTTCACAGTCAGCCGACCATCAGCTCCTCACCTCTGGACACGCACCTCACCAGGTCCAAAACCACTCTGTTGTGTTTGTACAAGGGCCTGAACATCATATGCACATCAACAAAAGAAAAAGAAGAAAGTATTAGTAGTTGCCCCAAGTTTGAAATAATGAAGCGTTTTGTATTGCAGCTTCAACTTTATTAAACGGTTAAGTTCTCGTCAATAATGGTATAGTTTTAATAATTAAGGAACAGCAAGTAACAAACGTTTTTGCATCTATCATTTGTAAAACATATTAAAAGTACACATTTTCATTATTGAACATGGAAACTCTTAACGTTTCAAAGGGTGTTGTTTCAGTTATGCAGTATTGCTTTACAACAATTTTTACTTTGTCCATCCAGCAAACTAAATGACATTTCTACTCTGGAAACTCACATTTGTTGCTTATTTTTATTAGAAAGACATAAAACCATTTGTTAATCTTTGAAAAATGTTTTATGGTTGGTTTCATTTAGCCTCCATACTGGAATTTTTGAACATTGTGATCTTATAGCTTTTTAATGGGTCAATAGGTTATGCGCCAACTTTCTTTTATTCAAAAATACGTTCCTCAAAATTCCAACTGAGTGGCAGAATTATAGGCAGCATAACTGATCATGTGGTGTTGTTTTTTTAAGTTTTTTTTTTTACGTTTTTTGTCCGTGGAGCTGTCGTTTAACTTGATTCAGTAAAATGTAAACTGAAAGTAGTTTCTTCGTTGTTGCCCTGACTGTGCAGACCTTACCTAGCTTGTTCGCTAATGACGGTTGGAGATTTAGGACACTTCAACTCACTTCACATGGGCTGGATGATATGCCAATAAATGTGTCACGATACACTTAAAGGTGGGAGGTGTACTGAATATTACTGTAGATGAGAAAAATTAGAACATTGAGTATTAACGTCAATAATTAAAATTATGTAAAATAACCTCAAAAAGAGAGAAACCAAACAAGTTGTATAAAGTGATATTTCTGCACTGTTGTGCTTAATTTGATCCATTTATAGTTTTATGCAACAAAACATGACATTTCCAGGCACTTGAAGAGGAAAATGCTGAAACACAATATGTCGACTATCAAAATAGATTGTGACATGAACGAGATCACAATTTCATTGTTATCACCATATCACCCAGCCCTACTTCACAACAGTTATGTTTCAGCCTCAGAAACCTCTTATTTAAGGAGAGAAAGATAATGGTTTCAACTGTGTGTGATCCCAAAGTCTGTGCCAGTGATGAACGTGAGCACAGCTACTGTGTTCTGTTTTCTACAACTGCTTACTTGATTTTCTTTTTTTAGATGTCAGATACAAACTAAATATTAAGCAGAGTTGTAGACTGTTTTCACATTTTAGTTTACAGGAGACAATATCATCACTCCCCATGCGTTTTAGCCACTCACTGCTAAAATTCCGAATGTCATCTGCATGATTTCTATGCATACATTCATAAACATTCTGAGTGGAGCTGTTGCGGTGCAGTTGTCGTCAGAGCCGTGGTGTGGTGTGGTGCATCGAGCTTGTTTCAGACACATCTCACTTCAGAGTCGTTCACTGTGGACTCACCTGCACACGACCAGAGCATCACATTACATTATTATTATTATTACACCTTATACCAGGCGCTCGTCTTTGTCACATTAATCCTGAGTGATGAGTCAGGAATGACAGTCAAGTCGCTGCAGGACATGAGGAAAAACATTAAAGAGGAGTGGTGCGCGTGGGAGAAGGGGGCGGTATTTATCATAGTTTAAAAAGTGAGTTTTCTTCACCTCAGGCCGTCGCTGTGTTCCTGCTGCCGTTCGCCCAGGCCTGTCACCATAATTACTATGTTGACTTATCGGGTTATAAATAAAAGCTGGGACAAGTATTTATTGGGCTTAATATTTATTGTCTGTAAAAAATAAATTGTAGGGACATTTTTTTGTTCTTTTATTTTAGCATGATCAAATCCTTAGACTTAACATACTCAGGCCAGATGGGATCCACCTCTTGAGGGTGATGGCCGAGTCCTCAGTCTCTGCTTCCTCTTGGGAAGACGTGACGTTGGGATTGAGGAGATCCTCAAAGTATTCCTTCCACCGTCCGACAACATCCCCAGTGGAGGTCAACAGTTCTCACGGTGTTTGTGAAGCACTGCTTCCCCTCCTGAGGCGCCAGAATTTCTTTGAGGCTGACCGATAGTCCTCCTCCATGACCTCTGAACTCCTCCCTGAACGTTTGAAAAAGATGCACATTCTTCCTATTCATCCTTTTTTTTCTGTAATGATACTTGAATTTGATTTTGAAGATGATTTAAAGTTAGGACATGTGTTCAAGTTAAGCTTATGGTTTAGTTTGGGGTTTGTCCAATATGGATTTTTTAAGCTGATATTGATGTCCAATGTTTGTGTTGTGGTGGCTGATAATCACTCTTTGAGATAAAGATAAAATCTAATTGTCTGTGATATCAAATGATTTGTTGCATGACTGACATATTTTTGCTCTTATGGCTGTTTTATTTTCATTTCCCTCATTATCTGTTTGAAAAGACAAAATATCAGTAACGAATATTGTTGGGGGGGTGTTCGGGGGTGTGTTCGCGTGGGTGTGTTCGCGTGGGTGTTCGGGTGTGTGTGTGTGTGTGTGTGTGTTCTGGTGTGTGTGCGTGTGTTCTGGTGTGTGTGTGTGTCTTTGCGTGTGTGTCTTTGTGTGAGCGAGTGTGTGCGTGCATGTGAGCGAGTGTGTGTCTTTGTGTGAGCGAGTGTGTGCGTGCATGTGAGCGAGTGTGTGTCTTTGTGTGAGCGAGTGTGTTCTCGCATGTGTTTGTGTGAGCGAGTGTGTGTATGTGTTTGCGTGTGTCTTTGTGTGTGTGTGTATGTGTCTTTGTGTGTGCATGTGAGTGAGTGAGCGAGGTGAGGATGTGAGGGATTGTAGCTCTGACTCATGGTGTTTTCAGAGCAGCTGTCTGAGTCGAGGACGCTCCACAGAAAAGCCTTTGTGTCTGCTGCACCGGTGTGTTTTCTTTAGACTGCTTTCTCAAATAATCGCAGACGGGCAAAGATGATAGAAATGTTTTTGGAAGTGCAGTGATAAATGGTGTGACATGGAGCGCGGGTGGAAATGAGGTGAAGTTTAGCTTTCAGATGATGTGCATATTAGACTGATTCAGCTGTACACCTGGGGTTGTACCTGAACACATCATCTGCTTATTTATTTTGCATATTGAAAAATGTCCCATTCCTCTGGGCATTGTAGTTCTGATACCGCATATTCTCCAGAGTCACAGCGGAGGTCAAAGAGACACAAACATGGCGGCATGGATGGACGTACTTGGCCTAGTTTAGCAGATTTACTGACATTTTTGTGTTTAAGAACATGCACATAGAAGCACTTTGTGCATTTGAGGACAATGAAGTCTGTGCTTTTGTCTCAAATTTAACAACAGAAGTGTGACACTTCGACCAATCAGCTTCAAATGTTCATCCTGAGGTTCAGCCTGTTCCAGACTCCAGAACTCAGTTCAGAGTTCTACACAGGCAATGTGAGACAAGTTTACGGTATTTGTAGAGTCCAATTCGTACACAAGGTAATTCAAAGTTCTTTACATTACAGAATAAAATTGCTTTGAAATCACAACTGTTTAAGACATACAAAATTATTATAAAAATACTTTAAAAGAAGAGTGCAGATAGATCTTTCAGTCATATCCACGTCTAAACTGAACTGTTTTTAGCCTGGATTTAAACACTGTCAGAGGCCTGTCTCACATCTTCAGGGAGACTGTTCCAGATTTTAGCTGCAAAAAACTGAAACGCTTATTCCCCATGTTTAGTCCCGACTCTGGCACCAGCAGGAGGCCGGTCCGTGTTTAGTCCTGACTCTGGCACCAGCAGGAGGCCGGTCCATGTTTAGTCCTGACTCTGGCACCAGCAGGAGGCCGGTCCATGTTTAGTCCTGACTCTGGCACCAGCAGGAGGCCGGTCCATGTTTAGTCCTGACTCTGGCACCAGCAGGAGGCCGGTCCATGTTTAGTCCTGACTCTGGCACCAGCAGGAGGCCGGTCCATGTTTAGTCCTGACTCTGGCTACCAGGAGGCCGGTCCATGTTTAGTCCTGACTCTGGCACCAGCAGGAGGCCGGTCCGTGTTTAGTCCTGATTCTGGCACCAGCAGGAGGCCGGTCCATGTTTAGTCCTGACTCTGGCACCAGCAGGAGGCCGGTCCATGTTTAGTCCTGACTCTGGCACCAGCAGGAGGCCGGTCCATGTTTAGTCCTGACTCTGGGTACCAGGAGGCCGGTCCCTGAGGTCCTCAGAGTCCTAACATGTCAGAGATGTAGTTTGGTGCTTGGCCGTGGAGTAACTTGAACAGAAGAGCCGCTTTAAAGTCTATTCTGTACTTCCTGGTTCTAGCCAGGACTGGAGCAGCAGCGTTCTGGATGTACTGCAGCTGGTTTATATCTTGTTTGGAGAGTGAGCAGACGTTACAGTAGTCTAACCTGCTGGAGACAAATAAGTCTCTCCAAATTTGGTTTAGAAATTAGACTTTTGATTGTGGCAATGTTTTTAGATAAAAGGCAGTTGATGTTATTGATTTGCTGTGCCTATCAAAGTCTGAGTCCATTACCACCCCCATCACCATATCAAGTAAGAATAAAGATTATTTTGTTGGTGGCTAGTTATAAAATATGGCACCAGAAAGCAGGAAATGACAAATAATTTGCTCAAAACTTTCTTGGGCCAACTGTTGACCTTGTTCTTTTATATTCATCTGTTTGTCTATTGTGTGCATTGAAATAATGCACATATGTCTGCTGGGGCAGGCCACAGGGTCGTGAGTTCGAATCCATCCTCATTTCAAGCAGTACTGTCCTGTCAAATAAATCTTACTGGCCAAAAAACAATGCTCCAACTGGTGGGTCAGTTAAACTTTTTGCTGTTAAAGTTTGCAAACCCCTGTTGTGTTATTAGGATAGTGACTCTTTATTTGAATAATTTAGTTTTTATTAAATTCTCACTCAAGAGATTGCATCCACAAAGTGTTTTAGGGTTGAAAGTTTACAAAATATTAATCTGAAGTACTTTTGTAAATTTTGACTCACCTAAAGTAAGACTGAAGCCCTGATTTGCCTCAGTGGTTCATAGCTCTGGGCTGTATGTAACCATATAATACCTCCACTGGTCTAAACACAAACAGTTTGAACAGCTTTACTGCTAATGTCTAATAATGAGTACTCATTGACAGCTCATAAAAGTCAAGCCAATGTATGTTTTTGTTCACCTCCCAGAGTTCCATCTGTGTTCAACTTCACAAGTGTTTTAAAGCTGCAGGAATCAGGCAGAGGGCTAAAAATAACTGTGTGCGGTAATGACCACAAACCTTTACCTCAAGTGTCTCTCAGCACATGGGAGCCATTGACATTTAGGATGAGACCATCCGCCACATCCAAAGGAAAGTGAACACAGACGTGGTGTGGCCTGGTTTGGCATGATATAAAAGTCTCTGTTCTAGTACCGTTACCTCGATGAAGTTGAAGCCAATTCCACAAAAAAGTCTTAGATGTTCAGGGGTGAAGATTGAAAAACTGCTTCAAATGTATCTGAGATTGAAGCTGCATTACTTGGTTTTAAAACTGCGAAAAAAGGAAGTAGGTATTTAAATACATCTAAGTATCCCTTTCGTGTTTGTGATTAATAATAATACAGTATTAAAGTCTAGATTTGTCATAAAGTCCTGAACTATAGGAAAATAATATTTTTTTACTCATATCCACAAATAAAGTTGGGTACCCCAGCTTTACATAAAAATATCTTTATTCATTTTTTTCATTCATTTTCTACCGCTTATTCCCGTTAGGGGTCACGGGTGACTTGAGCCTATCCCAGTGACTTTGGGCCTTAGGCGGGGTACACCCTGGACAGTGGCCAACTCGTCGCAGGGCTGACACAGAGAGACAGACAAGGACAGACAACCATTCACTCTCACATTCATTCACTAGGGACAATTTAGAGTTCTCAATTAACCTGAACAGTCATGTCTTTGGACGGTGGGAGGAAGCCGGAGAACCCGGAGAGAACCCACGGTAACACGGGGAGGACATGCAGACTCCACCCAGAGAGATCGTGTGATGTTAGGGTGGTTCGGAATTCGAAACCACGATGTTGGGGTGGTCTGGGATTCGAACCCACGATCTCCTTATTGAGAGGCAGAACGTTAATAATAATAAAACGTTAATGCAAACCTAGTGTGTACATATGTTGCACATGTCAAAGGACAAAGACCATCTGAATGTCAAAAAATAATAGATTATTGCTGATTTTCTTCATTGATACACTTCATTCATAAATATTCTGTCTAGAAGCCCCCAGTCACTATGTTTCAACCTTTTATTTGGCTGACAATATATTTAAAAAGTTTAAACATAAAACAGAAATAACTGTTTGACAAGTCGACAGATTGAAAAAATAATCACTGACTAATCAACCACTAAAATATTCGCTAGTGACAGCCCTAGTAAAAGTAACTAAACATCATACTTTGTGCCATATACATCATTACGACATTAAACAACAGTAGAATTACAAGTTGACAAGCCCAAACTGAAGGCTAACTTTCTTCTGAATTTACAACTGTCATATTTTGCCACTGTCCTACTAACCCTGACACCTGGTCGTGTGTTGTCAAACTCAATAGGCCCTAGTTAAGAACCCTGTGGAACTCCCAAACACAAGAGCAGCTGTTATTTGTCACGTGGGCAGAAAGCGATCACAGCATCAATCTTTCTCGAACATAAACACCAAAGCGTACAACAAAATGACTATTTGTTGATAATGGTGCAGGCAGGTCACACACTTCGCACGTTTAAATCGACAAGTAGGGCAAGCAAAGTGTGATAAAAGCCACAAAACGACACGCTGCCTCGGGCACTGAATACTTCCCCCGCTCCACACCTGCACCTCTCACACTCGCACACATAAATCCACACCGCTGCTGGTAGATTCCTGAAGCCCGCGGGCCCTCTTCTCTAAATGAAGTCTATGTCCATGGGAGAATGTCAGGCATGTCTTTCCCTTTAACAGATCCAGTGAGGAGACTGTGGGGCGGGCGGGCGGCGGTCTCATCACATTCCATCCAATCAGACCGTAGACAGGCTGGGTCTGTCTGAGGCCTGGCACAGGAGTGTGAAGGAATGCACGGGCACTAGGTGTGCTCTGATACGCTGGATGTTTAGAGGCATACTCATTTCTATAGGGCACTTGTTGTCCTCAAGCTTTTAATAAACTCACTATCTTTCGTCAAACTGCAGACGCTCTGGTACAGGAAATTTGATTCCTGTAGAGTCAGTTATTACGGATATAGGAGTTTCTAAACTATCAATGCTGAAAAAAATATCATGACCAGGACAAAACTGGATTTACTGAAATAATTTTTAAAGATCTGGATGTATAGAGATTACACAATTTGTCATGCCACAAGATCTCACGATACAAAATTGTAACAATATTGTGCACACGTAGATGATGATCTCTTGAGACTTAGTTCCATTTGTGTCTACATTTGCAGTTAGAGAAAAAAAGGGTTAACTTTGCTAAGTTACATAATGTGAAGGTGTAGTTCCAAATACCAGTGCTGCAAAAATATTACATGATACAAATTAAAAAAAAAAAAAAAGTTAGGGGGAAAATTGTGAATTGAATTATTCCACTATTTTATATGTAAATTATTTCAATCTAGTCTTGTCTCATTTTCATGGACCCAATATTGTGTTCCGTCTCGTCTTGTGGAAATTGTGTCTTGTCCCATTCCAATATACTTTATAGTCAATAATATTATTTGTCTTTCTGCTGTGGCTGATATTTTATGGTATGGCCCATAAATTGTGGCCCAAAAGTTCACAAATTGATTGTGTATTGGTGGTCCACCCAGCCTCACTTTGCAGTTAAAAGTGCAGACAGTCAGTAGCAAGAAACAGCTGCTGTTTTTAGTTTGGTGAGGTACACATTCGCCCCACAACAAGTCTTTCCTGGAGATAGCAGGCACAGGAGGGTAGGATTTACTGCTGCACTGGACAGAGCAGTGGTAACAGCCGTTTACATGTACACAATGAATACAGGAGGTCCTAGTTAAGATCCTTGGTGCACACCACCAATACAGCCACATTTAAAATATCATAGTGGAGGGCAGGGGTGTATAGTTCTCAAAGGGCGATTCACTGTTTGAAATAAGAAATATCCTTATAGAAAATCTGCAAAACTTGAATTATTTTTTGTTAAGAATTTGATCAAACACATACAAACACACTTGTATAATCATAGACACACACACACACACACCCCTTTCATACTAGACAATGTGGGTTTTTACTCTTTAGTCGGAAAAAAAGACACCACATATCAACAGTTTTATATGTTTTTAAACAGCCAGTACCGATACTGGAACCGATATAACGTCCATTGCTAATTTGTACAGTTTAAAATTTATACAATTTTGTTATTAGCCACTCTCTTCTTTTTAACCTATAGGCTCCACATAGATCAGTTGTAGAGTTTTGTTACGGTGCATGAAAGTCGCCCTGCTTGTAACTCTGAACTTATTTGCACCAGAGCTGTGTTGCTGTGAAGTGGGCGTCGTGGATGTTCGACTCATACATGTGTTTCCTGTGCTGTAGGTCAGAGTATGGAATGGATGTCGCTCCCTCACTATTTATCCAAGTGCAGAATGCTAAGCTAACACAGAGGCCACAAGTCAATTTTGCGCAAACTTTCCATCGGGCAGTGAGTTATTCTAACCCACTTTATCCACGTTTCTTGATGCAAATGTCAGCTATTCTGGGCACTTGCCGGCTGCTGCATTTAGCCTGATAATAACAGTGACACACCTCAAATATAAACCTGGAAAAAGAAATTTATGCTAATATTTCAATGACTGTTTCCAGGCTTCAGGCACCAGCACTAATGATTTACTGTGCGTTGACTGGGCTATTTATTTTTTCATAGATTTGTAAGTCAGATTTAATATTTCTGGGAGGGATGTTTCCATGGAATCTCTGAGCAACTTGGAAAGTTTAAAACAAGTGCCGCTCTCTATAGTTAGAACATAACAGCATCACTCAGTCCAAGAAACACTGTCGTAACAATTTAATAACAGCGCTTTGATTGTTATTACTAGCATTTAGTTGATGAAAATAAGTATGTTAAAATAAATTATTCCCTTTCAATTTAACACAAAACTGGCAATCTCAATTTTCTCATGAACTCCTTGATTTTTGTTCTGTTTTGTTTGTTTCTTATGCCATACAGAAAAAATGTATTCTCTTTGTAACTTCTCTTTAGTCATAGTACGTTTCGCCGGTTCTGCAAAACCAAATTACCCAAAGTATTTTTACAGACAAGGCAAGTGGTCACATGTTGTTCTCTACCTTCATGGACCTTCAGTGAGGTAGGCTTGTCATGATAATCAACTTATTGTTCAGTAAATTATAGATGATACAATATATTTTGGGGTTCAGTATTTATCGTGTGTCCATTTTGTTACACTATTAGGAAACGTTTTGTATTTTCTATTTGGATTGCAATACGATTTAGCTATACTAAGTGCTTAACACTAGGACTAACAGAATTCTGAAACTTCTAGGACTCCAAAAGTAGTAGCAGATGTATACAGATACAGGACAATCAAATAGTCAGGAACACTAAATCTACCTAAGCAGAGTAAATAGACTTCAAAATCTCTCATTCTAGCGTTAAGAGTTTAATTTGGCTTTGTATTTCTTGCAGAACAAATTTCATTGATATTAAACCAGGGGCATAAAGTAGTTTCAAAGGTATCGTTTATTGTGATATTTTCTGAAGAAATTTATCACACTTCAAAAGATGGTAACTGCACCAGGCAAAGTTGCCTTGTGGCAAACCACAAGTTCATGTGACAACTAACCATTTGTATCGAAAACAGCCTGCAGAGAGCTGCGGCGCCTGGCCAAAATAGTCTCCAAACAAGGAATCTGAGGGCGATCTGAACACTTTTGATCGCGACCTCTGCACAGTAGCTCTGCATGCGGTCTGAACAGGTCGGATCTGTGGAGAGGATCCCCGCTCGCAATAATACATGATTTTCAAGAAATGTTTCATGCCATACTGTGGAACCTCCAAGCACAACAGTTACTTCAGTACGGTAGCATATCCCCCCAGAAAGAAAAGTTGCATAATGCACATTAAATACACAAGTTCATTGCCACCTCACTCATTTCTGTTTACTTACTTTTGTCCTGCTCAGTCTTCTAACCTTCCAAGTCTAGTTTTCTAACTGCATCTCTAAAATGTGAAGTGGCGGAAGTGTTGTGAGATTGAGCAGATGACTGGGAGGACCTGCGTTGGATGGATTGTACGTGACCTAAACAGAACCGGCTCTGGCCCCGCCCTCTGTTTTCCCCCTACTGTCCAGTGGAAACTAGTGATGTCATCTCATCTCTTCCATGCTCGGGATCACCCACCACACTGCACCAGCATATGGCTTTTATATTAGGCCGCGGCAACTCTGGGATTGTTGAAAAAGTTACAACTAGTTCATCCAAGCCTTTGTTTTATATACATTTTTGGACCATAGTTAGAAAAATCCCCAGGTTTCATCATGAGGCAGTTAGTGACTCGGTGAGGTAGTGTAGTCCCTTGATTTTCAACCAGTGTGGCGGGGAACATTCGAGTGCCTGAGGGTTTGCCAGGTGTGCCTTGAAAAAATGTACAGTTTGACTTAACAGATTCACAAATGCGGAGTGACTGAGTGCACCAAAAAGGAACGCAAAACCATCACTATTGTCACATTTAAAGAACCAGACAGTGGCGCAAACATAATTTGGCTCATTACATACCATATTTTTAAACTAAATTATCTGATTTGGTAATGTTTTGGTAGTAGATGGTGGGCCGTGGTAGCTGTTAAACCCAAAAAAGTGTGCCGCAATTCCAAAAAGTTTGAAAAACACTGGTGTAGTCAAGTGAATGTCTTTTGCAGCCTGTAAATTGTCTTTCTTATATGGATTCCTGTAAAGCTGAATCAGGATGAGACTGTGTCCTGCGCTGAGACATTGTTTATTTTATTATTATTTTTTTTAATATAATGCTCGCTCTCTACAACAAGCGAGAGTGTGGGTGTAATGTTTGATATTTTAACATGTAGTGCGATATCACCTGCCACACCTGTCATGTTCAGTTAAAATGTGGCATGTTAAAAAACTATAATAAATGACCTAATATGTCTGCGGTGTTAGTTTAATTGTGTAACCGGTTTGGGAAAAATAGCTGATTGTGATTAGAGTGGAAGGTTTTAATACACTGCCTGTCACTTGGATTCAAAGCTAATAGTTACAAGACTCCTAGTGGATAAGTGCTGCATGGGTGATCGTCTCTCAACTGCAACACTGTCCTTAATCCCAACTGATGCAGTGAGTGACTTCTCATTTCCGTAACAACTGTGGAAAGACGAATCCTGTGGTCGTGGAAAAGATGTTGGTGTGTTTTAGAAAGGTCTATTTAAAGCAAGCACAAACTACAGGTCTGAACCCCACTGAGAATCTTTGCTGTTTCACAAATACAAGATCATGGTGAAAAAATAATGCAGCACTGGGTGGAAATGAATCTTGACATTTCAGAAGCTTAATGAAACAGTGCCACAGCGAGTGTGTGCTGTAATCAGAGCTGAAGGTGCTCCAACCAAAAACATTTTTCTGTGACCTTTGTTTCCTCAATCTTTTTTTTTTTTTTGGTCAGGCAGTAGGATTCTGTTCAAAGTTCACATTTAAACACTGAAAAGCCCTTTGAACTGACAAACTATAAAAGGAATCACATGTTTGTAGGAATCAAAACAAAGGTTTAGCACTTTTTATTTACAGGATATTTTTGGAGGATATTATGCAGCCTTTACAATTTGCCATCATTTCATCCATTCACGTCAGGTCTTCGATGCGATTGTGATTAATCTTGCAGCTCAAATCCAAAAGGATATTTTTTAAATAATTGGAACGTTTCTTAGGAAAGAAGGCTATCACACCGCTTGACCTCAAACCAACACATACTTGGCACCTTTTTACATTAAAATAAGTTAGTCCTGGAGCATCAGTGACTGAGCTCCTTCTGGTTTTTGTGAAACTCTTGTCTAGTGGAACTGTCACGCCACAGAACACACTGTGGATCACCTAAAGAAAATCTGCATTGTGTGCCTCTCCTCTCCAGACAGACCACCGTGACTGAACAAGGCCTTATGGATGTGTTAAACGGACAGCTGCGCACGCCGTGGACTGCTAATTGTTTTCATTTGACGTGTTTCTGCTCGTGTTGATGCTCTGGGAGGCTCTGAGGGAAGAACCCGTGTCCAGCTGGTACCACACATCGGGCCCACTGACAATAAACCACAGGCAAAAGACGACACAGTCCTTTCTTTCACATGATTCAATGGACTTTTTATTATTTTGATGAACATAAATCTTTCCAAATTGATATTATGCAAACCCTGGCTAATGGTTGTTTTCTTTGACATTTGCATAGGATTTGCACACTGTCCAAACTCATATTAGGTGTGGTTTGATTTGGGTTTGATCACTTCACAGATGGAACCGATGAGGTTCATGTCCAGATGGAAATACCGACTTTAGGTGTTGCCTTTATTCACACAAAACATTGAAGGTTTCTCGCTCAAGCACAGAAAAAAACGGCAACCAAAAGAAAAGCATATTTTTGATGATTTTGACTGACCACGTTTCTGTCTTTGCAGATGCAGCGAGGAATACTCTCGGAAAGCTTCTAGATAAAACGACGGCATCCACAAAAGGTACGCGAGAAATAATACATGTTTTCAAATGCCAAGAAGAATCTTTAGCTTCCATTTAAGGTTAAAGTAGGACAGTCAAGCTTGATCCTTTGCATTTTTAAATCCATGCACTTCTATAACTTAAAAATTCACCTTAAACAAATTATTTATGTGTGCAGAATTAAGAAGCTGTGATTATTTTCGGAAACTTACAAATAATTCTATGAAAGTTACCAACTGAAAAAGTGTAAATAAGGCCTATCACACATTTTGGTTCAAGTGATACATTTAATCTGTAGCCTCTTTAACCAAATTGTATTTATAGTTGTTTTTAGTGTTTTCCCAAAAAACAAACAAAAAAAAACATTTGTAGAATCCCATTTTACCAACAGCACCTACAAAAATCTGACCCGAGACAACATTTTTTGGACAAGGAATACCAATTTCTGTGTGCAACATTTCTGACATTTTCTTTCCTTGATGTAAAATGGACATCTAGAGCTTCTCGAAAATGTATTTTATTCAAGACTTTGACATTTTGAAACAAAATAACGAAGAAGCAGCATTTTCAAAGTGTCCCACTTAACCATATTGACCCTACCTTTTGCTAATGCTCTTGTGGCTTGATCCACTGAAAGTCTAGCAAGAGCTCCATTATTTGTCACAATAAATTAGCATTTAATGTAGGAGTAGTTTAGTTTGAAGGGGACATATTACGTAAAATAAACTTAATTTAGGTTAAGACAATAAATTAATTTAACTGTATTGTCCTGAGGCTCCAGTGTTCAGAAAGTTCCATATTTCACCTACCCCCATTCCCCGCCCACATCTCTGTACTTAGTGATTATATTTGGGTTCAAGTGTAGCCATTCTTCAAAAATAAAAACACAAATCAAAATCCGATGCTTGTTGTGGCGAATTGTCACTCTGAAGAGTTATCAGTTGCAGTTTTGGACAGGAAGTCAATGAACCCGTTTCTATTATTAAGCCGTTTTGTCAACATTGCCTTTGCTTTTACAACTATTTATGTTGTATGAAGTTCCAGGAAAAGAGGCATAATATTACTCCTTTAAGTGATTGTGTGTGTGTGTGTGTGTGTGTGTGTGTGTGTGTGTGTGTGTGTGTGTGTGTGTGTGTGTGTGTGTGTGTGTGTGTGTTTGTAAAGCATCACATGTGGGGACTTGCGTTTGTTTACACACAGTCATGTGGACCTAAACCTTGTGAGGACCTCATTTGAGGTCCCCAGAGGCACAATGCTTTTAAACGACAGGAAACAGCCCAAAGTATGTCCCCCACCCTTTTTCTAAAAAGTCCCCAGAAAGTCCTTAACCAGACTTTGTGTGTGTGCATGCGAACCTAGTGGACACACTGAGGTACTGCAGTCCTCATAAGACACCCTGTTCTTGTAGTGTGTATCATCAGGTCCCCACAGTACATAGCACCCACTTGGATTCTGTTGGTACTGCAGTTTATTTTACTATATTTTTCAACTCTCGAATTTTTACCCTCACTAAGTATAGATTTAAAAACAATGATTAAATTAAATATGACATTTATTAAATTATTATATATTTTGACATGTTACTTACAAAGTTTTTACTTAAGTATTGTATTAATAATATTATGTAGATTCAGGAAGAGTAAGTAATTATGTAGCTTACTTAAACTGTTGTGTCACACAAACATTAGGCCTACATCTAACAGCTACAAGCTACAACGCTTAATAAAGTAGTTTTTAATTACCACAAGATTTTAAGTAAGTCTTAAGGACAAAGACCAAGGGAGACAGAGAGAGACAGAGAGACACAGAGAAGGAGAGGGACAGAGAGACAAAGAGAGGTGACAGAGAGAAGAGAGAGAGACAGAGAGGGAGTGAAGGGAAAGAGACAGAGAGAGTGAGAGAGAGAGAGAGACAGAGAGAGAAAGGGTGACATTGAGAGTGAGACAGAGAGAGAGGTAGAGAGACGAAGAGCGAGTGAGAGAGAGAAAGAGTCACGAGAGAGAGACAGAGAGAGAAAGGGTGACATTGAGAGTGAGACAGAGAGAGAGTGGAGAGACAGAGAGGGAGTGAGAGAGAGAAAGAGTCACGAGAGAGAGAGACAGAGAGAGAAAGGGTGACATTGAGTGTGAGACAGAGAGAGAGTGGGAGACAGAGAGAGAGGGAGTAGAGAGAGAAAGAGTGTGGCGAGAGAGACAGAGAGAGAAAGGGTGACATTGAGAGTGAGACAGAGAGAGAGAGAGAGTGTGAGAGCGAGAGAGACAGAGAGGGAGTGAGAGAGAGAGAGAGAGGTAAAGAGATAGAGGAGAGAGACAGAGAGAGAAAGAGTGACATTAGAGAGTGAGACAGAGAGAGAGAGTGCAGAGAGAGAGACAGAGAGAGAGAGAGCGAGAGAGAGTAGAGAGAGACAGAGAGAGAGACAAATACAGACAGATAGAGGCAACACTTGAGTCCTAGAGTTAGTTTGAAATGATAAAGAACTAAAGACCAAATAGGACGACTGTGGACGATGTTCCTGTTTAACTGTAATGGAGCAGTGCAGCTGCAGCTGATGCTGCACTGGCTGCTGGATAGATCCTGGTGTAACATGTTGAGATTTGATAAATAGAGCCGCACTGACCCACAGACATGAGGAGAGGCCAGAGCCACAAACTAATAATATCTCACAAGAATTGCTGCTCAGGCCACGCCCCCATTAATTCATGGAGGGGGCAAAATCGTTCCAAAACTCCTGTAGTGTGCAGACAGTTTAAGATGGCCAAAACAAGGATGACAATTTTTATAGACTGCAAAACTAAATTCAATAATAGCTAACATAAGCCATGATTTTTAATTTATTGATACAAACATGGCAAATAAATATAGTGACAAATATAAACAGTACGCTTTCATGTGTGTTTATCCAATGTTCTTTATGAGTCACATGACAAATATGCCACCACCATATTAAATAATGCTGTTAATGTAAACTACAGTATAGGTTTGATGATCAGCAATAATTAACAAGAATGTCTACAGAACGTGTAGAAAAAAACATCTACATTTTGAATGCCCTCTTTAATATAAACATCATCAGAACTGTACAAAAGTAATCGGTTAAGTCTGGTTTTCCTCTAGAGATCATCATTTTAGACGTAGGTAAAATTATACATTTTTGTAATTTTTAAAATCTGGAGCTAAAAATAAAATTCAAAATGCTAATAGTTCTACCCTCTGATATTAAGTGTGAACATGTTTCTGTGCCATTATGTCTTTAATCAATCAGGAGGTTTCTGCTGATTGTGTCAGTGGAACCCATGATGTCACACTTTAACTATCCTGTAAATTAATGTAAAGCTGTCTGTTGTTGGCCTCATTCCATTGTGAAACTCAGATTAGAATTTGGGATCTTCACACGCTCTTGTCCACAGAGTCTGAGCACAAAACAACTGACTCCAGTGTGATACACACATCCAGACTTTTAAGGTCCTCACAATGTCTATCTCTGGAACAGTTTACAGTTCAGCAGATTACAAAATGGTGTTACTCACATCCAGTCTTTTTGAGGTCCTCACAACGTCTATGTCTGTAATGGTTTGGAGCACAACAGATTACCAAAATGGTGTTCTGACTCCAGTGTGATACACACATCCAGACTTTTGAGGTCCTCACAACGTCTATGGCTGGAACGGTTTTCAGCACTACAGATTACACAATGGTGGCCTGTCTCCAGTGTGATACACACATCCAGACTTTTAAGGTCCTCACAATGTCTATGTCTGAACTGTTTACACTACAGCAGATTACAAAACGGTGATACACACATCCAGACTTTTAAGGTCCTCACAATGTCTATGTCTGTAATGGTTTGGAGCACCACAGATTACCAAAATGATGTTCTGACTTCAGTGTGATACACAGATTCAGATTTTTGAGGTCCTCACAATGTCTATGTCTGCATCAGTTTTGAGCACTACAGATTACAAAATGGTGGTCTGACTCCACTGTGATAAACAAAACTGGGGTCTTTTTATAAAGCATGCGTATGTACAAAAATATTGCATTTATGCATTCACTTGTAAGTGACTTTCCACATCTTTATTTTATTGAATAATCGTTTAAACTGTCAGAAACACTTATCCCTGTATTGGCACCTATATGGCACATTGCTGATTGATGACATCACAGAGGATTCTGTTTTAGAACTCAGCTCTACTCCCTGTCATATCAAACTTTAATTTGTCAAAATTCCTCCACATAATTAGAAAAAAAAGTCATATAGACTTTAAGACTTAAGTCATGTAATTTAAATAGTGTGTTTCGTGGTGTTTCATGGTCACAAACCACATAGCTGGCTATCCTCTGCATGGCTATCCATGCACAGTGCACTCCAGTGTATCCACATGTCTTCTGGAGCACTTCAAACAAGGACATGGCAGGGAGTCAAATTGTATGTCAAAAATAGAATTGATGTATTGAGACAGAAAGTTGTAAACGATAAGATAAAAAATGGTACTTGGGTCATAATGTGAACGTGTAAAGGTATTTTAAAGCCCCCAAACACAACATGGATAACACAATTATTATGATAAATGTTAAGCTAAAAAAAGTTTTCTAGTTTTCTCTAGTTTAAATTGTTTTTTTTTGTTTTGTTTTCCTCCTTGTGTCATTCACCGCTATAATCATGTGCAATATAATTTAACATACTATTAATACACTTTACCTCACTATAGTCACTTACTGTATATAACATACACTTAAACCACTTTATTTTTGCCATTTTTACTGTAAATAAGAGTGTGCACTTTATATTTTATATTGTATTTTTATTACCATGTTTATTTATCCTATTTTTTATTGCATGCTCTATTTCTTTCATTCCTGTTCTAAAGTGTTGCAACAGTGGAATTTCCCCATTGTGGGACAAATAAAGGATCTCTATCTTATCTTATCTTATCTTGGATGTAGGAGTAACAAAGTAGAGGGAAAAATGTAAAGGAATAATGTGTGGCGCAACCACATTATCAAGTAGTTATTAAGTCAGGAGTTCTATGATACTTCAGATGTTCTTCAACAGTTGTTCTCACTCTTTTGTTTTACTCAAATGTTTTCTCAGATTGTTCGTATCCCCTATTGTGTACCAGTGTTTGTTTAGTAATCATAACTTTTATTTGGCAATGTATTAGTAAACTATTATCTTGTTTTAATGTTGTTCATGCCAGAATTATCGTACAGAAAGATTAATAAGACAAAAGTACTTACATTTTAAATCAAAAATCATTCCAACATAAAGTGAAGCTTTTTTTATTGTTGGTACATTATTTATTCCATTTATTTTGACACTTGAAGCATATGAAACATCATTTACTTTAGTTAAAATGCTCAAGTTTTCTTAACTGACATAATAGAGGCTTTAAACATTTTTTTCATTACCTGAGTGTTGATTTTATATTTATAATTGAAAATGTTAAAAATATCCAATATCCAATACAAAAGCCTTTCAAACTACAGTAAAACTTCTAGTTCAACTGTTTTCGATGTCAAGGCTCCACTGGTTATAACTAACTTCTTCCTGTGGCTTCTACACAAAAGTCTGTATAAACCTGCTGCCGTCAGAGATCATATTAGTGCCTACAATGAAAGACATTAGTAAAAAGCATAAGGGTAAAAAATATATATAATATATAATAATTAATGTGAAAATATATGTATATATGTGTAAAGCTCAAAAATTACTATCGCCATCTGGTGGTTGTACCTGGTACTACATAATGGGCATGTCCCCAAAAATCACCAACGACAAGACAAAATCTCAAAGAAGAAAACTTTGGACATTTTGGTTCACTTTTTTGTTCTGGGCTCCTAGGACCCAAAAAAAAATTGGAGAGTGGTTTTGGTGCCTCTGTTTACTTCAGAAAAGTGGGGTCCCCATTTGTAACAGTTTTTCTGTAGGTCCTCATTAGACTTACTTTACAAGAATGTGTGTGTGTGTGTGTGTGTGTGTGTGTGTGTGTGTGTGTGTGTGTGTGTGTGTGTGTGTGTGTGTGTGTGTGTGTGTGTGTGTGTGTGTGTGTGTGTGTGTGTGTGTGTGTGTGTGTGTGTGTGTGTGTGTGTGTGTGTGTGTGTGTGTGTGTGTGTGTGTGTGTGTGTGTGTGTGTGTGTGTGTGTGTGTGTGTGTGTGTGTGTGTGTGTGTGTGTGTGTGTGTGTGTGTGTGTGTGTGTCTTAGCTGTTCCTAGCACTGCGCTCTTCTGGACTGAGATGTCTGATGTTCCTCCAGGGATCTGTTGTAACCACTCCTCCAGTTTGGGGGTCACGGGCACCACCTTGGCCTTCACCTTCCAGGCCTTTTCCAGCTCTTCTCTGAGCCCTTGATATTTCTCCAGTTTCTCATGTTCCTTTTTCCTGATGTTGCCATCACTTGGTATCGCCACATCAACCACAACGGCCTTCCTCTGCTCTATATCCACCACCACGATGTCTGGTTGGTTTGCCATTACCATTCTGTCAGTCTGTATCTGGAAGTCCCACAGGATCTTCGCTCGGTGTTTGTGGATGTTGGAACACTGAGCTACTAGTTGTTTCGCCGTGAGCTTTGATCGTGGGTTTCGAAGTAACCATTTATCCCACATCCTTTGCATGTAACCCCTCTGACTAGGGTTACTTGAGTAGTAGCATTCCAACAGAGCCTTGTTCTCGCATCTCGCCCATCTGTGCCTTGTTCCAGTAGCCCATTTGTCATCAAGGTGCACTGGTTCCCCTGCACCTGACGCAGACCTTGTTTGGCCGGGCGACGTCTGAGCCGGCATCTCATGCGTTTCATTGTCACTCATCATTGTATGAGGTAGGCAGTAGCGTTAAGGGTCTTGCCTAAGGACCCACACTGGATGATGGTAATTGCCCATTGTACCGTTCGTTCCCTGGGGGATGCAAGTCAGTTGACTTACCGTGTGTGTGTGTGTGTGTGTGTGTGTGTGTACACATATATATACACACATATATATATATATATATATATATACACATATATATATATATATATATGTATACACATATATATATATATATATATGTATACACATATATATATGTATACACATATATATATGTATACACACACACATATGTATGTATGTATGTATGTATGTATGTGTGTATGACTATATTTTTTGCATTCTAGATGTTGATGATGTATATTTTGTTCCTTGCATGACTGCCTTTGACTATTGATAGTTTCTAGCAGTGCTGTTAATGGGGACTGTAATGACAGCCAGCAGCTTACTTTCAAACAGCTTCTCTTTCATTGTCAGGTCGGCACTAAAGACTGAAAGTATGTAGTCTTAAGCCTCGCCGGCCCTGACATGACAGGCCCCTGTGTCATAATTACCAGAGTCAAGAGGCCCCTACACAAACACTTACCTGATCAGTACAGAAAACTCACTGATTTATGTCAAGTCAACCTGCGGATCAACGAGCAGTGAACGCTTCGCTGTAGGTCATTTCCCGCTCCATACGTGTTGGTTTTGGGGTTAAAGTGACCCCCAGGACGGGGCCCTGAGGCGCACAGGCCCAGGTTGAGCGTGCATGTCGGAAATGTACGCGTTTGGGGTCAATCTCAGGGTCAAAAGCAATGGTACACAACTGTTGTTTTAGAAAGAAGAATTATTATTGCTCTGTCATGTTTTCATCACTCAAAGGAGGGCTTTGTTAAAATCGTATCTCGAGTCTCCAATGCCAAGAGACTGCACCTTCTACTCCAATTGTAATAAAGCCACGTTTACCCAGTTCTAGAACAGACTGAAGTGCAGAGGTGTGAATTCAACATAGGGCTGTGTGATTAAAATTATAAACTCCAATTGTGACATGATCATGTGACAGTCTAATAATCTAGTTACATTTAAACTGGACACAGTTAAATTGTGATTCTGTACTTCCCCAATGAAGCAACCATGGAAGATCTGAGAGCCGAATCAAAGATGCTGTATTTGTTTTAATAGCCTGTGCTCATTATCGCATGATGCCAAAATCATTTTTACTTCCTCAATACGGGCTGTCCTTGCCCACTGTAAAGACATTAACGATCCTTTCTGACCAATCAGCGCGATGGTGAGCAGCGTTAGCGTGGGCTGAGAGCAAGGCTTGGCTAAATCTTATAAAGCTAACTTTTAGGTCTGATTTTTTTTTTTTTTTCTTTCATGTTGTGAAAATAGACAATTCTTCAAAATCTGACTTTTTGGAAAGTTGTAGGCCCCTGTCAGCTGAACATGGGCAACTGAATGACTAAAAATACACTGGTGTTGTCTGGGAGACAGTGTTGTCTCTGGACAGTGCAGCTCTGCAGACTGGCCACTAATCAAACATGCATGTGGACCGAGGTGTGTATATCCACATCCATGCAAAAAAACAATGAAGTGTGAAAGCAAATGGCTTCAATTTCCCCTTATTGCTGCATTGTCCTATTTTCAAAGCACAAATGGAGGAAGTATAGATATTTATTTAATTCTAACCAGTTCCTAACACGCACAAACCCTTTACCACATTGCTAGTGGTACACGCATGAGTTTCAGACGTACGCACAGCTTTTTACACTTGGTGAGGTGAAGCAGGGTGACTCAATGCTACTGTTTGCACCCAGCCCCTCCCTCTGGGTTTGCGATCAGTAAAATACTTGATTTGATGCAGACAGCACACAGCGGTCCCATTTTATTACAATATTACAAATTCACTCACTAAAAGTCTAAAAGCTCTAAGAAAATTGTGACCGTGGTATACATTTTTGCCAAATCACCCACTCATAAATCATTAACAAACTCAGTGTATTTCTGTGTCATAGTCTAACAGTTTAATCTCCTCCTGACTTGATTAAAAGGTGTAGTTACTTTCAACATTCAAGGCGTTGCTCCATCTTGTTACAGTGATACTTTCTCAAACAATTTAAAGACCAGCTGTATTTCCCCTAAACCGAACCCAAAAATGTTCATAACCTTACCTTAATAGGCCTATAGCTGAAATCTTATTCCACGCAGTACGATCCTCACACTATTTCCTCCTAAAAAACGCGGCATGAAACTCAAACCGTTCCACTCCTTCAATTTACCCTGAACTCTAACCATCCAAAAACAACTGCGTCTAAACGTCTCTAAAACGCTGCCGATTCCCCTCGAGTCACCCTAAACCTCTGCCTACTCACTCCAGCTGACCTCTGACCTCCGGCTCCCTCCTCCAAATATTTATCTTTCAGCACCTGACAGAAGAGAAAGGCCCTTCACCGAGGTTTGCGCTCAGAAGTCAATCTTGGTCAGCCGATGTTCTTTCGTGGAGACTGGCTGGCTGGCGGCACTAAATTGTTTTAAAAGCTTTGGAGTATTTTTCCTTCAAATATCACCAGACTGCAGTTTAGACTGACACTGTTCCGAGTTAACAAAGTCCACAGGTTTTAGCGCAGTTCTCGGCGAGTTGTTGGTACGCCAAGGATAATACGTAAAACAAGCTAGCTAAGTGTTACTGTACAGAACCTTGCTAGCTCAAAACACACATGTAAAATTGTCGTCAAAGTTATCCGCTATTGTTAATTCATGTTAGCTTTAGCCTCTAAGCTCGTTACTGTAATATGAGTTCACAAATGTAATTTGGCACAAGCTCATGGTCAAAATTAACACAACCACATTCTGTTCTATTCATGCATGAATTTAGAGGGGAGTAACCAACCTGGCAAATCTGTACAAAAAAAGGTGCCTTCATGACCTTCGACCGTCTCAATCATAAAAATAAACTACCTGATAAGTGTCTTTTCCAATATATACAGTTAAAACAACTTATTCAACAGAAAATACCTACATCTCTAGGACAAGACATTCCCATTCATTTCCAAACGTAAACTACCCAAACCCCGCAGATTATTATCACAGATCCAAACCTTTTTCTCCCATCATGACAAATCCATCACATCCCTTTAACAAATGGATCCATGACATACACACTAACCACCAACAGTCGGTCAGAGGTTCGATTCCTGCTCGGGCCAAGTTCTGTCGTATCTTTAGGTGAGACACATTTGGTATTATGAAGGTGGTGTGAGTGTGAACGGTTGGTGGTGGTCGGTGGGCAGGTGGTGCTAGTTGCTTTGCTTCCATCAGTCTGACCCAGGGCAGCTGTGGCTACAGAGTGTAGAGTGAAACAGTAATGACAATAGTGCTTTGAGATGCTTTGACCAGCCTGTAATGCACATTACAAATGTAAAGCCCGGGACATAACGGATATTTTTAAAGGTTTGCTTCCTTCCGACTTCGAGGAGGCATGGCCCGAGTTTAGATCCTTGAAAACGATTAAGCCATTGCACTCTTCATTTGTGTGTTGTCTGATCAACATCTATAATAGCATAACCATAAAACATCACCGTTACCGCCACAGGAAATGGCAAAAAGGACCATTATTATTCTCCTCTCATAATGCTGTTAAACTGCAGTGTTCTCATCCATGTCCGTGACACCCAGTCCAAATCACATCCAGTCCACAATGCATTGCTATTAATCCAGTTTGATTGTAGTTTAAAAGATTAGTAAAGCTGCTGCATGTTCGCTACAGTAAACAGGACGAGTGTCATCGATGACCAACTTTCTGTGCTTGTTTTACAAGATAACAGAGTTGTCTGGACTGGTATATACAGTACAATGGCATAGCAGGTTATATAGACATTAAAAATCTATGACAGGTTCTTAAGATGTTCTAATTATGACTTAGTTTGGTGTGATCATTTTATTTTATATTATGCTATTATATTGTTACAGTTTGTGACAAATTAAATTTGAAAAATAATGCTGTGTCTGAATATGGTGGTCACTCCATTTTTATTGTTGTCCAAATGTCCAGCAGGTGAAAAAGTAGTTCACTCTAAATTTCCCACAATGCATCTTAAAAAGTAGTGACCAGTGCTGGTTACTTGACCACAATTTTAAGTTTAGGAGACTAGTGTGGACATTCAGACACAGCCCAAAAGTTTAAAATTATAGGAAGTAGTTCTGAGTTCTAAAACGGGATCACTCTGTCGTCTGTAAATAGTATTTGTAAATGAGAAGTGCTACGTTCTGATTGTTTTGAACACTTTATCATCTCGAAGTGAGTCACTTTACTCTGGACAGGAAACGGCTGATGCTAGACGTGCTAGCTTTGTTTGCTCGCAGCTTCTGGCGCTACAGGTTTTGCGTCGGGAGGATCATGAGCTTTAAAAACAAACCATTCTCCTCAAGTCTGTGGGCTACGCTTTCTGTCTCACATTTATAAATCGTTTAAGACTCAAAAATCCTGTAGTGTGTTCTGGCCCAAAGGCATTTATTATGTATAAAAACTTTACTCGATTTTAGATCTTTACGAATTGGTATGTATTGGAAGGACAGGGTGGATAGTTTTTTTTACTCCATTGTCTATTTAGTGCTCTTTTGGCTCGTGTTTTAATGTTTTACCTGGTATCTTTGGGTGATTTTGTTGTTGTTAAAGTACTCTGTCTATATACTGTATAAAGTTGGGTTGAATTTTAGGTGGCGTTCAGATTTAATCCACAACACCAAAGCAGGTAAACTTGACTACCAACTTGCAGTTAAGGTGCTCAAAGAAGTAAGAAGTCTAGTTGTTGTAAGATATGTTGAACAAATACTTTAAAAGACTTTTTCAGTTTAACATTTATAAATAGGTCAAAGTCTGGTCTGTTTTGGAGAAAGTCGGCGCCTGTATAAGGACCTGCTCACTCCTGACCCACTTTCCCTCTCTGCTCTGCCAAACGTTTGTACAGTTTGGACCAGGGCCACGGCTCCATATGCTGCTGACATGGACCGACATATCAAATTATGCATCTCCCCCTCGCCTCGCCAGAAGAATATAGTGCTGTTTTAGAGATCACTATAGATATGCATGTTTCAAATGAGCCTGAAAGTGTAATTGGAGACTGGATGGCTTGTAATATGCGCTTGGACCGAGAAGAAGTTGGAATGTATAGCGGCTATAGTTCCAAGATACACATATGGACTGGTATACAGTGAGATTCCATATGGACGCAGAGACAGAGACAGCGGCTGTAGTCTGTATAATGAAGGTAATGATGATGGCGCTTCCAGACCCGGACACCTGAGATTTACTAGAGTTTAGGACGGCCTGACGTCAGTGATATACTCCACAGTGGCAAACGCATGAAAAAGTGTTGCAGTGATTTTAAAGTTTTGTCTTAGAGTTTTCTTTCTCTGGCTTTTGTTTTAAATGTCTAGATGCGGCTAAATGGGAAACACATGTTGCGTTTGGTTATTATACATAATGCATGTGCAATAATGTAACCCAAATAGTGCTGAGGTCCACAATCAGATAGCAGATTTTTCTTTTGAAGACATCAGGGAATGAAAGAACATTTGAACAATATGTTTATGTTGCGTAATTTTTCAAATTTTAAAACTCAAAATATCTATGGTATATATATATATATATATATATATATATATATATATATATATATATATATATATATATATATATATATATATATAGTATATATAGTATATATATGGTGATACATTTTGTAATTACTATTGTCAGCAGAGTTCACTTGTTTATAAAGTTAGTAATTCCTCAGTCAGAAGTGTTTGTGAGTAAGTTTGAAGTAGACACAAACCCGCCCCTCACTTCCCTCTGTAGTGACTGCTCTTCGGATGAATGACTGCTGCTCTGAAGGAAGCCCCGGATTGGTTGACGTCCTGGATGCTAGATGCGGCTGCAGCAGACTCATTTACATAGACTTGTAGAACACTCCCTGACGCTGCGGTCTGAACACACCTTAAGTGAGTGACAGCTGGATTTAACCAAGTGGAATGAAGAGGGAACTTTCTGAAGAAGCAGATGACTTAAGTTACAGTGTAATTATATTCTCATTTTGCCCCAGGTCAGCCCTGAACAACTGGTCTCCATCTCACTGGGTACTCACCTGGTTAAATAAAGGTTAATAAATAATAACACTAGATTTACATGAATCGTGATCAAATAGAAATTGTAATCTGATTCCAAGAAAATCATAATTTGCTTAGTTGAATCCAGGTGGTGATACTTTTTCGGCAGCGTATTATTCATTGTATCGGTTCATCCTATTAAACATATAGTAATCATCTTAAACAATGCAAACATGTCTTTTTACCCATGAACACAACTGAAACCATTTCTAGCTGTATCTATGATTGAACTGCTTATCATCAGAGGAAAAACAACCTGATATCAATACTTTCAAGATGTTGCCCCACCTCTAAATGTCTCTGGAACAGCACAATGTGGAGCAGCAGATCTCCTCCACCCAGCCGTGGTCCACCCAGAGCCTGGATATACGTGTCCGTGCCCGTGTGGGTCCACAGGTTGGCTGCTGTTTTGACAGGCGTGCCTCGAATACCAGTGTGTTTCTGGGAAGGGGGAGACGCACAATCAAAACAGGCTGGACACGGACACCGCTCGCACTCTTTTCAGACCCGCCGCTCCCTGACTCACGCAGATGTACGGGTCACATGGAGTCAGTTCTTTGTGGGGCAATGAAAACGCAGATAAAGGCGGCAAGAGACAAGTCATCCTGGATCCCATACGTCTTAGTCCAATGGGTCAGAATTTTAGTCAAACCTACAGGATTTCTTTTTAATTTAAAATGCATATGAGAGGTTTTCATGTTTTTTCCACTCACTTAGTTTGGTTGCATAGTCAGTGTGGTAAATATAGTTTACTGCAGTTTGTGAGATGGAATGGATTCTTCTTAGATGGAATACCTTTTGTTATCACCAATAAGCAATAATTTAAACACAATTTACCCATTTAGTTTAAACAATCATTTAACATAATAGGTGTCATTAGAAATTATTTGTTGTCAAATCATAACTATTGTGTAATTGATATGGATTTTAGCCCTCGTTTGAAATAGTCACAATGCTAAAATGTCACACTCAGTTTTTATACCAAGGAATAGACGCGATACTCGATACATTGATAATTAAAAACACATTTCTTACATTAAATTTTCTGCACTAAATGAAAACACTTTTAATGTTACTGTGTGGTCTTGTCCAAGTAGTTCTGATAAAGCTCAAGATCATTATTAAACTGGTCAGGGAAGGTACAATTTAGTTTTGTCCTGTTTGTGATGTATTTTTTGTATTGATACTTGTTCAAATGAGTATCTAGTTTTGGTACTAGATTTTATATTGATTAGTATCTGATTTTCCAGACTGCTTACAACCCTAGTTTACAATACAGTTACTAGAGACCGTAGAACAGTTGTGGAATTACCTCGACCCAAGTCACATTTGCTGCTCAAGTGGGAAAAATGTAAAATTAAACATGGCTTTTTGAGCTTTTAACCATGTTATATTGTGGTCGCCAGACATTAATTTCTTAGGATCTTACTTATCCCAAGGTGAGAGAAATTATGTTTTTAAGGTCAATTAAAGCCTCAAGAATGCACAATGTGTCACTTTAAACACAGATGTGCAGAAATGTCATCTTATACCCTTGTTTGGAAGATGACATGCTAGTCCTTTTAGTGTTTTATGTCATCTTGTGGACAATATATTGCCTAACCATACTTTGAATAGATGGATAATAGGTTTATCCTCCTTCCTCTCTTCAAATAAACTTGCCAACTTTTCTATTCATGTGTAGCTTTTCCATTCAGAAAGCAAAACTTGACATCATTAGTTGCAGGAGGAGGTTGCACGTCCATGAACAGCTATTTGAAGTGGTCTTGTAAAAACCTTGGGAGTTAAAGGACCCCCTTGTCAAACATGTGAGTAGAAACACGCCCTGCACAACAGGTCATTCAGTGGCAGTGTTTGTCCAGGCTGCGGGCGTGATCTGCTGTGCTTTCCCTTGGGGCCTGGACAGTGGCACACTCCATAAACCGGGACAACGCTGGCCTTGTCCCAAAACCTTTAAGCTATGTTTTAATTCAATAAGCCAATGAACGGGGGGTGGTCTGGTCTGTGTGACAGCCATCATGTGAGACCGTGGATGTTCTGAGGTCTGCTCCAGGGCTCGGTCATGGGTCCTCGTGTAAACATTCACTGGTGTTTGCTCCGATAGGTTCAGTCTGGTTTCTTGACCAGCTTAGACTCCATGGCTTTATAATACTTTGCTAGAATCGTAACCTTCTCGTCGATTTCCAATGGGCGCAATTGGCTGGTAAATAAACCAATCAGAGAAACACATAGTCTGTTCATGTCAAATAAACATGGCGACACAAAAAAGCAGTCATTGAGCGAGGTTAAAGAAGTTATAGACTTTGTTCTCAATGTTACGAGAATGTTCAAGATTGATTGTATTTCTGAGAGATGTGAGATTAGGTGCTGTCCCAAAATTGGATGATTGTCTGAAGCGCTGGATGGTCTGGTTCCAAAAACTCAAACCAAAAGTAGGATGCAATCAACACACAATGCATTGCAGTCAGCAGTGGATCTGACAAAATTGTAGTTATCGTGATTAAACGGAAGAAATGTTCAGAAGCGAGTCTGGCCGTCATTTAAGGACTTAAAACAGCAAATGAGTCTTGGATAAATGACGTCAGCATCATCTTCGTCATAAATAGAGAGTTCAGAACACAGTGTTGGAGACGGTGCATTTTCAAACCAGCATCATCAAACAAACTCCAGGTATGTTTTTGATGAGTAAACAATGTTAGAACATGGTTAAAGGGTCAACAAAGTCAATTTTGCATAATATTTGCCCTTTAAGGACTTCCCCTAGATCCACGTTATAGAACTTGCTCTTACTACTACGACTTACTAGATATAAATAAAAGAAGGTCAGTAGATTTTGGCTTTTAGTTTGCCGATCGGGTAATTATACACAACATACTATAATTAATACCCAAAATCCAGTTTCAGCACAAACTGAATGATTATTCTGTACATCCCCAATATAGAGTCCGAAGAGGTCCATAATCTTTAAAACTTTTTTTAAATCAAATTAAATACATTTGAAACTGTTTCAAAGAATATGGACCTCGTATGGCACCATTTCTGAACTTTAGTCTTGATAAGTCTTTTTAAATATTAATTTCTGAAGGTTAGAAGAGAATCCATCATAAAAAAGCAAGAGTACAACATTCTTTTAGTTGAGTATAGACTAGTGGGGTACTTGCACAACACTGAAAGTTCACGCTCTACTTTTTGACCTGCAATTGCACAAAATGTACAATTCTTCTGCTGCTGTTGGTGTTTATCGCAGCAGTCGTCATTGCACCAGACCTGGACTATACATAGTGACAGGGGCGTCTTTATATGACAGTTTGATGACCATCGAGGGACTGAAAAGACCCTACGTATTATTCTATCTCTATTAGATTTAGCCTTGGTTATGCAGGGGCCAAAATGCTGATGTCACTGTTGACTTTCTAAGCGTACAGCCAAGCAGGCATCAATCCACCACAGAGAGCTCTGCCTTGTGTTACAAAATGCTTAAGTTTTGTGCGCTTTAATGAAGAATATGCTGCGGGTTACAACATGTATTTTTTCAACCTGACCTGTCTATTCTGTCGTCACTCATCACACTCCCTTTTCATCACAATAAGTCTCCGCGATAAGAGACCCAAGCACGAGTCCTCCCTTTGGATTTCTCAACTGTTCTTAACCTCCTCGGGGTCATCTGGGCTGGTTTAGTTGCTATGGTGACGCTTGCAAAACGATTGCAGGTATGGTAAAGGAAATATATTGTGCAAAATTGTCTCCTTTGTGCTTTTAACCATGTTAATGTTATTCTTTCTTCCCTCGTCTAATACACACCTGGAGTTGTATGTTTTCATTTACACTTGTTTGATGGATTAGTGAGTCCTCTAGAGCAGTGTGTCTCAAACTATGGGTTCACAGTTTGACTTTTTGTTTTCCATGACAAATATTTCTGATTTTGTCCTCCTTTGGATCAATGATTATTTAGGACTACTATATCCATGGTTTTGTCTCACTTTAGGCTATGTTTTGTCCTGATTTAGGCCGGATAAAGTCCACGTTTACATCTGGTGGACAATCTGGTGTAAAAACGTTTGAGAACCACCGCTCTGGAGCTGCAAGATTCATCTCCGTCAAATCAAAATCGCAATTTGAATGGATACAACTTGAAAATTTCAAAGACTAGCGTTTGAATTGTCATAATTTCTTCCATAAATGACACAATTGTTTTTCTTTATAAAAACTGCTAACCCTGTAGTTTAGATCAGTACAAACATCTTCTGAAATGCATAGTTGATCCATATTTCACTCTTTCTGTAAATTATCCAAGACCCATTTAAAATTTGAACTTTGAGTCCAGTTATCAAATTGCAAATCTATTATTGCAATTCAAGATGTATATCCCTAATTGTCCAACTCTAAAATCCTTTCCCTCTTAGCACTTGGTTTCAAATTTCTTGTGGATTTGTGACATAAGTAGAGCTATGACTTTTTAAGTCCATAATTCATCTTGTTCTTAGCATTTCTGCGTGCTTGCATGAGCATGTTGGGGGGAAAGCTAGCTTTAATTTATTTCCCCTTGATGGCGTGCTAACACTATTCCTGATGTGGGATCACCTCAGATATAACAGTGTGTCTAATGAAAGAGGACATTACTTTAAGTAAAGTTAGAACTTTTAAGTTCTAAAACACGCGATGCCAAAGTAAAGTCACAGAGCAGGTTTAAAGGTCATTAGTACAAATAATGCAGACCATGTGTCCTTTACGTGAAGACGACACTGAAATGTATCGAACTCTTCAGCCTACTGTATGTCAAATGTAACCAGAGCCCTAATAGCACTCATTAGCATAAGCCATACTGACTCTAGGCCTCGGCGGGTCCCTGGGGGCCGGGGCCAGTCTCTGTTCAATACTCCATCTGCCACAGAGCAACGCAGGGATTTAAAACAGGCTGGGGCTGTACCTGAAGCTTTTGTTTTGTGTTCTGTCAAGCACTGCCTTTTCACCAGAGCTGGACAGCACAGATTTAAAGATCGAGGCGTTTCAGATGGATCCTAAACCTCAAACAAACTAAACACGAAAGCTGTGCTAAACTAGGTGTCAGGTGATGTATAATAATACAATTAGATTCATGATGAATTATAAAAACTACAATTCTTCAGTAGGCATTGTTGGCATTGGGTTGGTGTGTTTGTTGCACACATACAACCAGACTAACTGTGCAGTGTCCTACTGCCTACTGTTGTGTTTAATCTAAGATGTTTTACGTGGAGACGGGCTAGAGTTAATGAATGTTGACCTATGCTTGATCCCGTGGGCTCGCTCCGTGGGTCCGTGAACGCACCAGCCCCTGCTCCTGCTCCATGCGGCGCAGGCTCTGAGAGAGGGAGGAGGGGGAGAGAGGGCGCAGGGAGGAGGGAAGGAAACAGGAGGAGGAGAAACGACCAGAGAAAACGTTTGAAAGTAAAAGAGAGCCTTTCCAGTCGCTGGGGCTCGTTACGAACGGAATAAAGTTGGATAGAGAATCGGGAAGCGGCAGAAGTTCGCGTTTGAGTGGATTTTACTGCAGCGAACAGCCGCAGGGCAACTGCCCGCTCCGAGTGCGACCTGAGGCGGCGTGAGGAGTCTGACTTCACGATGAGGAGCGATCCTGTCCTCTTCACTTTCAGCCGGGGTGAGTTTATGATCAGAAAACACGCGCTTCTTAAAAGCAAAAAGTTATAAAACTGAAGTTTAACAGTGGGACGTGTTGAATGGGATTTATTCCGCGCATCTGCGCATTGTAACATGCTCAAAACTTGCATAAAGTGATTTTAGTTCTGAATAGCTGGCCCACATTTAAGAATTCACATCGTAACATGTCTGTTCTATGGAAAAGAGTTGAGGTTTGTGTGCACATCTGTGTGTGTGTGTGCCACGCGCACGCGCGCCTCAGTGACGCGTGTGGATGCACTTCGTGACAGTCAGCGGCTAATGATACTTGTCCCAGTGGCGTGTCAAGTGCCACATGTACAATACTCCGTGACAAACCAGAACTGGAGGTACAGGACACTGCAGGACACTGTAGGTTTAGCACATGTCATTAGAGTTTGTTTGTCCAGTGACTGAGCTCTGAGTCTGACCTTATGCCATGCCACACTCGGCGTCAGCGGAGCTTCTGCAGCAGGACACTGACCGCTGCCAGACTGTCCCGTTTGTAGTCATTATAATATTAGCCCCTGAGCTGATGTGCGGTTGATGTGCGGCTGATGTGCAGCTGATGTGCGGCTGCTGCTGTTCTTAAACCTGGACCTTTTTCAAATGGCAATTTGAGAGAGTTAGACTTACATCTGTTTTTGTCTATAAACATTTTTTCAAAGCTATAATGCTGCCATTTACCTGGACTTGTTGTAACAAGGTTAATTACATGCTGCATTTGGCAGAACATTCTGATTGGTAAAATCTTCTAGTTTTGAACTTAAAACGGGTCAGTTCCACCATGCACGCAGCAAATGCATCAAACCTCCTCCTCAGACACTTACCTTCAGTGAACTGATCTGTGTCTCATCATGATGCAATGTGTTTCACTGAAGAGGAATGACTTGCGTATGTTAAACCTGCAGTCTGTGCCAAAACAAGCTTTTTGCCTATTATTTCAGCCTCTGCAAATACAATATGTAAGTCATTGTAGCTTTTACGTGCAGTGGTTTCAGTCTGTTGTTCATTACTCCACCGTTGCCATAGACAACAGATCCCCACACACCCAACAACAAATTATATGCGCCATGAAAAATAAAACAAAGTCCATGGTTTTTTTCTGTAAACACTGTCAGACTTTTGTTTTTATTGTCCCTAAATGGCTCCAGTCGTATCAGTTTCATTCTGACTGGGGTTTATTTTGCACCATATCCTGATTTTGGGCGCACACGAGCGGCACAGTGGTCCAATCACTGGCAGCTGCAGAGGATCAGGTGGCACGTCTCTGCTGCAGCATTTGCTCGTGTCCTGACAGACAGCCTTTGTGTACAAGTCACACCACGCTGCAAAAAGTCCACAACATGTTTGGGACCTGGGTTACTATGCTTCAACAAAGAACTATGCATGCATTTGACCCAAGACTGCTAGAAACAAATAGTTAAAACAGTGTCAAATGTTAATTGTTGACCATCTGAAATGAAGTGTGCAGCTCAGAAACTAGAACAAATGAGTTGATTTTGCATCCACTTGTGCACAGACGTCTGCCTAAAGATGTTTAATTACATTATCAGTCAAAAAAAGGTTGAAATAGGGTGACTGAAGACTTGTAGATACAGAATATTCATGGATAAAATTCCACAATCTATTCTTTTTTGACATCTTGATGTAATAATGTTACTGTCTTTGTTATAAAAAAAAAAGTCTTTTGACATGTGTTGTAGCGTCTGTATAGTTCAGTTGACGAATAGTCAATTGTAAGTTTATGATTATTTGATTAATCGTTGCAGCCCGTCACAAATGTCATCGAATGCATTAGCTTTATGTCAGCAGATGTGAAGCGTCATGACAGGGTTCCAAAAGACTGGATAAATGTCCAATTAAAGTGGCAAATTTACTTATGAACATTTGCCAAGAAAAAAAGAGCCAATCAGGTTAAAATGTCTTTCCGTTACATTTTAGTTTCACAGGTTTTTGGGGTTAGGTTCTTACCCTGAAAAGCTGGATGTGTTTGAACATAATCATAACTCTGTTATTTGGGAAAAACAAATTAGCTTTAACCTGTAATTGTTCCCAAAAAGTGCTTAGGATTCACGGCACACACAAATGCACAGAACACTTAAAGTTGTGTCTAATCAATCAATTAGTCCACAGCCAATTCTGTCATTAAAAACATGTGCTTTGGAAGAAGACATTTGATTGTTCTCTCTAGATCGCCCAACCCTAGAATCCTTCATCATGAACTTACTTTTTAGTTTTATTTTGGTCGATTAATGCATGTTTGAGTTATCGTATTGTCCTGCATTCAAGGTTTGAGTGCTTGGAAAATTTCAGTTTTCACCTACCCCCTATCTCCGCCCACTTCCTCCTCGTATTTACTTGCAGTTGTTCCAAAAAGTCAAACTCCAGTTCATACATTTAGAGGTAGTAAATGTCATAGCCATTTTTAAACAAAATAATGTGGAAATGAAAATCTGCTGCTTCTTACGGTGAAATTCCACAATGAAGGGGCGGGGCTTATCAGTTTTGCAGTTTTGAACAGGACGTCAATGGATATGTTTCTATTATCAAGGCGTTTTAGATCAAGCTTGTGGTTTACATAAAAATATATATATAAAAATGTGCATTTGTTGTAGTTTTAGTACTAAACACTCTACATGAACCCATGTAGACTCTGAGGCTGGAAGCATGTGGTCACTCAGTCGATTAATCCATTAGTGTTGTCTTAGTCAACCAAAGTTTTTATTATTTTTGTAAAAACTTTTATGAACAACAGCAGAAAGGAGAAGACACAAATTGAGTTTTTAGAGTGACTTGTTTTGCTTTTTACTTGAGTACTTGTGCTGTATCTGACGATCTTCTGTGTGTATTTTGGGTGTGATATAAGGTCAGCTTATGGAATTTCGTAATCCTTTTGCTAGCGCTACACCTTTTATTCGACTTATCAATACAAAGGACATGTCTTTACTCAACCAAGAATTTTTTTTAAACAATTTTTTTATTACATCCCCAGTAGACTCGTTCCTACCTGTTAACCACAAAAACATCACATTTATAAAACGTACCTACCTTCCCCCTAATTCAGTCCTATACCTTCCTGTCCCACAGCTTTTCTCCTGGACATATCCTAGACTTTCATTTGAACTCCTCCCTCCTCCTTCGTTTCGGGGGGCAGACAAATCCCAGTTTCGGGGGAGTGAGCCCTGCAGAGAAATGAGTTTGTAATCTCCTGCTCCCTCGCTCCAAAGCCTGCTGTCAGTACGCTGGCATGCACACACTTTCATTTCAGGCCCACTAATCACAGCTCCCGGCCTTCCCTCTGTCAATATCCATCTGGAAAAACAGCCAGCTCGGTTCTGTTTGGGAGACCCGTCATGAAATAGCACATTTTATGAGAGACCGTAGCCTACTTTTGCTGCAAACTTGGCTAAGAAGAACGTTATATCAGAGCCAATGTGCAGTTAATCGTTTCAAACTGTCAATGATTAAGTTTTTGATCAGGGGGTCGACATCCAATCAGTAAAAGCTGGACCATTTTTGTTTTTGCACATCTGTCTTGATGAAGTTCATGGAATTAAGATTGAAAACCATATTTATTAGTTTTAATGGATAAAAAAATAAAATCGAAAATCGTGATTGAGTGTAGGGTTGCAACAAGTTAATCGATTAAGTAATCAATAATTTAACTCAACTAATTTAGTAATCAGTTAATTTTGACCATGCCATGAGCTGAGAAAAGAAGTTTTACGATCCAAATTGAGCTGCAATTGTATGAAAATGATGAGGAAATGTGTAGTGAAAACTTTTGTTCATATTTGCACTCCACCAGGTTCTCAAACAGTTTCACCAGCTTCATCTGGGTCAAATAAATATAAAGTAAATGAGCTTATAGCTTTTTACAACTGTCTTTATTAGAAGAAACTGAAATAAGAAAGTTAATTACAAGAAGACAGAATGAACTTAAATATAAGAATTTGTTATCAGTTTTAAAGGACAAATATTATGCAAACTTTACTTTGTTGAGTTTTTAACCATGTTCTAATGTTGTTCCATCATCAAAAACATACCTGGAGTAAGATTTAGTTTGATTCATGTTTGATTCATGTTTGTTTCATGAATGAACGGGTTGTAAATCCTCTGTTTCCAACAGTATGTTCTATACTCCTTCGATGTGTGACGTAGATGCAGCTGCTGTCACTTTTCTGACAATCTGTTGCTGTTTTAAGTCTTTAAATCAGTGATTCTTAACCATAGGGCCGGGGCCCAAAGTAGGGCCGCGAGCACCTCCTTGAGGGCCGCATAATCACTCAAATATAATACATTTAATGTGAGATTGGGCCTCAAGTTACTTTATACGGGAAAAGTCGGGCCTCAAGGTAAAAAAGGTTAAGTACCCCTGCTTTAAATCATCCTCAGACTTGCTCTGAACATTTCTTCCGTCTAATCACGACAACTAATTGTAATTGCCTCTACAGCCAGTAGATGGAGCCACAGCTAAGTCAAAATGGCATCTCCTAACGCAGTAATAAATTTATATTTTTCTTTGTAAAAGCATTTTATTTTTAGTTCTAAGACATGACATGTCAAACTGAAGACACTCAAGCAGGTTTAAGGCCAGTAACAACAACATAACTCACACTAACACTCATTGAAAATTTGTTAGTGCTAACTCGTGGAATGGTTCCGGGCTAATGGAATGCAGCAAGGATCTATTACCTAGATTTTAAAACATGAGCATCGACAAATATCAGTTATAGGCTACAACACCATCAAGTAACAGTGTATCGGCTGAAAAAATCCATATTGAATAAGTGGGCCCAGTTGTTGTCCTTTCGAAGAGGTTCACTGGAATCCGCCTTTGCACAGATGTTTTTAACAAGCTTATTGTTGTAGCAGGATGAGCCTGTTAGCGAGTTAGCTGCTCTGTCTGTCCTGGACAAGGTTTTAGGGATTAGGAGAGCAAAGAGGCACGGGTGGAATGCCATTATGGTGCGGGATAGAGCAGGCCAGAGGAGGTGGCTTTGAGAAAGGGGTGAATCAGCAGACACAAAAGATAAGTCCAAAATGAAACTTGCAGACTGTGTTTTGTTAAGCTACATGACCCTATGCTTGTTTTGTGAGACGCAGTCACGCGATAGCAAGACACGTTCTGTTTTACTTATTATGACTCATTGGCAAACTAGAAAATGGAATGGAATGCTGCAATTTGAGCATGTTCTTTTATAGACATGGCACGGTATTGAAATATTGTGTCACGAAAATTATGGGCAAAGTATGTGCAATTAACAATAATATATCAACTGTCAAAATTGCTGACATTTACTATATTATAAGCAAGTTGCATGTGAAAACAACAATCTAGAAGAGAACATCATGCAATAGGTGCTTTTTTTCATCTGAATATGGTATAAAATGGCCTTTGTTGGCAATCATCACAATCATACAAAATGTACCACAAATGATTATTGTCTACTATTTTTACACGATAAACGACAGTAATGTTTTTCGAGCTCTTTCATGTCTTCTTACCCTTTCCTCTCAATCCTTTCATAAAAATAATGTACTGTACTTCATTTAGGGCGGTGCAGTTAGTAATTCTAACCGAAAAGTGACTCATCATTTCAAATCGTCAATGATCTTCTTGGATCCTTTTAAACCCACTCAGCTCCAACTTTATTAACGTCTGTGTCTACTTATTTCTCCTCTGCTTGAACTAACAGCAGAACTATTGACTCTTTGACCCTTAGTCTTAGGGCTGGGCAATTAAACCAATTTGAATGGAGCTCGAGAATCAGTCATGTCTAATCGTCAATGATATGCTTGGGACTTTTGGAGTGATTCATTTGACTTTTTTGTGTGTGACAAATGGCACTGTTTGATATTAAATCCAAAGCCAGTTGCACCAATACATCCTTCTGTTATAATCCATACTCCAGATGTTTGTGGAGGTGCCATCCAATTATTAGCTGTATATAGCTGAAAGTTTAACTAAACCAAACGTTACAACTTAGACAAAGTAGCGCGTAGCGTAGTCATAAACTCCTCGTCGTATTTCTCCCTACTGAGTCCCTCAACCTTCAACTTCTCCTTAATCCAAAAGTCGTGACGATCATTTCTCACACCCGTGCCGCCCCCATGTCTTCCCAATCAACTCCGCCACATCCCTCCAACCTCTCCTTATCCTGCGGTTTCCAGCCCAGCAGCCTCTAATTACGTCTTTAAGAGAGATACCAAAACGGAGCATCAATCTTTCACTCTTGAGCGTCCTCCCCTCGCGCCCACAATATTTCTCCCACTCTGTAATAACTCCCCTAAAGCCCCGTCTTTCCATCCCTTTACCCCTTTCTTCTAAACCCCCGTCAGATGTATTTGTGGTCGGGCGGAACATCTGCTGCAACGCTAAACCACCTGTACACTGCGATAGCAATCAGCCTCCGTCCCTGTGAAGTCCGACGGAACGAAAGCAAACTCGCAAAACCTGGTAATGACAGAGCGGCCGCGTGCAGCTCCTCGCAGCTCGTCTTTCATCATAAACTAATGCTGGGATCAGCCCGGGACTCGACTCTCCTGGGGTTGGGTCCAAGTCCTGCCTTCGTTGGGCCTGCAGTGAGGTGGGGACGAGGGAGGGGGTGAGATGGGAACGCTGCATGACTTTCTCCAGAAGCGCAGATCAAGAGAAGCATATTTTAACACGCGGGTGAAGCTAATGGCTTGGGAGTTTTGCAGGGGCGAGCCGTTGAGTGAGGCCCGCTGTCATACCTCGCATATTTTCGTCCTGATTTATGTGAAGCTGAACCTGCACCTTTGTCCTTTTGGAACTGGCTGTCACTTTTCACACAACAAAATACAATATCTACTACTTATTTTGTACTTTCAATGTAATGAAAAGTGTTACCAAAACATTACCCAATGCTAGCAATATAAGTTTGCCTTGAAAAACGTAAATGTAGATTTCAAAATTATCTCTATGGATCGTATTCCCAAAGATACAGTTTTGGCAGAGCTTATTGACCATTGGCTGCTCTCTGTTGGTATCGGCATCAACCATGAAAAACCCCTCTACTGGGTAGAGAACTCGATATTGATGTTTTATTATACTGAAAAACAAAAGGCTTTGGGATTTCATGACAACAATGCCCAAAAAATCAGAAGACTCAGAATGAATTTATGAATAAGTCACTTTCTCAGCTCAATGACGTCTTATATATTTCCAAGAAGACTCACAATCTACTGCCATATCAATATTTTGTGTACAACCCCATATTAGAAGCTTTAACTATTGCCGCTCCAGGGCTCCAACCACTACAGCTAGGGATGCACCGTTCTTGCTTTTTCAGCTCCGAAACAGATATTTTTCCCCCCTCAAAACACAATTATTGACTTGTAGGGGTGTTCATAGTTAGCCAATTAGCCAATTAACCGTATCTAAATGCTTAACCAAGTGTAGAGCTGCCTTGTTTACTCTGTTGTAATACACAATTGCACCACAAGAGAGCAATTTATGTGATTGTAGCGCCTGAGCGAAAACAACTGCGCTGACAACTTCATAGTAGTATAATGGTGGATTTATCTCATAAAGACGAAGCAAATCTGAGACACTGCAGTATTTATGGACTATTATTAATATTGCATGGTTTATTTGACTTGGATTTCATGTTGGTGAGAAAACGGACAGCTTTTTGCCTCAAATGGAAAACTATCGATCTTTTACCTGCACAAGGATTAGAGCTTTCATTGTGTTGTGCTCTGTTTAAATACCTGTTGCTGTTGCGCTGCCCTGCGTTTTCTCTCGTAATACACCGTCTAAAATAACTTGTTCAGTAATAGAAACTACAACAAAAAGCTGCGTTAATGCAACCGGTTAACTGATTATTGACCGATCGGTTAAACAAAAATTTGAAAACGTGCATCCCTATTGACTTGTAACTGTTATTCTTCCTGCCATCTAAACTGTTTTGTATGAATAAAAGTGCATTTTGTGAGGTTCTGGGCCAACATCAGCCAGTAAAGAGTCTTCCAAATAAAGACACAACTAGGATATTCGCTGAACCGTTGTCTAGGAACGGTATGAAGCTGTCGATTTAACCACCACGTTCACAGGCACAAGATGGCCGCTCTGCTCCTCATAGACATTTTGCAGATTGTGCATTTGAGTTCTTGTGCTGGGTCTCCTTCCCTTCCTCGTCCGATGAAAATTTGTCAGACATGTTTACGACTTCCTCCCGCGGACTGGCTGCTGTATGTAGTTTTCTGTGGAAGTGACGCTAATGAATAGTCTGTATGACGCTGCTGTAATTTCGGTGACTCCGCGGCGGCTGTAACCTTGGTGATAACTAACCTCAATAGTCTCGAACCACAACCCTTACCGTAACACTCTACCCACAATGCAATTAGGCTTCTCCAGACCACACAGAACAGGAAGATGATGATGATGATGATGATGATGATGACAATGTTGACGATGTGATGTGTTCATTCGGTGGAGGTTCTTCTTTGCTTGGTACAGTGTGCAGCTGTCATTTTTTTATGTTAAATTGTGCAACAACAAATAAAACCATTCTTTGTCAATAGTGAGTTGATGGTTGCTCTTACTAATCTTTAATTACAATGTTAAACCAAACTCATGATGCATTAATCCAAGGCAAGAACTGACTCACTTCTAGTCTCCCTCTGGATGGAGTTGTGGACTTTTTGCTTAAAGTGCCTACGACCGGTTGGACTACTCATTTGACCAAAATACGGGTCAGATAAATCCATTTTTAAAGTTTTGCTAAAAAAATTTAAAATGTCATCCCGATTTAGCAATTTTTTAGTTTTGTAATATAACTTCCTGGTTGTAAATAAAATCACACTAGGTCATTATTTTGGACACTGGGTTAATCAAACAGGTTTTTTAATTTGATAAATCAAAATATATGTGAACCTTTATTTTGTTGAATTAATGTTTAAAGGATCAAAAAAGTTGTTTGGGTAAATTATGCATATCTTTTGGATGGAATGAGTCTGTGTCTACCTTGTGTAATGATCAATTTGTTTTTACTTTCTGTAATTTTTAAAAGATTTTTCAACTTTTCTCCACAAACTACTACATTATAAAACTAATTTGTTTATGTACAATAGGTATTGAATCACCAAATAAAATAAAAATTTGAAAATTGCCAAATGCACTTTAACTTTCACTGGTCATCTACTACATCTACTACATAAACTATGTGACCAAGACTGATTTAGGCCTGAGCGATGTACTGTCGATTTAAAATGGTATTGGTGACATTGGAGGATCTTGGTAATTTTGTCTTCTTTTTAGATTCACAAACTCAAAGGCGATTACATATATTTGTAATAATGGTTGTCTTTAAAAAGGACAGATGGTTGTGGAAATGGGTACTGATCCGATATTTGATACATTCCCGGTTTGACCGCAATGTGTAAGATTTGGTTATGAATATAGCTGTTTACACAGTTGTGCAACAAATTGCTTGATATCCCTGATACTGTTCAATACATACATTTTTGTCATTATCATAACTTAACAGATTTGTGGACCTTGCTAATGTTTTTTAAAATCTCCAACAAATATTGGTTCTTGGCCACAGCTGTAGTACAATTATTGGTATTGGCTGAAAGAAAAAACAATATCGGGACTATTCCTTGCTGAATGATTCTCCTCAAAAACAATACCTACAAACCCTATTATTACACAAAAAAAAAAAATTGAAAAGTTTGAGCTGTAAGGCAGACATTGTACATCAAGCCGCAACAAAATGTTTTACTTGAACTTTTGTGATTTAGTGAACAGTAAAGTAAGACTGGGTTTGTGCTTATCTTAAATATTTACTAACTGTACAGGACCACCTAGTTTTAACCATTACGCCGGGGCCCAAAGTAGGGCTGCGAGCATCTCCATGAGGGCTGCACAATCAACAAAATACAATACATTTATATAAGACTGGGCCCCAGGTTACGTTGCACAGTAAAAGTCAGGCCTTGAAGTCAAAACTGTACTAGACTATGCCTCACATTTTGCATTTCTCTGCTAGCGGGCCAAAAGTGCACATTAGCATGGAAGTTAGCAACAATAATCTCTGTCCTTTTGTGGTAAACCGTGCTTTGTGCAAATGTAGTACTTTCTGAACTTATCTTATTCCATTTCCAATCCATTTTTGATAGTTGAAACCTTTTGTGGTGCTTTTTTTAACGCTGACCTACATTTTCCCCACTTTTTGGCCTTTCCAAAATGTGTCTGCATGGAGCCAAGTGTAAACCTTTATGATGTTAGTGATGGCAGCTGGAACTACGCGATGATTTACGACAGTGGCAGCGCTTTACGACACTGATGTGTCGTAATTACACTGAGTCAGACAAGTTTCTCAAGGGAAAGCCACAGTTTGAACCTTTCCTCACAACTTTCTCCTAAATAACGTGTTGCTGGTGTTTAGGCACATCTGTCAAATATCAAACATATAATTTTTGTGTATTTCCGCTGAATTTGAGGCGTAAAAAGCTCCTAGCATACAATTAAACTTAGCTGTATGTTAACAGCAGTGTGATATAGTGTCAAAACATCTACACACAAAGAGAGCTAACATGACTAATCGTATGCTAACGTTGACGGATACAGTCAGTAAATGAGACGCGTGGTGTGACGGGGTGAAACCTCTCTGTTGATTAGATAGGAAACACTACTTTTCCTTGTTTTAAGAGCTAATTGATGGCTGTTGACGTGGCGTTACCCCAGAAAAGTAAATTCATTGTTCTGTAGATGTTAAAATAGAGCAGACAGCTCTAGCATTGCCGTAGCATCCTGTTAGCATTCTTGGATTTATTTTTTTAATTTTTTTTTTTTTACAAATGTGGGTCGTTGGGCCAGTTTATTCTTCTTTATGCCTTTGTATCTGAGCAGCTCTTCTGCATTAAAATGAATGGATTACTTCTCCCACAGAGGTCCGTTAGTGGGCCTTCCCTCAGATGTCAATGCAGATTTAAGTGTTTCTGTTTTTGGGGGGGCATTTAAGGCAGTTAAGTTTGCTTTAATAGCCTTCAGAGAGTGGAAAACCAAAATGTTTTCTTTGTTAAATACAGACTAGACTGAAGATGAGGAGCTTCCTGATTGGCTAGTGCTGATAAAGTAGGTGGGGATTGGACAAACAGTCTGCGATAAAAACATCAAAGCTTTTTTCAGCTCACTGTACAAAAGCACCAAAGATTAAACAATGTATAAACCTGCACAAATGAAATGTAGCAAAATACAATTCCTGACGTGTTTTGATGAAGAGCAACTTTAAAATGTGTTCAAGAAATTTACATCATACCTCCTCTTTAATGTCTCTATAATATGCAATGTTAAATGTTCAAGTACATCCTAACTCCAAAGCTTGTCAAATCTGCAGTCTAAACGCGTGCCCAGAGTGTTAAAAAGCCTGTTGCTGTAACATGAACCAAACACACGCAGGTATCCCTTTTCCCGTCAATCACCACAGCTGTATTCTGGGAAGAGCTCTACCTTTTAAAAGCCTTTTTTCTTCTTTTTTTTCCCTCCCGCAAAAACAAGTCTGCACCAGTAACAACACCGGGATCTCAGCTTGTTGTAACCGACCCAAACGTGACCCCAAACCTGCCCGTAAAGTGGCCCAGGAAAACCCCTCCGCTGCTGGGAGCGTGGAGGTGTGAAGTGGGGCTGGAAATCGTGGGTGCCGCTGTTATTTTGTGCATGCTCCGATTTGTTGACGTAGCAAATTGATGTGGTAAGTGGCAAATTATAGCATGTGAGAGCTAGATGTGCAATGGTAAAATGTGTGTATTATTTCTTCTTTGCTAGTTCACTGTTGGGAGAAATTGTAGGGTTTATTTGCTAAAAGAAAAGAGCAGGCGAGGCATTAGTTTCTGAAACCGCAAATGGCAATACTAAGTGAAGAATGTGAATGGAATTAAAGGGGACATATTATACTACTTTAGGTGCTTGGTATTGAATAATAACATAACATTGATCATTATTTTACATTTAGTTCATTGTCACAGCTCCGATATTGATCTAAAAAGGCTTAATAATTCAAATGGGACATGACTTCCTGTTTGAAACAGAACTGATAAGCCCCGCCTCTTCATGGTGACAACAAGCAGCAGATGGAACATGTTTTTTGCTTTGTGACATTTCAAGAACCTACATGTGACACTTGGAATCTTGATTTTACAAATAATTGCAACTAAGTAAAAGGATGTGGGCAGGAGTAGGGGGTCCCATCTCTACATGGTGATAGATATTTTAATGCCATATTGTGGAACATTCCGTGTGTGTGTGCGCATGTGCGTGCACCCCAAAAACAGAGAGTAATAATGTTTTTTGTTTTTTTTTCGTTTTTTTCACTGACAAACTGGGAAAAAAATTGCATTCTTACTGTGAGAGAGCTCTTGCATCCGTAACTTTTTTTTTTCTTTTTTTGCCAAAAAACTAAAACAAAAGCCTTTATTTCAAATTTGGTTGTTTTTATTACATTCAAAAGCTGGATGAAAAAATTAATTTCAAAAAATGCATGCTTACTGTGACATAAACCTAACTCGTACTTGCCCTGGAAGAACTTCCTGTATCCATGGAAATCTCGTTCCTTTAGTTATAATATCCCACAGTATGGCAGAAAACATATTTATTTCTATATAGAATGTCCCGAAGTACGGTTTGAACTTTCTATTTCCATGTAATCATACCGGTGACCTGCCACCTCCAGAAAATTACACCTTGTTGCTTTAAATTATGATATACAAAGAACGAGTTATTGCATTTAGTGGTTTCTCTATGTGTTGGTATGTTTCAACTTATTTCCTGTTTCTCATGTCTTTGTGTACAACCATTTGAAGTCCAAAAATGGCTTTATAATGATTATGTCAACTCAAAGCACTTACTGCACAAATACTTCATTGTTCCTTAGATGCATTTCAGCTCATATTACAACCAGTGCCCTGTTTTTGTCTTTAGAATACAACGTGAGTGACATTTGAGCAGTCAGGAGCAGCACACAAACACAGATAGCTGTGATCACAGCGTGTGGAGTGGCCCTGTATGAAAGGCGCTGGTGATAGCAGCAGCAGCAGCAGGCGTGTGTGCTGCTGCCCTCAGGTCCTGTTTCAGGGTGGTCCTCCTCGCTCTCTGCCACCTCAGTGTGTATTTGCTTATGGAGCCCTCTTTAGCTTCAGAACAACAGGCACAATCAGTGTTAGCTGCGGAGCTGACCTCCCTGCTTCTGCTAAAACACCTTTGCAAGCAGAAGTATATTTTTGGTATACTGCTATTCATGGATTTCAGCTTCCCGTTAGATGCATTTTTAGCACTTTCCATTTGAAAAGAGATGATGTTTTGTGTTAAAGCAGACCTAAGTAACAATTTTACCTTATTAAATGTCTTTGTTAATATTTTCGGGGGGTTTGAAGCGCCCGTCGTCTCCCCCTTGCACCAGCCGTGCAACATTTCCTGACACCAACCTGAAGACATCTCTCTGGAGAAACCCTGGCTCTTTTTTAATATTTGGAAACATGAAATGTTTTCGTATGTGATTGTAGAAAAGGTTTCAGAGGTTGTCATCCGGATGCTGTTTTGAAAATCAAGACGTTTCGACTTCTATCCAGAAGTAATTTTCAATCAGTGGAGCTGATCTGAGAACTCTGGTTTATATGCTACTCTGAGTTGTGAAAGCCTTGCCCACAGGGAGGAGTCACTGATAATGGCCTGTCTTTGTTAGGTTAATGGTTGGCCCTGCCTAGTGTCACCTGAAACTAATTTATAGTGATGGCCTTTGTTCTATTGTCCTATTGATAGCTGGCTGTTGCTTCCTCATCACTGCTGAGTGTCTGATTAGCATTTGATCTATTGACTTGAACCAGGGTGTTAGGAGGCTGTCATAAATCTTAGCTAAATTGAATCTTTAACTCTCATTCCAGTTTAGAGAGGGATTCTCTCTTGACACCAGTTCTGCTCAAAATCTTCTCCTCATTGTCTTCAAACGAGTGCTCTGTTGCTTTCAGGTGCAGATGGACTGCACTTTGCAGTCCAGCTGTAGCTGATCTTCTGTGCTGGTACAGCCTTTTGTGCAGTGGCTGTTTAGTCGCTGTATGTAACGTTCTTTGCAGCTGTCCTCACTGCACTCTATTGAATAAACTACATTGCCCTATTTTTGTGTCTTGTCCTTAGGGTGGACCAGTTTCTGTCTTAATGTGTTGTCTGATTTGAAGTAAACAGGAATGTTGTGTTGTCTGAAAATCCCTTGTAGTTTAAACTACTAAGGATTTGTTTACTTCCTGTTTACGTCATACTGGGCAACACATTAAGATCAGAATCTGCAATAATCTATTAGGTTTTTTTCTATTTTGATGTAGTAATGTCACTGTCTTTGTTATATAAAGTCTTTTGATATGTGTTTGAGTGTCTTTAGTCCATTTAACGATTACGATGATAAATTTTTACAATTTATAGTCATATTTTTTCTTGTACATTAATTGTTGCAGAACCTACTGTTAAGCTCCATAACTTTCCTTTTAGGTGACTGAGAAGGTTAACGTTGTTTTTCGTATCTTATTCATTTGCTTGCCAAGTCTAAATCACTTTCTTTTTGTTCTTTTTCATTTTTTTTTAATTGAATACACATTTTTAAAGGATTATCTGGCCCCTCAGACTTTATTCAACAGGACAGAGCAGTGTGAAACGGGGCGGGTGACCGGGGGATGACGCGCAGCAAATCGTCCAGATCCGGATTCGGAACTCCCAACCCTACGGCCTGCCCCAGGCGTCAGGCCTGTAGACGTGCTACCCGCTCCATCACAAGCAGCAGCCTAAATCACTTCCAACATGTCAAAAATCACACAAAACACCTAAAGCGCACTCTGTTTCCCAACCTGCACCTCCTCACTCCACCGGGCTTCCTCTCACGTTTTATTTTCCGTTTCCCAAATGGTGTTTAATCCCCGCGTCGACTCCTGGCCTCCGCCGCCTGTCTCTCGCTCACCTTCGCCGTCATGTGCATCTGTCCCGGCCTCGCTCCTCGCTCTCTCTGTGCTTTTTGGGGTAATCAGATTATGTGAGGAATGTGTGAAAGCAGCTGTAGATCCTGCTCTGGCCCAGAACCTCTTGTCCTCGCCCCGTGAGCTACAATTGTTATTAGAATCGTAAATCGTCTGCAAGAATGTACGGGGCATATCCAGACGAAACATATGCATTCACCGTAAGTTATATCACCTGTACTTGCAGTTTGTTATTTTTTATTACGATTATTTAACACTTACGGCCAGGCTGTGGAGTGAGAATAGGCTTAGAAAAGTGTACCCCCTGTGGCTTTAGTGGAAATGTTGAAATTGATTAAAAACCACAAGCGATTTGGACTAAAAGATATGATTCATTTGTCAATATCTCATCCAGAGCACTTATATTAATTACATAATAATGGAATGCACGTAATAAATACAAAAAAGTGTAACCAAAACTTATATTTGCTTTCCATATCTACATTTGAGATTTATGTTTTAATAATAGGATTCTGTTCAAAGTTCACATTTTAAACACAACCAGGAGAATCTGAAATAGAACCGACAAACAGATAAACAAATCACATGTCTCAGAATATTTTTGCCACTTTTAGTCACTTTTTTGGTCACTTATAGTTGCATTTTTGTCACTTGCATCCATGTTTTTGTCACTTTGAGTTGAATGTTTGTCGCTTATATGCACATTTTTGTTTCTTTTATTTTTGTTTTTGTCACTTATAGTTGCGTTTTTGTCGTTTTTAGTCACATTTTTGTCACTGCAAGTTGCGTTTTTGTCACTTTTAGTCATGTTTATGTCACTTTCATCCGGGTTTTTGTCACTTTTAGATGCGTGTTTGTCACTCAGGCAAGTTTTTGTAGCTTGTAGTTGCATTTTTGTCACTTTTAGTTGCGTTTTTATTACTTTTAGTTGCGTTTTTGTCACTGTTATGTTTATGTCACTTTCATCCGCATTTTTGTCACTTTCATCCATGGTCTTGTCACTTTTAGTTGCGTTTTTGTCACTCATAGGCAAGTTTTTATAGCTTTTAGTTGCAAGGAATATTGCCCCGTTCTAGGGACAGGTCGACTTACATTCTCATTGCTCTTTTAGATTTGAAGCAGAACTAAGTAACTTCAGTAGCAGAAAATACTGCTAGTGAAGACACAAAGGCTTAATTTTATTCTTTGTCTTTTTTTCTTTTCTTCTTTTTTATTGAAATAAGGAAATACAATCACATACAAAAACATTTCACATTGTTAAATATAAAAAAGAGCCAGGGTTTCTCAGAGTTCTTTTTGGGCCGCTGTCTGAAATGTTGGCTGGTTTTCTGCCCAGAGACAGCAGGGGGCGACGACGGGAGCTTCAAACGCCCCTCAATTAATACATAGTTCTGCTTTAAACTTATTTGTGTCAAGCCTTCAAAACAAATCCACATTTTAAACGTAGAAATGTACTGGTGCTTGTGCTGGTGCTCCTCGGCCATCACACCTTGGTCCTCGCTCCTCCGTCCTCGCTCCTCAGTCCTCGCTCCTCAGTCCTCGCTCCTCAGTCCTCGCTCCTCAGTCCTCGCTCCTCAGTCCTCGCTCCTCAGTCCTCGCTCCTCAGTCCTCGCTCCTCGGCATCACGCCTCAGTCCTCGCTCCTCAGTCCTCGCTCCTCAGTCCTCGCTCCTCAGTCCTCGCTCCTCAGTCCTCGCTCCTCCGTCCTCGCTCCTCGGCATCACGCCTCAGTCCTCGCTCCTCAGTCCTCGCTCCTCAGTCCTCGCTCCTCAGTCCTCGCTCCTCGGCATCACGCCTCAGTCCTCGCTCCTCAGGCCTCGCTCCTCGGCATCACGCCTCAGTCCTCGCTCCTCAGTCCTCGCTCCTCAGTCCTCGCTCCTCAGTCCTCGCTCCTCCGTCCTCGCTCCTTGGCATCACGCCTCAGTCCTCGCTCCTCCGTCCTCGCTCCTCGGCATCACGCCTCGCTCCTCAGTCCTCGCTCCTCAGTCCTCGCTCCTCAGTCCTCGCTCCTCAGTCCTCGCTCCTCGGCATCACGCCTCAGTCTCGCTCCTCAGTCCTCGCTCCTCAGTCCTCGCTCCTCAGTCCTCGCTCCTCAGTCCTCGCTCCTCTGTCCTCGCTCCTCAGTCCTCGCTCCTCCGTCCTCGCTCCTCGGCATCACGCCTCAGTCCTCGCTCCTCAGTCCTCGCTCCTCAGTCCTCGCTCCTCCGTCCTCGTTCCTCGGCATCACGCCTCAGTCCTCGCTCCTCCGTCCTCGCTCCTCAGTCCTCGCTCCTCCGTCCTCGCTCCTCGGCATCACGCCTCGGTCCTCCCTCCTCGGTCCTCCCTCCTCAGTCCTCGCTCCTCAGTCCTCGCTCCTCAGTCCTCGCTCCTCAGTCCTCGCTCCTCGGCATCACGCCTCGGTCCTCCCTCCTCGGTCCTCCCTCCTCAGTCCTCAGTCCTCGCTCCTCAGTCCTCGGTCCTCCCTCCTCAGTCCTCGCTCCTCAGTCCTTGGTCCTCGCTCCTCAGTCCTTGCTCCTCAGTCCTCGCTCATCTCTCCTCAGTCCTCTCTCCTCTGTCCTCAGTGCTCAGTCCTCGCTCCTCGCTCTCCACCTGGATGCATTCACATGTTGACAGTACGCTCCACAGGCTCCTCATCGTGCTGTCGTTATCTGGAGCCGTGCCCTGTTCTGAGATAGGAGCACGTCCACACTGATAAACAGACCCACATATGTTGGACTTGGCTTCCACATTCTGTTGGCGCGAGTATTTCTCACCGTTTTTTCACAAGCTGTTGTAAATCTTTCAGAGAGGTTCTTCTGGTGGGTTTCCAGGTCCAACATCTTCGCTGTCAATCTGGAATGTGATTGTCGAATGTTTGGAGGGATCAGACTCTGTTCAAATTTGAATTCAGAATATTTATACTCATTTGAGAACTTTTGATAGTTAGATGTTCTGTCTTGTTCCTGGTTTATTAAATGTATTTTTGCCCCATTTTATTTGAACACCTTAGTTTTTCACTTACAATGACATTTTTTAAAAATTATTCTTAAGTTTTTACGTTTTTTAGTAAAAATATTTAATTAAGATTTCTTTTGCGAAACAAATACCTTGAAACATGTTAAAAGAACAAAGAACAAGGAAACTGATTTATTTGGGCAGTTTACATTATAGATAGCCTACATTATACTACTACTGTTGTTGTTGTTTGCTGTTAATATAGTAATGAACAGAGAATGAAAGGAGTTGGCTGAAGCAAAAGTGTACTCTCATACTGGTTTTACATGTACTGTATAGTTCACATAGTCAAAGGAACTGCAAAATTACAAATTCGATCTGATACGTTCACTTTTTACATGTGTCTAACAATCAGTTGAGTTGATCAGTGAGTCATGATTTATTGATTGTGAATATCTAATATCTAGACAATAGAGCTCCTGCACCTCTTGACGAAGGGAAAGAAACGGCAATAATGAACAGCAACGAGCCTTAAATGGAGCTTTGAGGTTTTTTTGTCATTTAATGAAACCGTAAATAATAATGATACACCTAAATAACTAATCATATTACACACAAGTGACCTTTCCCTGGCATGAGTGTGTTTACAATAATAGATTGTGTATAGATTGTGCTCTTACGCTGCAAAATCTGTATGGTTCACTTTCCACCTTTTAATATCATCAATAGCTAAAATTATGTAATCTTGATAAATTAGAGAAAACATTGATGAAGCTGTTGTACATCACTGAGGCTAATTCACTCATGTCAATGTAATAAACATCTAAAAATCATTATTTTAACTTTAGTTTGTGATTTTGTTAAACAGTCAATTATTCAAACAGTGCACACTTCACATAATAATGATGTGTGGCTGTTGTTGTGTGCAGCGATGGAGGAGCTGGTGGGGGAGCTCCGCCTCTTCCTGGACCTTCTGGACCGAGAGTACCTGAGCGCCGGGATCAGGGAGAAGAAGACTCACCTGTCCAACATCCTCAACAGAGTCCTGGCTGACAAAGGTGAGGAGAACTGAAGTGACTTTGAGTACATTATACCACAATATTTAGACGATCTTCTAACAATGCATTAGAGATGTGATAAAATGTGCCTGTGAACTTGAGGTTCAAGTATGGCACACATCATAAAAGTAATCACAACAGTGAAGAAATACAGTATCACTTTGATGAAATGATCCAATTAACCAATTTTACCCAGGAGAAAAATTATGAAATTCATTATGCGTGACACATTATAGTTTAATCTATGCACACATCCTGTGCTGGAAGATGATTTAGAGCAGGGGTTCCCAATTTTTTCTGGCCGGGACCCCCAAAATAACCTTGGAACCGACTCGAGACCCCCAAAGTGCTGATGAAAAATAAAGTGTGTCAAGTGTCAAAGCATGTTAAATCAGGTTTAATATTGGTTATTTGAATAGTTTATGGTCTTAGTAGACCCTATTTCACTCAAAGATACTATTTTAAATTTCGGGCTCCCCCACTTTGGGAACCACTGGTTTAGAGCACAAAATGTTGACGTATCTCAACAAGAATATATTATTCAAATTTCACATTTATATAGACTAAAACACTTGAAGATGACACGACAGACACAAAAGATCAATTTCTAAAACGTTGATAATGAAAATATGTATCAAAAATAATGAACCGAAAATAATTTTATGTGACTGTATAACTTATCTAGATGTAATAAATATTTTACAAGTAGTTTTGAGTCTACATTGATACGTGGTGTGTATCAGTGTAACGGATTGTAAGGGAAATATATTGCTAAAACGAATAAATAGGGAAATTGTTTGGAGCTCACCAGTGACCGCCACCACTTGGTTCCAGAAGTTTTCTCATAGGGATGCTGAAATTTTTTTTTGAAAGTTCGCTAATCATCTCTGTGGTGAGTATTGAGTACACTACATTTTATTTTACTTTACATCTGTTTCTTTTTTTTGTGCCAAATTTGAGGTTTTACGTGTGTGTTTTGTACTGAAGCCACCCGCGTCATGGACATTAGTTAGCACATTGCTGCTTAGCCTCCGTTCAAGTCGTAAAAGTCTCAATATTCAAATTAACTGAATTGAAGTTTGTGACAAATTGAATGAGAAATTTACTTCCGGAACTAAAGCAAACTTTGAAGTGGGTGGGACTGTTGAGCTCCATGAATTATAACGATGTCTAAGAAAGTCTAGGTGGTTATTTTTAAGGTTTTGTTTTTAAATGTGCAGTGTTTTTCTTGTATTTGCAAATGAAATCAACTTTAAATCTCTCTTCCGCTTGTCCTCCCAGAGCCCTGCTTCAAGTCGGAGATCCACAACGGCCTCCCGGCTCCTCCGCAGATGCCCCTTCCCGAGATCCCTCACCCCTGGCTGGTAAGACCTCAGACCCCAGACCCGCCTCCCCAAAAGCAAACACGACTCCACAAAGGCTGGAGGAGGATGATGATGATATTCCTGCTGCTACATTGTTACTCTCTCATTTCTCCACAAAGTCCTTTAATCAGAGCCGTAGCTGCCTTTCGTCTCGCGTTCGCTCTTGGCTCCGGGCCCCTCTCTCCGGAGCCAAAACCCTGTCAGAGACCAGGTGAACGGCGCAAACTTTACCGGTCGTCATGGTGATATGCGGCATATCTGTTTTTTTGGCTAACCATAACAAAGCTCTCTGATGTGAGTTCTGCACGTTACCTTTGTGAAGACTTTTGAGTACACTGCCTTTGTGAAGGGAAACACATAAACCAAAGTTATTGTTGTAAAGTTTTTTCATCAGTTTAGGTCGGATTTCAAAGTTACAGAAGGTGGACGCTCAAATTTCAGAACTTATTTGAGTGTTATATTTTCCACTGTACAGCAAATTTTTGGGAATGTGTAATTTTCAAGGCGAAATTTGCAATTCTTTTGGATTGGTAAACATTTTGTACAGTCACGTTTCCACTGGTTCGCTTTGGAGCCGATTAAAGGGTCCCTGAGTAGGCAAAAAGCATCATTTCCCACCAAATGATGTCTTGATCCTGTGATAAACCACCGTATTTCCAGTGATGATAACTTTATCTGTAGAGCCCTCATGCTTAGCAAAACAAAGCTAGTACATGTTAGCATCAGCTTTCTCCTGTTTACAGTCGCAGAACAATTGCTTCAACACCCAAAGTAATATATTTCCGTATAATGATTCAACACAATTCAAACCCAGAATATTTCATAGAGAGATGTTAAAACGTGGTGTAGGTGCGCAGAGAAGGGATTTAAATGTAGAAAAAGCAGACAAATGTAAACAACTTCTACTACTTCCGGTTTACCTAGCTTTAGCCACCTCTCACAGCGGTGGTATTTGGTATTACTAATTATGTTACAACTAAAACTGCACATCAGTAACAAATAACTTTACCTTCCCGCCATCTCCAAAAATATGAATGTATAGGCTATTATTTTCTGCCATAGGGGGCCCATGTCAACCAATCTTACCCCGGGCCCCCAAAATACTGCCAACGGGCCTGCTAATTCTACTAACACCTATTATATTCCTACAGTATAATACCAAGTAAAAAAGTTAAAACCACAAGCAAAAACATTCAGATATTTGCTTGATACTGCTTCCTAAAAGTTTCAAAGTAATATTTCTCTACAGAACTTTGTCGTCCTGCTGTCCTGCTTCTTTCAGGGACATGGAAGCGTGTGTGCATTCCTCCGAGCAGAATGTGGGCCGTCTGTAGCAGCGCTGTGTGACGTGGGGCCTTTGCGACATGTGTTGTGTGTTTTACAGCCTCTCGTAAAACCGCGGGGGCCCTGTCATGGCTCCTCTGTGTTTTCCTGTCACTCGGACTCCATCTGAGTCCAGTTTTAAAATATTTAACTTGATTTGAGTAGCTTTAAAGGTCCCATAACATGCAAAATCGACTTTTCAGAGGTTTTAACCTTCCTACAGTGCTATTTGGGCCTCGTATGTTGTGCCCAAAGTGTTTTTTTGATTGATTCCCGCATGTTTTCGCTAGAGAACTGTCTTTTCCGTCCCCCTCGGCTGAGCAGCAGACGGGGGCTCCTCACTAAGATGACGCGGCTTCACCAGGATGACGCGGTGTTTAAGCCACGCCTCCGGGAAGCGCGCAGCCGCAGAATAAAAACAGCTAATGCTAATGCTACACAGTAATTACACGATGGATACGACAGATCGAAGAGTTAGCTTGTTATTTACCAAACGGCAACGTCCGTCGTCGAGGTACTGGAGCACGTCAAACTCCAGGTCAGATCCAGGACGTAGGACTCAGCACGACGCACCGTCAGGACAGATAAAAGGTTTATTCCCGTGTTTGTGTATCGCTGTTTACCGGAGCACACGGCGCATGCGCACTATCTCCGCTCTAGGCTTCGGCACGAGTTGGGCGGGGGAGGCGCGCGAGTTGGGCGGGGGAGACAGCCAGCTCTCTGTTCGGAGGGGTCAGATCTCAGAGTGAGCCGTTTGCTTTTGCAAGGAGGGGGGCCAGTCCAAGAAATGGGTGTTTTTTGGAAACTGTTATGTTATGGATATTGCACAACGCAAAATTTTATCAACAAAGCCCTTAGAATAGACTGTGTAAAGGGGAAAATAGCAGAATATGGGACCTTTAACACGTTTACATGTTACGTACAGGGTATCATATCAGTTGTTTAATGTGTTTCTAATTTTACCATTGCTTTTATTCTCATTTCACGCTAAAGTATTATAGGAATAATAGGATTTCACACTAAAAAAACAATACTTTCTAAATCAAATGAAGTCCAGACTGCTCAAAACAAATTTAAAGTATTGTCTGATTGAAGTTTGGTTGTTAAACCATTTAAAGCATATTTTATGTTTTATTCAGTGTACAGGAATAGAATGTACCAGTTTCCATACTATAAAACTCTTACGTATTTGTGCAAAAACTGGACTGCAGCCTTCAAAATTCAAAGGAATTACACGTGTAAGTTTGAAATAAATATAACAAAATAGCCATGCATGCACGCTGAGAACCCCCATTGCAAAATGTAGTTGAATCTTGAAAGAAATTGCAGTATTTTTGAGAAAATTTTTATTGTGTTTTACCTTATTTCATCACAAAATAACCAATAATCTTGCATATGTCTTGCTTTAATTTCTGATTATTTTTTTTGGTGGGAAAATACTGCTTTCCAGTTGTCCTCGGACCTCGGCGAGAGAGAGAAACAATGAGCAATACAATAGTTTATGCTCTGTAATGACTCAAATCAAAGAATAAAAAACACAAAAGTGCTCAAATCAACCAAAGTTTGGATCTATGCATTTATTTAATTTGTTCAAAAATTACTTTCAAGCTCCTGGAAAGGTAAAATATAAAAAAGATAGCTATAACTTGTTTATCATTCAAATTAATAATTGTGTGAGTCAGTCAGTTTGTACTCAAACGACCCTAAAATAGGCCTATCCATTCAGCCTGGACTGAACTTCTACTTTATTACAAGTCCTAAATCTTTAGTGAAATTAGCTTCAGCTTTGGAAAAAGAATAGTCAAAACCCAACAAATGCTCAGTCTACTGTCTGTAAATCAGAATTTCCCTTTACTCTTTTTATTTACCAAAGAAAATCTTGGCAGAAACCTGATATTCTTCTGTGTAGAGCTTGCCACCACGTACAGTATAATTAGAGTAAATCAGACATCAGAGGCCAAAACTACAGAGTCTCAACTTCACAAAGAGTCCAGACATTTGTTTGTGCTCCAGAAGGTTCAGAAACAGTTCAAATTTGAATTTAAAATCAGGCGTTTTAGGGAAAATCCGCCCAAATTTTGACTGTTATTACATTTGTAAGTTATAAATCAATGTTCCGAAGTACATTTTTGCTTCTGGTAACATTAGCTCCGTGTAGACATTAGCAACAATAGCATCAGAGTATTTCTAACTGCAGAAGCTCAACGGCAGCACAGGAGCAGCTTCACAGACCGCAGGGGGCAGGAGAGAGTAGCTAATGGGAAAATAACACAAGAACGATCAATATTTTAACTGTCGGATGTTAAACTTTATCCAAATGCAGGGCGCAGCCAAGTTGGATTGTCTAACTTGGATTAACTCAGGGCTCTGAAATGTTGCACAATGTGAATTTACAAGTCGGAACTCAGAAAATCCAACCTCCGAGGACAACTGGAACGGAGCATTAGACAAGTGGTGAATATTATCATACCTTCAAATCAGTGGCAGAAGAACCAGAAGTTGAAAATGACCAGAAATAATCCAAAATGCAGAAACAGTCAATGCTATATACTGTATTTGTTGTCAATTATGTAAATTAGACAAGCTTTGGAATTAGTTTACAGTACGGTTGCTAGGTAACAGTTGTGAAAGTCTATCTGTCATATTTTTTGCCCATGTCCAACCAGGAAGTTACATAAACGTTACTAAATATGTCAAATTGGGGAAAACTAAATCTTAAATATTATTATAATAAGTTTTAGTGAAGTGTGTAGTCTAACCTGTCATGTTCTTATCACATTGTTGCCAAAATGCACATTCAAGTAAAGTAATTGATTTGTCTCACATAAAAATCCCTCATGAATTCATTTTACATATACTTTGGTTCACATTCTCCATCCACGGTCCACTTTCCTGCCATGTCTTTATGATAAATCTGTTTTCCTGGTGCTGGAGTGGGCTTCCCCTGCTCTGTGGTGTGGTCTGGTGCCCCGCTGGTAAACCATTCAGTGACAGGACAGTACTGCTGCGTCACAGGCTCCGCGCGGGGAACACTGGAAGGAAGGAAGGGCTGCTCCGGGCTTCCATGGCAACCAAACAACCATCGTCGTGTGAGATTTAGCCCGGACTGCCATTAAGAGCACACAAGCTAATCCTTCACCGGAGCCATTCCAGTTAGAAAAGTGTTTGGAAAAAGAAATGATGGTGATGGAAAAGCTATTTCGCCGCTCTTATACCTCGACTCTGGATTTTATGAGGCCAAGCGTCTTCTGACACATGATGTGATTGTGCTGACTTAATGCAGCGCTGAAAGACCGATGCAGGATTGGTCTAGTCTCAGGGCAATTTAGTGCACTCTGAAAAGTTCAATATTATCCCATTGATTATTAAAACTTTTGAGAAATTTGAGCACTTGAGCATTGCTATTATATCTTGTATTCTATGAAATACTTAGATACGTTGCGCTTTTTTGGAATCTCAAAGATGCTTCACATTATTTTTTCGCTCTGCATCGGCTGGTGATGGTTTAACTCCTACAGTAGCCACAGCTGCCCTGGAGCAGACTGACAGAAATGAGGCTGCCAATCTGTGCCATCAGCCCCTCCCACCATCACCAACACTCCCGTCGGCAGCAGCTCAATTGGTGCGTGTCCTCTGATACAAAGGTCGGCAGCTCAAATCCCCGCTTTTGACGTGGTCCACACCACCACAGTGGTGGTTCAATTCCAGCCCTCTCAGGTGACACATAACCCTCATGCACAGACCAGATTCATACAATTCAATGTGAGTGAAGTGTATTGCCTAAGGAACTGTCTCCCATACTAACCAGTAAAAAAGTAGATCCAAGACGTTGGCACAGGATTTGCTTACAAGTTCCGGCAGGCGTCTGTTTGTGCACTGAAAGCAAAGTTTTTCTTTTGAAGCTTTGGACAGTGGTAGCTATAGTTAAACATGTAAACTTTTGCTGAAGGGTTATGAATTTCAATAACAAGGAGGTTCATGGATTACAATGTGCTTTGGTTTACCAGGGGCAGCAAGCTAAATGCAGGTTACAATTTTATCTCACTGTTCTTGTTTCAGACCGTTTCGACTGCTCACTCACAATCTTCACCAAAGTGTCACTCGACGTTGCCGTGACATGTCTTGTGAGCTTATTTACACAGGTTTTGGCGTGTACAGGTAGAGGCAGGACGACACTACCATCTGCAGTCTGACTTCTTGAAGACAGTATCCCAGGTGTGCGAGAGCAAAAAAGCCCCCTTGTCACAGTTTACAGTTCTCTTGGCACGTTAACATATTTCAGTTGCCTCCTTCATCCAGCGACGATGTTTGTTGTCCTCTGTCCCAGAGGTGTTTGCTCCTTCCCAGACCATAATGTGGTTCTCGGACTGCAGATGGCGCTGTTGTCCTGCCTGTGCCAGTCGGAAAACTGCATCAGCCGATAAGACGCGTCACATCAGCATCGAGTGGCTCTCTGAAGATTGAGAGTGAGTAGTCGAAACTGTCAGGTAAACTAAAACAGTTTGAAATCAGAACCATTATTAAATTATCAGAAGACCAAATGAAACTCATTGGACTGTTACTGAAACATGCACAAATTAAACATTACAAAATATACTATAGAAGTTAATAGTTAGAAAATGTCAGTTTAGCATAATATTTTTCAATATGTATCATCGATTACCAAAAAGACTCTTACATAACTTTGCAGACAGAGATTAATGAGGCTGATGTTGAAATCTGGGGAATTTTATTGGTCAGAGAGCCAAGTTCTATTCTCTTATGCAGTATTTCCCTGGAATAGCTGACTAGAGTTCCTCGGTTTGCCCCCGACTTTAAACATCCTCACCAAACAACCGGCAGCGTTGCACGAAAAGGGGCAAAAGCACCGCACGGCTCTTATGTAAACGCTGGCCAAAACTTCCCCTCCATGGCTCCTGTTGCAAAACACTGGAAGCCCGAGTTTACTTAAAGACAATGCTACTGGTTGAAGGCCACCAACACGGCCAGTCCATCACGCCAACCCGCTGGTGGTGCCATGTGTTCAGTACGTTTGTGTGGACCTCTGGAAAAGATGCACATTTCTCTTCAAAGGTTTTGTGTAGGAGGATTTAGGATAGGGAGGAGGGAGGAAATGGAACTAAATGCATCCCAGACCAGAGAGGCTGAACCTATGTCGCAAGTATGGACAATATGCTGTACCATTTCACAATTGCACTTTTATGCCTAAATCATTTTAGTTGTCTACAATCAAACGGTGAATTCTATTGTTGATTGAGACTTTTAATATAAAATTTGAATCAAATAAAGGTTGAAATATGATGGCTTTAGACTTCTAGTTACAGTATAGAATCTTTACAAATATAGTGTACTTTTGAGATCACGATTCGGTCACGATTAGCCGATTGTTACAGCACGACAGTGTAGTAAGAAAACCTTCAAAAGGTGGTATATTATGGCTTTAATTGAACCTCCACCAAGACCAGCACATTTCAGCCCATTTCTGATGGTTTGCAAAAAATATAATCAGATTATTGTTATTGGATTAAAGGAACTGTGTGTAGCCTTCGCTCTAATGGTTTTGATAAAGGAACTAGAACCACAACTGACAAGTGTGTCCAGAGCCTTAACCTGCAGATAGGAGTGTCTTACAGGATGCACCAGCACTGATTAATGATTGGCTACAGGTGCTGGGTTGAGGTTTAAACCAAATGGATTTAGGCGTAGGAACTGGCAACCCAAATGAGACTCATGTGAGGCTCATTCTGTTTTAGGATTGGATCAGCGTGAGAACCAAGAAAACAAACAATGTGGACATCATGTCCAGTGTTTATGTGATTAAGGATTAATCATTATCATTGATTTGAACATGTTTATCTTGTATCTGGGCACACAGATTGGTCAAGTTTATGAAATTTGAAATCAAAATCTTACATACAGTTCCTTTAAAAAAAAAAGGCATTCAGGTTGTTCACAGATAAAATATGGGTAGCTCAGAGAAAAAGGTTCAGATCCTATAAATAAAGTGTCATGTTTAGTACCAGTTTAGTCTTGGGCTGCAAAATATATCCCAAAGTATCGATATTGCAATTTTTGCTGACACAAATGAAAAAGGGAGAAATTACTTATTTTCCTCAAGCTAGAATTTTTTATAAATTATATTATGGTGTCAAAAAGCATGTTAAAACAATGTAATAATATTGTAATCTGAGAACTTTACAGCCATATCACAATCATTTGGACAAGCTGGACACTTGCTCGGATGGTGTGCTTGAATAGGAGGGTCTGGTTGCGAGAAAGAGAGGGGGGTGAGATGGGGGAGTGAGGTGCGGCGGTGGAGGGGGGGGGTGACGCAGCGTTCCAACATCAACACAGATGGAAGTCATTTGTGCGGAGAAGAGCTGCCCCACATTCTGCCTCAGCCGAGCTCCAAAGCCTCAGCACTCGGCTCCAATGCTCCGGTGCTAAAACACTTAACATAATTCTACTGCGTAATGCAATTTGAAGTTTTGATTCTCCTCGAGGGGAAAGTCAATTAAGTGGTGCGCGCAACAAGTGGTACAGGAGGGTATCGCTCAGCAGAGAAATTCTCACTGTTGTTTACGCTTTTGTAAGGTCAGCTGGTATAAAATGGTACCAGTAGTGATGTTTAAAGCATAGATGCACCAATCCAACTTTTTCTGTTCCAACACCGATATTTTGGTTTTATATATCTGATATTAAAGGACAAATATTATGCAGAATTTACTTTACTTTACTTACTATTACTATTACTTTTACCCATGTTCTAGCATTGTTCCATCATCAAAACAATCCTGGAGTTGACTTTAGCTTCAATCACACTAGTTTGATGAATCCTGGTTTGAAAATCCTCTCCCTCCGAACATTTGTCCTGAATTCCTTCAATGTGTGACGTTTTTCGGTGTGTGTTTGTGACGTGGCTCCAAGGATCTTCTGCTCTCTTTCAATTCAACTTTATTGCTGACGCAAGGTCAAAACAAACAAGTACAAAATAAATAAGCGTACAATGGAATTTAAACACATTAGCGGTACATGTACCAAACTTGCACATAAGAGTATTTGCCTGAGCATACAACATTCTTCATTGTCTATAAATATCTTCTTCATCTGCATCATGTCTGCAGTAATGATAAACCCACGATATTTGATTTTAGTTGTGACATTCAACACACCATTTAACAAGCAAAAATCAGGATAATCAATGCCGTTGTCCTCTTTGGTCCTACAGGTCATGACTATACTAATCATAATGTCTTTCACTTAAACTATACCAGTTTTTCAAAACCGATACCCGAACGACTCTTTGTTCTCTTTCTGTGCCTGTATTTCTTTTCATTGTAAAATAACGGCTAATATTATACAAAAATATGTAGCATTTAATCACATTACATTACAAAATATTCTTGACATAAGAGGTATCGGGTATAAAACAAAACAAATGAACCGGCCTGGAGTCGGGCACATGGCTGAATCTCACCTCACATGGACACAACCTTAAATTTAAGTTAAGTGAGGATTGTGGTGAACCTTATTTGGCTGTATCTTTACACAGACACGTGGGCCACACTGGATGTTTAGGAGCAGGGGGGGTTTTGGCAGCGATTGGACCATATTATACCCTACATTTGGTTTCACCTTAGCCCTAAGCAGAAATCATTGCAAGAACACTCAAGGGGAGCCAAAATATTTCAAAAACTTTACCATTTTGGCTTTTACTCTGTTTTTTGGGGCAGTATTTCATAATAATCCAAAAAACTGGAGAACATAACCATGAATCATCCTTGCTTTTGCTCAGGGTGCAGCCTTCAAAGCACGTCAAAGGAGAAACAAAATGTACCCATCCAACTTTTCCAACAGCCCACTGAGCTGATTCATGTGTGGTTGTATTTCACGACAAGATAAAAAGAAATCGTGCAGAATAAATTGTAAACATGAAACAAAGCATGCAAAGGCGAGAGATTCTTGAAGGCTTAGGAGAATTGGGCTGGGATTGAGTGGGATTGTGTCACACTTTGAGCTCATTAGGACCCTATTAGAACCAGGCCTGGATTTGGACTCGAGTAAAGTTTTGTGTACTTCAATGTGTAGTACTTTTATACCGTGATCCTCCGCCTCAGATCGGAGCAGAGATTTATGGGGCCAGGGGCGTGGAAAGTATCAAAGTGACATGAAAAGATTAGGCTCTACTGTGTGCACATGCCAGAAGAGCTGGTCCGTAAATCTAAAAGTAAACCTGCTGGGATTTCTCTCTCCAGGTCATGACACGTTCAAAAATGGTGGAAAACAGAAAAGTACAGCATTTCATAGCTTAAATTTGTGAATATTATATAGTTAGTAGGTTAATTTGAACACATTTCAGCAAGAATTCCTTTGTTTGCAAAGTTTGTATTAAATTTTTACTTTTAAATAATGACAATTTAAGAAACGACGTACACATACAATCAATTCTAAAATATAACATTGGAACAGGGGTGTCCGAACTCAACTTGGGTTGAAACACAGACAAGGTTGAGGGCCGATAAAGGGCCATTAAGTGGTGGCCAATACAGTGATCCTTTCAAATAATTGCATTTAGCTCTAGACCAGAGGTATTCAAACTTTTTTTCACAGGTCACATTTTGAAACATATTTGGAGCGAAGAGCCACAGACGACATAGCATCATGGTAGTCATTCAAAGTTTTTCATTTGATGTAGTTTTAATGAGCCACCACGCCTTTAATGAAGCTTTGAAGATTAGTTTAGTTTGTAACACATTGAATTTATGATGGTCATTGAATTTGTCATTGAATTTATGATTGCAGAACTTCCCCAAATTTAAAGTACTTTCTTTTTATCTTGTCCTGACGAAGGCCTAGTAAGGCCAAAACACATTGCTGTTTTCTAAACTTTTGTGCCTCAGCTCTTCATGCTTTACATGATTCTGATCCCGAATCTGAACGTACTTCAAAACACTCGTGCAGCATTCCTGTAGCTTCTAGCTTTCTGTGAACAAGTTAAAAAGTACTACTATTGGTTATTTGGGCCAAATTAGTAGGAAGCCTGAGGGTCAACAAAAATTGGTTTGAGGGCCATAGTTTGGACCTCTGGATTAAACCGGAATTTTAATTGTTAAGGACAATAAATGAGTCATTCAGCCGCATACAAATATTTAGTTTTGTTTTTATTAGTTTTTTTAATTTTTCTTATTAATAATGTAATAGTTAGACGTACGTTTTCTGCACACTGTTTTTTTTTTTGTCAGCTTTAAACGCATGCCATTGAATTGCATAAACCCAATTGTGCAAGTACTGTAAGAACTGTGGAAGCTAAATATTATTTTTCACCCCAGTCCCATCTCCTCTCTGCTCTTTCCCATATTTTCACCTCATTGTGAAGCAAGAGAAACACAGGAAACACCCAGCCCACATTGAGTCTACGTGTTGTTTTTCCAACTCAGCTAAAGCGCAGTAATGTTACCCTACAGCCGACTACACACTGATGCACTTGTCCCACCAATTCTATGTATAATAATGTATACATACAGTAAAAGAATGGAGTCCAGTTGGTCAAAGTTGGTGGTTCTCATGTGTCATCAAAAATTGTTATCCTCTTGATACTTTTTCCCGAGAGTTATCCACGAAGTACCAAACAACATTGATGGTTGTTGTGCCAAGGTTAACTGGGGACAAAAGGTCAGCCACATTGGGTGTGCTCAAAGGCAGATGTGTCGTTCGCACCTCCATCTCTTTGCTCAGTGCGTTTCATCTCCTCTCCGCCTTCTGCTTTCAATTTGTCGCTCCGTACCTTTGTTTAACCTCTCTCAAAGCTTTGAAGATTGCGCTGAGGGAGGGCTGTCCAATTGTTGACCTCTACTTTTTCCAGATCTGCCTTGTAAGAAAAGTCAGATGGAAAAAAAATTGTGTCAAGCAGTGGCCATTTAAAAAATATTGACAAAATTGGACATCTCTCAATATTTTCGGGATTATCTGGACAATGACGATCAGATATTTGAAATGGCCTAAACCATTCCATTAAATATATTGGGTGAGGCTTAAGTTTTGTGAATGTGAAAATTAACTATAAAGGGCTGAATTAACACCTGGAAACACACTGGGGAAAAAAATACAACCTTAACATAATATAATATAAATGATTGAATTAAGTGGTATTTATAAAGATTTGAGTATATTTCAGCATTCTTAAAATATGATTTGCCAATATCGCTTTTAACTTTTGTTCTCATATCTCTCAAGTGCTGTTTCATTTCTTCTCATTTCAAGTTTGAAATTTCTTGTCTTATTTTAAGTAAAACCAGATATTTCATACTTGTTCCATTAGCAATCTAATTTCACGATAGTCAAAATATACAAAACAAGATGAATACTACTTAATTACTGCTTATTCACTTTATATCTTATTTCAGATGGTAAATTTTGCCAGTGAATATTCTTTGTTTTAATTAATATTAGTTACAATATACAAATATTTTTCATGTCTTCAAAAAACATGTTCTCTTCACATCTTTAAAAAAAAAAAGGTGTTCCACAAGGATCTGTCTTTGGACCTCAGGACTTTGTAAGAAATTTGAATACTTCCACACAACTGAAGCTGCTAGTGTCTTGGAAAAGTGTGTGGTGAGTCGGCCTTGTGACCCTGAGGTGCACATGTAGCCTCAGCCTGCACAGGAAGCTGAGCAAAGGCCAACAGAAGGCTGCGGTCGCACTGTTTGACCGTGTGAATGTGTAGAAGTGGGAAAAGGGTGGTGCTGGAAAAGTCTTCTCTCACATAATTTATCTTTGTATGAGGTCTTATAAAACAAACCTTACAAAGACCTTTCAAGACCTCAAGACAACTTTGGAGGTTGGAAGAATATGTTGGTTATTTCACTGACAATTGTGTCTTTGTTGGACTTTTTGGAAGGCCAGGCATTAATTCCATAAGTCTATTTTAGGAAGTTAAACTCACATTAGGGCAGGGCATCGGTCAATTCAAGACATTCAAACTTTTCAAACTTAAATCATAAATCTAATCACAATCATAATACCAGAAAAATTGCAGTAAAAGATTTGTGATTCAAACTACTGTCTCTATAACTCACACGCTTTTGTTGAAATGTCATTGGAAGAACACCATTATCAATCAAGGAGTGCTTTCTTAAGTCCACTCAGTTTATCCTCTCAAGTGACCCAGGGCAAATTCATTTTTACAGCTGTCTGCCTACGCATTGCAAAAATGGATCCTTGTCTCAAATGTTTGGATGTCAGTTTCAGGCCAGAAACGAAGCAGCCATCCAACCTCCCACTCCAAGTACTCAGGCCGAGGTCAGGACTTCTCTACCACACTCTAATTACACATTATGTCTTTGGAATTCAGTTTTTTTCTGATGGGACTTGAATGCGACTGCCTGACATGCAGCTGCTGAGGCTTTCAACTGTATTTTTGTACCAAGCGAACAGGAATTTGACCATGACAGGGCTAAACTACCTTTTAATGCTACAGTTTATTGTTAGAATAAGGTTGTTCTTCGAAGCTTGATGGGCTGCTGGTGGTTAGTGGCAGCAGGATTGTGGGAATGTCAAGGCCCAAGTGTCTAATTGACTTAACAAATCACTGAATGTAAAGAATGTACTTAATTGTATGATTGAGTCTTTGGCAAACATAACCAACTCAACAATATGTAAACACGGCTAAGGCTGAAACAAATTTGATTAATTGCAACTTCGTCAATTGTCAACTTTTTCAGTAATCAAATAATCGTTATCTTGTCTTTACACAGACTTTAGAACATACCATGTATGAAAGAAGAGTATTTATGACTAGAAGGAAGAAGGAATGACATCAAAATGACACAGGAAGCATGTACATTTATGTTTTTGTTGTGAGAATGTATTTTGTCTGTGGAATATATTCCTCTTTCATCTTTATGTCCTCAAGCGGATTCACTGTCTTCAAATGTAGGGGGAAAAAAAGTCATATTCAAAGCCCTTTTGAAATTGAACTTATTGATCAAAATATTGGTCTCTGCACAGCAGCAGTTGGCTAAGCTAACCGTTTCTCACAGCTAATGCTAACTTTTATTAGCCAATTAAAATGTAACGTGAAGACTACCTCATTGCCATCCATTAAAAAAAATGTTATATTATGCGGGAGCATTAGCGTTAGCATTGACTCACAAACACCTCCATTTACTGACACCACCGTGTCCGCCGGGAAGTATTCATCTCATTTGTGAAGTATGTGACATCCACCTGCAGCTCACTTTTTCACTGTTTGATGGTTAAGTATTTATACATTTTAGTGTGCAAAAAAGAGATGGACTTTGACAGGAAGTACAATAGTACAGTGTACAGAGCCCATTGCTGGACAAATTGATTGGCAAAATAATACAGCCTGTCGTGTTAAATAATCTACTAAATTGGCATTATAAAGATGATCTGAATCTCAAATGACAAGTTCTTCAACAGTTCAACTTGATTTTCCAAGTTTATTTTATTGCACAAAATGCTGCATGGCTCTCTTCCTCTTATTAAACCCGTTTGTTGGTCATTACAAGTTCAGTGTTTACAATGTCTGCAGCCGGGAACGCAACACGACCTGAGAATTACTTTGCGTCACAATCCTTTGAGAAATGATTCAAAGCAACAGTCAGACTTTGTGTTTGTGTGTGCGTCTTTCAACTCGTTTCAAGTGTGTGCTCAGTGTAAGCAAACAGACGTCTTCACCTCAAGAGTCTCTAAACTTTGAGTCACTACATAGCACAGCGGTGGGATCACATTCTCTGGTCTTTTGCAACAGTCTGCTCAGCTCCAGAAAGAAGACAAACTATCTTATTAGTTTCTTTATAATGTTATTGCTGGCAGGAGGCTCTAATAGTGGGTGACACAAAGCAGTACACTTTCTGTTAACAGTCACTCTCCATTCGTCTATTTTCACACCCACGTCTCTAACCTGGAATGTTTTATTGTTTAACCAAAAGCTCCCCATTCTCTTTGTTTCCTTTTAAACATTTATTCTTCAGTGCTGGCGGAGACCTTAGTGTTTAGTAGACCGGTGTACTTTTGCCAAGAAATGAGTTCATGTACCGCCGCTTCCCCCCGAGGAGATGTGATAAGGTTTCGGATAGAGGCCTGGCTCGCCACTTGAAAAGAGACGGATGAAGAAAAGCATTAACAAAAAGGAGGGTGGGTCGATCATACGAGACGGGAAGCAAACCCTGGCCTTATGAATAGCTGTTGAATTGTGTTGTCAGGTTTTTTTTGTTTTGTTTTTTTCCCCCCATCCTGAGGTTTCATAATAAGTAAATTATCGTAATTACTTTCATTTGGATGGAAGTGTATTTAACATGCAGTGGTTCAGTTGGATGACTTGATCACTTAAAGGACACATAGTATGTTTTAAGACCTTATGACAGGTTAGACCACGCATTTCACTAAAACATAGTGAACATGATTATATTTAAGGATCTTCTAAACATTTTTGTCCCCAGTGTGACATTTTTCATAATGTTTATAATGTTACTTGGACATGGGCAGCAAATATGACATAGTTAGAGGTAATTCTAACAACTAGACTGTAAACAAGGGCCAAAATCCATATCAATTTCACAATAGTTATGATTTGACAAATAATAATACCTGATAACCCCTTTATTTTGTTGAATGACCTTTTAAACTGTCAGAAAATGTGTCAATTGTCTGTAAATTGTCTCTTTTTTTCAACTGTAAGCCTTTTGATGACAGTTTTAGAACTCAGCGCCACCCTGTATTTTTAAACTTTGATTATTCAAAATTTCTTCACAAAGCGCTACCTCACGGATGTAAAACTATTATATTTACCACAAACTAAATCATAATAAGAAAAACAAGGACCTGTCAAATAAACTTTAGTTGACTTTTTTGAGCTTTTAACCCTGATACATTGTTATGTCATCAAAGACACATCTGGAGTTCCATTTATTCATGCTTTATTCACATGGGTTTGATGAATCCTGGTTAGAAAGTCCTATCCCCTCCGACCGTCAAAAACACTCCATTCTGAATTTCCTCGATGTGTAACATTTTTTTGATGTGTGACGAGGCCATCGATCATCGGCAGCCTCGTTCTGAGCATTTCTGCTGTCTAATTATGATCATTACAACTGATGCTGTACTGCATAGTATCTCCCGGAGAACTTTCCTGTTTATTTTTAACTTGTTTAATTCACTCTGCAGTAGATGGCGCCAAAACTCAGTTAGCACCAGAGGAAACGGCAGAGATACAGATGTTAATTTTGTTTTTTTGGTTTTTTTCTCTTTTTTTTTTCTTTTTAGTTCTAAAACATGAGATGCCAAACTTAAGGTACTGAAGAGCATGTTTAAATGCTAATACCAATACAAATAAAGCATAATAGCTGTCATTTAAGGATAAGCATCAATCAATGTATGATACAATGCTAAGAGAAAAATGTGCCCCAAATCTAGACTTTTCCATCCAGTGACGAGCCCTAAGAAACCTATTAATTACTGACCTCTTGTGGCTGGATGTTTTCTTTGCAGACAATGTCCCGGATCAACAGCTTATCATTTTCCATGAATGTTATCACAATACGGAGCTTATTACATGACTCATCTTGCCAAAACAAACCAAGTCCAAATCCTTTGAATCTATCACGTTGCTACGGCATTGGATGCTAACATGGCGGTATTGCAATAAGCCATAACACATAAAGATGTTCTCCTCTTTTGGAAGTAGCTCATCTGTGGAAAATGACTGCGCCCTCTAAAAATAAAGCTCAAAAGGGTTTTCAAAAGAGGAAAGGAAAATGCCTACTGTTTGATCATAGGTTCTATTAAACGTGTGGTTTTATATAATTTTTTTATTGGTTGACAACATTTTGCCCGCTTTTGAAGTTTTGCTGGTACTGGCGTATATCCTGCTACTTAATAGAATGAGTTCCATGCTGTATTGCTCTGTAAAAGCATTAGCTAACTGGCATTTTCACTTCCATTGGTGTGGTCGAACTCCTTTTCACACATCGACCGCATTGTGCCGTACGCTTTGCTGACAAATAATGGCAAAATCGTTGAACTGTACTTTCTGACAGATATTACACATTTGCTGCCAGTAGGTACACGCCTCAGAAGCCAATTTGATCCATATTTGGTGCAACGAGTTTCTCTGAACTTGTCTTACATACTTCACAACTATGAGAAGTCTTGTAACATTTATTGATTTTTGTGTTTTTGCAGCCTCCAAATCACGGTCCACCACCTCTGCCAAGTTCCTCACTGCCAGAAGGCTACTATGAAGAAGCTGTGCCTCTGAGCCCTGGAAAGGCGCCTGAATACATCACATCCAGTAAGGACAACGAGCACTTTCAACTGCTTTACTTTTAATATTCAACAATAACATACCCTAACCTAATACCATAACCTAATGCACAACTTGTCTTTCTTGTGCCTTTTTAGATTACGACTCCGATGCCATGAGCAGTTCTTATGAGTCCTATGATGAAGAAGAGGAAGATGGGAAGAGTCAGAAGATGCGTCACCAGTGGCCATCGGAGGAGGCGTCCATGCATCTAGTGAAAGACGCCAGAATATGTGCCTTTCTGCTGCGCAAGAAACGCTTCGGCCAGTGGACCAAACTCCTCTGTGTTATTAAAGATAATAAACTGCTGGTCAGTACTTAGACGTATGTTTGTAGTATGTGTGTAATTTAGTTTTTATTGAATCTGCTCTTTTTTAATTGTCAGTGTTACAAGTCATCTAAGGACCACGCTCCCCAGATGGAGCTAACATTGTCTGGCTGCAGCATTACTCACATTCCCAAAGACGGCAAAAAGAAGAAGCATGAACTTAAGATTGTCCACCAGGGGGCAGATGCATTGGTGCTGGCTGTGCAGAGTAAAGAACAGGCAGAAGAATGGCTTAAGGTACAAGACTGACTTTCTTCATCAAATACTTACTACTTTTGTCCCTCAGGGTACCATCTTGGGTCCTTCACTTTTCTTACAGCTATATGTTATTGAAGAGTTTAGTTTTGATATTAAAAGCAAACATGGCATCAGCTGTGTCCCGCAAAGTACCACCCTGCATCCTTATTTTCCAATGTACACAATAGACCAGTAAAAATATATATTCTTTTAACAAAAAAGCAAGTAAAGTTAAGAATGCGGCCCCAATGTGAACCCAGGTTAGCGCGTTGTACATGCATATAGCAAAACTGCTATAGCTAGGTCACATTAGGCCGTTGAAAACCTCTGGGCTTCCTATAATTGTAAAAGCAAACCACTATTGCATGCAGCTGATTCGATCAAGAAAACTCAACCACAACGTTCAACATCTGTGGAACACATACTTCAGTCTGGGCCTAAGTTCACGCGTTCCCTCTGGAGGTTTTAATCCAGATATTATTGAGCTGTATGTAAGTATTGAGGTATTTGCATGTCTAAGAATAGCTTTTGTTCTTGTGATGGACGTCTTCCTGTTGCATAACGTGTGCTCCTGCTGGTTTGAGTCTGATGTTAGGATGTTTTAGGTCAAGTTCTCCTCTGATCCGTCTCCTCTCACGCCCACACCTTGTTTTACACTCTGATCTCTTCCTCCAGACTCTCAAAGCCTTTTCCAAACAATCCCACCCTTTAGACATCAAATAGAACGTAGACAAGTTTGCTTTTGAGCTCAATTTCTTGTTTGTGCAACCACTTGGAGACTATGGGTCTAAATGTATAGTCCTACCTCCTTCCTGCTCACCTCTGCACTCCTCTTGGGAATATCTTGGAATTCTTGGCTCGTGATAGACGATTGTGTGCTATTTTAAAATTAAGTTTGGAGTTTAGGCAAAGGTATTTTCCTAATAGTTTGTTCCTGTTTTCCTCTGCCAGTGAAATGGTCCTCAGATGACGAGAGTTTGGACTTTTAGGCGCCCCTTAAAATAAAATATATATTACTAGCTTAGTGCTACAAATAAAAAAGTAAAAATGCAATACACTTGATCCAATTTTCCAAAATAACTCATTGCTAAAAAAAAAAAAAACCCTCCCCTTTTCATTTAATTCTTCATTCTTGACGAAAATGCCAATCTTGCATACTTGGTTTTGGCCTTCTAGGAAATGCATCTCAAAATATTTTTTTTGTACATCTTGTTTCAATTCTCCACAGTCAATCAGTAATTGTTTATCATTTGGCTGGGGGAAAGAAAAGTGCATGTATTCACAAGCAATCTCTCAGAGTAAACTGTAGCTAAACCTTGCAAAACAATTTATTTGAACATTATCTGTTCATTTTTATATTTTTGTGTTGTGAAATTAGCAATATTCAACTGCAACGAGATTTTAAATTCCACCCCACAGAACTTTTAATACCTTTACACTCAAAAACACACAAAAGTTATAACTGTCTTCTATACACTGTAGTGAAAGTACATGAAAGCAAATAAACAGGTACTTCATAACTGCAGCATCCTGGACAGGGATCTCTAGAGAAGTCTCTGTTACAGTAATGCTTTTCACAGACCGTTAGCTAACGATGTGTTTATGTAACGTGCATTTCCACTCTGACCTCTGACCCCACGCCTCTCAAACCACCTACTTTAACCTAGCTTTGAAATATAACGCTATCATTCACGTTATTTACCTTAGTCAATTGTTCAATTCTTCTCAGTGCTCCTTTTGTACCGGACACCATAATTGTCCCGTTAGCTTTACCTTTAGTCAACTTTTGAGATTTGGATTAAACACAGAAAAAAACAAAACAACCACATTCAAAGCCTTCATAACTTTACTAAGATTTTCATCATTTCACAGCCGTAAACACACGTATGCTAGCTGCAGCTGCTAACGGTTCGCTTAAAATGGCAGTTTAAATTAGTATGGGGTTCTGAGCTTTCTGTTGTCGTGAGAGACATTCATAAATATCAGTCGATGTAATCAGTTTTTGATCCATCCAGAAGTCATTATCAATCATAAATATCAACAAAAATAAATAATATTAACCGTATTTACCATAAAATGACATTTTTTTGTCTTTTAAATGTATTATTTGATGTTTAATTATCAGACCAATGTGAAATGTCTGTGAAAATGAATCACAAAGGTGCAGAAATATCACTTTATAACTTTGTTTGAAAGTTTACAACATAACATTGTTTTTTGTTTTTCGGCTCTTTTTACGGTTATACTATACATCAGTGGTTCTTAAACTAGAAAACTTTTGTGGGGTCGCCAAATTTTTTCCAGTCGGGAATTAACGGCTATTTTGTGAGGTGAAACTATGAAAAAAAAATATATATACAAATTCAGAGCTGCTGTTTTCGCATTCCTAGGCGCTGTGTGTGCCGCTTAGAGCTTAAATTCTTGTCCCGAGCCGGAGCCGGCCCGAAACCGACCCTTCCGCTCTGCTGTCGGGCTGAGTCGGGCTCGGCCCGGGGGCAGAGGCGCGCACGTCCGTAACATGCGCTCCACGGTGAAAGAGCGCGTGAGCAGCCAGTGCTGTGTTCTTTTCCTCCTCATCCTCGAATAAAGGGGTCAAGACACCTGACTGAAAGAGCGCGGCTCTACACGGAGCGGAGGAGAGAGAAAAAGAGAGCGCAACAGAGGAGAGAGAGAGCAGGAGAAGAGAGAGAGTTAGCGCGCAGTGGAGGAAAGAACAGGAGGAGAGAGCCACGGATGCCTTCCCAAAAAACTGAAGAAAGGAGCAGGGAGGGGATAACGTGGGCCGGCCAGGAGGCGTCCCGTTGGTGCAGGTAGAACACTAAACACATGAAGCCCTGTCAGGCGCTTATTCTGCCTATCTGAGGTCCGTGAGCGGGGCTCGTGCGGTCCGTGAACTGGGCTCATGCGGTCCGTGAGCGGGGCTCGCGCGGTCCGTGAACTGGGCTCATGCGGTCCGTGAGCGGGGCTCGCGCGGTCCGTGAACTGGGCTCATGCGGTCCGTGAGCGGGGCTCGCGCGGACCGTGAGCGGGGCTCGCGCGGTCCGTGAGCGGGGCTCGCGCGGTCCGTGAGCTGGACTCGTGAGGTCCGTGAGCGGGGCTCGTGCGGTCCGTGAGCGGGGCTCGCGCGGTCCGTGAACTGGGCTTGTGCGGTCCGTGAACTGGGCTTGTGCGGTCCGTGAGCGGGGCTCGTGCGGTCCGTGAACTGGACTCGTGCGGTCCGTGAACTGGACTCGTGCGGTCCGTGAGCGGGGCTCGTGAGCTCCGTGAACTGGACTCGTGCGGTCCGTGAGCGGGGCTCCTGCGGTCAGAGCGGGGCTCCTGCGGTCAGAGCGGGGCTCGTGCGGTCAGAGCGGGGCTCGTTCGTCATTCAAACCCGCTTCAGCGCTTCAGGTCTTCCGCTCCTCACAGCGCCTTTTGCGTGCAGTTTCACTCAGATGATGGAGAAAAGTCCCACCTGAGGTTGGGCCTCATGGCTCCTGTCGGTCCACGCCTTTTACTCTCTCTCTCTTCACAAAATCACAGAGGGCTCTGGCTCACTGCCTTGACGAGAAGCGCTCGACCTCTAACTCATCCTAACTAACTCGTCCTAACTAACTTGTGCTAACTAATTTGTCCCAGACAAGGACCGAGATGTGTCCAATACTAATTCTCTCTATAACCTGCGCAGCCTGACCTGCACCTCCAGTTTTATGTACATTTCTAAGCATATTTCATGTACAATTTTAAGTGTTTTAGTTTATATACATTGTAAGTGTATAGTTGACATTGGAATCCGTCAGATATAAGGCCATCAGTGAAGTGCAAGTGAAAGTTAGTTTTACTGCTGTACAGTGAGGTAAAGAAAATAAAATCCCACAGTACTTTTTTTTGTAGGGCATTTGACCCAGTGACCCCTGTATTTTATAGACATAAATACAACATTATTTAGTGTATTATTTAATGTCATAATTATTCAGTGTTTATTTGTTCACTTTGTTCGCTTTGTTCCACTTGTTGTGATATAAATTCTTGTAGTTCTTACATTGCCAGTTGGTTTTTACTTGATTTAGTTTGACGGAATGACAAAAACCTTTTGAGGGAGTGTCAATAACTATAAGTCTGCCCAAAATCGGCGTGGGAGTAATGTGGGGTCGCCAGACCTCACAAGATTTTTTTGTGGGGTCCCCAGACAAAAAGTTTAAGAACCACTGCTATACATGATATACTCAATATTAAAATTTTGCATTAAAACAAAATTCTTGATAATATCTACATTATTATCCATATATTACAAGTAATGGTTTGTAGGGCTGTAGTCGTTTAGTCAATCAGTCGATGGTGTCGTCGACCAAAGTTAATATTAGTCAACTTATTATTTATTTATTCATATGGAACAACAGCGAAAAGAAGATTGCATGTAATGAGGAAGCTAAAGATTTTGGGAGTTTAACCTGCCTTTGTACACATAAATACAGTTTCCTTGTACTTTTCTGTATAGTTGTTTTTGAATAAACTCCTGTGCAGTTGTATTATTATGAATGCACTTTGGGTCAGATACTGAACACAGAGATGCCACGCCCGCTTTTCCGTCGACTAATCGATCATCAGGGCCTGTCTTTAGTCGACTACAGCTCTAATTGTTACAAAATGATTTCTGCCTGTGCAAATGTAATTAGCATACGTGGATTAATGCCACAAAGCTATAGTAGGGTCTATAAATACGCGCGGTGGTGGTCTGCTTGGGTATTTAAACTATGCTGAAGAGCCTAAACATTTGAGAGATTGCTTTAGAACCCAAAGCCACATCTTCATAAACAGATTTTGATCCATGCAGATGCCAGCACGCTCTGAACTATGTGTGAAACTCAAATATGTTTCCATCCACTTCTCTTTGATACGGTTATGGCAACACTAGAAGTATGCGCTCCAAGCCTGGCATTATTTTAAAGACTTCAGCGTCCTCAAACTGACATGCCAGCTATAATGTTTATGTGTTTTAGTCTTAGCATACTGGATTTGTTAGAGCATGTGGAAGTCTAGCTTCTGTTTGGCTCTCTGGAACTCCTAGGTATAGGTTGAGTTCGTGTGACGTAACTAAAACTGATCAGAGTTGTATCCAGAATCGTCTGTTTAACTGTCAGATTGCAGGTTTGTTGAGCTGGTTTAATGTTCATATCTGTGGAATTATTGGGACTAGTTACATGCAACAGTGAAGTGAAATCATTTTTTCATAATAGCTTTAGAAAGTAGTGCATTATTCAACTCAAGTGATTATTGACATCATCCATTTCTAGAACATGAACGCAATCTGTAACTCATTCTGTATTAGATAATATTAATTTACTAACTATTATTGGGTTTTATTTAAATCTTTTAGACACTGACAAAATCTATTGATTCTTGCAGAAATTGCTTGGTCAGTTTCTGAAAATACAGCAACATCTGAACAACAAAAGTTACAATAGTATTAAACTATGGTATTAGGATTGAATTGAACTGAATTGTATGGATTTGAGAAAATTATAACTTAAATTGGTAAAATGTCATTCAATTTAATTTACTTTTGTAGAGCCCAAAATCCCAACAGCAGTTGCCTCGCAGATTTAACCAACAGAAGGTTAGAAAATCACACAATGAAACAAGTCTTTGAACAGAGAAGCAGATTAACCCTAACCCTTAATTAGTTACTAAGCCTAAATCATGCTTAATAAACTGTATGTTCATTATGAATTAAGTATCTGTTCATGTTTTGTTCAGGCTAATTAAGGTGTAGATATTATAAAGAGGTACCCACATGTGTATGCACTTGATACTTTGCTATAGAAAAATATCACGATTATTGAAAGTACTTTATGCCACTGACACTATGACCTTAAAGCAGGATTATCCCCTTTTCTAAACATAAATTATTGTCCAAAAAAATGAGTTGGAACCAAAAAATAGCTGAATTAAACATTTCAACAGTTGCTATCTATGAATTGTCATAAACATTACTTGTTCCACTCTCTACAGCTCAAATATTATTATATTACAGATAAAACACTATGCTCTCCCCACAACAGCAAAGAAAATGTACACACAATGAGCACTGAGGCACGATAAGTCGATACAGTAATTACCCCGACAGGCCAAGCTGATAGACATGTACTAGAGCTGCTGTCTGTCTGTCTGTCGGTCCAGGCCCCTCTCTCCCGCTCCGAGCCAAACCCGTGGAGCCACAGCCTGTCATTTCCCCCGCAAAAACCCAATTATGCCTGGTCCCGGCCAAGACCGCAGACCTTAGCATGCTTGTGGACAGGGCTGTGGAGTTTCGCATGTGTGTCAGGGAGTACATTAGCTGAGGAAGCGTACATCTGCCGTCTTATTTTCCCCTCTGCGCACACTCTCACGTTGCCAGATCTGGTGGTGGTTGGGGTTGCCAGGTCTCCGAGTCCGTCGGGGTCACGGTAATGCACGGCGGCGCCCGGCCCTCGGACACCGTTGCGTAAGGAGTCCGTGGCTGTAGTAAAACGCGGCGGAGTCTGATGTGAAGAGCAGACGGACTCGTGCCTGCAGTTTTACTCTGAGCTCAGAACGCATTAAATCTCTGCTATATGTCCTTACTTCATCTGCTTAGAAAGATGAGACGTAATATCACAGCGGGCTCTCGTCTAATATTGTGCTTCGTTTTGAGAAGTACTTGATATTTGGATACTTAAACCTATCATTTTTCTGCTCCATTCACTCTACTTCAAGTATGGTACATGAAGATCAAATATTTAGAACAATTTAGCACAACTCAGCCGTGAACCTTTTCAAATCTAAAGTGTGTTTATGATCATACGTCAGAGTTGTTGCTTTTTAAATACATTTTTAATTGTTCTTTTGGCTGGCTGCATACACAACCTCCTATGGCCTTTCTCTGCTGACTTTACTTTAGATTTTTTTACTTGTTGGGTAGTCAGTGATTACTTTTTCAATTTGTCGGCTAATCAACAGTTATTTCTAGTGGACATTGAGATGTTATCCAAAGAAAGAAAGAAATATGGAGACTGAACGTCTCTAGAAGGATAATATTTACAAATCAAGTGGATAATTGATTGACTGTTCATTTTAACATTTGGATTTAAATGACACATATTATCCGCCAAAACAAGTTCCTAGTTTGTGCATTTTGTTCACTGACATGGCAATAAAAACCTTTCTGATTATGCAAAATTTACTCTATTGAGCTTTTTTAAGATTGTTCCCTCATCAAAAACATACCTGAAGTTATATTTGGCTCCACTCATGCTAGTTTGCTGAATCCTATAGAGAGAGTCTTCTCTTCAAGCTTCAAAAACACTCTGATTTGTGATGTCATAGGTTGAGCTCCGAGATGTGCTGTGCTGTTTTTATGTCCATAAATCATCGCCCTTGTAATTCCCTCTGCAGCCAGTAGATAGCGCCACAAATCAGTTACTGGCGTGAGAAACGTAGGAAGTCATGAAGTTATTTTGTTTTTGCAAACCTACTCAAGAGCAGTCCAGTAGCAATAGAAACGATACATGACATTTGTCCTTTAAAGGAGACTTATTAAAACGCAATATGGACTTCCTGTTCCTGCTGAACTGATAAGCCCCGCCTCTTCATAGTGACATTTCACTGTAACAAGCAGTGGATTCTCATTTATGTTTGTTTATTTGAAAAATACCTGTGTCACTTTAGAACTCCACATGTGACTTTTTTTTTTTTTTTTAAATGATCACAACTAAGTACAGGGATGTGGGCGGGGATAGGGGGTAGGTGAAAACAGGAATTTTCTGAGCACTCAAGCCTTAGTTGCAGGACAATACAGGATCAAAATACAACTTTGAGGAAGCTAATGTTGAGGAAACACTGTTGTAACGTAAAGATTAAAAGTTCATTAAAGTCGATTTAGCAGAATGTCTCCTTTAAAAATGCCACTGTCTTTGTAATAAAAAGTCTCAATAAAATTCAGTACCTAATTATGACAACTATCAAAATGTATGGATTCCCAGACAAAATAATGTAATTTTTGTCAAACTTAACAAATACTCCCACATTTTTCTTAACAAATCAGTTCATATTACTCAGTCGCCACATTTTCCTCTTTCAGTTTTGGAATCCCTCTCATTCTGTCCTTTTTCCATGTATTTACCAGCAAGTGTAGCTTTAAATACTGGATGGACTCTGCTATTCATCTTTTACAAATGTAATGTTGACCTTCTTCCTGTTTCCAGGTGATGAGAGAGGTCTGTGCGAATGGGCATGTGGAAGTGGACCCCACACGATCAGCTTCTCCTGTTTTTAAAGCCGAGTTAGAAAAGGTAACTGACAGCAGGGCTAATATATGTGCTGTAAAATGTGTTTACAGGACTATGGAGAGGCGCACAACACGGCTCTCTCTAAACGTCCCCAACACTACATCTGTTTCAATATTGAGAAAAACTGCTGTATTAGATTTTTAAAAGGCAATGTTGGTACGGATCCAGAATTAAACAGGACTAAACTAATACCAAACGGGTCTGAACCAAGATTATCCCCGAATCAAACTAGGACTAAAGCAGAGCTAATCCAGAATTATACAATGGAATAAACCAAACCAAACCAGGTCTAAACCAAAGTTAAACTACAACTAGACCAGCACCATCCGAGTGTGAACCAGAATTATCCCAGAATGAATCTATGAATAAACCAGGATTAAACCAGAACTACCTCTGAAATAAAGTAGGTCTAAAACCGAGTTAAACTAGGAGTAAACCAGAACTAGCCCACAATTAAACCATTAAAGCTGAATTTAATAGGACCATACCAGGATTAAACCAGAACTAACCAAGAATTATTAAGCCTGGTCTAAAATCAAACAAACCAGGTCTAAAGCATAACTAAACAAGGACTAAATCAAGACCAAACCAGGTCTAAACCAGAGTTGAACTAGATCTAGACTAGTACCAACTGTGTTTGAACCAGGACTATCCCAGAATTAATCTAGGACTAAACCAGAACTAGCCCGGTATTAAACCAGGTCTGAAGCAGAATTAAATGTGACTAAAACAGGATTAAACCAGGTCTAAACCAGATTTAAACTAGACCTGGACTAGTACTAACCGAGTCTAAACCAGGACTATACCAAAATGAATCTAGAACTAAACCAGAACTACCCCTGAAATAAAGTAGGTCTAAAGCAGACTTAAACTAGGAATAAAGCAGGACTAAACCAGAACTAGCCCAGAATTAAACCAGGTCTAAAGCAGAATTCAGTTGGACTAAACCAGAATTAAACCAGAACTAACCAAGAATTATTTAATCCTGGCCTAAAATTTGACCAAACCAGACCTAGAGCAGAATTAAACAAGGATTAAACCAGGACAGTCAACAAGTTTGATTATTTAGAAGATGAGCCTTAAACTGCCGTACAATTTGTTTAAGATTTACACAATTGATTAATTCTCCAAAAATAACAACAAAATCCCAGTATTAATTTTGAGGTGAGTATAATTAGTTCCAATGGATTCGAGCTTTATATAGAAACACATTATACCTGAGTTTCATGGACATTTTGTTTGCATATGCACAGGGCTTGTAAAACATTTTCCAAATAAACCATAACTCCATACGGCCCATGAGGGAGCGGAGTATATTATAGGCTTTTATTAGCAGAATACACTGGAGCCTCGCAGGACTTTAACATTTTGTGCCGTCGGCTGGAAAATGAGCTACATCTGAGCGCTCTTACGCAGCGGGCCACTCCCCTCTTGGCAGCGTAAACAAACCCGGGCTCTATTATTTGTCCGTAACATGTTGCAGATGCCTCTAATGCCGTTTTACTGGGCGCGCTGGAGTTGCTTAGTGTGCACTGGTAACGACTTCTTGCTGTTTTTGTGTCGTAGAAGGCCTCGTGCGACAGGCCGAGCTCGGACGGCGAAGCTCCTCACGAGAATGGAGTCGGGGAGTGCAAAGAGCAAGGTAGGTACTGGGAATGATGAAGGTAACCCCCACACCGTACCTGGTGCCTGCAGTTACTGTGAAACATCTGATAAAAATAACTATCAAACTCCTGGGATAGTAAAATATACAGTAAAATGAAAAGCTATAACCCACTTACTTTATTACAAATCCCTTAATCCCATTTTGAGTGAAAATTGCTTCAGCTTTGAAAAAGGAATTGTCAAAACTCAACAAAGGCTCAAGCTACGGTCTGTAAGTCAGACTCACCCTACAGCAGCATCACTCTGGAGCTGCAACAACTTAATCCATTCACCTCAACTGGTCGAAAATCGTCAACTTATTTAGTAGTCGAATCATGAACTGGTCTATACACAGGTTCCAAAACGTGCCATGAGCTGAGAGGAGCAGTATTATGACTCAAAGTGAGCTGCTACTGCATGAAAATGACGCGGACAATGTGTACATTCAGTTTATCACTTATTTATTTTATGAAAACTTTCTTTGTCAGTATATGTGCTCCACCAGGTTCTGAACGACTTAATTTCAGCTTCATCTGGGTCACATTTTGTAAAAATGTCTTCAGTGTGTGACTTTTGCATTCTAAACAAATAGTTTATTAATTGAAAGAATAATTCCTGCTCTAATCAGTGATCAAAATGATCATTAGTTGGAGCCCTACTTCACTCCTCTTTAGATTTACCCAAATAAATCCAACGTTTGTTTGATAGTTTGATTTCAGTTCCAATGTTTTGTAAAAAAAAAACACTATTTTATGAAGTGCAATCAAAGTAATCAATTTGATAAGACAAGGACTTAAAGGAGACCTATTATGCTTTTTGTGAGGTATTAAGTATTAAACTATAACATATGTAGATCATAATTTTACTTTATATTAATTGCAAACTGCAATATTGACTTTGACAGTGATATTCTAAACACTGGAGCGTCAGCTGCAGGACAAAACAGGATTAACTCAAACATGCAGGAATCAATCAAAATACAACTTTGAGCAAAATAATGATGAGGAAACACTGATGTAACAAGGATAAAACTTCTTATGACGCTTTATATCTTCACTTATTCAATTGATGGAAAATAGAGTAAAATATTTGAATTATTTTTCTGGTGAATGATTTGCTTGTCGCCTGCAATGGTCCAAAATATTCAATATTCATGCATTTATTCAATTAAAAGTGTTTTTTTTGCTCAAAAATACCTTATAAATATACTTACACAGATCTGACCTAATTTGGTCTGGTAGAAGTTTACTGCCACAAACATTCTCCAATAACATCTCCATTTAGACAAGCAAGTGACCACCCAGAAAAGTTACACAGTGCTCCTTTAACTTTGTATAGATTTTGGCATTAAAAAAAAATACAATAATTTAATGCTATTATATAAAAACAAAAATAGGAACAGTTAACAAAGAAAAAAACATTTTCGTTTTTCAAAACATCCATCTTTATCTCAACTCATTTCCACTTGGTCCAGCTGACAATGGTCCTAATGCATGTTTTACTTTGCCTCACCACTTGGACGGTCTACACACTGTACCTTCTGTTTAGATGACCCTTTAGAGCATGGCTCATCCCCCACATCCTGACTGCAGGTCCTGGAGCAGCGGTTCCTCTGAAGTCCATTGGGTGCAGTTGAGTTTGAGGCAGTGATTCATGGACTGGGGTTGTGTAAAACCTTGTGTAAAAGACGTGAGCGCTGATGTGTGTCTGCGCCGTCAGACAAGTTTCATCTTATCATACAGTGCTGTGCTTTTTCAAGAGGGAGGTTAGAATGATAAAATCCATCAATTACAGCGCGCAGTGTGGACGTATGACTTCACTAAAACAACACAGACTTTTCATCAAATATAAAAGGGGTGCAACAGCTAAGAACCAAAGATTAATGGCTTGGTAATATTATTATAGTCTCTCAATGAAAAAGTGGCCAGAATGTCTCATCATTTTCAGCTTTTATTGTTATCCAAGAATTAACACCAGTTACATAATGTATTTGGATCAGTTTTATGATCAATTATTGTGTTTTATGAGAAAATGAAGCATTTGTATTCCAGCTGAGTACTGTCCAAGTAAACTCCCTTGTGGAGCAGCAAAATTAGTCAAAGATAGAACTAACTAACTACATTGTAAGTCTTGAAGGACACATTTTTAAGCAGTAGTATAACATCGTTCCATCATCAAAAACATGCCTAGACTTGTGTTTAGCTTCATTCACGCTTATTTCATTAATTCGGTCTAGAATGTCCTCTTCCTTTGAGCCTCCAAGTTCCAACGAAACAACGAAACAGCTCTAATCTAATTCCTGACATGGAGATGGATATGTCCCCTTTAAAGCATTCATTAATGGACTCATTGTATAATTCTGTCATGTCTTCTAATTTGCAAACCTTTCACACACTTTGGGTTGGGAACTGAAACTTGGTTTCAAGCAGGAACCGACCAAAAAAGTCTGGGAAAATAACATTCTGCTCCTAAATCCACCATAAAATACAGCCTGCGTGTTGTGCGTCCACATCCAGTCAGTGTTTGTGTAAAGGTGAAGCCATCGCTGTCCTCAGTCCAAGTGAAAGAGTGATCCCAAAGTAAATGTGGTGTGGGTAAAATCCTGTGTCTAAAAATGTGGCTAAACTTAGTTTGCATAAAGATGCAGCCAAAACAAGTATTATCCCATCTTGGCCATTGTCCTCGTCCACCTGTTGAACACGTAGTGAGGTGTCACAGAACACGTGTGCAGCACTCACCCACTTTGATACAAAAGGCTGCACACGCAATGTTCGCGCAGTGGTTTTGAGTTATAATATATGAGTTATAATATATGTGTGTGTGCTCGCACACACGCACACAGACACACAGACATGCACACACAGACACACGCATGCACATGCGCACGCACACACGCAGACAGACACGCACGCACACAGACACACACGTACACACAAAAACACACAAACACTATAAAAGAGTTAGTTGAAGAAAAGCTCAGGGAGCGCTGCACTTTGGACGTGCCAGTTTGTAGAAAGCTGATGTAGGTGGTTTTTGCTGCGTAACCGTTTGAACCGTCAGCTGTTCTGGTGCATTTCTGGAGCCGTCCTGCTCCTGCGTGCCTCGTATTACAGCCTCCACTTCGCCGCTCTTTAGCTCAATCAGGCACATTCTTTCCACGGCTGGTAACGAGGCCGCCGAGCTGATTTACTGGAATCAAATTCACCTGATCACACTTTCCTCCGCCACGCAAAAGCACTTTCACATCTGCGGCTCTGCTTTCCACCCCGGCCCTCCATTGTGTTTAGTGTCATCTGTGAGGTCGCCATGGTGACTGTCACATTGCATTGGGGGGAAATAGAAATATGGGAAAATACTTAGATTCAATTGTTATTGTTTTTGAAAGACTGCAAATCTATGGGGCACTTAAGTGTGACATCATCGGTGCAACTGTGTTATATAGACACAAAAAGCAGAAATACGGATTTTGTGGGAACTTAATGATGAGTTAAAGACATTTAAGTGGATGGAAACTTTTGAAAGCAGTTTTATGCTTAGGCTTAGGTAACAATATTTGAAATGATTCAATATTATACAGTACGTTAGAAAAGCATGACTGTGCGAAGATCAGCTGGAAAAACAAAGTGTTCCCTGTATGACAGTCATGCAGGAGGAATTATAATAAAATAATAAAAAATAATTTTATTAAGTCTGCAACTAAAAAAAACATGCAGAAAATGCTGAGGTGTATGTACTTGATGACAGTCACTTATATCAGATCCCCTGTTATGAATCTTGTATTTTAAATAAACATTCATGAAAGTGTTTGTTTGTTTCCCTTTATTTTTAATCACAGCATATGTTGCACCCATTGACCGTGTGATGACATCCTCAGAGCCTCTTGTGGTGGCCTCAAACCCCAAAGTACTGCTTGTACAACACTCTGGTGTCCAACACCACTGACCACCATCTCTGCCTTTGCCTGGAGCCAGCTCTGGGCTGCTTTAGAGGGACAGACTCACAGGCCTCGGTCATTCCTCTGTCTCACTGTGGACAGAAACACCACCAACAGGCAACGCTTGAATGAGCTTTAACCTTGTTACCACAGTGTTTGCTCGTCATCAGTTTCCTCACAGTTGTGTTGTATTGATCCCTGTTTGAGTTAGTCCTGTACAGTCTGAGCCCTGTCCTCAGGGAGGACTCCTTTAATCCCTCCTTCATCAGGGAGTGATCCATCGTACACAGGGTTTCAGAGGTGGACATCTGGAATCAGTTCTAAAAATCAAGACCCATCCGAAAGTCATTTTCAATCTGTGGAACTGCCCTAGCTTCACCTGAAATGACTCGACTTTTGTTTACCTGTTAGACCTGTTATGAATCATTAAAGTCCTCTGCCTGAAACACCACTGTGAGCACCTGATCAGCACGAGATGGCCAGGCTGAAAGGACACTCTATTAGACTGTTAACCACCATTTCTGTTTCTTTTTTGGTCACAAAGACTTCCTCCTTCACTCCTCTTTCAAACATCTCGTCTCCTGCTTAAAGTCTTCACCTCGCTGTCTTCAAACAAGTGGTTTGTGACTTTGAGATGAAGATGCCCGGTGGGCTGCAATCATTGCTCATTTACAGTTCCAAAGCAACTTCTCCTGCCTCCAGTTTAGAACATGAACACAACCTGTTTGCTATAATTCACTATAATTCAGCCCATGTTATTTCATTGTACGTCATGTGTTTACAGTAGGTTTCCTCTTCCCTTTCTTCTTGATTACATTAGCTCTATGATCAGACGTGCAACATCTGGCCGTTCTTTGGAGAGCAAATGATTGAAAGAAATGTCCTGCGTTTGTCTCCAGGAAAAGGAAAGAAGAGCTCGAAGTCTGAGCAGAAGAGTGGAACTGTGGGCAAGGGCGCGGGGAAGAAGATCACCAAGATCATGGGACTGGGGAAGAAGAAGCCCTCCACAGACGAGCAGACGTCCTCCGCTGAAGAGGACGTACCCACCAGTGGTAAGCACTCTCCACAGATCTGACCTGGAGAAATGCTGATATAATATGTACAGGATTGACAAAAGTATTGATACTGAATACAATTTCATAAATAAGACATAGTAGTCGGTCTTTAAATGGTCTCTATGAGATCACATGACTATTACAAAGAAACTGTCTTTAAAAGTACAGTCCTTTTTCTTAAAAAAAAAAAAGAGTATTGAGAATTTCCTCAGTACCAAAATCAAATTTGGAATTTTAGACTTGGACAATAACATATCTTTATGAAGAAAACCATTTTTAAAGCAACACTACGCAACTTTTTGGAAGTGGCTCGTGGCATGACTCACAGAAATAGAAAGTTCCAACCATTTTACTTCTGAACATCCTTCATGGAGATGGAAGGTTTAATGCCACACTGTAGAATATTCTAGCCAAGGGAACAACATTTCCATGGAAACAAGCAGGTAGAGGCTCCTCCAGGCTAAGTACGAGTCAGGTTTGTGGAGATACGTGTCATCTGTTCAATGGATGGCAGTGCAATAAGAGTGTTATTTTGCAATGAAAAGCACTGAGCTTTTACATCATTCATTAGAAACAAAACACCACAAACATCCCATTATTTTGTTTCCTTGAAAACAGGACACAATGTTTAAGGTTTATCTTTATTCTGCAATTACTGTATGCTGCACGTAAAGCTGAAAATCATTATTATATATCGTAATGATTATTATTAAAAACACTTGTCTTGAAATGTTATTTTCAACACAAATGAATAGTACTTTATGTCATGACACCGTCTGATTTTCTATGACTTCTGATATACATCCAGATCTTAGACAAACTACATAAGAAATGTCCACTTTGATCCTGTTTGTTACTTCTTTGCATCAGTAGTTAATAAGCATCTAGTTTTGATTCTAGTTTTAGTATGGATTAGTCTGGATATGAATACATTGACAACCTGACTACTTTATGATTCTTGTACTGAACATAAACATGGGAGGGTTTAGAGGTGGATAATACATTGAAATTTAGATATGCAAAATTTGAAAGTCAAGTATATTGTTTGTTTCGTTTGTGTTTTTAATCAGCTCTTTTTGTAGCATTTTTCACTACAAAGTTATGTTAACTTTCAAATAAGGGTTGACGGTGATATTTCTGCACTTTTGTGATTAATTTAACAAACATTTGTCTGATAATTAAACCTCTACTACTACATTTAAAGACATGTTTTGACACATTTCTGTTGGTTTGACATCATATCATTTTACTATCACTATCAGAATACTCCAAAAAAATCTAAAGACATTGACTGTCAGTTTCTCCAGCCTCAGGAGGTTTTAGACGACACGTTATCTAAATGTGCCTCCGTGTGCCGCTGCAGGCTACTTGAACGTCCTGTCCAATAACCGGTGGCGTGAGCGCTGGTGCCGGCTGCGGGACAACCAGCTCCTGCTCCACAAGGACCGGGACGACCTGAAGAGCCACATCGCCTCGCTCCCCCTGCGCGGCTGCGAGGTGTCGCCCGGCCTGGACCAAAAGCACCCCTTCGCCTTCCGCCTGCTCAGGAACGCACAGGAAGTGGCAGTCCTGGAGGTAATACCCATGTCCTGCACGAGAAGCACCGCCTGTCACTACAGTTAGATCAGTGGGACACTAAGGGCAAGGAAAAGCAAAGAGGACTGGTTGATATGGCAACATACTTGTTTCAGTTTGTGTTAAGAGAGGCTCTGTGCAGTCTGCTGGTGGAGGGTATAAAACATTCTATTCTTCTTGAGACCAAGCAATCTCCTGGAGACGAGCAGATGACATACCCTCACCTAACTTACAAACTACACCTTTAACTTTTGATTTGGACAAAGTTTGACCAATTAATATACAGAAATTTCTATTTTTGTTGTAATTTCACTCATCGTACAGTCTAAAAATATCAGAGTAGAGTCCTCATTAAAGGACAAATATAATGCAAAATTGACTTTTTTGAGCTTTTAACCATGTTCTAATGTTCCGTCAAAAACACACCTGGAGTTGCATTTGGCTTCATTCATGCCAGTTTGATGAATCCTCTCCCTCCGATCGTCAAAAACACTCCCTGCTGAATTCTTTCGATGTGTGACGTGACTCTGAGAATCCTTACATCATGGCCAGTCTCACTCTGAGCATTTCGGCCGTCTGATCACAATCATTCCAACATTATATTGTTCTTTGTGTAAACATTTTATTTTTAGTTCTAAAACATGAGATGTCAAAGTAAAGCTACTCAAGAGAATGTTTAACGAAAAACAGTACAAATAATGCAGAATATTGGTCCTTTGAGGCTCTTGAGTACATATTGTGCCAAATCCTGTGTCCTGTATATAATTGGAAGCCTTTGTGCTCAGGCGTCTTCCTCGGAGGAGATGGGCCGCTGGCTGGGGGTGCTCCTGGCTGAGACAGGCTCCACCACTGACCCTGCCACACTGCACTACGACTACATCGATGTGGAGACCACCGCTAATGTCATTCAGCTGGCCAAGCAGTCCTTCTGGTACGCAGCACTGGTCCAACCTGGACAGCAAGAGGAATTCTTGAGATTTTTGTTGTTTTACAAACTCTTGAGAATCCATCTTGTTTGGCTCCCTCTGTTGCATTTGATTGTGATTGGGTCTGAACCATCCACAGGGCAGCTTTGTGGTTTGGCCGGAATCTGATTGAACTAAAACAAACATGGCGGCGCCGACAGACGTACTTTAGCAGAAATACAGACTATTTGTTTTCAAAAAACATGTACAGAGAAGCGCTGTAGGCATTTGTTTAGGGAAAGATTTCTCTCAACTGGATTTAACAAAAGTTTGAAACCTAGACTTGTCCTGCTGTTGGGACGCTTCGACCACAGAAAGTACGACTCAATTAAGAGCGCTTCACACAATCTGACATGAGCCATTACTACTATATATTTGACAGACAATTTTAACACATTTGCAGTATAATTATCCAATGATGACTATAATTATGGGTTTGTTAGAATTTTTCACGTTAAGAAATGAAATTAACGATTCCATGTTTAATAAAGTGTGTAAATTGAAAACTGTTTGTGAAATAAAATTAAAAATAAAATATAAACTATTAAACAACCCTTCTTCGACACTTTTAGATAAAAAATTAGAAAAAATGTAGTAGACCATCTTTGATAACAAATGTTACTGAACTTAAAGCTGGGTTAGTTTGTCAAACTGTGAAATATGTGTATGTAACCCTTTCTAACCCCTTACTCCGTCTCACAAATCCTTTGGCTCATCATTAGTTTTCCCACACTACCACAGCTTTTTCAGAAAGTGAAGAAGGAGCATTATCCCTGCTCAGCCAATCAGCTCTCAAAGCATCATATAATCACTCACATGGCTGTCTTACAAGTTTGAAAAGATTAAATCTACTAAGTATGAGGAAAATGTTGTGTACCCCCTTTAATCTGCTGCTGGTCCCACAGTTTCACCAGTAAACGTGCCGTGTCTCCAAACCCATATCTGGACAACCCTGTGAACGGTTACTCCTGCCCCACGGGGATGGCCCTGCACTACGACGACGTCCCCATCAACGGAATGGTAACATTTAGATTTAACCCTCTAGACTGTCAGATGGTATTATTGTCAAGTGAACGCTATAAGAAAGCTCTAAGATTAATATGACACGTTTTTGTTTTTTTCTTTTGGTTCAAGTTGTGTAGAGTTTTGCATTTTCTTTCAAAATTGCCTTTGGTTTGAATGAGATTTGAGATTGGCAAACTAAACCCACTAACTCTCTTCACCTGGCTGCCTGTCTTCTTAACCTCTAACTCTTTTGTTCCTCTTGTTCCGTCTTAAACGCACACTCCACACTAAGGACCCCGACGCGTACTCCACTCCCCCCTCCAGGAGGCGCTGTCAGCCCATAGCAGAGGCGCACTATGAGAACGCCGAGCTCTACGACAAACCTTCACCTAAACCTGTGGCTGCTCGCTATCCTCCTGCTAAAACTACTACTTCTACTACTACTACTACTTCTACTCACTCCAAACAGGCCGTGTCTAAAGTCTCCTCTAAGTTTCTTTCTGCTGACGCTAAAAACAAAGAGGCTGCGAAGGTACTGCCCAGCATTTCTGTCTCATTCAAGTAATAATGTGTCAAGTGTTCTGTGTCTGCTGTGCTGCCTAAAGGTCTTATGTCACTTTTCTGGTGGTAGATGGTTTGGATTCCCTAGAATGTTCCACAGTATGGCATTAAACTACATCTATCGACATATCTGGCATTTATGTCATCCTTAAACACAAAGCAGCAGTTCAGTTCTTTCTGGAGGCTACACATCACCTGCAGGTGAAACCACACTTCAGAACACCCTCCATGCAGATGATGAGTTTTATACCATACTGTGGATTATTACAGCTAAAGCAACAGCATTTCCATGGAAACAAGTGGCTCAATATTACTGTGGTCACCTCTCCACAGATCTGCCCTGTCATCCTGTCGGCCGAGCGCCGGCTTGTCTTCATAGACACAGAGATGTTTAAACAAACATGCTGAGAATCTTCCTCCAGAAAAAGTTGCAGTGTTTTTGATTCAAACCAGTTGTTTCATTGTGAAGTTAGTTTTAAATCCGCTGCAATTAACAAATAATAATGACTACTTAGTATATCACAATTGACACGGGCTTGGGAATATCATTTAGAAAACAAAAAAGTTCTACTTAGTTTATACATTTTACTCTAGTAATGTTATATTTTTGCGCAAAAACATTAACAAAAATCAAATTTAAAATACTCTTTTTAATAATGAAAATGTAATGCATTTATTGCTGGATTATTATCTATTCTTAATACCAAAAAAAGTCACCAAAAGTAACCGAAATATGCACACAAAAAATACAACTTTAACCTGTACACACATGTATCCATGAGTTTCAGAATGAAAGGTTAGGACCGTTGCCATAGCAATTAACGATCAAAAATAAAATATTGTAATTGTTGAATAGTCAACCACAATGTGTTATAAAACAGGCTACAACTGTTGTTATGGCAGTTGCAGCGGCCATCTTGCGAGTGCAGAAAGAGCAAAGTGGAAAATAATGTAAAACAGGGTGATAAAAATCATAGGTTTAAGTGTTTGAATTTAACAGATAATGGGACAGTTTTGGTCCTAATAATGAGTCTGTCAGGACATTTGTTCTCTGGATTATCACCCTTAAAACACTGCACTGGTCTGTATTTTATGCAGAATTAAACCCTGTTTGTGTCAGTGCACTGTGTGGACACCACCACTGATAATTATTGTTTTTACTTCACAATCATTACTATTAGTAATATAAGTATTTATTACAAAGTCCAGCTTACTATTAGTTTGTATGAGATTTTCAATAGAATTTTCCAACACAAGCACGCACACACACACTCGCACGCACGCACACACACACACACGCACGCACACACACACACACACACACACACACACACACACACAGTCAAACAGGCCATTGTATTCCTGAGCCTTGTTCTAAACAGCACAAATGGCTGTGTGTAATTTCTATTTTTATGGCCTTGAATTAACCACAAAGTGAGCGGTGAGTGTGAGTGGACCCCCTTCTGGGCTCCTGCTGGGCCTTTCATGTGCTCTATGTGTGTGGTAAGGATTAGAGGCGCTAACATGGCCCCCATAACCTCAGACTACAGCACACCAGCACAAAGACTGAATAAATAAAAACGTGTAAGAAAAATGTCAAGTATGTTACAAATATATCATCTTGGGATATTTTGTGACATTTATTTATGATCTAATAATCTGCAGCAAACCAGGAGGGGCCCAGCAGCCAACGGTGTGAGCTCCAAACAGAAGACCGACCCCAAGAACCAGAGCAAGAAGAACGGAGTCAGTGCGAGCAATGGAGCCTCGTCCCTGAGAAGAAACAGTTCCAGTGAGTGCACACATGCAGACACAGTGCTGGTGTATACTTGTTATATTAATCCAGGGTCCTGAAACCCTGACAGAACCATCAAATAAATGTTCTTCCATCCCCATATTAGTCATTATGAAAGTGGTAAAAAGTACTGTTTACTGAAATATTAAAGGAGTGTTTTGAGTGCCTTTCTGCTAATCTACCTTCTACTTATCTATTTAACTCAGTAGTTTTGCACATTTAAAGCTTGTGATTTCTATATAATTTAATTATTTGATTAAATTGTTGACTTCTTTGTAAAACTAACTTGTAGACCTGGTTAACATCATTTGATTTGAGTGACTGCAGCCTTTGACAGTGTAGGTCATTTGACAGCGACTGGTGGAAATAACAGCAGCTCTGTGTTAGCTGCTTTAACAGGACTACACTGTATCACACTGTCCTGGCCCACGCTGGACACAGTGAGTTAGATTAGGAGCATTTTTGTGCATTTTACACTAAACATGAACATGAAGCAGTCTGCAGAGGACTCTGGGAAGTTTTGAAAAAATAAGAACATCGGGGCTCGCTGAAAACTCAAATGTGAAGAAAAGCCTCAGCTAAGCCCTGGACAGAATGATATTCCCGTGAGTCACTGATGTGGATGTAATACACAAGTGAGCGCCCCCTACAGGTGGGTCTCTGATGAAGAGGAGTGAGGGAGGAGAGAGACAGGAAGCAAACACATTGAAGGGAGGGTTCTTCAGCACAGCTTGAAACAATGGCAGTATTTGCAGTTACAGCTCTGTAAAGAGTGATCATTATAGTGAGTGATAGATGCTGACACTGCTCTTCACCAGCGAGAAAAACCTGACTGAAGGGTCAGGGCAGGAGACCGTGAAAAAAGCTCTCGTTCCCACAGCTTTTTTTTTTTTTCATTTTCTTCCCACAATCTTTTAAATGTAATAATAACAGTAATCCCTTACAATAAATCACATCATGCATGTAAATGGACGATGACCTGCTACAACAAACACATCTAACACTCCCAGAAAACAAGTGTCACTTCTGATTTCTTGAGTTTCCTGGGGAGGACCCCCGGACCTCTTTGTGTCTTTTTGAGCTCAGTTTGTATAAAATCAGCTTTAGTCACAGCTGTAATAGTGTAACTTGTCACTCTTTTCCATTCGAGCTGAAAGTAAGAGGGACAAGCTGCAGTATGTAGAGTGATTCATGCTTGTTTGAGTAATCTTTATTCTCCTGCATTCAAGACATCATTCCAAGAATCCTGTTTTCCCCTGACCACACACACACACACTGCTCAGTGCTGTTTCTGTTCAGGGCTTCATGACGGCCAAATCTGTCAATTTAGAAAATGAAAATGAAATGGACAGCATGGTCCAGAGTGCAGCCCTGTATTCTCATGACACCGTTGGGCAGACTTTAGATCAGTATTACTGTTAAAATGCTTGACAGAGCTGTCCTGTAGCTGTCCTGTAGCTGTGTAGGACGGGGCTCGCTCTGGTCTGTCTGCAGGAGCGCTCTCAGACTGGACGGCCCCAGCCCCACCACGCTGATTGCTTTATTACAAAACTCCCTCTCCGCAGCCATTTGGAGCCGGCAGGAGACCCAAATTACACTGGCTTTGAAACAACACTACAAATCCTGTGACGCACACGGCCAGACGGAGGAGCACTTTCCTGCCAATGTTGGGGGCCGCAGCGCTGGGCCGGGGATACTTAGCGGTCGTGCTAATCCACGTGGTTAGCAATAATGTTTTGGAGCGTAATGTGTGAACGCCGAGGCCAGTTAACCGTGACGAATGTTGAAATGGAAATAGCAAAAAAATGTGTCACGTCAGGGCTCACGTTCCGGATGGGAATATTGGATTTGAACAGGTCAGCTGTGGTTTGATTAAGAGATTTGTAATACACGCATTCAGCAGGGACGGGACTGGAGAAGAATCAGAGGAAAGACGTGGAATGAATGACGGACTAAAGTGTGGTGGTGTTTGTAAGATCAGCTGTTTTCTAGGTTTTTATTTTTATTTTACAAGACAAAATATTTCCAGTCTATTTATTATTATTATACAGTATGTTATTATTGTGTTGATACTGATTTCTGACTTGTCGTACTGTTGTGGCCGATATTTGCTGATACTGGTATTTAAACTGGTATTTAAAAATCCAAAGCAAGGCCCACAAATCTAAAGTTGAAGTAAAGATCACAAATCAACTTTTCATATCAGTAAAAATAATAAATAATGTATTTCATCAGGATGTTACATGATGAGTTGCATGATTGTGTTAAACATACAGCCAAACCAGTCACTCAGCTGTCCTGCCCACTTCAAAGTCCAGTAGACTTTTTCAAAAATACAAATATCAGGAGTTACTGTTACAATATGTAAATGATCAGCTAGTTAGATGTTAGAGATATACTTTTCTTTTGCTCAGGTGCTTCGATTGAACTATCATCATTTTAGATTTAGTTCATCGTAAACTGCAATCTTGATCTAAAGCGGATCAGTAATAAAAACCGATCCATTGACTTCCTGTTCAAATCTGCAGAACTGACATAGTGACATTTCACCAGGACAAGCAGCGGATTGTCATTTACATGTTTTTGAAAAGCGGCTACGTGACTCTTAATTTTTCAAGTAATCACAACTAGGCACAGGGATGTGGGTGGAGATAGGGGGTAGGGGAAAACAGTCATTTTCGTATCACATGAGCCTCAGTTCCTGGAATGCAGGAATCAGAATACAACTTTGAGTAAAATAATGATAAGGAGACACTGTTGTAACGAGGTTAAAAGCTCATTAAAGTTGATTTTGCTCATGTCCCCTTTAATAACTTTATTAAGTTCAGAAACAGATTTTTATAACACTTTAACTGGCTGCTATTTTGTATACATGTATTTAAATGAATTTGCATGCGTGTAGATTAGTTCTATTGTAATTATTTTTTATTCTGCCCGTATTAATGTCTTATTCTGCAGGATCTTTTCTTCTGCTGCCAGTTAGACATTTATTAACACTGTGCTTCATTAAAAACTCTCTTTACTGCTTCTTAGTTTGATATTGAGACGTTTGAGTACATGAGTAAGCATTTACAACCAAACACTACATTTGTTGTGTTCCCTTATTACCAAAAGACTATTAGGATTATAAGACATGAACAAAAATGTCCCTATATCATACTTAAGTCACTAATAAGGATGTTTATTAATAAAGTGTCAGTTAGCAGTAGAATAAGACATTAAAAGGAGACGAGGAAGAAAACTCATTAACAACAAACTGAGCACTTACAGTTTGTTAGATGTTAACTGTGTGCTCTACAATAAAATGTTACCTTAGATTTGAAATGAAATGATGAACCTCGTGGTCATTTGTTGATGGCTGATTAGCCCTTTGCAAGCCTTTTAAAAATAATTTTTAGAAAGGTAAATATAAAACAGAACTAAGCACGAGCTACACTGAAAACAATGTGTGTTTTGTAGAATCTAAGAAAGTGTGAGTCACTTTAGAAAAAGATACAAAGAATGAATTAAAGAAAGTCCATGGGGAAAATGAAAGTGAAATCAGTTCACTCTGTTGAAAGCTCATTTGTACTGAATAAAGTGAACTCTGTTTGTGTCCCGCTGGTCCAGGCTCGGAGCAGTGCAAGTACGGCAAGAACCGCGTGGAGGCCGACGCCAAGCGCCTGCAGGCCAAAGAGGACGAGCTGATGAAGAGGAAGCAGGACATCCGCAACCACCTGACCCAGCTGAAGAAAGAGAGGCGGGACCTGCGCACTGCCCTGGAGGCCGCCACCGGTACTGCAACACAACCAGCCTTTACCATGTCCGCTGGAAAAACCCGCCTGGAGTAGTTTAGATTAATGGGTGTTTGTGCAGGTTGTTCTTCCTCTTAATTATGCACTGATCTCCTTCTACAGAAAGACTGTAAAAATGCAAAGACCTTCATAATACGTGACTATGTCTGAACTCAATTTACCTTAAAATGAACATCTTAAGCTAAGAACCAATTGATTCTAGTAACTGTTATGGAACAACGATTAATCGCCATAACCACTATAACTATTGGATTACTAAAATAATTGTTGACTATTTTAGATCATCCAAGATTGCACATTTTATAAATAAAATGGTTTCCAAAATGCAGCACAAACACAATACTAAATGAATAAGTGCTCAGTATGATCTCACTTGTCCTTAAACAATAAGGCCAGTAAATTCAAATCAAAGCAAAGCCCTAAAACCATGAAATAGCAAGAAATGGGTCAGAAAAACAAATCAAAAACACAGCCAAGTGTGATCCGGAAAATACAGACTCTAAACCGTGTGCATTATTAAAATGGCATTATTTAATGGCAAACATAAGTTATTTTTATCTTGATGGAACACTTTAATCTGGTTAAAATGTATTTGACTCCAAAAATCCATCTAAATAATTAGTTGCAGCCCTAGAAACTACATTTTATTGCAGCAACCAAAGATTATTGTAGTACTAAAGTTGTAGAATCTTATATTCCAAATACAATGTTGAGTTATTGTGACTGAAGGGAATATTTACAAATGAAGTGTATTATTGATTCTTTTTTGACATTTTGATTGAATAAGGTCACTGTCTTTGTTACAAATTTGTCTTTTCTTTGGTTTTTAGAGTCTGTATTGTCCTGTTAACTATTAATATTAATAATCAAAACATGTCATTATTTTTTTTATAGCTGACTGAGCTGACTCATTGCAGTCCTCTTACATTTTTAAGTTTTAATACTTCACAATCCCCACCGCTACCAGCAGAGGGCACACAACCCAACTGAGCCATTTTTCCACATATAAAATCTATTTACAAATCATAATTACTATTGGTACGCTGTATACATATGTGCATATTAAATGATATCGAGTACAGTTCTAGATGTCCTGAAATCTTGTTTGTGCGCACACAAAGGGAAGCGCTCGCAGTCGTCCCTGTCGGAGCGTCTGAAGAAGGTGGAGGAGGAGTGTCGTCTGAAGGAGGAGGAGCGCGTGAACCTGGAGCTGGAGCTCACCGAGGTCAAAGAGAGTCTGAAGAAGGCCCTGAGCGGAGGAGTCACTCTGGGGCTGACCATCGAGCCCAAGAGCTCCTCCTCAGCCCTGCAGGTCAGACACGGGACAGAGCGGGGGGACGCAGGGGGGACGCAGGGGACACAAGGGTGACACGAGACAGAGAGGGGGACACAGGGGGTCGCAGAGGACACACGAGACAGAGCAGGGACACACGAGACAGAGCAGGGGACACAAGGGGGACACAGGGGACACATGAGAGACACGAGACAGAGCAGGGGACGCAGAGGACACACGGGAGACACGAGACAGAGCAGGGGACACAGGACACACGAGACAGAGCAGGGGACACAGGACACACGAGACAGAGCAGGGGACACAGGGGGTCGCAGAGGACACACGAGACAGAGCAGGGGACGCAGAGGACACACGGGAGACACGGGACAGAGCAGGGGACACAGGACACGAGACAGAGCAGGGGACACAGGGGGTCGCAGAGGACACACGAGACAGAGCAGGGACACACGAGACAGAGCAGGGGACACAAGGGGGACACAGGGGACACATGAGAGACACGAGACAGAGCAGGGGACACAAGGGGGACACAGGGGACACATGAGAGACACGAGACAGAGCAGGGGACACAGGGGGTCGCAGAGGACACACGAGACAGAGCAGGGGACACAAGGGGGACACAGGGGACACATGAGAGACACGAGACAGAGCAGGGGACGCAGAGGACACACGGGAGACACGAGACAGAGCAGGGGGACACAGGACACACGAGACAGAGCAGGGGACCGAGAGGACACACGAGACAGAGCGGGGGACACAGGGGACACAAGGGTGACACGAGACAGAGCAGGGGACGCAGAGGACACACGAGAGACACGAGACAGAGCAAAGGACACACGAGACAGAGCAGGGGACACACGAGAGACACGAGACAGAGCAAAGGACACACGAGACAGAGCAAAGGACACACGAGACACATGGACGGGCTTTTGTCTATGTCACTGCTGAGGACGTGTCCACTCCATATTAACCCCTTACAGCTGGGTTTTGGAGGACATCACATTCTATCAAAGGGAAAATTACACTTTGCGTAATGTTTTTGGGCGAAGTGTAGCTATATTGTAAGAGATATAAAAATGTTTTAATGTTTTAAAATAAATTGCACTGTTAGCATGCTAATGCTTGTTAGCTTCCCAGTGACGACAATAGGAGGTTTAACTGTTTGCAGTGATCCAAATAGATTTTTCACGTGCCTAAAGCATTCTGGGCATTGTAATTATTCACCTGAATTTGACTTTTGGAGTTTGGCTCCATGTTGGGAAGAGAATTATTGGAAGAAAATTGTAACTGACAAAATATAATTCGGTTCAAAAGCCTTTTGGATGTGTCAGTGCATAACATTGGAGAGAAATCCAAAAAGAGAGATCCACTCAGGGGTTACATCCACTGGACTATACTGCCACCTGGAGGAAAGAGACGGCACAACGTATTGTTTTAACTGTGTCTCAAACTTTTTTCTGATGCGACCCATTGGGGATAAAAAACTATCCATGTCCCCCATGGAGACAGTGGGCACCTGCTGTGCTGCTGTGGCACAGTGGAGGAGTATTACTATTTAATCTTTAGAATGAATGTCTCATTTTCAAGATAGACCTGCCCATAAAATAATCAGAGAATTGGTGAATGAGCCACACTGGCGTTACTCCTGGTCACTGTGTGTCCCTCCTGCACCACAGGCCTGTGTCACACTGCTGGGGTGTGTGATGGGGCACACAGGCCCGTGTCACACTGCTGGGGGGTGTGATGGGGTACATCTGTGTCGCCCACACTTTTAGAGGCTCTTATGTCCTGACTGTGTTAAATGTTAACCCCGTCTGCTCGGTGCAGTCTCCCGCTGCGGTGCGTCGGGCTCACGGCTCCTCCGCCTTCTCCAGCTGTGACACCAGTGACGCCGAGTCGTGCCACCTGCCCGTGAACAGCGCCTCCCTGCTCCGACGGCAGCACGCGGGCCACAAACCTGCCACGGCCCGGGGACACGTGCTCCGGAAGGCCAAGGTCAGCCCCCTCTCTGCACCGACTGTTACATGCACATATAGAAGTACTTTAATCAGACTTTTGTACTTTACAGGAGTGGGAGGAGAAGAGCGGCACATAATTGGATTGTCACACCAGCTCCTGTTATCTTTTTAATATATTGTGTATATATTTATTTAAGTGTGATGTTGAGGACACAAGCAGCATGTAAACGTCACCGACACAGAAGTGGCTGTTGTAGTATATTGTACTTTTTTCATATTGAGCATGTTTTAATACTGCCATAAGAGCAATTTTTACTCTTTTTCTACTTTTTTACACCTCTTTACCACATCCCCAGATTTTTTTCTTAAACTCCTTTTGTACAGTTGACCATTTCAGGTCCAACACATTTCTTTCTCTATGAATATTTATTTGTAAATGTACAAATTGTAGCTATCCCTTTTGTTATTTATGTTGCTATATTTAATTATATTTGTGTGGCATTTGTGGCACTCCAAAGAATCCCAAAAGTTACAATTATATCATCATAAACAGAACACAGGCTGGTTTAGGACGTTAAAGTCAGTAAAAGGTTGTTGTTGTATGATCCAACTCGATATTCACTGTTGCTTTTTTAGAAGCAGGTGAAGATTCAGCCGCTCATCTCATCACAAGGTAATAACCATACATTCCAGTTCTTTCCGACATAATTTAAAGATTGAGGCCTTGCAGTATTTCGAATGCTCAGATTGTACTCGTGTGAATCAGGTTCCTCTTCCCTCCAGTAAGTCGTCGTCACACTCAGAATGGAAATGGAATGTTTTAGAAATTGTCTCCTTAAAATTAAAGGGTTCTGTGTGTGTTATAGTTCTGAGATAATGAGGTTCAGGGGACAAACGTTTCTTCTCGTTCTCAGCCACCTACTGGCTACAAAAACTGTACAAAGTAGTGGTCCAACAAATTACTCAAGAGTAAAAAAGTACTTGGGGATACTACTACTCAAGTAGGAGTAACATTTAAGATTGTCAACAAAAGCTCTTGTCACTTGTAGACACAATAGAAAGAGGAACCAAACCTTGTACTAAATATTATTCAAGCAGGAGTAAAAGTATGCAGAAGTTGTAGTGTAGTGTATGATATACTAGAGTACAATTTCTTCATAAAGTTACCCAAGTAAATGTAACTGAGTACGAGCCACACATGTCAGTGTTGGACTGTAGAGACCGTGCTCTAAAGTCAGACTGATGAGCGGGAAAATAGACTCACTCGTAGAACTTCAGGCCAGTTGACAGAATTCCATTTTGTTTGTTGTTCGACCTTGACGTCTGAGGGTCTACACAGACTCAGTTCAACTTACTGTAAGAATATCTTTGCATTTCAAGTGAAAAAGTCAGACCTTGTTATAGTAGATTGTTTGAATGGCAAAAGTCCACAAAATGGAACAGAGGAAAGTGAAATAGAATGGTCATTCCGTACTTGCCTTCTACCTTCTGCTTGACCGTGCATTCATTTGCATTAAAAGTAGATCAGATTTCTTCTGTCTTCAAAAGTTTCAGAAACCTTTTCTATTTTCCACACGCGTTGTCCTGGTGCTGTGTCGTTCACTGCCTTTAGACACATACAATAAGGTGCTTCAGTGTTGTTTCTGTGTTGTGTAGTGGTAAACCCTGTAAATACGCTCCTGCATGATGACACTTGCTGTTTAATGTGAAGCTGCTGTACATAGCTTTATGGGACGCACGCATCAGTGTTTTTGTTTTTGCACCTTAATCTTTTTCCTCTCGTGTAACAGACCGTCTCCGCTTTGGAGTCGTATGCTTTTGTACAGCTCAATAAACTTTACAAAAACTAGTGACAATTTTGGGATTTAATTTTTAGCAACCGGACCAACATCTATTTGATGATACATGTTTATCTTTAGTGTCCAACTGAACCTGACTGAAGTCCAAATCAGGGTAAAACCAGAACTGGGTCAGCAATTGTGGGATTTTTTTTATTGTAATTTGAATGAGTTTTCTAAATAAATATGTACTTGAAGCCCATTGGAACACAGTATATTCTTATTTAGGCCTTAATGGATGGGTTATGTATTTGCGACAAACATGTGAATAGCGGTGAAAGTTTTTTCCCCCACAAGTACTTATTGAACTATAACAAAGGTAGATCATAATTTAACATTTTGTTTCTTGTAAACTGCAATATGGCTCAATAACAGAAACCGGTCCATTGACTTCCTGTTCAAAACTGCAGAACTCATTTCACTGTAACAAGCAGCAAATGTCATTTACATGTTATTTTTGAAAAGTGACTAGAACCTACATGTGTCACTCAGAGTTTACATTTTTCAAATAATTGCAATTTATGGTGTGTTCCAGGCATCTGGTAACTGGGATATTCCCAGCCTCCGACTTGACAAAATGCCCTGGAACGCCACACGAACGGGTAAATCCTATTTGTGAAGTGGGAGCTTGTTGAGTCTCCCACTTCACAAACGAGATCAACTGACGTGTTACAACAAACAGTGGACCTGAGTCCACTTAAACCATGTAAACATGTTACTGAGTAAATCTGAAAAGAATCTTATTTAGCCTGTTTGAGACGTTCATTTAATCTTGACATTTGTTTATTTTACAGTTAGCATTAGCCAAACTGTTTACATATGGAGTAATTCACTTGGAATGCCCCGAGGTCGGAACTCGTATCCGTTAAGTGGTAAATAACCGACTTCCCAGTTGCCTGGATTGCAGCATTATTACAGGGATGTGGGCGGGGCTAGGGGGAAGGAGTTGTAAACGACACATTTTGCTAACTTTAAGTGTGGCGTTTTTTCCTACGGTCTTTAGCTCCCTCTCAAATCTATCACATGTGAAATGGAAGTTAGAAAATGATTGACTGGAACCTCATCAATAACCTACAAACAAAAATAGAGGAAAAAATAGACAGCACATTTACAAGTTATGGGAGTGGTTTATTCCAGGATGCAGTGCGAGTGCTTTCCTGATGAGGACAAACTGGTTTAAAAATCAACAACACATTTTCAAACTAAATCATGAATTCAAAGTCTTTTCCAGATTCGTTTTCCCCCTAATCCAAGAGGACCCTAGTACAAAGAGACATCAATAAAGAACACTGGACAAGAATATGTACAAAACGGGTGAAAAGAAACCGGCAGAAAGCAAAAGGTACATGACATGGGTGGACTTCTTCCTGTTACATCATTAGTGCAAAAATACAAACATGTTTTCAGTCAACAAACAGCGACCAGTGCTTACAGCTACACTTTTTTTTCAAGAGTGTATCAAAAATATCTTCTACGTATGACCACTGTGGAACTCTGTGTCCTGGACTGCAGCCATGTTTCCAACCGTTAGTGTAGAGTAAAGTATTGCATAAGAACGACGTCAGAAACGGGAGAGGAACTCAATGACTTTAGAGGTTATGCACTGACATTTTTAATTCAACAACTGTTAAAATGTGTTGTTTTTTTCTCCTTGGAACTATTGTTTTGCTCAAATTAACTTTAAAATGGAAAGTGAAAGTAGTTTCTCTGTTGTAAGCTAGCTTGTTAGCTGACGGCGGCTGGAGTTAGGACATTTCAATAGAGGTTATGTAGATTGCATCATGGCATTTGGAAGCATTTAGCAGCAAGTGTCACTGGTGATAAATGACATTTTCTCCTGTAGACGCTCAAAACACAACATGGGAAAAGAAAAACAACAGGAATTTATCACTGATTCAGACTTTGGGATCACACACTATTAATCTCTTCAACACGCATCTCAGGAACAGCTTATTTAAAGAGATAAATTGTTGTGGGCCCATTAAAATGTCCTAAATCTCCAGCTGCCATTAGCAAACAAGCTAGCTAAGCGCTACACAGTCAGAGCGACAATGTAAACATTCATTTCAGTTTACATTTTAGGAGCTTCTGTTTCGCTCAGATTAACTTTATAGGGTGAAACTGTTTACATTGTTGCTCCGACTGGGCAGAGCTTAGCTAGCTTGTGTGCTAACGGCAGTGGGAGATTTAGGACACTTCCACTTGCCCCACACAATTATTTTCCTCCACACTTGGACTCAGAAACATCGTATAACTGTGTGACCCTAAAGTGTGTGTCAGTGATAAATGTGAGCGCAGCAGCAGTGTTCCTGTTGTTTATCTGGTTTTATACTGTCAAATACAAACTAAGTTATTTGCAGAGTGGTAGACTTTTATATTTGTTATGAAACTATAGCTGTTTGTCACATTTTAGTTGTTTTGAACTTTTACAGGAGAACTCACTGCAAAAATTCTGAATGGCGTGATTTCACCTGCATACCCTCTATATCTATCTAAAACCGAGAGAACACCATTTTACACGATATGTCCCCTTTAAACAATTAATTAACCCCAAACAGAAAAGTTCCATAGTGCACCTTTAGGTCAAACTCAGCTGTCATGTATGTACTCCACATGTTGCTATGGTATTGGGTGGTACGTCCTGGTTGGTTCTAGAATATTTGACACAATTCAGTCTCACTGCTTCACCGGGAACAATTTCGAGTGACTGGTACATTTGCCTGGTGTGACCACCGTCCTACCAGACAATCATGAGCTGTTATGAGGCTGGAGTTATGGAAACATGGCTAAAGATGATGTTCATTGTAAAAATACGTAAGTGAAATGGTGCGTTTGAGGACCTCTGTGTATTTTGGTAGTCGTGTAAAACACACTCAAACACACGTCAAAAGGATTATTATGTACAAAGTGGAGATTGTTCATATATTTACACATTTACAACAAACGCGTGATTCCACTGTGGGCGTGGCCTAATATAGGCTGATTCAGTAAAAGACTACGCTTCCCTCCATGACGGCAACCTGCTTCGTCTCCGGGGCAACGACGGGGCCAACGTGGACCCCGAGAGTGTGGGGGGAGGAGGCGGGGACACAGGTGAAGTGACCCCGCCCAGTACAGCAGAGGCACAATGGAACCAGCAAATCCATTTAAACACCAAACCAGGACGGCAGCTGACGTCTGCCAAGAACAGGAACGTCTCCAGAGGTCGTCTGCCACATCACGGGTTCATCTTTCTGCGTTCTAAAAGTGTTTGCACTGATCAGCTAAATGTCAGTTTCCTTTGCAAATTCTACAGCCTACTTTGGTATTAGTTATACATGGTTTATTGATACTGTCATTGCCCGATTTGGAACCCGGTTAAAACGTGTTTATTCTGTCAACTGTGGCCTCAAGTCGTGCTCAGCTGCAATCTAATTATATCTCAAATTAACAGAATTTTTTAGAAGTGAACATTTTGGCTCATTAGTTACAGTTCTACTCCAGTTTCTAACACATATTTATCAGGAATTCTGTTCACTGGCAGACATTTCACTGCTAAGATATGACTGTAGTAAGACAGTTTGTGTAAAATATTGGCCTAAAACTAATCTAAACTAAATTAAAGGGCCACAATTAATGGCAGTGCCCATGGCAACTGGGCATGCAAGTACCAAATCAGGCAATGACAGATACCTTTAATGTGATATCAACTTTAGAGAGCTGACTTAGGCCAATCTACAACAGGTGAGCTCATTTGCAGATTTAATTAGTTGGTTTGTGCTCTCAAATAACATCAGAAACCAACTGATTTTCAACTAAGTGTGCCTAAACAGGAGCATAAAATGTCAAATCTCACACGCTCCTGAAAATGCGCTGTTTAAATCCATTTTATATTTTTTCTCGAGTTTTCACAGCGTCCAAGAACATATCTGGCTAATGTGTGCATTGTGTAACCACAGAAGTATCTTCCATAGAAATATATGCAGGTCACCCCCAGTGATGTCACTATTCTGAGGTTCAACACTGCCCTCTAGTGTCAACTGTGTGCACTTACATGTCTGCACAAAACTACGATTCTAGAGTTCAAAAATGTAGAAAAACATTATTGCCTTTAAAGTCTAGTTTTTGGGTAGAAGTGTGGTGTGGTGTGGTGCTGCTTACTGACAGTGCCGTAGGTGGAATACCAAGTACATGAGATCACAGAGTGTCGTCGAGTCTCCGGGCGGTGGGTCGAAGCAGAGGTAATGCTTAAAGAACTGGGATCATTGACAGGAACAAGAACAATAGCCCTGGAGCTGATGTGGACAGGCGGATCAGTATTAGCCTCGCTCTCATTTTGACTTGACCAAATACACTTACAAGTTTAATAACTGTAATAGAAGGCGAGCTATCCATGGATTTCAAGTGATCAAGTCATCAATTGCCACAGCATTAACTCAACAGGAGCTGTGCACAATTGTGTCCAGCTAGCCCAGTGTTAGCGTGTCTAACTCCCTGTAATTCTATCTGTCCACTATCTGCCACTGACAACACGTTAAAGACTTTACAGAGCCAATACTTCTGTGTTTGTAAAGGTATGTCAATACTAATGCTATTTTTTGAGGCATAATACATATTAAAATAACACCACAAAATGAAGCAATCTACATATAAAATAACTGATAAGCTTTGAGACACAGTCAACTAGTGCGCACACTGTTGTGCACAGAACCCATTATTCAAACTTTTCACTATGAAGTCCAAAAACGGCCACAAAAAGTCAAGTGATTTATGAACACTTGATATTATACTACATAATGAATGGGAAGCCCTAACCTTATTTCTAACGCTAACATAACCTGTTTCCTTAATTATAACCATGTTCCTAATCTTTATCACTGATATATTTTTGACTGAGTTATGTTTTATTTTATAAGATGAGATAAGACTAGTAGGCGATTAATTCCATATTTATATTTTTAATTAATTGGTGCTTACATGCTGACCTAAACCCTTACCCTACACTTACACTATACCCTAAACTTTTGACCTATGACCTATGATGGCAGACCCTCTGGACCTGACACTCATGTCCAACCAGTAACATTATAAACATCAAAACTATCAAACAGGAGATTTGTAATAAAATCCTCAATATAAGCATGCTCACTGCGTTTTAGTGAAATGTGTAGTCTAACCTGTCATGTGCACTTTGACCTTTTGCCATACTAAAGATGTAATATTTTGTTTTAAATTCTGAAACCCATGGAGAGACTGAGATAAACTTAACCAGCATTTAGCACAGCCACAGTCGACTAACCTTCTGATCTCCCAAACTCAATCACATCAGCTTCATTAACCACTGTAATCGCTGCCAATGATCCAGTCTGAAAAGTGGGCGTGGACAGAGCACCCAGGGGCGGGCTGAGGCGTGGGCGTGCCGCGGAGCAGTGAGGTCAGTGTCCGACACAGAGAGAAGGGGGCGGGCCGGAGAGGAGGAAGGCAGAGTGGAGTCCCTGTGCTCTTTAGCAGGGCCGAGCTAACGCTAGCCCCGTCAGCGTGGCCGCGGTGGGCATCAGCTGCTCAGGTAGCTCTGCAGCTCTCTGGAGGTGATGCTCAGGACCACACCAGAATGGTTTCCTGCTGGAGACGACAGAAGGATGAGTGAATGCGACAGGTAGGAAAAGGTGAGGGCGTGTGGATGTTTCCCGTTTGTGGTTCAGAGGTCAATGCTGAACACCACCTGAGGAGGAGGACGCTTGAGCCAATAACAGTCTTTACTGAGGATGTGCAAATCAACTTCAAGTTTTGATACTTTCTAGCTGTTCTAATTTATGGTACCCATTTTGCTCTAAAAGTCTGAGTCGGAGTCAGTACTTCTAGGAAATGATAGATGGACTTTTGTCGTGAAGTTGTATAAAAAAAAAATCCTACAATTTGACAGGACAAACTGTAAAACTAGTATTACTGTTACCCATAATACACTGACATTACCCATCTACAAGGTTATAGACATTTCAATTGAAAGGATACAAATGATTTGGGCAACTTTTTGTGTGTTTTTGTTTAATGATGAGTGTTGAATATATTGTGTACAGTGTCAGTGATGTCTTCTTAGTCCCAAGACACATTTCTCCTCTGGGAGACAAAGAATGGTCTTACATTATCTTCTATAGTTGGTATTGGAGCTGGTATTGTTGACTCCATTTTAAAAAGCTGGCATTGCACATCCCCAATATTTCCTGTTGGTGTAAATGCTGGAAAGACTGTGCTATATAATTTATGGTCACTCAAAAACATAACCATATTCAGTATTTGTCCAGTCAAAAGGGAAACACTGATCTGTGTGTGTCTACAACAGTGTTCATGCAAAGCTCCATTTGATCACTGGTATAAAAACAGTCAAAGAAATCCAATCTAGTATAATGTACTTGTGTGTAAACATGCTTGTACCCATGCTGAGCAGTCATCTCCTAGTCATGCCTGATGTCATGCTTCATGGGGTAAAAATAATCAGTGAATCTAAATCATATCATACAGAGTTTCATTATTACACGTGTGCTCAGGGTGCGTTCACACTTGCACATGTTTGGTCCCAGTTTAATTCTCAGGTAAACTTGATGGAGTAACTCCGTCCTACGAAGCTGGATCACTTTGTATCAGGGCAGATCTCTAAGGCAACATGCACTGAACGAATAACCTGCTACGGGCCAGGTTAAGCCCCGAGTGAGATAAGACACCTCTGAACTCTGACCAATCAGAGACGAGACTCCAGCAGCTGTGAGCCGAATGAGAGAGAGAGCAGCTCACAGATATAAAGCGGAAGTGCACAAGCAACGGAGAGTATTATTTTATCTCAACGTGCACAGTTTATACACTAAATAGACAATGAAAATATGTAAAAATTTAATTGGAAAATATAATTGTGTAATTTTTCAGACAGACAGAGCGAGGGTAGTGAATCTGCTTCGACTTATCCACAGACGCTCATGCCTGGGTTAGTCTATCTGGGGAAGGGAAACTTTAGTTTAGTTCATTCTTAATCCTAGTTTAATCAAAAATTGAATGTATTGTTTGTGCAAGTGTGAACGCACCCTTGTGACAGGAGGGGTTTGACCTATAAGCTTTGACCGAACGCCACAACTCTGACTACGCAGATGGTTTTGTTTACTTTTTGTTTTTAATAACTTCATCCATAACTGTAATGCATTGAATATGATATGACACAACCCGCCCGTCGTGCATGGGCAAACGTGCGGTGCGACACAAACCGGACGGCGTACAGTGACAGACAAGATAAATCCTCCCGTACCTTGCGTGAGTGGGCTGCTGGTGCGAGGGGGCGGGCTCTAGTAGCAGTGGTTAGTGGTAGTCCTTATAAGGGAGCGGAAGGCGGGGCTTCCTCCTGCGTTACCTAGCGTGTGAGAGTCCAGGTCGTCGTCGATGAACTCCTCGCCCTGGATGATGTGCTGCGTGTCCTCGCTGTGGTTCACCGGGCTGGTCATCTCCTGCTCCTTCTCGTTGTGCATCTGCGCGTACACGTTCCGGTTGACGGGGAGCTTCCTGAAAAACAGCGGGGGATAGGTGTCCTCAGTCCGGAGCCAGGGACTGTGGGATTTGTAGTTTTCGTAAGACGGGGCTGTAGTTTGGTACAGTTTTTTGTAAATTTGAGTGACATTTGTGTGTTCGGGACAGACACTGTGCTTCAGGTGGAGTGCAATTGTGAACGGCATGCAGTGCAGCAAATGGAAAGTATGACAGGGGCAAATACAGAAAAACAACCTAAAAGTGCAAGGGAAAAAGAAAGTGTAGTATACTTCTGCATGCTTATCGTGATTAATGCCTATGGTGCAGTATATCTATAAACCAAGAACTAATAAAGGAACCATAGAACAAATAAATAGTTTGATGGTTGCTAGCATGCTGAGAATTGTTAGCATAGACAACTGTTATCTCACCTACTAAGGACTCTCTAAACGTTCTAAATGTCATTCTGGGACAGGATTAGCATTCTATGTCTCAAAGCCCTAATTTTACAGTGAAACTACACATCGAAACTCCACCCCCAACCACATCTCAAACAGATCTGGTAAAGTGGGCGGGGCCTGAAATAGAGTATGTGGGGTCTAACAAGGCTCCACACTTAGAGCTCCACCCCTGCAGAAGGTGTTTGTAATCAGAATCACCTGCTATAATCTGGGCAGTAGAGCGTAATGTCCCAGAGCGCTGGAAATGGCAGTGGCCACTAGAGGCAGCACACTCAGTTTGAGACGGTTTTGCACTAGTTTGTTCTACAAATTCCAGGAAAAACTAAAAAGAGTAATAATGATAATAAAAAAAATAATAATGACAAGGAACAATAGACAATAGCTATTAAAACAATATGAACAAGATTTAGTCAGTGGCGGACCAAGGAATTTGGGGGCCCAAGGCAGAATTAAGTACAGGCCCCTCATCAAGTGTGATTTTCTTTTCTGTTGTGTCTGATGAAATTGTTCTTGAGAGGAAGTTTTTGCAGCTTTAAACAGGGGTTTGGGGGTCCTTCGCCAGAAAAATATTTAAGAAATAAAAGCATATTTCCCGCTTGTTGGTGCATTTTAACACATGTTCAGCTGCTTTAAATAGATTATATTCATTTGTAATTTTATAATGTTTATTTATTTTGTCTGTGATCATCATGAGGTATCTTACTGGGGCCCTTTCAGGTTGGGGGCCCAAGACATTTGTGGCCTGTTGCCTAATGGTAAATCCACCACTGGGTTTAGTATCAAAGATGATTTGATCTGTTCTTAAACGTAACTCTAACCTTACCATGATTGTAAAATTGTATGCCATAAAAAAAAACATTTGCTAAAAAAAGCCCCCCAAAAATATTCTATATAATGCTTTTTTAATGCTAAGCTCCGCCCCTGAATGAAATGCCAAACATTTAGGGAGTCCTGCACCTAATAGTGGCAAACATTAATTATCTGTTTGCTAGCTAGCAAGTAATAAGATGTAGGCAGAGGTGGAAAGTAACACAATTAAAATACTCTTAAAATCTAACTTAAAATACACTTAAAATCGAATTGAGTAGATTTTAAGGCTAATTGTACTTTAAAATACGTAATAGCACCACATTTCAAGAATATACATTGTGGTTTAACAAGTTAAAACATTCCGCTTTTTCAGTTCTCTGAGTAGTATTTTAGGCATACTCAAATGTAGTTGTAATTGAGTACATTTTTGCCATGTTATTGTACTTTTTCCAGGCGTACAAAGTTCCTGTACTCTTTCCACCGCTGCCTGTACGTGTTAGCATTAGCATATCTCTACCACTGTTAGCATGCTCATTGTTCAAATCCCAAATGTTAACTATTCTCACCTTTTAAACTTGTAAAGGATGAAGGAGCCAGTGGCGATGATGCTGACCAGGAATAAGACTCCTACTGCCCATACACCCGGGCCTCCAGCAGCACCATGGTAGCCTAATTCGACAAAACACAACTTTACACACCTTAAAACTCCAAAAATACATTGTTACTTGCCAAATATTGTCCATCAAACTCAAGTAAGGTCAACGTAAAGAATAAAAGTTGAAGAAGTCCATGCAGAAGTTTAGTATTTTCGCAGTACACAGCAATCTCAACCAAAATTCAAAAAGGTTTCAGTATTTGAAGGTTATCTGCACACAGAAATCTCACAGCTCGATAAACGCACCATTGTCTGCTGCAGCCGCTGAACTTTCATTAACACTATTCCCTACACCTTCAAAATAAAACCAGTTACACACACGCAGTTATCTACATTTCAAAAGTAAAAGTCTGTGTGCGGGTGAAATGTTGAAGGAGAACATTCTGGGTGGAGACTGTACCTGCGTTGGGGTCCGCGAGCATCACCAGGACCTGCTGACCTCCTCGGACAATAAAAGTCACGTTGTTGTCGTTGAATGCTTGGATTATGGATGGTATCCGCTGAACAGAAGAAGATAATTAGGTTTTTCAGATAAATGTGGTAAGTAGGAATGAGAAGTGTGGGTACCTTGTCTACTAATCTGCTGGGCTTGTCCGGCTGCTCGTCCAGAGGCAGGACGTACAGGTCTGCAGAGGTGGGGAGTCCAGGCTTCACCACTGTGACCAGAGAGTCCTGTGGGACACCCGTGATCTAGAGGGAAAAAAACAATAAATACTGGGGATGGGCGATACAGTGGTCTTGGAAGTTTTGCATCAGTATCAAAAATCAGCCCATATTTAGCACTGGTATTTTTTCTAGCAGTGCCCAGGCTTTGTGTGTCATTTCCAGTTTGTCTTTTTGAAAAGCATAATGAGTAAGAATGGAAACAGAAGAGCATTAGGCGAAAAAGATGTTATATCCCAGATAAAGACATGTAGTTACTATTTTTTATAAAAGGGAAAAGTTAATTTGTGACCTTTACTTCTAGTTAAGATTTGATGGTCTTGATATGGATTGTAAAATCTAAGTTTCAATATCAACTAGATGCTGTTGCAATAGCTGAAGCTATTGCGAGTGACTGCGCAATTGAATTCGTGTGATGTTGGTCTGGTCCGGGATTCGAACCCACAATCTACTTATTGGGAGGTAGAAGCTCTAGCCGCTCTGCCACCGTGCTCCTGCCAAAAACAGTTTAAACAGCAAACTTTCCTGAGGACCAACAGAAAGGCTCCCACTGTAAAAGATAGGGGAAAATTGCTCGGCAAATTATGAAAAAACTACAAAAGGTACATGTACCAAAAGTAATAGCAGACATTAGAAGACTGGGAACTATTGGAAATGCAAAAAAAATTAAAAGAATCAAAAAACTGTGGCCTGTGAAACGTGCCGAAAAACCGGAAAATACAAGAACAAATAGTGACTGCCTATGCATAGGCAGTCACTCAATAAATATCAGCCACAACAGCAAGACAAATATCAGGTATGGGTTCTGGCTGAAAGCCATATAAGGCCGTCCCTGATCAATACTGAATGACTTATATCTGTAAAATCATCTTATAAGCACGAGGATGTAAGGGTTTTTCTCTCCTTTCATCATGAGCTTGTCCGAGTTATTTGTTGACCTTTATTTAACAAGGAAAGCCCCACTGAGATTTAGAATCTCTTTCAGGGGAGTCCTGCCCCCAAAGGGGAGGAGCCTATTGTACATGTTCTAGTGGTAGGGAAAACGTTAGTTGTCCAAATTGTAAGCACAGCAGATCTGCACAAGAAAGACTAACACTACTCTTTCATTAATTACAGATGGAATGTTTGCTAGTAGAAATAAAATAAAAAGGATTCTTTTTTCAAACAAATAACTTTTATCCTTTGAGAACACTAGCAACAAATCGTACTGTTAGCTCTATTAGAGGCTGGTAAAGAGCGCTCTCAGTGATTTGAATCCATCCTGACTCTGAGATAAAAGCGCATTGCCTTTTCTTCTCATCTCAGACACGAGCAGCCGAAGACCACATGAATGTGCCAAATGCCATAGTATATTTTTAAAGATGACAAATTTTATGATCCCAACTGATAACTAAAATAACAGAAAAATTGAAAACAGGAAATTATATCTTTTTTTTTTTTTTTAAGAGCTTTTTTTTAAGAGTCATCATTATGACTTAAATATGTTAGGTTTGTATACATAAGTATAATACGTCTTCTACATACCCTGGAGAGGATCTTGGTGACCACCTGGCCCACGTCCTCTCTCCACTCGGGGATGTTGGGGTTGAAGCGGTCCAGGTTCCTGCTGAAGCTCAGAGGAATCACCTGGAAGTGCTCTGACACAGGACAGAGAAGAGAAGGTCAAAGCTAGCCATCTACCACACTTATATAACACGTAGAGGAGCTGAAGTTACCAAAGACCCGGACAATCTTGGTGTCTTGAACCATGGAGCGACCGTTGGAGGCCTGGACAGTGACCGACACCTCTCCCGCCTCCAGGAAACGGGTCAACATGCTGTTCTGGAGGGTCAGGGCCGGCTGCAGAGAAGGAACAGAAAACATGTAGAATGAAGAGGAGTGACACTGCAGGAGCAGACAAAATGTAGTCCTATCAGGAAATAGGTTCATCACAAGGAATTAGGGCAGCAAGATTCATCACAATCAAATCACAATGTGAATGGATGCCATCAGCAAACTGCAAAGACTGCAGTTTGTGAAGTTTTCTCCACAAACAACACAATATCTTTATTCTGCATAAAAACTGCTTAGCTGTAATTTAGATCTGTACAAACATGTATGTTTAGATTATTTTGTCAGTTTATAGCTTTATAGGGCTTTTTCAGTCTTTCTGTCACTTCTCCTGCACGCAGTTGAACTTGAACAGAATCCACTATTAAATTGCAAATCTAATCGCAATACTTTATTCAAAAAAAAAAAATAATAATAATTTTTTAAAAAAGCATTAGCGCAGCCCTACAAGGAATTGTCTTTGTGGTACAAACAGAAAACAAGTCATGTTTATAATGCATACATGAGTAATAAAACAAACCTCAAAATTGGCTACAAATAAAGATGCAGACAACGTAACATAAAGGAGGGGTTGGTGATATGCACGAAAGTAAATATACCAGTATTTCTAGGATAACCTGCTTTTTGCAGTACATTATATAAAAAGTCAACAGTGGACAATCTAAACTAAAAAGTGCATACTATTTGGAATATAGTTATATATACTTTATATTTTATGTTAGCTAATACACTCAAGAAAGCTTAATAAGATGTAGAAGTTGTGTTGTGTGGGAGGAGCTGGACTGTCGTGTCGGAGAGGAGGATCTTGTCCAAAATCAGGATTATTCTGGACATTCCTTCCCACCACCTCCTCAATGTGGACAATACTTTTGATACATTGATCTCCTCTTATATGAAGTCACAGTATGTGTTGTCAAAAAGACATGATGATGATACAGGTGTGTAGGCATGAAATGACAGTAGCTTTACAGAGCTAAAGCATTTAACTCACCTGCATGTTGTCTCCTATCCACCAGTAGAAGACGGTGAGGTTGGCTTCAGCGGGGAGCACAGCAGCCGACAGATTGACCTCCTGGTTCACTCCTGCGATGGGCACCACCTCCAGATGCACCTCCTGCAGTGGAGCTGGAACAAACAGTCACAGTCTGTTTATATTTGACATGGTATGGAATACCAAAATAACTACTTCATTATCTGTTAAAATCCAACTGTTTGACTGGGAGCTCCTCTTCCCTTCTGCGCTTTAAGTTTTAAAGGACACATTCTGCCACTGACTTTTTTAAGCTTTTAACCATATTCTGACCGTCATCAAAAACACATCTGGAGTTGCTTTACCGACATTCACGCTATTTTTAGAAATGTTGGTCCTCTCCTTATCTGAGAATCTACTGCTGTTTTAAGTCCTTAAATCATCACCAGACTCGTTCTGAGCAGTTCTGCCGTCTAATCACGATAACTGCTCCTGCTAACCTGATTGTGGTGTCTCTAAGTGATAAAACTAAATTGTGTATAGCACTAGGCGCCATCTACTGGCTGCATATACCCAGTAAGTGTGAGGTCAGACAGCAGAGCTGGAAGAAATCTGGGAGATTTGAAACAGAGTATTTTCTGAGGCTCAGAGGGGAGAAGACTTACTAAACAGGATTAATGAAACTAGCCTGAATGAAGCTAAATACAACTCCAGGTATGTATTTGATGAGGGATGATGTTAGAACATGCTCAAAAGCTCATAAAAGTCAATTATGCATGATATGTGTCATATACATTTGATTAATTAACATTAACAATTTAGTGAACAATGTAGCCCCGCCCACTTAGTCCCTTCTCTCACCACGACAGACAAACCACTGTCTAGGATAGTTGTTTCTACATGGTTCTCATCCAACAACATGTCTAATTAGAGTTAGTTAGATACATTTGTCATTCCCTGGAAATGCAAAATGCCTTTTATAATGTATAACATTAACATGTAATAATCCCACTCTGCTGCTTTTACAGTACTCTAGTGGTGCTGCGTACCTGTGACCTGGATGTACATGGTGGCCTGAGCGTGGCCCGCCATGTTCTCCGCCTTCACGCTGACCCTGTAGACCCCGGGGCTCTCGTAGCGGTGCTGGATGGGCTCGTCCGTCACAGTCAGGTTCTGGTAGATGGCCCTCACTCCGTCTCCCAGATCCACCTGATACTTAGTGCTGCTGGTGTCGCCCTGAGCACAGCCACAGGTCAAAACACACCATCAAAAAGGAACATTAATAGCAAAAGTACTTAAAGCTGGAGATGCATCATGGCTCCTCACATCCTCTAACAATGGTCACGTTCAAATATTACTTGAAGGCCTCAGGACAGAAAGGGGCTCTGACGTTTACTAGGAATATTTGCAATGTAGGGGCCATTTGCAATTCAGCATGGCATTCAAAAATGAACTGCAAACATGTGGGGAGTCTGGGGGTTCTCCTTCAGAAATTGCTATTATATAATCCTGTATTCTGCAGCATTTTAATCAAAATGTTTGCACCAATAACAATATGCCTGTTATAAGATGGTGTCAACTAATGATTATTTTGGTAATCACTTAGTCTAGCAATTATTCTTTCGATTAATCTGTTCATTTTTTAGATCACAAAAAGCCCACTCAAATTGTCCCAGATAAAGCAGAACTGAAGCTGTTTGAGGACGTTCTGGTGGAGAATATTTATAGACAAGAGTGTTTCATGAAAAACACAAAATTTACACATTTCCGGTGTCGTTTTTTGTGATTCCTCCTTTGTGTGAGTCATAAAACCTCTTCTCTCAGCTCATGATACGTGTTGGAGTCTGTGAATAGACCAGTTGATGATTCCATTACTTAATTTGTTGATAAATATTTCAATAATCGATTAGTTGCGATTCATCGATTAACTTGCTGCAGCCCTACTATGTTCAAATCTTTGCATCAGATCATTTGCTAGTCTTTTAAATGTAATGTTGAACCATTTAATAAAGAAAACATGACATTTGTTTCAATGCTCTACATATTTTATGCCTATAAGATAAAGAAACTGTCACACCGCACTGACTCTTAAGCAGAGTCTTTTTTGGACCTATTCACAATTAGGCCCGATCTGCAGCTCGTCAATGAAGATGGTTCTGTAAGAGTTTACTTGGTTCCAGCAGAGCCTTGACATCATGCGTTGGAGAATCTTTTGAGTCTTTTATGGCTACTTGTGATTTGTGATTAAAGACATGACTTGACAGTAATACAGAGTGCGGCCCACAGTGAAACAAAGCAGAAAGAAGCGACGCATGGGAAGCTGACAGCTCCTCAAAGAGCCGCCGCAGAGGCCGGTTTGACACTCTCCAGGGGCCAATCCCCGGCCCGTGTCTTTTGATCGCAACTCTGATACTCAAAAGCCTTATCCAGCCCAGAACAAACATTTAGTGGCTATTTATTCTTGGATGACTGAGGACATAGACATTGCTCGTTTAGTAAGTCACTGACCTGTTCCTGATGGACAATGAAGGTGATGTCATCGCCTGGCGCCACAGCTAACATCTGTCCTTTAATGCCCAGTTGCAGTCCTCTAGGGGGCAGCAGAGGACACAGGTGCTGCTTGGAGCTCTGCTGTTTGTTGACGCCTCCTTCACAGGAATTAGAGATCACCTTCCTGTAACTAAAACACCATTTCAACCAGTCAGATTTCTGTTAATGATTCAGTGTTCTGTTTGTTTGTGTTGTTACACTGACCCAGTGCTGGACTCGTAGCTCCGTCCCAGGTGACAGTCGTCTGGAGGAGCGTCAGGGTCGAACCAGAAATCAGCAAAACATCTGTGGCCTTCAGTCTGGGAGCGCTCAAAACCATAGTCACTAAACACAAAACACATGCACTAGTTTTATCTGTCCAAAAATTGTCACCAACGTAACAATAATCGTCAAAATGGAAGTTGTTTGCTCACAACAAGTTTTAGCATTCTGGTAAAATCAATTATATTTTCTAGTAAAAATGTAAAGACACTGCTTAATCATTAGTCTTTTGTTTTTTTTCTAGCAAATTTTAAGTCATATACAAGATTATACGATGTAAAGTTAGCTGCAGTGAATCAAAAAGACAGTGTTATAATTGAAAAGTATAGGTCCAAGGATAGACCCTTGAGGCACACCACATATATTTCATTTGCAAAGCAGTTTGATTCTCACCAGTTGAAGTCCCTCTCGGTGCACTGACATGGTTTAGTGCTCAGAGCCGACGTGTAGCTCTTCCCTTTGATGCAGAAAGACGACTCCTTTCTCCTCCTGAAGCTCCTCTCCTGTCCCATGATGCATTTCTCCCCCTGCAACAAACAACAGCTCGGTAACTCTTTTGTTATTTTCTGTTTTCTGTCATACTTTGCTGATGCCGTTTTACATGTAGGTCGGTGAGCTGCCAGGTCTCGTAGTCCTCCTCCGTGCACTGTCGGGGGAATGATTGTCTGAAGTCCACTTTGACCAGCTCCCAGTCCGAGCGGTAACTGATGTGGCCGAACACTCTGCCAATCAGAGGCACAACAAATCTGTTAAAGGGTCTGTACGTTTTCACAAGAATGTTACTACAGCTGATGTATTCTGTTGACAATCACTGGTCCAGTTTCCCATCTTCTCCACTGGATTACACCACACAGAACATAGTCTCTGCTGCCATTCTTTTGGATCACATGGGGGAATCATGCCTTTTTTCTTTTTTTTTAGTTCCTTTTATTCTATCTTTATTTCCTTCCTTTCTTTCCTCTTTCTTGCTTTCCTTTTGCCTCCTTTCCTTCTTTCCCTCTTTCCTTCCTTCCATTCTTCCCTTCTTTCTCCCATTCCTTCTTCCGTTCCCTCTATTCTTACCATTTTTCTTTGTTTCCTTCTTTCTTCCATTTCTTCCTTAGTTTTTTCTTCTTTTCTTCCTAGCTCTCTCTTTCTGTCTCTCTCTTTCTCCTCCCTTCCTTCCTTCTTTCCAGTCCTTTTTTTCCTACGTCCCTCCTTCCTTTATTCCCACCTTCCTTTCTAAACTACAAAAACATCAGATCAATCCAAACATGTAAAGTGTGTGATTCCAGGCAGAGCGATGACATGTCTCTGTATTCCCCCTGTCCCATCAGAAATGTTCCACAGTACACCTTTAATCACAGTGACACTCTGTAGCAGCGGCACAGATCAGACTTTAGAGCCAGGGCTAATCTTTCAGACCAGGGCAAACCTGTCAGTGATGATACACACAACTGTGTGTGTGAGTGTGAGTGTGAGTGTGTGTGTGTGTGTGTGTGTGTGTGTGTGTGTGTGTGTGTGTGTGTGTGTGTGTGTGTGTGTGTGTGTGTGTGTGTGTGTGTGTGCGTGTGTGTGAGAGAGGATTACTGCTTCTTATCTGAAGAACTGCAAGTGGTGAAGGCAGAGACTTATCCACCTCCTCCCTGGTTTTAAGAGAGTTCTTGCCAAAAGGATGAAAAAGAAGTTCACTTTTTTAAGGTTCTTTAAAGGAGACATGTCATTTAAAAAAGTTAAAGTGTTTCCTCATCATTAGATTAGTCCAAGTTGAATTTCGATTGATTCCTGTATCTTTGAGTAATCCTGTATTTGAGTCTAGTGCTAGAAAAGTTTTGTTTTCACCTATCCCCTCCCACTTCACTGTACTTACTTGCACTTTTTAAAAAAGAAACTCTGATTCCTGGTCGAACATACAGCGTTACAAATGTCATATAGCCATTTAGTAAATGGTTTTAAATCTTTGTGTTGGGGAAAAAAGCAACATGTTTTAATTCCCAGGTAGAAATGTCAGTTTGCTTTTCTATAACAAAAAAAGGACAAAATACAGTTTTCAAACCATAACATTGTATTTGAGCTTCAAAATTATATAACGTATGGTACAGTATCAACGGATCTGTTGAAAAAAATGAAAAATGATTGTGGGCTCTACATTTCTTTAAGTATTTGTTCAGTAAAACCTACAAATCTGGATTGTTTCTTAATGAAAAATGCAAAGAGTTTATCATTATTTTCTAAACATAATGTAAAAATGTGTTTAAAGCAGCTCTGATGTCACTCACATGTGTCTGAGCGCTTTTACTTTGACAAAACTCCCTGGATTTTTCATATTTTGTGATATTCAGAGGTTAATCCCAGTGAAATCACATTATGTTCCACTTATTTACAAACTTTTAAAGGGTCCATAAAATCTGCTGCTTGATACGGTTGAATTGTACTATGAAGAGGCGGGGCTCATCAGTTCTGAACAGGAAGTCAGTGCACCTTTTTATATCAATGTTGCGGTTTACAATGAACAAAATGTAAAATAATGAAATATATATGTTGTAATTTATTAGTAAATCGATTTTGTAAAAGCATAATATGTCACCTTTAATATACACGTTGATGACATGGGTTACACTGAGTTAATTATGAAAATGTATGAACAGATTTACCCATGCTTGAAGAATAGAAAGCTGAAGTGGAAAAAAAAAAAAGTCAAGGTCCACTAGATGGCAGCAAAGACTAACAATAGGACAGTAAGGTGTTTAACTGTCAAAGCTAGTGCAGCCTAAGAAAAGTGTTTAAGTCTAAGAAAAATAGACACATTTAACAGTGCAGTGCCAAAAGTATTCATTTTCTACAACATATACTTACAATACAGTAAATATAAGTACACCAGCACAGGGATAATAATTAGTCTTTATCTCTGTGCATCTCACATTCTAAGATTACTAAACCAATATCATTCATTCATTTTCTACCGCTTATTCCCGTTAGGGGTCGCGGGTGACCGGAGCCTATCCCAGTGACTCTGGGCCTTAGGCGTGGTACACCCCGGACAGTGGCCAACCCGTCGCAGGGCTAACATAAACCATAAACATAAACATAAACCAATATCGATAAATCTAATTAGACCTTTTCTGTTTTAAAGTTGCAGGAGCTGTGCCTTGATATCTGTTGAAGGTGCACTATGTAACTTTTCATGTGGATGGACTTGCTTGTCTCCATGGAAAAGTTGTAAGTTTGCCTGGAATGTTCCACATTATAGCATTAAACGTCGCGAGCTCTATGGAGACAAGCAGGTGAGTGTACTGTATGGTTTTCAAAGTACTTAAAAAGGGGTGAACAATAAAATAATTTTAGATTATAATGTAAATGTTGTTTTGAAGAGATTCTAAGTGGGTAAAAAATGGGTTCTGGTTAGAATAGTTAAACATTTTTCAGTCCTGGTTTAGTCTTTAATTCTGCTTTGGTCCTGGTTCAGACCTGGTCGGTATCTAGTCTAGTATATATAGATTTTTTTTTTCTTATTTTTTTTTTCCAAAACATGAGATGGTGAATTGAAGGTACTTAAGATTGGAGGTACTTAAGAGCATGTTTAAAGGCTAATAACAATACGAAAAATGCAGAATATTTTTCCTTTAAATATAATTATGTTCAAATGAAAATTGTCGTCTAACCTGTTATATGGACTTAAATTCCCTTTTTTTAACCTTACCTTTAACTTAACATTTTTTCTGTCAGTTTAACCTTAAATAAGTGTATTTTTCTAATTTTAAGAAATTAGAAAAGTTCAGCCATGTTTCGACTAGACCTGGTCCCTCTGAAGGTTCACTTGGGGCCTGCTCGGGCCGCTTCTGTTAAAGGTGGACAGTGTTTCCTGCAGAGGTCCAGCTCACAGGGGCCGCTACTGAGCAGCTGACGTCACCCACTGACTATTGTTTTCTTCATAAAGAAAATCTAAATAAATCTAAATTGTACCTGAATTACACTATTTCTTTGTGTGGCCAATCTCCCTGATTCATAAAAATAAGTTTGGTAATTACATGTTTGTGGCTGTCAGGCGTGGATAAAGCTTGAGTAAACAAGACAAAGCTTCCGTTTTTTTCATCAGCTTTTTTTGCAATTATTTCTTATTTCTGCGCCTCTACACCACGTCTTAACATCTTTATATGAAATGTGTTAGGTTTGGATAGAGTTGGCTGTTGTATGCACTGAAAAAATATTACTTTGGGACCAAATGGAGTGCCGTGCCTCGTAAACAGGAAACAGCTGATGCTGTGTGCTAGCTTTGTTTTGCTAACTCTGTCAGCTCAACAGAGTCATCCTTACTGGAAATGTATCGTTTTTTCACAAGATCAAGTCAGCATTGAGGAATGATTTTTTGTCTTTATATCTGCTTTTTGCCGTTTCGATCTCACCTGCGTCTGAGTTCTCTTGTGTTCTCTCTCGTCCAATCATAAACCAGTCCGTGTTAGCACCTCTCGTGGCCTCCTTCAGACCCCTCAAACGGGACAGTACGGTTCACTTTTGTTCAGTGGAATCACCTCAGACCCTGTTTCCATTAGCCCGTGCTGATGGAAACACGACTTTACACAGTGCACCTTTAACAGCTAACCACATGTATAAATAAACGTCTGCATTGATTTCATCACATTCACACGATCAATAATAATCACTGCACTTTATGAATAATTGCAACACGCCAATACATGCCACTCTCACACTAGCGCTAACGAGCTAACTAAGCTGTCTTTTCCTGCACACCCTCGGGCCAAGTGTACAGATGTGTAATATTTAGTCCAAATGCATGAGGGATGTGGAGGCAGCGCGTACATCTGCACCAGCCACTGCAGCAGTAATAAGAGGACATGAAGTTCAGGAGGATGGAGACAGAAAGAGACGGAGAGAGAGTGTTAGCCAAGTGTGAAATGTGTGAATAAGTTGAGAGGAGCACGCTGACCTTCCTGGAGCTGTGGAGTGAAGCTGAGCCCAGAGCGAGGTGCAAAACCAGCAGCAGACTGATACTTACGTAATATTTACTCTTGTTTATTATATTCATCACTTTACTCCAACGTACGTCACGTTTCAAGAACAGAATAACATTACGGCAGGACAGAGACATACATCTGGAATCAAATTGGGCTAAAAACAGGGCCAAAAAGCCCCAATATAAGTGTGAATGCACCCTAGAACAACTGCAAAAACCTTAATTGTAACAAATAATTGAATACACGCCTCCAAATACTGCATCTTTAAGCATTTTCTAGCTCTGAAGTATTGTTTGTGCGTGTATATGTAGCACTCACGTCATGACAAGTGTCTCGTCCCCAGGTTCACTCAGGAGTCCGTCCACAAACACTGAAGTGCTGGTGAAGTTATGCACCGTCCACGTCCGGCCTTCGTCGATACTAAACCTGAGGACGAGACAAGAATAAAACATTTGAAAACACACAAAGCACAGAGTAAACTGGTTTGAAGGCTGAGGGAAGTGTCTGGGGAGAGGGAAGTCTTAGAAACATAAACTGATATTGTAGATTGTCAGACTGGTATTAGCATCCAAAGACAAAACAAAGGCACAAATCATTGTTTATTACTTTTTTTTGTTTCACTATATTTTCTGTGACATTGACACATAGATGTTGTTTTGGCTGTTGGCAGTGGTGGAAAGTAACAAAGTACAAAAGAAAAAGTACTGTTATTAAAGTCCCAGTACGTCTCTTTTGGGAGATGGAAAGTCATCTGCACGATGCCATAGAAAAAGAAAGTTAAAACCATTCTTTACACAATTCTCTAAGGAGATAAATACTTTTTATGCCAAACTGTGGAATACAATGGCTAAGGAAACAACAATTCCATCGTAACAAGAAGTAGGAGGCTCATCAGCACAAGTACGAGTCAGGTTTGTGGAGATGCAGGCTGACTCATAGTAAGACACAGATGTTTTTTAATACATCTTTAATGCAGTAAAAACATCCAAAATTAAAAAGTCAGGCTTTTGTTTCTGTCTATCGTACCTTGCTTTTAAAGGGGCTGTACCTGATTTTTACTGTCTTGAAATATGAAAAACAGAACAAGTTCATGTTCAACTCAGTCCCATGTATCCAGTGTTTCTCATTAGTCTAATAGTCTAATTTTGATGTCTGATATGACATAATACATTTTGTCTCTTGTATTGTAAAAACATACAAAAAGAAACAAAAAAAGTGACATTTATTCTTATATTATTTGTTTATAGTAGTATAAAATAGACATGGATGGCATGTGCCCTCACAATCTCTGTAGAATCTATGAGAAACACTGAGTATTGCTCACTTTCCTACTGCAGTCCCAGCATCCTAAACATTCAGTGCCATGAGTTTATAAGCTCTTTTATTGCCATCACAGGTAAAGCTAACAAACATTAGCATGCTAACAACGCACTTCCTGCTTCTCATAGAATAAAATGCTCTGTAAATAGATGCAAAGAAAGCACTGTGGTCTCTTTTTCACCCAAATAGATGCCTTTACAATATATCTGTGCTGGGGCAACACAGATTTTACTTTATTGCAATCATAAATACAATGTTTACTTATCTGTACTTTACTTTACATTTAACATAGAATTCTTTTTACTTTTACGTTAACTGAAGGCAGGGATCTGTACTCTCTACATCACTATACATTTTTAAACTGGACTAAAAAGATAAAGTATTTTTTCTCTTATGATTTTAGACCTGCTCAAATGGCTTATTTTATTATTTTTAGCACATTTATAGAGGCATATTGTTTGTCCCAGCTTTGAACAAAAAGGCTATAGATAAAAATGAACCGGAAAAATGGGTCGAATAACAGAAAATCTGCACAATTCTTCATCTATATCAGAATTTGACTCTATTATCATTCACAAATGTTGTAATTACATTTATTTTTACTCTCAAAGTTCATTTTAATACTCTTACTTAAGTACATTTTCAACGTGATGCTTTTGCCGCTGTGTCTGTAACAAAATAAAGTACTTCATCCACCACTGGCTGTTGTTTTGGCAACCTTTTCTGCTTTGTTTATCTCCCCTAATACTCTTTTAACTGAATTGAACTTTGAGAAAGCGCAGTCTTAAAAGAGCGTCCCCAAATCTAATCACAATCATTATATAACTACCGAAATGTCTGGTGACTCCGCCTCTAAACTCTCCCAAGTCTCCTCGGCTGCTCAGAGGGCCACTTGTATTGATTTAGGGGGCGGGAGGGGGGTCTGTGAAGGACGACCCTCCGCGCAGACAGATGGCGCCCTGTCGGAAAGGTCGTTTGATTTGACGGCGTGATAAATGTCTTTCTTATCTGGGCACGCTCATTATGTGTGGCTGCGTTTTAGTGAGGAGGGCAGATAGGATCACACACAGGCTGGAGTGTGTGTGTGTGTGTGTGTGTGTGTGTGTGTGTGTGTGTGTGTGTGTGTGCGTGTGTGTGTGTGTGCGTGCGTGCGTGTGTGTCTAGTGAAGGGCAGGGATGTGAAGACTTTTGATATACTGAAGGACAGTTATAAACTATATTAAAGGGAATGTAATAAGAGAATTATTGGCTCAAATGTTTCCCAGAGGAACCCAATCAATCTGACGTTTAGATTAAAGGCCCTGTACCTGATTTTTATTATTTTGAAATGTGAAAAGCAGAACTAGTTGATGTTAAAGTCGTTACATCAGTCACATGTATCAGTCACTTACCTAATACTGTCCTAGCATTCTAAATATTATACAACACCGTCATGAGTTTAGAAGCACTTTTCACCAGTCTCTGAGCCCAGCGCATCATGGACCATCACAGGTAAAGCTAACAAACATTATCATGCTAATGGAACAATTCCTGCTTCTCTCGTTGGATAAAACACTCTATAAATAGATGCAGAGTAAAAGCTGTGGTCTCATTTTCACCCGAATAGATGCTTTTACAATATATCTGTGCTGGGGCAACACGGATTTTACATTATTACAAAAATCAGGAACATGGACTAATTCTGTTTTCCTGTTTCACAACAGTAAAAATCAGGAACAGGCCCTTTAAGCTGGTTGGTTTAACAACAAAACTGTACCACAATTTTCAGTTTTTTATCCAATAATCACAAATGACTCACAATGGTACTATTCAACAGAAATAAACTTTTTCATCTAAATAAATAACAACATTGTTCTGTCACAAAAAAGCGCACCAAAGCACCTGGCTTAAAGTGAGTATGACAGGTTTTTATGATTTTCTCATTTTGATTCTATTCAGTGCATTAATACTTAGTGTAAATATAAATTATAGTTGTTCACGGACAATGGCAATAAACCATTTTCTGATTTCCTTTAAAGCCCCAGTACCTAACCTTTAAGAAAAAAAAAAAAACTAAAATAAAAGCATGTTTTCCCCATTTTTCCAATGTCTTTATTGCACTGAAAAACAAAGACAAACGTGTGAGTGGGCTTGCATCTCCACAAACCTGACTCGTACTTGGCCTGGGGGTGGAGCCTTCTCCTGCTTCTATAGAAATGTTGCTCCATTGGCTACGATATCCCACAGTACGGCATAAAACATATTTATTTCAATGGAATTATGCAGGTGATGTTCCACCTCCAGAAAGTCATTGCCTTAAAACAAAATCATACTGCTTCCTTTGTTATATGTTCATTCATTCATTTGAAAAACCAACAAGCAATCATAGTTTATCAAGAACCAAGAGTCATATTCCCAAAAACTTTTCAGCTCATTGTCCATTTGATCACTTCCTACTTTTAACTTAAAATGTACACCGTCCATGTGAGCTATGTTCTCCTTTTGTTGTGTCATTTACACTTGTGCTACAGTGTAGAACAATGCATCATCAAGGTTATGATTATTGTACACTGTCCCTGTCTCATTAAAGAAACAAACTAAATTAATCTGAATCTTTCTGCTTTTTCTGATTGTCATCGACGACTCTTAGGGTTAGGGTTACCACAAACACAAGGTTATTAGGAAAGCCATTCTTACTTGAGGATCTTCAGTGGTATAGATGTATCTTTGATGGCCACAATGACCCCTCCATGGTCCAGGTACAGGATGTGATGTTCCTCCTCAAACACCTGTAAGATACATTAGGAATGTGTCATGCAAAAAATGTAAAAGTTTGAACCAGAAAATGTCAATAGTGCACCTGTCTCCACGTCTTGCCACAGTCCGAGGTGATGTACATGTCCTCCTTGTACTCCACCAGTTTAGAGCCCAGATTACCTAAAACAGAACATTTCAGGATGAAAATCAATAAAATCAGAGACCGTAAAGTAAGAATCAGCAAAATCATCAAACCAGGATCAGCAAAGTAAAACTCACCAAAATCAGAATAAGTAAAGTCAGAGTCATCAAAATTTTCAAAGTCAGAATCAGAAAATAAAAAGGTCAGAATACGTAAAGTCAGAATCAGTGATTTCAATCAAATCTGAATTAGCAAAGTCAAAATCAGTAAAGGGAGAATCAGCTAAATAGTCAAAACCAGGATAAGCAAAGTAAAATCATCCAAATCAGAATGAGTAGAGACAGAATCAATAAAATCTTCAAAGTGAGAATCAGAGAAAAATCTGAATCAGTAAAGTCACAATCAATAAAGTCACAATCAGCAAAATCAATCAAATCTGAATCAGCAAAGTCAAAATCAATAAAGTCACAATCAGCAAAATCAATCAAATCTGAATCAGCAAAGTCAAAATCAATAAAGTCAGAATCAGCAAAATCATCAAAGTCAGGATCATCAAAGAAAAAAAAACATCAAAATCATTATAAATAAAGTCAAAATCGTCAAATAAAAAACATCAGAATCAGTCATGTCAGAATAATCAAAATCAAAAGAACAATAATCAAAATCAAAGTCAGAATAAGCAGAATCAATCAAATCAGAATCAGCAGAGTCAAAATCAGTAAAGTCAGAATCAGAAACATCTACAAAATCAGAATCAGTGAAGAAGAATCAGCAAAACTGTCAAAATCAAGAACAGCAAAGTAAAAAATAATACAAATTTGAATACCTGACATCACTAAAATTGTAATAAAATCAGAAGAAACAAATTAAGAATCAACAAGGAAGATACAAAATTATAATTATCTAATTTAGATTCAATCAAATCAAAATCAACAAAATCAGCAAAGCCTTGTTCCAAACTGGTAAATAAAAGTGCAATCACAAGTCATCAAGGCGAACATTTTCACTTTCCATTCCAGCGTGAAGTTGGAAAACCTCATTTTGTGAGATAAAATTGTCGACTGTAGACAGTTTGAAGCGTAAGGTCAAACAATCAGTGCTTGATTATAAACTGTATAATTAACAAGTTTGGAAGTTATAGAAAACTTGTTGCCCTTGATTGTAAGTGAAAAATGCACAGAGGAAAATGAAACAGAACTGTCAATAGACTTCACACAGGAAGTTAGTTATTATTTGGTTGGTTTAGTGTTTTAGAAGCAGCAAATAACTCCAAGATTTCTTAAAATATGAAATAACAATGCTGCAAAAATAATATCTAGCCTTACTTGAAATTACCTGAATTCAAATTCTTACCTTGAGTATTTTGGATCAGGATAAAATTAATTACTTATCTGATGTGTTTCAACAAATGTTTCAAGACAATAATAGAATAGAAATAGATAATTCAGCTTGTAATGAGAAAATGAAGTTAAAAAACAAGACATCATACCCAAATGGCAATAATTTAGAAACAGTAAAATAGTCTAGGTCCATCATGGAAATACATTTTAACCACTCAAAGTTATTTAAATGAAGTGAATTCAAGTCATTTTTACTTTTCTAGAAATATTTTGGCATTAAATCTATGCATCTTACTCCCCCTTTACTGATTATTTAGTGCACAACTTATTATGTGAAAGTGTTGTTATTAAATCCACTTCTGCAGGACAGGTCCAATGATTCTTCAGCGTTGTCTCAATTGATTTTGCAGTTTGTTGTACGGACTTTACTGACATTGTGCAAACACTTAGAGCTCTTTCACAATTTTTAGACAAAAGTTTGGTTTTCCCAGCTGTGTGTAAAACTGAGAGCAGTAGAGTCAGAGGTCTGGGTCACTTTACTTTAGCGCCAGCGGCTCAAAAATAAACACACCGAATAGTTGGATAAATAAAGTGCTTTTTGGCCGACTGTTCCCCTGAGCTTGACTGACCAGGCTCTCGGTAATAACCTCGTCCACTGTCAGCGCCGGCGCGGCTGCTGTTACTGACCTGCTCCCATGATGAGGCCGGGGGCGGAGTCTTTGGTGTGCACCGTCCCGGACACATAGGGGTTATCGGCCCAGCGCAGGTGCAAGTGCAGGTGACAGTCGGGCTGTGGGCACAGAGTGGAGAAGTTTAGTTACAGACGGTAAAGGGTGATGTGCGGCCGTCTGGTTGGTGTGAATGATATATTTTAAGAAAGCATTTTAAAGGCCCTGTACCTGATTTGTATTTCCTCTAGCTAAGATAAATTCTCTTTACATCACACATTGTTTGATAGAAGCAAATTCATGTACAGACATTGGGTTTGGAATGTATAATCATTGTACAATATAAAAATACTTTGGTAGGAAAAAACGAGTGCAGAAGAGTTTTCAAGATTAATATATTTTAAATTCTGATAAAATCTTTACAAATTTTACCCCAGTTTAGCTATTTTTGTTTTTTTTTATTTTACTTCCTGGTTGCAAATGATGACGTTAGTTTATGTAATCAAAAGTATTGATTTGTAGTAGAAGTTCAGTTGCATTCATGCTGTTTTGAGGAATGTTCATTAAAAAAATCCTCTCCCCTCCAAGCATTAAACCACTTCCTGCTGAACTCCTTCTATCCGGGACATATTTTTGGATCATCTACTTATCTGAGAATATTCCACTGTTTTAAGTCCTTAAATCATCGCTAAACTCGTTCTGACCATTTCTGCCTCCAAACACGATCACTGCTGCAAACAAATCCGGATCATAACGTCTTTTTAGTGCTAACTTCACTAGATTGTATATTGCGCTGGCGTCATCTGCTGGCTGGATGCACTCAGTGGCTGATAAAGTAAGTAAAGTAATTGGATGAATAAGAAACTTTTTTTTTTTTTTTTTTAAACGTGAGATGGCAAATTTAAGGCAGTCAAGAGCATGTCTAAGGCTAACAGCAATATGAAAAATGCAGAATATTTTTCCTTTAACATACCTGTATTTAAACATTTATCTAAACTCCAAATGTGTCTGGAGTATAAATAATTAAAGACTGTAGTGTGAGTGTGTGTGTATTCCTCACCGCTTTGCAGCTCAGGCTCTTGCCGTTCATGTCGCTGACAGGGGGCGTCAGGTGCTCCCAGTCCCTGCCCTTGTTGTAGGTGATGACAGTCGTGACTTTGCCGTCCAGTTTCTGATTGGCCAGGAACACACCTTTGACCCCTTTGACCTGGAGAAGAAACACACTATTTAAGGATCAAGATAAAATGGTACAATACGGTTAGTGACGCTGATTTAAGTCCAATTCACTAATGATGTTTAGAACGTCCATTTTAAAGAGCCTCTGACAGACGACAAATGTAGTTAAGATAAATATATTTCAAAATCTTGTCGCAGTTTAGCTTTGTTTTTAGGTTTCTAATTTAACTTCTTGGTTGTAAATGATGACATCACACCAGGAAATTACCAAGAAACCATCCTGTACAGAAGGCCAAAACTCCTCTAATGTCACTGATTTTGTCAAAGAAAAATCCATGTGAACACCTTTATTTTGCTGAATCAATGTTTAAAGGGTCAAAAAAGTAGTTTTGTGTGTGTAAATTATGGATAACCCTTGGCTCTCCAGTATGATGTAATTAGTTACTTACTAACATATTTTTAAACTTAACTCCACAAACAGCAACCTGATTGGTGTAAAACTATAATTTATATTTACATCAGGTATTAATACACTAAATAGAGTCATGATGAGAAAATCATAAAAACCTGTCATACACACAAGGTTGTATTATGTAACTTTTTGGTACTTTATCCAGCACGAGAATGAAAGTTGTTTTTTTTCTGAATGTTCAAGGAATTTGTTTCAGCAATCAAAACCCCTGTAACTGAATGAACGGAAGATAAATGACACAATGCACCTTTAAGTAGTAGCACTCTGTGTACAAAAGCAGTTTAGAGCTGGGGTTTCATTTTCAAAGGTAATACAATAAAATAACAGTTTTTGTGGATATAGTCTGATTTTATAAGTCCATCCAGACAGATTCTCACAGAACAGTGGTGATCGCAGCAGAAAAAACAAAGTGCAAGTGCATATGAGGGGTTAGACTCACCAAAACATAGGACACATGATTATGTTTAGGTTTTTGACACAGCATACTGTTAAGAAAAAAGCACCTTTATTTTCCTGATATTTTTTAGTTTAAATATTTTCATTACACTTTTATGTCTTATCACATATTTCTTTTCATTCTTTTATCATCATTGATCTGACCATAGACATTCATGGACTGTCTACAGTTGTTATGATACAGACAGCGCCGCCATGTTTGTCTGGTGAATGTGATGATGCTAATCAATTGAACATAATGGTGAATTAGCAATTTTATGGATAAAATGCACTTAAATAAGCAATCCCTGCATAATCATGAGCAAAAGGGCCAATTTGTGCATTTTTAAACATTTTTAACATATTGGCAGCATTAAGAAAGATATTATGTTTTCTCCATTTGGAGCCTGTTTGTTTAAATAGAACTACAAATACATCACTGATGCTCTGATGCAGTCAGCTGTAGATTATTGTGTTTCAGCTAAACCTTTATAGATCCATGACATTCATAGACGCGTCTCTATCTCTGTCCGATGCTCAGACTTAGAATTTGCCGATGCTGCCCAGAGTTACTTTGAACACTTAAGAACAGTGAGAAAAATCCCCACATTAACTGTTTCTTTCATGATATTTATGTCATTTATCTGGTCTCTACCTGTGACATGTAAAAGAGGATGTTTGTGTCATTATTAGTGTGTTTTCTTATCAGACGCACATCAGTTCAAAAATCTCAATGTAAAGTTAGTTAACCTTCAGCTCAGATGACAGTTTCACACGCTAAAAATCCTCTAAATTAAAACACGGTCTATACTCTCAAGATGACTTTTAACGACGCTCTGACTTCACCTAAATATGGTCGCTGGGTTGGTACCAGCTGACATTCCTTGGATTATTCACAATTTGCGTTTTTTTGCAGGCTAATGCTAATGGATACAGGGAAAATACATGAGTCCTTCAAATCATACTGGACTAGCCGCGTTGCTAAGTGGTTGACAGCAAGAGCATCGAACGCTGCGCCTATCGATCCGTTTGCTCCCATGTTCCACCCGGGACTACGGTATATTCCTACCCACAATGCACCATATGTTTTGGAGCCGTGCACCATTTGAGTGGGTCAAAAGTAAGCACCAACACCAAAACTGCGGGCTGTAAAACTGTAATTCACCCCAATCGATACGACTCCTCTCTGCCCCCGAGTACTTGAAGACAGACAGCCGTGATCCCTCCAGTCGGTTTTCTTATGTAACACATGTCTCACTGTTCATTTTAAAATACACCCGGACTTTCTCCCCGAGTCAGTATTTCAATCTGTACTCGTGCATCAGGTTTATGGCCACGTTGACTGTGGCGCTAAATCCATACGAGCTAAGTGTGTGTTTTGAAACTGCCGTCAGAAATTGCGTCAAGATTTCTTTATTTCTATCAATTCATGCCAGCGTTTAAACCCATGGACTTGCACATTCAGCGTCAACTCTGTCAAGGAACTTCTTCAAATAAATGCACGATGAAAAAATACAGACTTTGGGAAAAAAAATTGTGTTGTGGTTCAAAAAAGTATGATGAATGAATGAATGAATGAATGAATTTTATTCAGACAATATGGAGAAGAGAAATAAAAATATATACACAGACAAATAAACTATGACAAAATGAATGTTATTAATTAAAGTTATATTTCATACAATTGAATGAAACAACACATTCTCACTCTCCCCACCCCTTTTCCACAATGCAATAAAACAAAAATAACTTCAAACTCCCCAAGAATATCATTAATGAGCTTCACTAACGTCTTTAATCTGGTTTTAATCACACTCCATCACCAACACTCCTCAATCTCATCCTGTTTCTTCAGCTTGATATTGCATGAAAACCATTGTTTTAAATACATATTTAAATTGCTGAATAGTTTTAACATTGTTTAAGTTCCTCTTTCATATTATTCCACAGTTAAACTCCACATACAGAAACGCAACATTTTTTTCTTTGTGGTACAAACATGTGCCACTTTGAAATTATAAGTGCCCCTTAAATGATGTTTTGATGTTTCCTTCCCGTTCAAAAAACAAATATTGTATATTTCTTGGCAATTGTTTATGTATTGCACTATGCATTAGTACGAACAAGTACAAAAATGAAACTGTCACACGGCCAAAGACGAGTTGCAGTCGACATCAAACCTGTCTGATGTTGCAGAGTAAGTTCTGATCTGTGTATCTACCTTATCCGCTGTACCAGCGGATGAGTCTGGTTGGCATTTGAGTCAATTCGATTTGTAGGGCGGAGCAAACCCGAGCAAACAGGAAGCGGAGTAAACCAATCAGAGTGTATCCTATACAGTTGTCACACATTTTTAGTGCTGTCCGAATGTCCACCACGTGTAAACGTTGTGCACTTAAAATTTCCCACAATGCATCTTGAAAAGTAGTGTCCAGCGATGGTCACTAGACCAGTTAAAATTAACCACAATGCATAGCGAGGGTCGGAAAAACTACAGCGAACTGAATGAAAGCAGAAAGAGGAACTGTTTAAACGAACTGTTGAGCCGAGATTATGAACAAAACACTTTAAACAAACCGTTGCTGGCGTTAGCCGCTTACCTTAGCTTGAGCTGTGAATAGATCGCAAATCTCTGGAAAAAAGTTGAATAATCCAGTATGTTTGATGTTTCACATGTGATTCATGATGAATGAAACTTGTATGGTGTTTATTACTCCATAAATATGTGCATGTCAGGCGGATTTGATCCATTTTCATTACAGAAATCAATTTTTGTCTGCGTTTTGCCGACTTTTTTTTTCTCCTAGACGTCAGAGTCATGTAACATGCAGCGAGGAGAAAGTATGAGCTGTGTGTCCAAATCACTCCAGGGTTGAGGGCACTATTTAGTCACTGAACAGGGCAGGACTATGAGTGACTGAGGGGTTAGAGAAGAAGAGAGCGTGTGGACATTAAGACACAGAATACGTGTGCTACTTCCGCCACACTAGAGTGACGCCATTTGCGTCACTGAAATAAACCAATCTGATTGCTCAGTATGTTTTGGAGTTGACTCGAGGCACGGCGGAGGGCAGGGTGACCAGACTGATATATCGTGTATGAATAATACATAGATATATCATTCTGGACTTGCCAGGCAAGTATCTACCATCAGTCTCTGTCAAAAATGAAATCAACAGCAAACAGGGGGTCCCAATCTAAATGTGCATCAGGGCCCTTACCACTTCACTGTCGCCCTGGGTTTAACTGGCCTTCAGCTGTGATCACATCCACCAACTCTGTCTGCATTAAAGGAGCACTATAGAATCGTTTGTTTTTTTTTAGATGCATTGTGGATTCTACCAAAATAATTCTGATCATAATAACAATCCGAATTTCAAATTTCCTTCCAGCTGCAGCTTCTGCCTGTTTAATTTACCTCTGCACTGTCTCTGCAGAGAATAGAGGCGTGTGGGCTGTAGTATGTTTCATAAAAGTCAGCCGCTAAACAGATAGCATGAAGAGCTAACACAAAGCTGTACAGTACGATCTCTGTCACAGAAACACAAACAAATAAAACAGGTGAAAATGCCAGCTCACAATATAACGAGAAAAGCCCTAAACTTGCCTTTACAAAAAAGATGAGTTGCCATTTAAATGAAGTAATGCTATCATCCTGCTCTACCATGTACTTCTGCACCTTTATATGAAAAATGCGTAGTAAACATTAACATCAATGCTTTGCTCATGCAGTTTACTGGTGAGAATATGAAACATTCTATGGGATAAAACCAAACAATCTCTGCAGACAAGCTGGATAAATGAAACATAGATGAGTTTATATCATACCGTGGAACCTTCCAGACAAAGTAAAACTATATCAGGAGAAAATCAGGAGACGGACCCTCAACTAGAAAACGTACATAGTACACATTTAAATGAAAATGGTAATAGTGACTTTTTTAATGCCCTTTCCTGTTTTTTGTTGAATCATAATGTTACTTGTAAGATAATTATTTGTGCTTTTGGGGGCCCTTTGTTTGCTTCGGCGCCCTAGGAAGCCTAGGGCCCCGAAGGAAGTAGGACCGGCCCTGACAGTAAACACAAACATCAAACAGTAAACAGGACCACGTTTCACCATTTGTCTTTTACAAGCACAAAGCACCGCTAGCATGTAGTGCCAGCCTTCACTAAAGTAACTTCGCCGACTCCATGGAGACAAGCAGCACTCTCCACTACTCCACTAGAAAAGGTACACAGTGCACCTTTAAGTTATACTGTATATTATGTGTTTATTATATTTGTATGTTTTTCAGTAAAGGTTTATTTCTCTAATATAAAAAATAAGAATTCAATGTAATGTGGAACAACATTTTAAGTGCTGTCTTAGGATTTGATTACATTTTTCACAGAAAGTTATGTCAAGGCCTGAAGGAGTGTAGCAGAAAACTTTCTTATGCAATTCTGTGCACATTTCCCTGCAATATAATTTGACATGAGCATAAATTATTAAGTCATGCACAAGTAGCACAGAATAAGAAATATAAGAACTCCAAATCAATTTCATAAGGCTTCATAGCTCCATACACTGCATTTGAGTTTTCTGATTTGAATAGTGAGTGCAAAGGCTGATTTATACAAACTCCATCCTGTCTCCAGAGCGATACTTTAAGATTAGAACGTGTTTAAAGCACATTTGCATGTTTGCACCGCTGTGTTATGTCTTTGATCATCATGTGACTATCAGGAAACACATTTCATTTTATTTGATTGACCTTTATTTCACCCGGATAGTCCCACTGAGATTAACAATCTCTTTTTCAGGGAGTCCTGGCCCAGAAGGGAGGAGCCTATTGAACATGTTTGTTCTGAGCCACGATTAATTGTGAGAACCACAGTACAGTGTGAATGTGTGCAGTGGACCCCAGGCATGAATCAGTGTATTGTCAGTGAAATATGTGTCAAGTGTGTTTAAAATGGAAAAAGATGGAAGAAAGTCAGAACAACATGAACTTTATTCCATAATTTACGAACCTAACTGCACCAATGCTATTTGGATGGTGGATTAGTTTTGACTAACCCAGAGAGAAACGCTTACTGTGCTACTGTCCACAACAACTTATTTCACCATCACACAAAAAGTTCCCTTCTAATTCCAGAGGAAACATTACAATTATTTTCCTTTAGTTTGTTTGTTTTTCTGCAATTATATTTCCGCCTTCTACAAAAACCATCTGTTTCTTGTAACACCTCAGTACACACCCTGCTTCAGAACCTTCTCAAACACATTTCCAGTCTTGTCGGGTGCTCACCTCCAGTATGTCGATGAGGGTGCTCTCCTCGGGCTGCTGGGTGCTCCGGACGTTCTCCAGCACCAGGGAGTAGTACACCCCCTGTGGGTCGGACTGGTACAGGTTATAGGTGTCCGTCTGGTACCACTCCTGCAGGGCCAAGAACACCTGGCTCTCGTCCGTGCTCACGATCTGGACGTCCTGAAACAAGACGGAGAATGAATGGATTAGTGCATTCCAAGTGTAATGTTGGTCGCGATGGTACGATTCGGATTCGGTGGTTGGTTGTTATCAAGACTTTAAAATCTTAACATATTGTAGTACAGTTGTTGCAAGGGTCATTTATTAGCACCAATATATTACCAATGCTGATTCCTGGTTCTAGTTAGCAATAGCCTGACAATGAACTGCAAATATTTGGTGCAATTTTCAAGACTTAAGACGTAGCTAGTGTAAATGTACCAACTAAATTATTCACTGTTTTTTTCTTTGTTGAAAATTGTTTGTTTTTCTGTAGAAGTTGCACACCTAGAACAGGACTATTCAACTTTAAGACAGGTTTTTCAAATGGTTTTGCTCACGGGGAAAAAACACTTTTGAAATATGAAAAAAAGTAATATATTTGACAACATCTGCAGAACAGAACCAGAAGTGAACCAGGATTGAACCAGGACTGAACAAGGATTCAACCAGGACTGAACCAGGGCTGAACCAGGCTCGACGCCGTCACACTCGTCCCCATCACTCGCGGTGCTCAGAGACTCAGCACTTTCTGTGTCAGACTGATTACATTTACATCACATTTGGAGATAAAGGCGACTGAGCTGAGGAGGAAATGTGGCTCCAATCACCGAAAACACAACACTCACTTTGGGAAACAACGGCGGCTAAATGAACTGCTGATATGCGACTGCGGAGTGAACTGTACTGAGAGATATGAGGACGTTTGATTTATTCAGTTATTCTTTACAAAGATCTGCTTTTGAAGTCAATAACAAAGCAGAGGTGTTGCCAAGTTCCAGGTGCGAACTGACATTGTGGAACTACGGCGACAAAATAACAACTTATTATAGAGTGAAAACAACATAACGAATAATAAATGGTAATGGGTTATGATGGAATTGATTGACAGCCAATTTCCATCTGGACCATACAAAGACAACGATGCATGTCAAGGAGTATAAAGTAGGATCTATCACAAAGACAGAAGGCTACTGTCATTAAATTAAAGTGTATTTAAACAAAAATTTACATTAAGAAAATACTTTGTCACTGTAGAAATAATTAGATTTGCAGGTTTTAATAATATGTTGAAACATTCGCCAACAAAACATTACTAAGATGGATGGCTTAAAGGGAACATATTATGCTTTAGTGACTTTTTTATGTTCTAAATGCAGTCATCAAAAGCACACCTGTAGTTACATTCACACCGTTTTGAGGCATGTTCATCCTCCGAGCGTCAAAAACACTTCCTGCTGAACTTCCTTGATCTTCTACATCAGAATTTTCTTGTGTTTTAAGTCCTTAAATCATCGCCAGACTCGTTCTGAGCATTTATGCTGTCTAAACACAGTCAGTGCTACTGCTAGGCTACAAAAGCATTTCACACAGTCCCTTAAGTATTAACATAACTAAATTGTGTAAGCGTTAGGCGCCATCTACTGGCTGCATAAACTCAGTAAGTGTCAGGGTAAACAGCAGAGAGACATGTTCATTTAGTTCACAATAAATGTTTGTTTCAAAACATGAGATGGCAAATGGTACTCAAGAGCATGTTTAAAGGGTAAAAACAATACAAAAATGCATAATATTTTTTCTTTTAAGGTATAATGTACCCTCTGTTTACAACTCTATACTCAAACCATCGCAGAGATCAAGCCAAATGCCAAATCAGGCAAATAGCAAAGCACAATAGTAATAACCCCAGACTTAGCAGGTACTAGGGGTGAGGTAGAGATGACCAGACGACAATAGGACTTGAACGACTTAGAACTGGACAATCAGGCAACAAAGACTGAGCCATTTCAGGCTTCGATTTCTCCTTTAGGGCAGGACTTACTTAGCTCAGAGCAGTATAAATACTAGCTCATCAGATCAGAACCTACGGACTGAAAATGACTTCCAATTGGCAGTTGAAACATTTCGATTTCAATTCGATTCGATTTGTTCAGATGACAACCTTTAAAGCCGGGTGTCCACTGTACCATTTTTTTCATCTTATAAGATTTATGGATTTCACACTGTAAGGCATAATGAATTCAAAGTCGTAAGACAGAACGAGGTCACATGGTGCAATGGCTCATGCGATCAGTCGTAGCTATGATCAAAGTTTATTCATTCATTCATTCATTTTCTACCGCTTATTCCCGTTAGGGGTCGCGGGTGACTGGAGCCTATCCCAGTGACTTTGGGCCTTAGGCGGGGTACACCCTGGACAGGGCTGACACAGAGACAAGGACAGACAAACCATTCACTCTCACATTCATACACTATGGACAATTTAGAGTTCTCAATTAACCTACACAGTCATGTCTTTGGACGGTGGGCGGAGCCGGAGAACCCGGAGAGAACCCACGGTAACACGAGAAGCTCTAGCCGCTCTGCCACCATGCACCCCTATGATCAAAGTTTATCTGAGCGAATATCAGACTCAAGCTTTTTTTGTCTTTGAAATACTGTATTATTTCATTGCCTGGAGAGTTTTATAGTATGACATTAAACTTATCTATCTTGCATTTATTCAATTACTGCTCTGAAATATCTCACGCCTTCCACCAGAGACGTTCCGTAGTGCACCATTAATCGCAGATACAGCCTCTAAACAAGCTTATTCCATAGAATTCCTCCGTGCGTAACCCCTCTCTCCTCATCCATTATGGCAGACGTGGCTCCTCCCTCGTCTACATAAGGTAAAGCGGGGACAAGCATCAGCCCTGAGCCTCTGTCTGTCTGCGGTCTACAGCATAAACACCTCCATCCATCAGTGTCGGGGCAGAGACGAGGCCACGACGCCCCCCGGAGACGAGGCCCTCTGCTGGGGAAGAATATCACCCGCTCTGCCCCCTAATGCAACCGCCTTGACCCAAAACAACAGATGGAATAATACGCCGAGCAAATATCGTAGAAGTAAGGGTGGAAAGTCTTCAAATAGATGCAAAAAGAATTTATGAAAGTGTGTGGTGGTAAGAAATGGAGAAATGTGTATATGTGAGCTAAAGAGTATGTAAATGAATGTACAGTTATATCTAAAGGCTGTACTTAATTGTACTTTCTTCTGGTTAATGGAGACATATTTAGGGTTGTTCCGATACTGATACAAGTATTGGATTATATGCCAATACCGGTGCTCAAACCAAATTTCCGATCCGATACCATGATGTACATCGTGAAAAATAATTAGGTCTCTAACTTAAGCAGGGCACAAATAAGTCGATATGTGCAGCAGCTTTGCGAACGTTGATACCCAGATGTCATTGTCTTCTGCGCTGCTTTTTCAGGAAGTTGTGGCAGTTGCGCCGCGCTAAAAACAGCAAGAACAATGAGACGCGCTAGAAGTAACACACTCTGTCAATTTGTTTCCAGCAGAGAAATGTTTTCAAATGACTTCCCACATTATCTAAGTGGCAGAATAACTGAAGTCATTGTTTAGGACGATGAACCCTTGTCTGAGGTACAGAATGTGGGATTTCGCCGCTTGATGGAGCCGCGGTGCTGTTTACCTGGTCGTATATATCTGAACCAGCACTCCCCGCCCTGTATCAGACTATCTGTGCACTCATTTCTACAAAATGGAAAGACGTTGAGAGTGTAAACTTCACTACAGTTAATGAGAGCATGTCACGTCTCTATCAGTACTCAAGTTTGACAGCACAATTAATGTTCAGATTTATAATGCAATCCCATCAATGAAATGTTGCTGTGTCTTAAATTCAGTAAATTTGTTGGCTCTACATTTGACACAGTTGTTGATCTTCTTGATCTGAAGAATCAGTATCAGATCAGACAGAAACAAAAATGGTATCGGAACAACACTAGACATATTATGCTTTTTTCTAGGCAAGGAACTGTAACATAAGTAGAGCATCATTTTAGATTTTGTTCATTTTAAACAACAAAGATTTATCTAAAATGGCTTGATAATAGAAACATCGACTTCTTTCTTTTTGCTGTGTATATTTAGGCTCTGGAGGACACTGGCGTCAGAAGTTGAAGAGTGTGGAGGTAAAAGGTGAAGCAGTTGTGCTACAGGCAGACGTCAGGCTTGTGTTACCTTTTAATACAGCATCGTTCTGAATCACATGACCAGAGGACCAGAGACCACTCTCCTGAGGACACTCTCACCCATAGACCGTACATATCAGTGGACAGCGTTAGCATGCTAGCCGCCGCGTTCCAAATAGGAAGCAGCTATGGAGGCGCTCCTGGGTCCATAAAGCCGAGCTGCCATTCACTTTCTATTGGGACACTGGTGCCCTTTACTCTGTAACTGTTTCTGTCAGGCTCACCATCTTGAAACTAAAATGTCCATTTTGACACACTCTACATGAATCGGGTGTTTTTTTTTCGTTAGGTTCTTCATAAATCAAGTTATTAGCAATAATAATTGACCAATGAGGTGCTTCCTTTTCCAGGGGCCGTTTTCGCTCGCGTTAGCAACAGGTTTGATTGACAGCTAGCAGCGCACGTTGCCGCCGTCTCCTCTTGTTGAGGGGCGGAAACCGTTAGCAACCTCGCTCCTGATTAGTCCATGTGGTTGCCACGATACGCACTTGGATTTCCAAATATGGAGTCTGGCTCCGCTTTAGCCGCTATAACTGCTAGCAGCGATTGGCTTCATTTGGCTGGAGCCAAACGCTATGGGTGACGTCACATTCCCATAGTCCACTGATATGTACGGTCTATGCTCTCACCACACGTGCTGCTCAACAGGAGTCAGGTTTGTACTTTCAGCTGTGTTACAGTGTTCTTCCCACAACAAAAACAGATTTTAGCTGACACCGATAATAATTGTTGCTGGCTTTTTCACTTTCTCTTTTTATATTCTACTTTCACTCTTTCTCATTCTTTTCCAGTCTCCCATTCTCTTTTTCTTCTCTCTTTTTTCTCCCTTATTTCTTTGTCCCTTTTTCAGTTTCTCTCTCTCGACCCTCCTCCTTTCTCCTCTCCTTCTCTACCTCTCTATACTCTTTCCTCTCTCTCCCACTCTCTTTCATCTCTCGCTCGTCTTCCTCTCTTTTTTCTTCCTCCTCTCTCTTGCCTCTCTCTCACTCTCAACCCTCCTCCTTTCACTTTCCCCTGTCTTTCTTTATTATTCTCTCTCCTCTCTTCCTTCCTTCCCTCACTTCTGCCACTTCTGCCCTTCTCTCTTTCTCTCTTTGTTGCACCTTGTGACATCATTAGGTGGCAAGACAACAAGGGCATAACTTGTGTGATCATACAAACACATTTTAGCCTGATTGTTGTGCTTTTACCATTTATATACATTCATTTGTTAAAAAAGACAAATATTTAATAAAAAAAAATAAAAAAAAGAAGAAGAATGCATTGAGGATAAACTGGGAATGACTGGGGCGCCATCTCAAAAATATCAGCTGTTTTTTCCCTCTCATCAGTGAAAATTGGTCAAGTAAAGCTAGCAGTTAGCCTGTAGTCTCAATTAAGTTGAGAAATCGTATTTTAAAAGTAATAAAAGGCAAACAAACAAATAAATACAAGAAGCAGCTTTTTAAAATAAACACAGCATGCTGAAACAACGGTTCATAATTCTTTTCATGAACGTATAATTCTCTAACAGCCGTCATTATTCCATCGTAACAAACATACTGGACGGCAGGCTCATTGTGCACATTCTGAACCAGGGGAAAGGTCTATAGAGGCTAACAATCCCCATTTTTAAAATAGTCTTTATTTATCCGACCCATTTTATGAGTCACTAAACGCCACACAATTACCTTATTATCCTCCCAAGCCCAAACAGCTCTGGTGCGATCACTGATAATTATAGGCCATGGGATGTTTCCTATCGTCAGCTCTCTCACTCACTCTCTCTCCTTTTCTTTCTTTCTCTCCCTTTCTACCTCTCTCTCTTTCTATTCTCTTTTTCACTCTCTCTCACTCTTTTTGTTTCACTCGTTCTTCCCCTCTTTTTTATAGTCTCCATTCCTCTGTTTCTCTTTTCAGTCTCTTTTCCATTGCCTCGTTCTCTTTTCACCCTCTCTTTCTCTCTGTTTTTCATTCTCTTACGCACTGTATTTTTCTACCACTTTCTCCTCTCCTTTCTTACTTTCCCTTACTCTCTTTCCCCTCTCTATTCTGCAATGTTTTTCTCGAACCCCCCTCTCGCTCTCCCCCTCTCCCCCTTCTTTCGCTCTCACCTATCTCTCTCTCACTCGCCTCTCTCTCACTCGTCCCCCTCTCTCGCCTCTCTCTCACTCGTCCCTCTCTCTCTCGACTCTCTCTCGCCTCTCTCTCCTCCCCTTCTCTCCCCCCACCCTCTCTCTCTCTCCTCTCTCTCTCCTCGCTCTCTTGTCTCTTGCTTTCTCCTCGCTCTCCCTCTGTCTATCCTTCTCTCTCTCTCCTCTCTCTCCCCCTCTCTCTCTCTCCCTCTCTCTCTCTCTCCCTCTCTCTCGTCTCTTGCTCTCTCCTCTCTCTCCCTCTGTCTCTCCTCCACTCTCTCCTCGCTCGTCTTTCTCTCCCTCTCGTCTCTCTCCATCTCTCTCGTCTCTTGCTCTCTCCTCTCTCTCCCTCTGTCTCTCCTCCTCTCTCTCTCTCCTCGCTCGTCTTTCTCTCCCTCTCGTCTCTCTCCCTCTCTCTCTCCCTCTCTCGTCTCTTGCTCTCTCCTCTCTCTCCCTCTGTCTCTCCTCCACTCTCTCCTCGCTAATCTTTCTCTCCCTCCATCTCTCTCTCTCCCTTTCTCTCTCTCCCTCTGTCTCTCCTCTCTCTGTCTCTCCTCTCTCCTCGCTCGTCTTTATCTCCCTCTCGTCTCTCTCCCTCTCTCCCTCTGTCTCTCCTCCTCTCTCTCCTTGCTCATCTTTCTCTCCCTCTCGTCTCTCTCCTCTCGTCTCTCGTCTCTTGCTCTCTCCTCTCTCTCCACTCATAAATCATATTCATAACTGGTCCATAACCCGCGGACATGCATCACTCACACTCATGTCAAGAGCTTCCTCGTTCACTTAACACACTTTCCTATTTTCATACACTCGTCCCCCTCTGTTTAACAAGTGTTTTCATCTGCCATATTTCCCGCTCTCATTGCACAGATAAGATTTTTGTCATAGTTTATCAAATGTAATCAAGTCTAGACATCACAGTGTTTACATCAGGGGGAAATGATGAGGCAATGTGTGCGGACTGGAAGTATAATAGAAATTGGCATAAGTTAGTTTGTTATCAATCAACTGGTGGTTGTGAACAAACTTGAATAACTTACAGCTGTACAATGTCACTTTTGTCATACGGGATGTTATTATTTTGCCCAAAACACGTGTTTGCATTATTAAGAAAGAGACATTAAAAAATATGCAGGGAACAGGGTCTCCACAGATCTGACCTGTAACTTGGTTTGGTGGCGACACCCGTTTGTCTCCATGGCGGTGGTGAACCCTTCAACAGAAACGCTACATAGTGCACCTCTAATGTGTAATATTGAGTCCAAAATAATATAACTTGAACATTTTATTTCCACTACAATTTGTAAAAAGTATTATACACTATTTTCATATGCAGATCTGCAGTAACCAGAATGCAAAAATTAATAAATTCATTTGATTTTAAAGAACACAGATTATGCATTATTTGTATTGTTACTGGCTTTTAAACAGGCTCCTGAGTACCTTTGCTTTGGCATCCCATGGTTTTGAACCTTTGACATCACAAGTCTGTAAAGTTTGAAAGATTTTGAATTTGTTTTTTGTGAGTCTCAGAGAAGGAGCAGAGAAGAGGACTTCGTTAACAGGCCTGATGAAACAAGCATGAACAAAGCTAAACACAAGGTATGTGTATGATAATGGAACAATGTTATAACGTGGGTAAAAGCTCAAAAAGTTAATAGTAGATAAATGCAGAGTGGTTATGTTACAAGCCTCATTTGTTATACGAGTTTTGCAATTTTTTCATTTGAAGGTTTGAATCAACAAAAAAAAGTCACCACCTGGATTCAACAAAGCAAATAGGTCCTCTCCTCCAATTGGATAATTGCTGCAGGTGATTGCAACACGGTCGTGGAAAAGATGTCAGTGTGTTTGAGAAAGGTCTATTCCTTGGCATCAAGCAGAGAAAATATAAAGGAGTCAAACAAACTAATCTACAACAGATCTGAACCCCATGGCACTCTCCATCATCAATACAAGAACATACCAGGTGGAAATGAATCTTCTGACATTGCAGAGGCTTAATGAAACAATACCACAGCAAATGTGGGATGTAATCAAAGCTCAAAACTATTACAGTGTGTGACCTTTATTTTCTGTGGTGACATTTTTGGCAGTGTATAAAGTAAAAAGAAGCGGCCTTAAAACAGACCCCTGTGGAACCCCTTGGTAATATCAATTAGCTGACTTTGCACTGTTCGCAATAACTGTGGACTTGTAGATTGAACCCAACACAGCGGAATGAAACATGGGTGAAGAGTGCGGAGAAACACAGAGTATACGTCGGACTCAGAGATGGTTCTTGATTTAGCGACGCTGACTCCAGTCCAGAGCCAATCATACGAGTTCTGTGTTGATTCATATATAGCCCACAGACCTTTTCCTGTCTTTTCTTGGTGGCCTAAAAACCGCCCTTACCTCCTGCGTAGGTCTCTCCCGCGCACGGATGTGTCCTGATATGTTTACGTGTGCTTAATCCATTAAACCCGGGTCAGCTCTCCCAGGACCACACCAACCGCCTCCCTGATGGCCTCTGCATATTTCATCCGGCCTAAATTATTCAGACGTGAAAACATTGCTGCTCTCTCTCCCTCTCTTTCTCTTCCTCTCTCTGTCACACTTTGGGTCCCGCTCCGAGTGTCCATGTGGCAGCAGTGTGTGGCTAAAAGCATGGGGCCGGTGTAGTGGTGGTGACCTATCTGCTCAGCCAAGTACAAGGACATGTGTCGGAGAGGAGGTACTGGGGCGGACGGCAGCTAAACACAAATAGACACGCCGGGTTAGCTATGGTCTGCGCAGAGAATATATATTTATAAATTTCAGCGACTGTGTGGTTTCAAATAGTCGCAGTTGTTGGGGGGCACATTCGGTTCAACGAAAAACACGGAAATCCTTCGACAATAAACACAATAATAACAAAATGTGAATACTTGACAGAGCTATTTGCAAGCCCTCGAAAGGAAAAGTTACATAATGCACAACGCACTTTAATGTTGTGCTATAAAGAAAAATAACACATGTGATATTTCTTTTCTTGACATCCGTTTTTGAGGATATTGCAATATATACCATAATTGTACAGATCATGCAGTTAGCTAGCCATCATTGCTTAAATTTGTGTGGCAAATTAATTCTCGCAATTCACAAACTCACAAGAATCGATCTTGTCCTGTTGCAATGCAAAAAATGAGTTCAAATGTCTTGATTTCAGGATATTTGTCTTCATTTCAGACATTTTGACTGATTGAGATTAGTTTGGACTATTTATTTGATAGAACTAGATAATTGTACTTGTTTCAAATTGTTTCTGACTTGTTTCAATATATCATTTCTTATTTTAAGCATATGATCTGCCAATCCTAGATATACATTTTTGCTGTGTGTTGCCAGCAGTTGGCCAGAGATTGTACAAATCAGTGGGCAGACGTGTGATTTGGGCCAAGCCAAAGGTGAAACGCCCAAACGAACCAAAACAGATGATATTGACGCCAACAGACGAACTACAGCATATTTTAGAAGAAATACAGACTATTTTGTTTTTGATAAACATGCAGATGGAAGCGCTTTGTGAAAGATGTCTGTGTTTTTCTCTCAACAAGATCTTAGCAAAGTTTGATTACTTGGCTTTGTGACAATCTGGGTTGCCTTGCTAAACGGAAAAATACAGTTAATCACCACTGTCCTGCTCATAATAACTCGACTACTACATTATACAATCACTGTCTGCGCATCTATTCGCCAGCCATTTGCTCAGTCTTCAAGTCCAACCTCTTAACACGCACCTGCCACCACATCTCCAGAGGCCGTTCAATCCCTCTTCAGCCTTGGTAGCCGGCATCATCCCACTGCTCCGTTAAAAGAGCAAATTCAGCGAACATGAGATAGTGTTCACAAGAATGAGAAGGCTGATTTTGACATAAATTACAATATGCATTCATATTTAGTTAAAGCATTATATATATTTTTCATCTTATCTTGTATTTAAACATTTTTATAACTCCACTTCACGCAAAGAAGTACAGAGCAGTGGGTAGGTGAAAATTTAAATTTTCAGAGCAGTCAAGCTCCTGAGTACAGGAAAATACAGGATCTAACTGGATCATACTTGTTTCAATCAAAATACAAGCTATGCTAATGTTAATGAATGTTTAAAAGTTGATTTTACATAATCTGCTCCCTTCAAGAATGTTTATATAGGATGGTTTTTGACATAAATAACCACAGCTCTATGGCACTATGGCACCTCATCTGTATGTTCTAACTTCTTCTTAACCTCTGTGTGCACTCCTGTCTAGTCTCTGCTCCTTCAGCTCCATCAGCGAACATAGAAGTCTGGGTGTCACATGTCATTACGCCAGGTGACTTGACCGACCGACCGACCTGTGTCAAACGCTGGGTGGTTTTTGCAGAGGACGTTGTGACCTCATAGCACGCAACGTACCTCATTGTTGGGAGCAACTTTACTGGGAGCTAATCTCAACCTGCCCTGAATTCTTATGGAGTGAGTTTTATGCTCCAGTGCTAATGTTTTGTTTATATGCATTTATTCTGGGGACACTTTGTTATGCATCCATGTCAGTTTATTATTTATTGTGAGGCCAAGCAGTTTTTGTTTCCTGCACTTGTTTAATGTACTCATCATTTACCATTAATTTTAACTCTGGAACTGAATACCTCAAACCTATGACTTTACAATTAGTCTTTGCTACATTCAACACTGACTGTTTCTGTTGTACCCAGTTTATCACGGATTGGAGTTCCTGATCCCATACTGTATTCAGCTCTTCAACAGATGACGCAAAAGTGTACACAGTTGAATCATCAGCAAAACAGCTATAGCTTTTTTCAACACAAAATGCAGATAACTTATAAAAATACTGTATAATAAAGGACCAAGACAGCTGCCCTGGGGTACTCCACAAGCCACTTCCCTGACCTCAGAATAACAATTATTTGAAAAAAAAAAAAAAAGAGTGGTTGAGTTCTGTTTGTTCAGTAATTCTACCACCACTATATAGATGGCACTTCAGAACCATAACATTTTAGTTTATCTAGAGGTATTTGATGATTAATAATGTCAAATGTAGCAGAAAAAGAAGGGTATGCACCTGGAGGTGTGTGTCCTCATGTGAGCTTGGCCAACCTGACTTTTGACTTATCCCATAGGTCAGGAGGGAGACCAGCCTGGTTCCTCTAATTAAACACTGCCAAACCCTCACACACTGATGTCACTAGGGATGGGTATCGAGAACCATAGACATCAGATACATCAGAATCGTACATCTCTTCCCTTTACAATTCTTCTTAACAATTGTTCTTATCAATGCCTCTTTGGGCCGCTGTACCTTTAAAATACATTGTAGTTTATCATGCACTCGATGAACTGCTGTCTGGCCTGACACTGAGTGCATGCAGCTAGTACATGCCGCCTAGTGCTGTACACAATTTAGTTATGTTTTCCCTGAGAGATTCCATGAGACGCGATGATTAGCCTAGCAGTAGCGGTGAACGTGTTTAGACGGCAGAAATGCTCAGAACAACAAGAACTGACGATGATTTAAAACAGACATTGAAAAACATTAACATAAATCAAAGACAAAACATTTGAAACAGCAGAAGATTCTCAGTTAAGTGACATATATGATCTGAAAAAATATCACAGATCGAGGGAGTTCAGCAGGAAATGCTTTTGACGATCAGAGGGGAGAGGATTTTCAAACTAATATTCCTCAAAATAGAGTGAATTCAACTTCAGGTATGGTTTCGACGATGGAACATTGTTAGAACATGATTAAAAGCTCAAAAAAGTCACTCTAGCAGATTATGTGTCCTTTAATCATAATGTAGCCAACACTTACTAAATACTAAATACAGGCTTATAAAACTAGATACATAAAATGAATATTCTTTTATAAACTATACATAGGAATCGATAAGAGAATTGTTAAGGAATCAAATCGATAAGCACGAGTGTCAATGGTAATGGTATTGCCAGTGTTTGTCAGTATTTGTCTGAACGTTCTAAACGTTTTCATTGAGAACCTTGTGTAGAACTCAGAGTGCTACATGTACCCGTCTTACACAGCACATTTTTCCATTGTACAGTTCTTAGCATATACATGTGTAGTCCTATCCTACACTATTGACGCTTGTGTGCTAAAGTGCTGAGCTCTGTCTAAGTGGCACTACAAGAACACCCAACACCAAACACATTCACACCACAGGCACTTGTCAATGGCTCTGATCTCCTTAAGCGCGTCTTTTCTCGCCCTGAACCTGAAAAATACATGAGGAGCCGCGGATCGATGCGTGCGGCTCGATAGCACTCAGGACGGTGTCGCGCTCAAACGGGCCCCCGGGTCACTGTGTCGCCCAGAGAAAGGTTCTGCTCTACACCAGAGAGCAGGGCTGTCACCGCCGGGTCAATGCTGATGAAGGCTTGATAGATGTGATTATGTGGGGGATGTAAAGCGATTTTCGAGGGTTTCGTTTAAGTTAGTGGGTGTTTTTGAGCGTACTTTTCCTTGTGTTTAGAAAAACAACAGACTGGACCTGCCAGTTTTGATCCAACCAATCGAACCAAACTGTATCTTCTAAATATAAAAAAAATATAAATGGAAAGGCTTTCACTGTCTGGACGAAAGATTAGAATACAAAATTATCCGACTTACTTTTGGCAGGGCATACTTGGGAAACCTCATCTGGACAAACTCATTGCGTCGATACGAGACAAAGTGCTTGGTGCGATTTCCTGTGGTCACCTGAGGAAGAAACACAAAAGAACATGTTAAAAAGAGTGAATACTACTGTTTTTTTTTTGTTCCTATCACTTAATGCAGGACTATTCAACTTAAGGCCCCGCGGGCCAAATCAGGCCCTGCAAGGGACATGAGCCAGTCCTCAACCCATCTTCAAAAATATAGACAATGTTTTATCTGTTGTTATTGGTTTAGTCCTGGTTTAGACCTGGTTTGGACCTGGTTTGGACCTGGTTTAGTCTTTGTTTAGACCTGGTTTAGTAAATTCTGTGTCAGTTCTGGATTGTCAGGCCTGCAGATGTGGTTAAAGCCTGTGTGTTACATGTTTTTGTATTTTGTTGGCGTGTGGGACATGTTTCTGGCCCTGAGGACAAATCTATCTGAAAAATCTGGCCCTCGGTGAAATAAAGCTGAATAGCCCTGGTTTAATTGAAGGCCATGGAGCTGAATCACAGAAATTGGTTATTTTGACTGTTAAGTTTGCAAGCAATTTAAGACATAATGATTGGAATTTTTCTTGGAAATTACTGAAAAAAGCAGTGTTCTGATCTCTGGCTCTGTGTGGCCGCAGGAAGTTTTCACACCGATTTCAATTCCCTTTAATTATAGAAAGGGGTTCAGAGGTTGTCATCCGGACGCCATTTAAAGATCGAGACGTTTCGACTTTTATCCAAAAGTCATTGTCAATCAGAGAGCTGGTATGGGAACTCGGGCTTATATGCTACTCTGAGTACTGGGAGTCCAGCCCCCAGGGAGGAGTCACTGAGTACTGTCTTTGTTAGAAAATTGTTTGTTTGTCACCTGGGACTTGATTAATTGGTCTATCTTGTTGATTAATGGTTGGCCTCACCTAGTTTCACCTGTGTCTAAAGGTCTATTGTTATCTTGATATCTGGCTGTTGCTCCCTCCTCACTGCTGATTACCTCATTAGCATTTGACTGGTCTATTGATCTGGACCAAGGTGTTAGGATGCTGTCATAAATTTTGGCTAAATTAAATCTTAAGCCCCCATTCCTGTTTAGAGAAGGATTCTCTCTTTTTACAAAAATGGCCTCCTTTACTCCTCTTTCAGAAAGAGTTTTCTAACAAAGACAGGACTCAGTGACTCCTCCCTGGGGGCAGGACTCCCAGTACTCAGAGTAGCATATAAGCCTGAGTTCCCATACCAGCTCTCTGATTGACAATGACTTTTGGATAAAAGTCGAAACGTCTCGATCTTTAAACGGCGTCCGGATGACAACCTCTGAACCCCTTTCTACGATGGACCACACCTGGACGAATGAGGGTTTACATCGACGAATTCCCTTTAATTACTAAGACTAAATCATTTTCATTCCAGATTACTCTGATATAAGAAAATGAAAAACTTTAGAAAATAAAAGAAGACTGATTTGGCTGTTAATATATGAACAAATGTAAATGTTAAGTAAAAGGATTAAGCAGTGTTATTAATATGTTACACAGCAGACCACCATTTAGGGCTGCAATCGGGAATAATCATGGCTAATAAAAATAATTGTAAATGCATTTTGATAATTGTTACTGTTATCTGGACTATACAGACTCTAAAACATATATTATTATATTAGATATTTTACAACAAAAAAAGTTATCAGGTCAAAAAGTCAAGCAAATAACTATTTCTGTTTTTCCTCAATAATTCACTTAATTAACCTTATTCCTCCCCACCCACTTTTGCCTCTTTTTGCCACAGATACGCGCTTCTGTTCTAAACGCACTTCAGTTTGATGAGAACTCTGTTAAAGCTAATGGTGAACGAGGGAAAAGCTGCAATTATCAAACTTGCGTTACAAATGTTGGAGGGCAGAAGAAAGACTGAGCGCTTTGGGTGCCTATTAGGTGGAAAAGCGCTCTATAAATAAAAATTCTTCTTCTTCTTCTTCTTCTTCATTTTACTGGATTAACAAAACTCCACATGACGAGAAGTGGATTCCTGCAACTGAACAGACTGTAGAGAGTCAAGCCTAACATGAATGAATAGGTACATATGCATTTTTGTGTTTATGTGGCTTTTAATTTGGGGAATATAATCATCAAAATGATTCATGAGAGAGAGACAATTGAAGAGAAAAACTCATCAATCATTTTGCCTTTTAAAAACACTGTTTGCATAATTGACTGTTTAATAAAATCACACACTAAAGTTACAGTAAACCATTGATCTATGGGTGTTTATTACACTGACATGAGTGAATTAACCTCTGTCATGTACAACAGCTTCATATTAGTAAAAGTACAACATGTTTCCACTATTTCGTCTTTTTCATCAAGATCACAAACATCTCCAGAGATACTTTGATGATATTGGAAGGTGGAAAGTGAATCAGATGTACAGATTTTGTAGATTTAAGGCACAATCTAATGCGTAATATGGCGATGTATTATTATCGGTGCTGTTAAAACGATTTAAAAAATGAATCTGATTAATCACACTTTGGAGCTGTGATTAATCGCATCACGCACTTTGTCATTATTATTTTCAATAACTTTTCACATTTTGTTCTAAAAATTAAACACTTTTATTGTGTCACAGATCTAAATACATTATTCAAAAGCCCAACTAAGTCTAGACATTGGCTTTCTTGTTGAATCTGTGGCACACGTTTCAGGTAAATCTAGGCTACAGGTTTAATGTATTAAGGGCCCTTCATATACTCATAGAACTATAGTTACACACAGGTAACTGACATCCATGGTGGTAGATGGATCGGTAGGTGTTGTTCTGCCGTCTCCAAGTGCTCTATAATAGTTTGGTTAATGTTTTGTCCACTTAACTTCCAGCGCTCACTCGTGTGTTTTGTTTTCATCACGGAGCACACACTGTTCGACACGAGATCTCCGCCGCATGTTTGGTCGTTTCTGTCATGCAAAGACGAAGCACGTTCCACCGCTCTGTGGACATCAGCCACAGAGTGACCGCGCAGATCAGACCAGGACTGATAGATGTGTAAAAGGCGCCTGATTACAGCTCTGCTCCTGTTCCTTCCTCCTTAGCTCAGGGTAGTCTCTCTGCGTAATCTAAAAGAGCATGTTTGGTCAAATCAAACTGTGTGATTAAACTGCGTCAATTTGTGATGAATGTGTCAATTTTGTGTGACTAATCGCATGAATTAACACATTAACTTTGACAGCACTAATTGTTCTCCAAAAGCTAAATTTCAGGATCTTTGCAGCTATATCTTCCCTCCTGTAGTGGCACCAATTTAGACTTTAATTTCTCTATCTAGAAGTCTTCAGTCACCACATTTCAACCTATATTTGGTTAAAAATGTATTCAAATCTCAATGTTCAAACTTGTCGTCTAATTGAAAAAATAATCGCTGACAACTCGACTAAAATAGAGTTTGAGCTACAGGCCGAATGATTTGCAACCACCGGGACCAAAAAACTTGCAGACGACCATTTTTGACAAGTCCATTTCAAATAAAAAGTGTTCTTGGGTGCATGCACTTTCCCTCTGGTGGCATTAAGAGCACGCTCACCATCTGCCTCCGACTCACTGCGCTCTGCAAAGGTCAGAACTCAGCTGTGAATAAATCAAACGTCTCCCAGTGAACAGAAAGAGAAAAGCCAGAGGTGGAAAGTAACAAAATACAAAAGTAAAAGTGCTGTATTTAAGTAGGTATCTGTACTCTACTTGAGTCACATTTACAGTGGATATGTAGTTTTATCACATTACATCTGAGACCAGGTAAATGTACTTTTTCTGCTCTTAGGAACTGGACTGAAAAGTAGAAGGTACTTTTCATGTGGTTTGAGGGTTATTTTTAGCAAAAAAATGACATCCTGCCTTAAGGTTTTAGTTCAAGCCCCAACTTTGAGCAAACAAACAAACAAACAAACAAACAAACAAACTAAACATGAAATACACAAGTTGATTCCAAATGCTACAGTAGGCACAATTTCTATGGATTTATATATATTTTTTAAAACTATAATAGACCATCAAAAAGGTTTAAGTCAAGTTTTCTAGTGATTTCAGTCCTTGATTTGGCTCCATCCCTGTCATTCATCTCCTTGTTATTGCTTTTTTTTTTTGCTGCACAAAAGCATTTTTTAAACAAAGGGTGACATTGAACCTCCAGGGTGTTTTTTCGTTTTACCGTGATGTAAATACGGCATGATAATTTAGATCTGTTACTGTCCACATCAGTGATTTTTGACCTGTCTTTATAGAAAATAAAAAAGTAGTCTAATCTATTCACATTATTGAGCCCCGCCCACTTTTGCCTCCTTTTTGCCACAGATTTGCACTTCAGGTTTCACTTGAGCTCCATTCACGCAAGTGGCAAACAAGGGGAAAATCTCACCGCTAAAATAATAAATGAAGTAGATTTGTGTAAAATGTTCAACAACAAGTCACAATGCAACAATTTCCTGGGCGGCCTGAAAACGGCTTTTTAGTCCTTGTAGAACTTCTTTTCTGTTGAGCTCGTCTGCCCCGTGTAAACTAATGCAATAGGCGGCGCTCACAGCAACTTCCGGAACGAGATGAATATAGACCTTATGTGGACTGGAGAAATGAGTATTATTGGCGAGCACTGGGGTTCATCTCCCTCCAGATATCAATTAACCCTATATTTTGTATTCATTTGCGAAACATATTATTCATTGATTTGCTAGTGCTTTGTGAGTTTGAGTCGTCTAATGTGCGCTGCATTAGGACGTTAAAGTCACCACCACATATAAGAGTTCCTTCAGAGTGGAAAGTGGAGACAGTTATTTATCAAAATCACTACATTTAACATTTTTACAGATCTCTAAATCTGTGTGAAATACTTTTACTCTTAAAGTACATTTTTAAAAGAGTCCTTCAACACTTTTACTTAAGGCAAGACACTACAGACAAAAGTCTTTTTTTTTTCAACTTTTTGTTTTTTGGTCAGTTTGCTCAACATCAGCTTTCATGTGGAAACGACAAACTTGTCCAATCTGCTCCTAAAGATGTTTTATTATGTCATTTAATCCACTTGTAAATTCAAAGGCCGTTTTCTTAAAATGCATATTTGCTCCCCTCAGGACATAAGGATCATCACTTAAAGTAGATTCCACACACACCAAACTTTGCAATTTTGGACTCAAGATTTTATCGAAACATACAGTTTTTACACGTACAAGTTTTGTTTTTGTTTTTTTTAATATCTAATTCTAAAAGTGATTTATTATAGTTTTAAGCCAGAAAAATGAGGCGAAATTTGAATTTTTAGGACAATTTTCAGTCATATCTAGTTTATTCAAAAACTAAATAAGATCCAAAATCCCCTCTGTAAATTTTTTTGTAACTAATATGTCTACAAAAATTAACCAAGAAATTTAAACCTGGTCCATTTTTAAGATTTAAATGTCCCAAATATGTGTATTTTTGGCCGTTTTTACACCTAAAATGCCTCATAATTTCTATATGAAAACATGACATGATGAAAACCTTGTAATTTATTTATTTTTTCTTATATTTATGTGAGTAAACTACAGCGGAAGTTTCAAATAGATATCTTTAAATTGAATATCTTTTCCTATTCACCTGCAGCGTCTCACCTTAAGTAGATTTTTACTTGAGCACTTTTTTTCTTTTGCGCCTGTACTTAACAACACTGAGCACTTCTTCCACCTCTGGTAAAAGCCTGAGTCACTGCAGACCTTATACTGAGTGACTGACACCCAATCAGACTCAAGCTTTCAGACTGACAGCCAATCAGACGGTCCAAACCTCCCGACGCTCCCCGCCCTCGCGCCTGTCGCCGCTTCAGAGCTCAAAGTTCCGTCTCGTTTCATTGCGTTTTAATGGGGAACGCGCAGCTATTCCTGGACTTCTATGGAGACCTTTCAGTTGCTCAGATCTGTAACGTCAGCGGGAAGATTGAGATGTGATTCGAGGCGGATGATAGGAGCAGTTTTAGCGCTGGGAAAAAAACGGAGATGAAAAAGTGATGAGAGGGTTTGATGTAACGCAGGTCCCTGAAGGCAGCAGTACGGTTTCAAAGAATAAGAGTTTTATCTGACGGTGCGTTTTTCTATGGAGACATTTTTGAATGCACTTTTTAGAATGTGATGAGTAGCCTATAATGTGTTTATGATGAACGCCAGCATGAAGCTAAAATAGTGCGTCTAACGATATGCTTCGGCAGAGGTTTGGTATGACTAGGTAAGAACGTTAGCTACTTGAATCAAACAGTACATATAATACAATAATCAACTTTGTACTAAACTAAATATATGGCAATAAAACCAAGGTCCTCCACAGAAATGTACTGTTTTCAAAATGAAAAAGGCAGATTTTAGTCTTAAATTATACTTGATTTAGTCTTGGTTTGTAATATATTATGCTTTTAACCGTGTTCTAACAATGTTCGTCATCAAAAATATACCCAGAGTTGCATTTAGTTTCATTCACGTTAGTTTTAGGTTAGAAAATCCTCTCCGCTCCGACTGTCAGAAACATTTCCTGCGGAACTCCCTCCATGGATGACGATTTTCCCGATCTTAGATATCACTTATCTGAGAATCTTCTGGTATGAGAAAAAATTTCAAACATGGCCATTGTTTCTGGGGCAATTCAGACAGATCCTAAAGTAAATGTTTTCTGCAGCTCGTTATAGATTTAAATGTATGACGTCTTAAATTGTTGTATTTTGTGATTGTGTGTCAGTTGCATGCTTCTGCTCACAGCCAATCACAGCGCAGATCGGGGTGTGCACTGCTTTCTCCGTTTGTCCAGGATTTATGGGCTGAGAACAGCCGCCTGACCAAAAGAAACCACCTCTCCCTTCGTATTCGGTGGAGTGCAAAATGAACCCGGATTCAAAGAACACGTAGCTCGTTGTGGTGTAAAAGGAACACCGAACCGATACAGAAACATTGTGGATTAGTGAAACCTAAAGGTCGTGTTAACAGGACCTAAATGATGATCCTTTGTTTCCCATGCGTCACGTAAATAAACCAATCTGATTGCACAGTTCTGTTTGAGTTTGGCTCGAGGCACGACAGAGGGAGTGGAGACCAGACTCACTCTTTGTAAAGGATTGAAAAGGTGTGTATTCTAGATTCAAGGTGAGGTATTTTAATGCAAAATATTAGTGTTCACCTTATCAACTTTGGAGCGGGCACTGTCTAGTTAGCTTCTGTGGTTTTTCCAGTTGTAAGATTTTGTATGAGCTGCTGATCGCAACAGCAAATGAGCAGCAAACAGAGCACCAGTTCCAAACCTCCCAGAGAAAGAAAGGAATTGTATTCTCACTTAACCAGAAATGCGATCGCAACAGAAGTGCGGGTCAGTAGCAGTCAGGAGTAAACGTGGGCGAGGCGAAGTAAGACGAATAGCAAATCAGCAATTATTGTGCACTTTATCATTTGGAGAAAATAAAGCCAGTCCCAAACAAGTTCTGAAAGTCCAATTTAATGTGTCTAGAATGCAACTTAGCCTAGACACCAAATGAACAGCTAATTATGTAGAGACATATCTCCAGACACATGGACTGAGCCTATATGTATAATACAGAATATAACATGATGGTGGCTGAGGACAAAAGCTCTCACCACTAATGAGCTGATTTATGCAGAGGAAACCGCAAAATATGTGAGTTTTTTTCCCCAGATATTATAGGTCTATGCATGGACAGCTTAGTTATTATCTGCTGTGTCAGAACAAACATCGGCTACATTAATGAAATGTATTGCCAGTTGAAAAAACAGGTTTATATAAACCCTATTACAATGTAAGCAGAGGAGCCCATCATGGCTGGCAATGTGCACCTTATTTCCAGGAAGGAGACAAACAATAGAATTATACAAGTGAACTGCTGAAATTAAAATCTATAAATCACATAATAGCTCTATTTACTGAGGGTATTCTCATTGTCACAGAAAACATACCAACATAAACAATATATGGTACCACTTAATAATAACTACACCTTATTTTGTCTTAACAAAGCATTAACAAAGACGTAATTCACCATGAACAAATAGTTTATTAAGCATGATTCAGGATTAGTAACTACTTAATTAAGGTTAGGGTTAGAAAAAAAGTAATTGTATTATGTTTAAGATAATGCAAATTCACCAGTTTGAACAGTTGTAATTACTGCAGCTTTGTAGTCCATTTGTCTTTACTTAATGCACATTTGTTTGTACAATATGAAACCAATTTTGAGCACTTTATTCATTCTACTGTCAATTTAAGTTACACTTTAACCTTGGCAAATGTATGGTCTTGTTAGGTCTTGGAACCACTTGTGGAAATCTGAACTGAAAACTGATTTTCAGTTTTACTGATAAGTAACTTGAGTTAAAAAGACCAATCTTTAAATGGTAAATTAAGTGAGTAAGAAGTGCAGTGGTCTGCTAAATTTAGCACCATTATCAGCTTAGCACCATCATCAGTTTAGCACCATCCTCAGCTTAGCACCATCACTAGCTTAGCACCATCATTAGCTTAGCGCCATCATTAGCTTGGCGCAGCAGTTGATTCTCACCTTGACAAAGATGTAGCTGTCCTGCACCAGGAGTGAGTTGTGGTCAATTTTTCCCAAAAACTGAGCAGTCACCATTTTATCGGAGCAGTTCTGGATCAGGCAGGTCACGTACAGGTACCCTACAGGGACAAAAAACACAATCAAATATTAAAGGGCATGTCTGCAACCTTTGTTTACCTTGATGGATAATAGATTTATTTTTTTTGCACTGTGTGATCTATAAAGGTTTGACTATTATTTAGTGCATGATCAAACTTTCTGGAGAAGTGCATGCTTTTTTCCATGGAGACGTTATTGTTTTGCATGGTACATTAGACAATATATCATTTAATTGTCTCTATCAGACAGCTAATGCCTTCAAACTCAAAAGACAAAGGATTTGTTTTTACAATTAAAAACACCCGTAGGCCTAATTGAATGAATGGATGCGAGATACAGTACGTTTAATGCCATACTGTGGACCATTTCAGGTGTGGCAACAACATCTTCACAAGACTTGAAACCCTAAAAAGTTACATAATGCACCTTTAAAATGTAGGGGCACAAGGATTTTTCACATTATCTCAAGAAAGCCTATTTTTGATTGTCTGTGTTCAATGTGTTTAAGCTAAAGCCAAACTAAAAGCACTATTTACAGCGGCTACGACGTTAAAAATGCCAACGTTCGCTACAGCATATGGTTGTAACTGCAAAATATGTAATAAAAACAGATGCTTGCTGGGACGTTGAGGCGCAGAGGTGAAACCGTGCTATTGTACAATCCTGGTGGAATAGAGTGGACGTGTAGGTGCCGGACATCCGCACGGCCACGGGGATAATCCTCAAAGTTTAAAGGTGAGTAAACAAAGTGCTCCCATATCCCATTTCCCCCGAACGCAGCATCAGCAGACTGTATACAGAGGTGACGGAGGAGCACAGAGAGTACTCCCATGTCCAATCTCCCACGAACGCAGCATCAGCAGACTGTACACAGAGCTCTCCCATGAGGTGAGCGCGAGTGCCATGGACTTCCACTGACCTTTACCAGTGAGTTTTATAGACTCCTGTTGGCCATGATCACTCTATTATTATGGCTTCACATTTAACAGGCAAACGGGGTGAACATGAAATCGATATACTGTAAGGTAAAAATAACACTAACAGTACTAACAGAGTATCGTCTTGTACCTCACGATACGATACACAGGGGTGTAGTTCTTCTGAGTCGTTTAGTCGATAAATGGGTCAATGGTGTCAACATTTTAAACAGTTGACTAGTTATTTCATTTACATTTAACAAGATGATGTGGCAAAAACAGCAAAAATGTGATGTGTGTCAGCTGAAGATTTTGGAGTCGATCATGAGTTTGATTGAATTTATATATCACTAACAAATACTGTTTACTAGTACTTTTCTGTATAAACTCTTATTTTTGCATGAATTCCTGTGCCGTTGTGGTCTTTTGAGTGCAGTTGTGGTCAGATACACGGAGTTACTTCATAGTTTAGATATGTTTTGCCACACCCCCTTTTAGTCGACTAATCGGTCCATGGGGCAGGTCTTTAGTCGACCAAGAATTTCTTTAGTCGACTGCAGCCCAAACAATACTCGTCCTGATACTCAAAACCTGTCCTGATACATGGATGTCCTTTAAACCCGGAGTTAAACGTTTACTAAATTGATGTTTTGATTATGTAGAACAACAAAGTGCAGTGGAATTTCAAGTTCACAATCTCAGAATAATATCCCTGCGACGAGTTGGTCACTGTCCAGGGTGTACCCCGCCTAAGGCCCAAAGTCACTGGGATAGGCTCCAGTCACCCGCGACCCTTAACGGGAATAAGCGGTAGAAATGAATGAATGAATGAATCTCAGAATATAATTGGCCTGAATCGTAACGCAGCAGTCACAGGTAATACTTGTTAAACCCAACAATTTAACATGAACATATGTTGTTTGAAAGTATCATGATCCACATTTTCTATCATCACATGCATTGCCATGACATTTCATGATATACAGTATAACAATATTTTCAGAACAGCCTTAACCATAAGCTGTAGCCCTAGCAACTAAACGGTAACCTGGCCAGCAACATAAATTCTTCACAGCAAAAACAATATATGTAGCCAAGCTTAAAATGACTGTATGAATTTATCATTTTTATCTGGATTTAAGTAGTTTTGACTCAATGAGATTTAATTGCTTTTGTGATGCAGAACATTTCAAGGTATTTCCGACTGATCATGTGATAATTTAGCTTAAAATAAGAACATGATGTGCCAATGGGGTAAGAAGTGATCTTAACCCATTGGCAGGTCATTTGGCTTGAAATATTAAGTAATGTATTGAAACAAGTCAGAAATGGTGTGAAACAAGTAAAATAATCATAATCTAGTTCCATCAATAAACAGTATTAACTAAATTTAATAGTCAAAAAAGTCAGAAATAAAGATAAATATCCAGAAAGCAAGACATTTTAACTAAAGTAGAGATACATTTTTTGCTGTGTAGTGATATTTGTAAGTTAACAAACTCTCGAGAATCCATCAGGACCAACTCCTGCAGTTGTGATTACAGTGCAGTAATTTGCTCTATACATTTGACCCATCCCTCAGTGTCACTGGAGCGGCGGTCGCCACAACACAATGTCCCGGGACACAGCTCCAGGACTTTGTGCTCATCTTGGCCTTTGGTGTTTTGTGTTGATGGAGGAAACCCACCCACGAGAAGAACTCCACACAGAAAAGCCCGGTTCGCTCGAGTCGAACCCACAACCTTCTTCTTCCAGTGAGGCGAGAGTGCTAGCTGCCACTGTACTGCCTAAAGTCGAGTCTTAAAGGTCCCATATTCTGCTATTTTCCCCTTTACACAGTCTATTCTAAGGGCTTTGTTGATAAAATTTTGCGTTGTGCAATATCCATAACATAACAGTTTCCAAAAAACACCCATCTCTTGGACTGGCCCCCCTCCTTACAAAAGCAAACGGCTCACTCTGAGATCTGACCCCCCGAACAGAGAGCAGTCTGCCTCCCCCGCCCAACTCGCGCGCCTCCCCCGCCCAACTCGTGCCGAAGCCTAGAGCGGAGATAGTGCATGCGCCGTGTGCTCCGGTAAACAGCGATACACAAACACAGGAATAAACATTTTATCCGTCCTGACGGTGCGTCGTGCTGAGTCCTACGTCCTGGATCTGACCTGGAGTTTGACGTGCTCCAGTACCTGACGACGGACGCTGCCGCTTGGTAAATAACAAGCTAACTCTTCGATCTGTCGTATCCATCGTGTAATTACTGTGTAGCATTAGCATTAGCTGTTTTTATTCTGCGGCTGCGCGCTTCCTGGAGGCGTGGCTTAAACACCGCGTCATCCTGGTGAAGCGCGTCATCCTGGTGAGGAGCCCCCGTCTGCTGCTCAGCCGAGGGGGACGGAAAAGACAGTTCTCTAGCGAAAACATGCGGGAATCAATCAAAAAACCACTTTGGGCACAACATACGAGGCCCAAATAGCACTGGAGGAAGGTTAAAACCTCTGAAAAGTCGATTTTGCATGTTATGGGACCTTTAATGACCTCCAGAAAGTAAACCAATTATTTTGTAAATTAAGTAAAATTACAGCAGGCGGCGTTAGCATCGCAGAAGCAACAAGACAAAGTTGGGCCATTTGATCACTTTATTCTCCTCCATGTCTTTGCGTCTGTATTTGGCACAATAAAACTCCGAATGTTGCGTTTGCTCTAGCAGATGTTGAACAGTGGGTGATAGAGCTGCTGTTTTACATTAAAATGAATGGATTGCTTCCCCCACAGAGGTTTGTTAGTATACATGTTTTACTCCTCTGCACTTGAATCTACTTTGACTTGAGTAAAAGTTTGCGTTCCTCTTCCCAATGATTAAGTCTACACGTGACAAAACATAGAGTATATGAAATGATTTAAATATGATTTAGTTTTTCTCATTTTAGTGTTTATCTTTTGAAAATACCAACATTTGTAAATTAACTGTTTGTCTTTCAAATTATCAACTTCAAATTAGAAAATCAGATGTAATGTCCAAACACTACTTCTTCCAGTTCATCTTTTTTTTTTGTAATATTTGCTCATGCTTACTGACTACTCTAGCTCTTTCACAAAAAACAAACAAACAAATAAATGTTTGCCCGGCTTAAAAAGATTACGTCGCCTTTTACCATGTCATCATTTCATATTGATCGAAAGAAAATGCTGTATAAGTTCAATTGAGTTTATTACTAAAAGTGGAAGGTGGTGATGTAATATACAGTCTATCTAAACTGGATCAACACTTTGCGTTTTCACTGTCCCGCTCTTCTGTTCCGTAGTTGTCTTTTTGAACAAATGTGCTGATTCAATTACCGCAAACCTCTGCCGTTTAATCAAAGCAACACGCGGCGCGCCTCATTAAAAGACTATTAGATTAGACTAAGTGTTCTCTCTCTCTGGCTCCTTCCACCTCTCGTCTTCAAACCCATACATTATGCACTCCCCACACCTGTGCCTGTTCTGTTATGACGAGTGCAAAAAAACAAAAAAACAGAATCAATCATGCATCATAATTTATCAGTCGAAAATCAGTTTGGTAGAGACGTGTTGTTTCTCCGATTTGCATGTTGTGAATAAAGTCTGCGGCCCGGGACATCAATCTTCATAATGCGGTCTCCCTGAAGGCTGGCGGCGCGTCCGGGTCATCCATCATGGACCACCCCCGTCTGCCTGGAGCCCCCCCTGTCCCCGCGGTGCCCCTCCTCTCCGTGGACCGGACGGGCACGTGTCCGCAAAGGTGTCGTCGCTTTAACCCGGAGGTGAAGTGGTGACAGGGGCAGCCACGGAGAGCGGGCAGGGGGGTACGCCTGGATGAGCGCGCTCTTTTGGAGGGTGGAGTGAGACGGGTAAAGAGACAGGACTGGTTCAGGGCCATAAATGAAGCCATAAATAACAATACAAACTAACCATATTACACATTAATGACCCTTTCCTGGCGCCAGAGTGTTTTTAAAGAGAACAGACTGCATAGATTGTGCTCTAAATTGGCCAAATCTGGACATCTGAGTCACTTTTTTCATCCTCAAAAAGTGTCACTGGAGATGTTTGTGAGAAATACATGTTATTATAAAACCCTGCACAAATAACATTTACCTAAACTGATAATTAAATCATATGATCTTGATGAAATAGTGCAAAAATGTTGCACTGTAACTAACATGACAGAGGCTAAAACTCATGTCAATGTAATAAACATTGGTTTAACTTTCGTTTGTGATTTTATTAAACAGTCAATTATGCAAACAGTGTTTGTGTCTGTGATTGTTTTTGTCTTCAAACAAATCCCTCTTGCTTAATTAACAGATGACTAATTAATAGAATCACCAATACACTATCTTAATAAAGATTTTGAATCGTTATGAAACAATGGTTAAATCATTCCCCAAATGAAAACACAAAAATACACTTGTTGCTTAATTAATGCGAGGCTTGACTCACAACAGTTTGTTTAGTTGTAGAAATCCATTTCACTCGTGGTTTGGAGCTTTGTGAATCCAATAAAATACTCTGCCTTTTTCTGTCCTGATCATTTGTACATCCAGGTGCACAAAAATGATTTACAAACTCTGTCAATCGCGGATGAGGCTGTTAGTTTCAGTCGCCACCATCACAATCTGTGCACAGCTCTGAATGGAGTTTTACACATTTATCTGTCTGGAAAAGCTCTTGAATCTGATTGGTTGAAGTGCCACAACAGCACAAATGTAACAAGAGTAACATTTTGTTACATACAGTTGAGAGAAAAGTCTTTCCCTCCACAAAAGCATAAAGAGACTCTCTGTGCAAGTTTTTTTTTCTTGTTTTTAAGTCAGTATTTTCATATTTCTGCTAAAATACACCATCCAAAATACATCCGCCAGCACTACCATCTTTGTGTTGGCTCGTTTGAGCGCTTCACCTTTGATTTCATCTTTTCACTGGTAAGATCTAGTGTCCAGGGCCAATCCAAACATGGCTGCAGGACGCCCACAAAAGTTGAAACAAACCTGCTGTGCTTATCATATCATATCATCAGCATTTTGTTTTGTAACTGGGAGTGGAAGACACATCTGAAGTCGGGTCATCTTCTGGACTCGGCTCAGATGACGTGCAGAACGACTGAACGCTCACAGAACAGACAGGAGGTTGCCAGATCTCACATCCAGAAGGTAAAGCTCGGCTCTCAAAGGCCTGACAAACAAAGGCTCCTGATGCCACGTGCGAGTGAAGGAGGCGCAGGTGTGTACTCAGGTGTGGGGAAAGAAAAGGAGCCATCCACTCATGGTCACAGAGTTTACAGTGGGGTTTTCAGGCTTCAAACAGACCCCAGGAAATGTGTCAGGAGTGAATAAGTTGCGTTTCTTATTGAATCAACGGAGAGTTTTCCCAACGACAAACCACGCCCCCTAAATCCACATTACCGACTGTATCAACAGATTTCGGAATGATGAGGAGTTGGAACCGTTGCCATAGCGATGAACAAAACCTACACCCATTTGCACGTTAAGAAAGCATGAACAAAGACTTAATTGTCTTCAAATCGTTTAATAAGAATTATTCAGGCTTAGTAACTACTTAAATAATACTCTAATGCTAGCTTTTAACTCTAACCCTTAATTAAGTAGTTAGTAAGCCTGAATCATTATTACTAAACTATTTGTTCATTATGAGTATTAAGTCTTTGTACATGCTTTATTAATACGTGCTGTAATGTCACCTGCATAACCTCTGAAACATTTTCCCGATATATATTTTTTGCTTTAAATTGCTAATCACTATGGCAACAGTCCTAATTTCTCATCATTCTGAAACACATAGTGACACATTCCATTTCCCCTTTTCCAAGTCCATATTAATCATCTGACAACAAGTTTTTGTTGTTTTTTCTGCTCAGAGGGGAGCAGAATTCAACCATCGACTTGGCTCAGCCCTTGAGCAAGGTCATCTGCACCAATGCGGGCTCATTCTGTTGTAACAGAGACTGCAATTCCCACACGGAGCCGTTCTGACCGAAAACTGCAATAGCCGGGAGTGTGCTGACTGCGCACAAAGCACTAAATGACTATTGCAAAGAGGTGCATTTTGTCCAAGGTCAATTTCAAGTTTATAGGCCTCTTATTATGCCAAATGATCTTTTTTGGAGGTTTTAATCCTGTTATATAATGTCGTAAAAAGTTAAATAAAATAGTTTAGTGTTACAGTTGTATAGTGTACAGTCAAAAAAGTACTAACCTCATCTTAAAATGACTTGAATTTATCATTATCTGGATTTCAGTAGGTTTGACTCGATGAGATTTATTTGCTGTTGTGATGCAAAATATTTCACTGGTTTTAAGGTATTTGACTGATCATGTGATAATCGATCTTCATGTCATTGTTATACGGCCCTGCGCCCTGTAGAGCAGTGTTTCCCAATCAGGGGTACGGGGACCGCAAGGGGTACTTGAGGAATTACTAGGAGGTTCTTGGTACAGTTTAAGGTTTTAAATGAAGATGAAATGTACTTTCATCTGTAAAAATGTGTGATTAATTGTACATTTTGCTTCTCTTTGGAGTATCTTGGACCATAAAAAGAATTAAAACAATACATATAATAATAATAACTGACTGTATTCAACTAGTAAATCCATTTATGTGCCTGAAACTCAAATTAAGGGGCGCTCTGAGTGTGAAACTAAATTTAGGGAGTACTCGAGGCAAAAAAGGTTGGGACCCACTGCTGTAGAGGTTCGGGCCTAATAATAATGTCTAGGTTAAGTTAAGTCACTTGAGCACTGATTGGAGTCATTAAAGTATATACATTGTAAAGTGTTGCCTATAGTTTTTCGGACATGACCAGTGGAACATGTCTCTTCAAGGTTCGAGTTCCGACCTTCGAGGACAAATGGAACGCAGCATTACTCACAGCTAATGCTAACTTTTATAAACCGTAAAATATAAAGATACAACTTACTACAATTTAAAGTGAAGACTACCCGCTTGTTTTATGTCACAGATGCCGAAAAAACTAGAATTAGCGTCACTTAAACACAAACACTTTCTGTCTAACTGTCCAGTGCCTGATTATTTAAGTTTTTATACATTCTAGCTTGACTCGACAGAACAAAAGATTTGAACAGGAAATGGTGACGCTAACACAGAGCTAGCCTGGCGCTGTTGTGCACTAACGCATTGATGTACTGCTATTAAACCATTTAAACATGGTACACTACTCACTATTGCCAGCAGAGGGCGTCAGAAACCTAAGAATATAGAGTCCGGGCGTTGACATCAATTTAGTGTACAAAAGAAGAAATATCAATCAATTTAAATGTATGTCCGCATTGTCTGTTTCAAACTTATGAAATATGCAAGAATTTGTTGTGGTGGCATGTTTTGTTGATGAAAATGCGAGTAGTGTGTTACCTCCGCTGGCGTCCTGCATCTCCATGTGCACCAGGTCTGGGTCTGAGTCCACACCGGACACCGCCCTGTCAGACAGAACAAACAGCGATTACCAACATGTTTAACCACAACAAGTGCAGACACAGGATATAAACCTGAAAATGAGGCTCTGTGATAGTGCAACACATTTTGTTCCAGGTTAACAACACCAAAATAGTTTAATCAAATCACAACAGCAAACTGACAAATCAGTCATATCTTGCTCACAACCTGTTCTCTGTTGTGAGTCTGTGGTGGAGACAGTTCACCTGCACATCTCAAGCCTGCAGTGAGCACCAGAGGGTTTGAACTGGGACGAAAGATGCAAAAAGAGAATCCGTCTTGTTCCGTGATATAGGGTCCAAACCACCAGAAGGGCGGGATTGGACCAATCACAGGGCAGCACATCTTCCTGAAGATGTGAGACAGGCCTCTGCTCTGACAATGTTCAAATCCAGACAAAACACAGTTCTGTTTACCTGTGCATATGACTGAAAGATTTGATCTGCACTCTGACCTTTGAAAGTATTTTGATTTGTATGTCTTAAAGCAGAACAAAGTAACTTCAGCGACAGAGCCCCCCCTGCAGGTCTCTGGTGAAAATACACTGCCAGTAAAAAGAAAAAAGTCTTTTTTCTCTTTTTATTGAAATAAGGAAGTACAATCACATACAAAACATGTCATGTCGCCAGTTTTCCCAGGAGAGTTGTCTTCAGGTCGGCGTCAGGAAAAGTTGCAGCTAGTTTTCCGCTCAGAGACAGCAGGGAGCGATGACGGGGGCTTTAAATGCACCGAAAATATATTTACAACCACCACACGGATTTACGAAGACGTTTAATAAGGTCAAAATGTTATTTAGTTTTACTAACAGTTTTGTGATTTTAATTTTATTCTGTTGTGTAAAGCACTTGGAATTGCCTTGTGTACAAATTGTGCTTTACAAATAAACTTGCCTTGCAGTTTTGGTGATGGACATACTTCGTATTAGGAGAAAAACAAACTATTTTACTTTTCAAAAATATAGAGGTGCTTTGTGCATTTGTGGATGGGAAAGATGACAGTGCTTTTCAACTGGGTTTAACACTATTTAAATTTTTCTGCTTCTTCCGCTCAACTATGACTGAACGAGAAGGAAATATAAAATAAATATCACCTCAATATCATTATTCAAACCTTTATATGCAGGGTTTGCACATCTTTTCAGAGACAAAATTCAAGGACTTTTCAAGTACCTTGAAGGTAGACTAGAACATTTTTTCCCAGCACTTTTATACTTTTATACTTGGCCCTGACGCATCACTGATTTTTGCATCTTTGAGATCACTAGGCTTGGTGAAGTTTGCGTCGTTGGGTGTGTGGGAAATTGGGGAAAATCAGAAGCCGTTTTAATCATTTTAGAAAGTTGCATAAATAAGCACGGAACTCATGACATGCAAGCGCATTCACGGCTCGTTCACTGTTCTTTCACTTTATCAGGATCAGCTCCAACTTTCCAGCGCCGTTCTTCTAATTTTAGCTTGGTTTAGAGCACTTAAAACAATAAAGTAGAGACTATTAACGCTCTTAAGTGTCAAAATGCAAAAGAAACAGACCGGAAAGTTTACATTTCAAGCATTTTCAAGTTCACTGCAAAAATTCTCTATCTAGCATCGCTTAGAATGACCTGAATTATATACATGTGACTGATGTAAAGACTTCTCCATGTTTCACAACAGTAAAAACCATATACAGGGCCTTTAAAGCTGGCACGAACCTATGCTCTACCTCTGTTCTTTCTAACGGTTGATTCAAAGCAGGAGCAGTGTGTAACATAACCACTCTCTTTATAACAGACTGTATTTTACGAGGTTTACCAGGCCATGAATCCACAGAGAGCGACAGAGGTCTGAGTGTGTAAGAGCTGACGGTTCACAGAGACCTGGACCTGGCTCTTTTATGTGCAAACGTTTAAAACAAGGAACATGGCCCACGCTGACCCATTACACACCACTATATGTCAGGACAGATAAACGGCTTACACGGTTTACTAGACTCTGCAAAGTGACTGTGAATATAGGGTTTCATTTCAGTGTTGTGTAAGTATTTCTGTAAAAATGGGACAGAAAAAATACAGTTTGAGCAGCAGGAATACATGGTGCAACGGTATGGGGCAGGGCTGCAACAAGTTAATGGAAGAATCTAGCTAATCTATTGTAGAAATAGTTGTCAACAAATTGAATAATAGTTACCTGGTCAATACACAGACTCCAAAATATGACTCAAACAGAGCAGGAATAGCACAAAAATGACACGGGAAATATGTACATGTTGTGTTTTTGAGGTAAACAGCCTTTTGTCTGTAAATACTGACCTTCACTTCAACTTAATCTGAGTCAATCTGAGTCAAACTGTCATTCACTGGCCTTTCACATTCTGAACAACTAATTGATTCATTGGAAGAATAATCTCTAGACTAATAATAACCAGAGTAATCATTAGTTGAAGTGCTAGTATGGGTTAATCTGTACCCCGTCCCTCTCTCCTCTCTCTCTCCCTCTAAATGTTTCTCTCTCCCTTTCCCTGCTCTTACTTTCTCTCTGTCTAAATCTCTTTCTTATCGCTCTCCATTCTCTCGCTTTCTTTCTCTCTCTCCTCCCACTCTCCTCTCTCTCTCACACTTTGTCACTCTCTCTCCTCCCTCTGTCTCCATCTCCTCTCCATTCTCTCTCCCCCTCTCTTATCGCCCCTTCTATTCTCTCTCCCTCCTTTCTTTCTCTCTCCATCTCCTTTCTTTTTTCCTTTCTCTCCTCTCTCTTTCTCTCTTCCCTCTGTCTCTCTCATCTTTCTCCATTTTCTCCATGTCCTCCCTCTCTTTCTCTCCATTCTCTCTCTCCTTTCTCTGTATCTCTCTCTCTCCTCTCGCTTTCTCCTCTCTCTCTCCATTCTCTCCATCTCCTCCCTCTCTTTCTCTCTCTCTCCATTCTCTCTCCTCTCTCTCTCTCTTTGATGACAAAGGCAGCGACATCATTAACAATTTCCGTTGCATATTAGAGGGAAATAAGAAGAGGCGGGGCTTATCAGTCTGAAGAGGCGGGGCTTATCAGTTCTGCAGTTTAAGTTAATGAACCTGTTTATATTAACAAGCTGTTTTAGATCAATTTTGAAGTTTCCAATGAACACAATGTAAAATGTTACAGTTCAATATTGTAAAAAGCATAATATGTCTCCTTTAATCTCAAATCTCAAATCCTCTCACTCTTGGATACCAACTCTGCAAAGTAATAATTACATTTGCCAGGTTGCAACTTGGTTCTGACATAGATTTAGTGGCAAAGATAGGAATAATGGGAAAAACATTTACATTATATTCACTCCGTTTGAATCCACAGAGCTAAAAGCGAAAAAGAAATCTATGCCACAAGGTCAAGTTCCCCTTTAGAGAAGTTAAACAGTTGAAATATTCAGTGCATTTAAGCCTTCCTGTCGGCGAGCACGTATAGGGCAGAGCTAGTACTAATGATAGCTGGAAAAGGCGCACCGCCGAGTGTCCTTGGCCCGCACTTTGAAGCCCTCCCCTCCCTCAGCATGTGCCGCAGAAGAGGAAACTGTTAGCGCCGGGATACATATGTAAATGCTTCTGATCAAGGTGAAAACTGGCAAAAAAGCCATCGTTTTTGGACACTGTTGGATAGTACAGTTCGGGGAAGTGTGGGGGTTCTTCTGTCTCTGCTTGTTGAAGTTAAATGAGACACATCGAGGAGCAAAATGGCACGCTCGGACTTGAGTAAATGCAATTAATGAATAAATCAAACAAATCCAGGGTGCAGCTTGTGTCATCCAAGATATTTTTGAAACTGTAAGCACCTAGTTATTCATCTATTGTAACATTATAGGAGCAAAAAATATAAAAAATATTGAAAAAGTGCATTTTTTTGTGTGTGTGTTTGTTACAGGTAAAATCATTTCTGCAATGAATCTATCCTATAATACCTTCACCTTTGAATCATGATCTTAGTCAGGAGTACCAAGCTGGATTTGTAGCATTTTCGGTGAATGTTTTAGGTCAGTGAAGTAAATCTGAGTACTTTACACAGCAAAAAATCAATACACTCCATGGGCTTGAACCCAGAACCTGCTGCCATCCAATCTTAAAGGACACATAATGTACAGAATAGACTTTTTGAGGCCTCATGATTATAGCATTATTGTACATAACTTCATTGACACCTGTTTGATGAATCCTGTTTAGTCAGTCCTCTCCTCTATAAACCTCAGAAAACACTCAGTTTCAAATTCCCCAGTTTTATGACTTTGGTCAAGCTCCGAGATCATCTGCGCTGTTTTTAAATCCACAAATCATTGTCAGACTGATTCTAATCATTTTGTCCTACCAACTACATGAACATATACATGAATGTAAGCTAGCGTAAGAGTAATTCCTTCTGCTGCTGTGTGATGATTCATAACTTTGGGGTGGTGAGTGAACTGCTAAATTTGCATTTATGTTTATGTGCAAACAGCTTTAAAAGGGGGTTTGGAGGTCCTTCTGCTGAAGAATATTTAAGAAAAGACAGTATTTCCTGTTTGTTGATGCATTTTAACACATGGTATTAATTTGCAGTTTTATAATGTTATATTTTGATCAAAAAGTGCATCTTATTGGGGGCCCCAACAATAAATAATAAATGTGTCCTTTAAATGTTCCTATTACCAACACCATATTTGACAGGGCCAAACTGTAAAATCTTTTGCCTGAAATTACAACTTCCAGTAATGCACTTTGCTACTTTGCTTGTACATTCATAAATATCACAACAACTAGCACTAAACATAATTTTATTGCAATGCCAAGCACATAAAATACACAAAAATCCCGATCCTTCCATAAATTTAAATGCTGACCTTCTCCTGGAGTTCTCAATATTTACAGCACGCAGGATTTCCCAGAGGTTTACTAAGCAGCTCTGTTGTGTGCTGAGCCTGTTTTACGACCTCCAGTTAACTGCAGTCTAGACGCTCTGTGCTCTGTTTCGAAATAAATTCTAGTATTTTTTCAGGCTGTAGTTTTTTGCCGGTTCGACAGAGCGACATTTCCGTGCGTTGGGAGGAGCAGACGGGAGTTTATGGGCTGGATAAAGATGGGGCGAGCTCGGCCGGACCACCGGAGCAGATGTGGTTTAACGCGGGGGCAGTTAGTGTGATTAATGGGTGTACCACAAGGCTGCTGCTTTTCCCCAGTGAAGTTCATGACTGTTTGTGAGCTCAAAAGCAGAAGGAAACAAGCTGGTCTGCCTCTGCTGACCACACACAAACATGGAGAGTGACATCGAGGAATAAAACGCTTCTATATATGTATACGCATCAGCCAGATCGATTTAACACAAGTAACGCAATAATGTCTACTTGCAATGGCCTTTGAGCACCTTGTCTAATAATAAGAGCAAAATTTGTACCCAAGAGTAAAATTACTAAATTTTTTATATTATTCAGGAGATAAAAAGTAGTGAGCCTACTACTTGAGTACAGAGTAACAGTTTGGACATAAAATGTATTAAAAATGTAATCGAAGAACAACTCATTACAACAGATTCTGGTATTTCTAAATAAGAGACAAACTCTATCTGAAGGTAAGATGAAAGAAGCACACATGTTCAAATCATTTAATACTGCTTACATCAGAATTACTTTTTTCATCTTCAAGGGAAAATTGTTTTGTTACACACATGGAGCTGACAAGTGAATGAAATATCAGTATCACAGTAAGAATAAAATATTATATAAACTTTTGTCACCTGTACACTCACTCACAGTTGAAGAGAAGCCAAAACCTTTACCTGAGTAAGAGTACTCCTACCTTAAACAAATGATTCCTCAAGCAGGAGTAAAAGTATGGTGCCAGAAAACCCACACACACAAAAAAGTAAACGAACCTGAGTAAATGTAACTGAGTACTACCCACCTCAAATAAATGTGTCTTCTTGCATGAAACCGTTGGATTTATCTTTTTAATGCTATAAGCCATATTTTATTATCTGTAGTGCTTCTTATAATCACACATGCAAATGTGTATTTTGTTTATTAAAAGGTATTAAAATCTCTTTTTCCAGGTGCCAAGGGTGACCTGGGCAGCAGGACCTTTAAACATACATTTTAAAAATAACACAGATTAAACTAAAACAAACAACAGGAATGTCATTTTTCCCATGCACTTTGAATGACTTTGTATACTAATTATGTTCAACAAATAAACTTGCCTTGCCTTACGTTTGGTGCATTCACACTTACACATAGACCACATCATTGACGGAGCAGAGCCGCAGATAGTCGTATAAATCAAGTAAATCCAATGAATAAATCTGCGAACACAGAGGCTACAGTTCACAATGATGGGGCGGTATTTAAAGACTAGAGGCCTTTTGCCCCTGCGTTAACAAATTTAATGCGAGCAAGACTGATAAAGGCAGTTACCAGCTTTTGTCAACGGCAAATATACAAGATTATGACTTTGCAGTTTTGTAATATAAGTGATTATGGAGTTTAGAGGAATCCTTGCGGGCTTGTGTTCCTGCGCTCTATCTGATCTGATTCATATCACTATTATTTACCACGAGAGAGCGAACAAGCCATCAAACTGTCAGTCTGCACAAGATACGCATCTGGAATACATCTTGTTTATTTATATAAGTTCTTTTATCCAGCCTCGAGCCCATGCCTGTCTCTTCAAAACACTGGAATTATTGTATTTTAAGCCAAGGCCAGAGACTAACATCCTCCTCACATAATGATGTCTTTTAAAGATAAAAACTTCTGTAATTATGCAATGTAAGATAAGTTTAATGGGATAGTGTGGAACATTCTGGGCCCAGCATTAACATTTCCACAGAGACAAGCAGGTGGCGTAACACCCACTTTAAGAGTTTTATTGTGATATTTAGCAAAAGAACTTTGAATTCTGTCAAAAGTTTTAAAAGTGGAAGATGTTTCGCCACTCATCCAAGTAGTTTCCTCAGTTTCTCTGACAGAGATTTGGTGAGTCACTGCCTTATGTAACACAAATTTGTTGTTTATAGCAAGAAGAACCTGTTGTTAGTCAAGTCTAGTGAACTACCATAAGGTGTGAAATGTCATGCGAGTCATATTTAACATTCTTATTACTTACCACTGTATTTCCTCTTTCAGCAAGATATTCCACACCAGATTGTACCCAAATGACTGTTTCCAAATGCATTCCTTGATTTACAGGAAAAAATGAATGTGCTATTTCCAGAAAGTTAAAGTGTGTTGCTTTAAGGCAGGACTATTCAACTTAAGGCCCGAGGGCCATATCAGGCCCTCCAAGGGATTTGATCCTGCCCTCAACCATCTGCCAAAAATATAGAAAATGTTTTATCTGTTGTTATTGGTTCTGGTTTAGTCCTGGTTTAGACCCGGTTTAGTCTTGCTTTAGTCCTGGTTTAGTCCTGGTTCAGTTCAGGATTGACAGTTCTGAAGATGTTGTTAAATAAATTTTTTTCGTACTTCCAAACTGTTTGCACATTGGGCACATTTTGGCGCAGAGGACAAAACCATCTGAAAAATCTGGCCCTCGGGAAAATACAGTTGAATAGCCCTGATTTAATGAGTCAGCTGCTCTGTGCACAGCAACAGTTGGCTAAGCTAACCGCTTCTCACAGCTAATGCTAAACGTAAAAATATAAAATAAATAAACAATTACATTTTAGAATAACGTTTTATGTGAAGATTATTTTTTCAGTTTGTTATTTCAATTAGTTTTCTTTTCTTTTCTTTTTATTTCCTTTGGTGAAGTATTCAGCCGTTTTGTAAAGTCTTTCTTGTAAAGTCTTACTAATACTGACTTGGTAAAAAAAGAGAGACGGGAACCACTGATGCTAACACTGAGCTAGCGATTTCTATTCTATTGCTTGTGTTATATTGGGGAATGTGGGGACAACCTTACCACAGCGCAGCTCAAAAACATTCAATATTTGGTTACTGATAATGCATTGTCTCATTGTGAGTGTGAGCCTGGCACACAGTCTGTCATCCCATTATTTCTGCAGCCCATGCATATAACACAATGCATCTCTGACTACGTCCTCATCTCCAGCTCTGACAGCCATTCTTCACTTTAACGGCACGACATTAGCTTCTCTAACTTGTGTACCAGAGGAGCCTGGAGGAGTGCGGCCCACCCAGCCTCTCCTGCTCTTTTAGGGGATGATTTGTGCCTCGGGTGCCCTGGTATAAATCATGCTGTGTCTTATGAGAAGAACACACACATTTAGTTTCTCTGCACAAGCTGGATCCACCTCCCAAACTTCAGCAGCGATTTGAATCTCTAAACAGGAGCAGTGCCATAGTCGGAGTTGTACTGAGCTGTGGAAAGTTACACCGGGAAACTATGTAAGAGCAAGAAGATGGACGAGGCGCAGGGAGTGGGAGGTACAGGCAGTGTACAGTGATGAGTTATATCGTATTACTGGTGGTTTTACTATGCAGTTGCTTCACATTATGACAAACTTTAAATTTGAATGACAATTATAATGTTTAAATGTATTTTGTTCTAGAAAAACCCAAGAAAACCAGGAGTCCAACTTAGTCCAACTTAATCTTCTTGGTGTGAGGCGAGAGTGCAAGCTACTCAACCACCGTGCTGCCATGTAGACAAAAAAACGCTTGAATCGATGGAGGCCACACATTAAAACATATTCCAGTTAACCTGCCGCACGCCAGATTGATCTATGTAGCACTCTGCATTCAGTTCTACACATGAATCAATCTGGAAAGGCTCTCACGAGTCTAACGAGATGGATTCTCAAGAGTTTGTGAACTCCCAAACATTGTGACAATTCATCTTGCTGGCAAGAGCTTTTTTAAATGCCACCGTACCTTTAATGAAGCTTGGAACATTACTTTTATCTCTGTATCATCTGTAATGTGATGTTATCAAGGTTACAGTGGAACAAGTACATACATTAACAAGTATTGACTGATCATTTGGGCCATTACGACAGAGGGCTTGAGCACCGTCAACATTTGGTCTGAGGGTCGCAATTGCCCCCGACTATAGTTTGGAAAGCCCTGCTCTGAATCAGCAGTAAATGGTTGGTTGGTTTGGGAAAGAAAAGTCAACCAGACCTACTTTAAAGGGGTTTTGTGTGTGTACAATTTAGTTGGTAAAATGGTAAATAGTCACATTTATACAATGCTTTTCTACCTTTTTTTCATTCATTTTCTACCGCTTATTCCCGTTAGGGGTCGCGGGTGACTGGAGCCTATCCCAGTGACTTTGGGCCTTAGGCGGCGTACACCCTGGACAGTGGCCAACTCGTCGCAGGGCCGACACAGAGAGACAGACAAGGACAGACAACCATTCACTCTCACATTCATTCACTAGGGACAATTTAGAGTTCTCAATTAACCTACACAGTCATGTCTTTGGACGGTGGGAGGAGCCGGAGAACCCGGAGAGAACCCACGGTAACACGGGGAGGACATGCAGACTCCACCCAGAGAGATCGTGTGATGTTGGGGGATTCGAATCCACAATCTCCTTATTGAGAGGCAGAAGCTCTAGCCGCTCTGCCACCGTGCACCCCAGTTTTTTTCTACCTTCAAGAGCCTTATATGAAGGAACCACTCACCCATTCACTCACCCATTCACACACCTTCACACAGTACACATTCGTACGCAGACCCGGGGGGCGAGGCAGGTCAAGTGCATTCACCCGTGTACGCTGGGATCGCACACCAACCTGCGGGCCCGTGAATCTGACGCTCTACCAACGATGTTTTGTGCAGAGCAGGATTCGCCTTTGCATCAGAACGTACATTTGTGAAAAAGCCTTGCTGTGCTGTTCCGTTCCAGCCCGGCTCACCGGCCCATTGCGACTCGCACCAGATCCACACTGTAACATTGATAACAGCTGCTTTCCAAACTCACCAGAAGATCTTGTCCTTGGTGACTCTCTCTTGCAGTAACGTCCACTTTCTGCCCAGATCAATGGAAGCGTAGAGCTGCAACAACAATAACACACACACTTTTAACTCCTCGGTGTGCTCCCACGGCATCCCTCACAACACACATGAATCATATAAAACCGTGAAAACACCACGCTGGACCAACTGAAGCTAATTTCATCATTCAGTCTCGCAGGTATGTGGTTGGCCTATATTTTATGAGCTGTGAGAAAAACAGAGGTGGTTAAAGGGGAGTGCGGCTGCTGGAGCATTGATTCAGTCCATAATGAAAATGTATTGATTTGCACAGACGAGCCATCGCTTATGTGTGAAAGATTTTAGAATTGTGTTGAAACAAGATGGACCAAAATGGAAAGGGGCAAGCAGACACTTATGAACTAGAAAAGATTGATGTGGTTTAAACATGCTGTGGTCAAATCCCAAATGTGCCAGCTTAAAAAGACTGCTTTGAAATGAATCCTTGCACATGCACTTTTATTTTGCTCTTTCGTACACCCTGTTAATGAAAAAATTCAAGCACTTGTAAAGCATCTTCAAGGTTATACTTTTTCAAGCACTTTTATACTACTCAGCTCCATTGCGCAGCCATTTTTTGCATTCAGGACCGTAATAAACTTGGGTTTCATGTTTCAATGTTTCTTTAGCACTTCGAGACAATGACAAAAGATCTAGCAAGAAATTGCCTTAATAAAGTGTGCTTTGTTTAGAATTTGGGCAAACCAGAGGTAATTTCCTGTATTTTGAGGCATTAATTTGGGGTAAAATATAAGAAATGACAAATTGAAGACTATTTGTGCTCTTTACTGTCGAAATGTGAAGGATACAGATTGGCAAGATTAAATTTCAAGCATTTTTCAAGCACCTTTTCCAAAATTCAAGCACACCAACCTTGAAAGTAAACCTTCGAAGTAAAATTGAAGCATTTTCAAGGTTTTCAAGCACCTGTACAAACCCTGTTACCATGATAGGGACATGAATATTCACAATTATTAGTTACCTAAACATCCTGAGCTGCATCATGTGATAATATTAAAGTTTCATTTGGAAAATAATATGTTCAGAAGTTATGAACCATTTATTAAAAAAATGGTCCTAGAGTGAGTCTAAACATAATAGATTCAGTGTTGTTTTATATTAAATGTTTTTTCTATTGAAGAGAAAAAAGATGTTTTGATCAGTTCTTGCACTATTCTTGACATTAGAATGGAAGCTCTGAGCGGGGAAAAAAAAGATAATAACAATGGCGTTCAATTTTCTAAATTCAAAATAATTTTTCCTCAAGTTTGAACTTACATGTAAAAATAGCAGAAAAAAAATGAGTCAACATTATTTTTTATTTCTTTCTCGCATCAGTCTAGCTGCTGAAAAACAGTTAAGTAAAAGTTATTTTTATTAAGCTACAAGCTGGTGAAAAATATTTTGAAACCGTTGTTGTGAAAAAATATTTTGGAAAAAGAGTTTGTGGCGATAACTTTTTACAGCTTCTTTCACTGACAAAAACATACCAATTTTTACATTGATTTGTGTTGGCTGAGATCAAATATACAGTACATATTTCACAGACCTTAAAGCCGGGGTACTGGATTATCGCTCCGCGAAAGGAGGGAGTTCAAATCTGTCTCACTTGTTCCTACAGCTCTTACAGACCTTTTGACACATCGTTAATCTATGCACTCATTTTATGTACGTGCACAGCTAAAGAAGAGATTTTTTAAAACAGTGAACTGACAATGGACCACCCAAGACCAGCCAATCAAAGCACTGCAATCAATTCTAACCTTCCGGGTTGATGAGGCACAAAATACTTAATACATGCAGAGAGTGTGCACTGGCCTCATTTTTGTCATAAAGTCATGTTTTCACAGTTTACTCTTTGGGGGAAAAACACAAAATTTACATTAAAAAAGTCAGGTACCCCAACTTTAATGGCATTTTAAAGGACACATACTTTGCAAAGTGGAATTCCTTCAACTTTTCCCCATGTTATACCAATGTTCTCATCAAAAACATATTTGGAGCAGTATTAAGCTTTATTATGTTTGGTGAATCCTGTTTACAAGGTCCTCTTGCTCTGAGTGTCAAATGCAGAAATTTTGAGGTTCTTGGAGTTTTTTTGGTTCATAAATCATCTCCAGACTGTTCAAAGCATTTATCCCATCAAACTGTAATCATTACAAATGTGTGCTTATATTAGCATGCTGGCCATGTTGTTTAATGGCTTTTTAAAAGACAATAACAATACAAAAATTTGTCTTATACAATTATTATTTTTGACAGTTTTTCTTCTTGTTTTACGGAATTGTCAGGAAGTTGGAGTATAAATAGCATATTTTGCATATTTCATTTATAGATTTGCGGTTATGGATGAAGATGTTTGGTGGCGGACTTCTCCTCGTGCACACTGAGTGCATCGCATTTGACACTGATAGAACTTGTCCTTTATAAATAATCGTCTGCAGCAGGACCAGCGTGAATGCACTGTATTTCAGGTTGCTTATGTATTATTGAAGCAGAGGAGCACTTGAACCAAACCCATGCACTTCTGACCCTACTACTTTCCCTAAAATCTTTGAATTTCCACTCAATTGTCACCGTACATACTTTTTAAGAGGTACAAGGACAAGGACGCTTTAGCGAGCTCAGAGGGTTTAGCGCTATAGGTCAATAATAAAGTATGAGAATAATCAGTGTGTTTGATTCAAAGGGCAGAATGTACCTCTCATTTCATATCATTTGAAAACTTGAATTTGTATCTAACACTTGCTTTTAGGTTTCATAATTTCACAATATTTTATGCAGTAACTTTCTGATGGACTCCATCTCCAAGGAGACGAGCATGTGATGTCATTAGTCCAAGTTACATGTCAGATCTGTGGAGAGTCTTGTCTTTTTCAAGTCCTATTTGTGCAAAAAAAAAAAAAAGTGTGAATGAATAAATGCAAAATCGTTTGACGTCATGTGGAACATGCTGGAGAGAGATGAACCCTCACCCGAAAAGTGACATAGTGCACCTTTTAGGTAACTCCAGACAACTCAGACGTTGAGGATTTAAATAAAATACTAGACACATCTTGCTACCACTTTTGCTATGTGTGTCCTGTTCGGGACTCCACTTCTTGACATTTATTACACTCAAGTTGGTCATTATTTATTTGCAGGATTTTTGGTTACAAACCTTATTTGACAATTCTATATTTTTAAATACTATAGAAATGTCATATTCCCTTTTTCAAAACAGATGAAATGTGTCATTTTAATAGTTACTGAAATTGCATTTACAAATCTAATAAAAGTTTAGTTATAAAATTGTAGCTATACTTAAAGTCTATATGACTGGTTTTCATGATATTCTAATTCTGACTTAGTTTGGTGGGAGGGCACCTGTGATAAATAGTTAGCATATGTTTCCATTTGTGAAGTTGCAGATTGTGGAGAAATTTAGAAAAAAAACTGACAAATTTTTCTGATAGTTCAAACGGTCATTCAACAAAATAAAAGATACTATCTGGTATTATTATTTGTTAAATCCTAACTATTGTGTAATTTAGATGGATTTGGTCCTTGTTTTCAAAATGGTTTCATTTGCTGCAGTCCAACCAGGAAGTAACTTCTAAACTGTCAAACAAACAGGCAACATTTTTAGTAAAATTTTAAATGAGTGAGTTTAAAGGGTTTAAATTAGTGAAATGTGTAGTCAAACTGGTCATTCACATTGTGTCCTTGGGCAAGACACTTCACCCAACCCACTTCTAGTGTCCATAGAATGCAACATAGGTCTGGATGGAGGCATGAATGCAAATGAATTCAAAGGATTGTGTTTCTCTTTGATTACTCCGTGTTCCCTGCAGCTCTGGTGTTGTGGTGCATCTCGTGTCCAGTGCAGTCTGAGAGTCGATGGGACGTATGCAAATCGATTGTTGCAGTGGAAAATGTCTCCCGTGGACTCCGGTGCCGTGAGCTACAAAGAGAACATGGAGCGCACTGTGGAACGCTGCTGCCTGTTCCGATAAGACGCTTCTTTATGTATAAAAATATACTGCCCTGTAGCTTCTGTGCATTCACTATGGACTTATGTGGATAGAGTTTTGTGATAAAATGTGTGTATACATCGTTTTATGTCAGATATTTAGGTTATATTGTTGGATAGACTCAACAAAAAAACAAAACAAAATAATTTAATGCAAAAACACATTATTTGTTGATGTAAACAGAAAAGTTGAATTCTTCATTTAGCTACAATAGCTTGTATGAAATGTATTATGTTTTTCCCATTCTAAATTGTATGTATTGAATTGTATTGAAAGCAATCATTGGAAAAATATATACCTAAAAAAAGAAGAAAATCAACTAAATGAAAAGTTTAATGTATTATGCTGTTAACTTTGTTCATGCTTTACTTTAGCTTGTTGTTGAGCTTGAACTCAAAACTCTCAGGCACAATGTCACCATCAACGTGTTAAAGATAAACACCTCAAACAAAATGAAAAGTACTTTTTCGTACTTAAGTACAGCACTTTTACTTTTGTACTTAATTTCTTTCCACCACTGCTCTAGCATAATATGCCGGAATTAATGTAATAACTCAATATTCTGCAGGACTATATTTATACAGTTCCATAATATTAATCCTCAAGGCGCTCATCTGGACACCCCACCGGCCCTGTTTGGTCCCCTGGCGGTGGCTCCGTTTGGTCCCCTAGCTCGGCCCTGTTTGGTCCCCTAGCTCGGCCCTGTTTGGTCCCCTAGCTCGGCCTTGTTTGGTCCCCTAGCTCGGCCCTGTTTGGTCCCCTAGCTCGGCCCTGTTTGGTCCCCTAGCTCGGCCCTGTTTGGTCCCCTAGCTCGGCCCTGTTTGGTCCCCTAGCTCGGCCCTGTTTGGTCCCCTAGCTCGGCCCTGTTTGGTCCCCTAGCGTGGCTCTGTTTGGTCCCCTAGCGTGGCTCTGTTTGGTCCCCTAGCTCGGCCCTGTTTGGTCCCCTAGCTCGGCCCTGTTTGGTCCCCTAGCTCAGCCCTGTTTGGTCCCCTAGCGTGGCTCTGTTTGGTCCCCTAGCGTGGCTCTGTTTGGTCCCCTAGCTCGGCCCTGTTTGGTCCCCTAGCTCGGCCCTGTTTGGTCCCCTAGCTCAGCCCTGTTTGGTCCCCTAGCGCAGTGTTTCCCAACCAGGGGTACGAGGACCCCAAGGGGTACGTGAGGAATTACCAGGGGGTACTTGGAATGGTTTCAGGTTTTTTAAATGAAGATGGAATATACTTTTATCTGAATAAAAAAGTGCCATTAATTGTAAACTTAGCATCTTTTGGGAGTATCTTGGAACACAAATATAATAAAAACAAAAATATAATAGTAATAACTCATATGTGACTAGTAAAGCCATTTATTTGCTCGAAACTCAAGTTAAAGGGTACTCCGAGTGTGAAACAAAACTTGGGGGGTACTCGAGACAAAAAAGGTTGGGAACCACTGCCCTAGCGTGGCTCTGTTTGGTCCCCTAGCTCAGCCCTGTTTGGTTCCCTAGCGTGGCCCTGTTTGGTCCCCTAGCGTGGCTCTGTTTGGTCCCCTAGCTCGGCCCTGTTTGGTCCCCTAGCTCGGCCCCGTTTGGTCCCCTAGCTCGGCCCCGTTTGGTCCCCTAGCTTGGCCCCGTTTGGTCCCCTAGCTCGGCCCCGTTTGGTCCCCTCGCTCGGCCCCGTTTACCCACCGTCCCGTCCTTGCAGTAGGCCAGCAGCTTGTCCTCCTCTGCTGGGTGGAAGAGCAGCGTCTCTGGGGTGAAGGAGACGGGCTGGCGCTGGAAGGAGGAGCCCTCGTCCACGCTGATGAACAGCATCTGGTCGCGTTCGTTTATGGACGAGCCCACCAGGATCACCTGAGGAGGGAGAAGAGGGGGGTCAGAGGTCAGAGGTCGCAGGCAGGTCGCACGTAGTCAGCGGAACGGGGCGGATCGACACCGCTGCATATGGAAATGGGTAACAAAGCAATCAGAGAAATGCTGGTGGTGCACTATTGTTAGGGTTAAGACGAGGGCTATTGGCAAGTTTTCACAGATACTCAGTGTAAAGCAGGTACAAAAATGCAAAAATGCAAAAAAAAAAGAATAAAAACCAAAGTAAAAATTAAAACTAAAGAAAAACTAAATACGAAAACGAAAAAACCTAACTAAACCTAAAACAAAAGCAAAATATAAAAGCAAAACGCAAACCTAAATACAAAAGCACTAAAACTAAAAAACTAAACAAACCAACAAAAAAAAAACTTAAAGCAAAAACAAAATGAAATACAAAAGCAAAAAACTAAAACATCCAAAAACTCTAAACAAAATCAACAAAAATCCAGACTAATGCAAACAAAACTAAATGCAAAAGCAAAAAACATAAATAAACTAAAACTGAAAACAAAACTAAAAAACACAATCAACCAGAAACTAAACCAAAACAAAAAATAACAAAAAACTAGAAACCAAAAGTAGAAAAAAAAATCAACAGCACTAAAAAACAAAAAAATTAAACTAAAATAAATCAAAATAAACAAAAAGGAAAAAAAAAAAAGCAGAAAAAACAAAACAAAAGAAAAATACATGAGAATGACAGGTATTTTGAATTGTCTGTTCAAGTCATTATTGAACAACTATTAACTAAAGAAATGTGATGTCCACTAACAAACAATACGTTCCACCGTGTGTCATTCACAACTTCAGCAGCTGCACTACACTGTACCACCTCACACTCATCAGTCACCGAAAGTACAAACCAAACACTAATGCAGCACTCAAACTCAGACAGAATTATATAAGATGTGTTTATTTGATGTGAACAAACAACAAAGAGTGTTTTATAAAAGTCCATGGAACAAACAACAAAGAGTGCATTATAAAAGTCCATGGAACAAACAACAAAGAGTGTTTTATAAAAGTCCATGGAACAAACAACAAAGAGTTTTATAAAAGTCCATGGAACAAACAACAAAGAGTTTTATAAAAGTCTATGGAACAAACAACAAAGAGTTTTATAAAAGTCCATGGAACAAACAACAAAGAGTTTTATAAAAGTCCATGGACCAAACAACAAAGAGTTTTATAAAAGTCCATGGAACAAACAACAAAGAGTGTTTTATAAAAGTCCATGGAACAAACAACAAAGAGTGTTTTATAAAAGTCCATGGAACAAACAACAAAGAGTGTTTTATAAAAGTCCATGGAACAAACAACAAAGTGTGCATTATAAAAGTCCATGGAACAAACAACAAAATGCGAAACAGGGGCAACAACAGAATATTGAATACAGCAAAAATACAAATGTGAAAAAGAGCTTGTTCACAGACCACAGCAACTGTATTCTGCAGTTTCTGTGTTGTTTTTTTTTAACAAAAGATATCAACAAACTCTTCCAGATTTACAGACTTGCCCTCTTGCATTCAGTTGTTCTAGCTCTCAGATCCGTCCTGTGAGCGTGTGTTTTATCAGCTGTGTTCACAGGCTGCACACACTGAAGTGCACTTTTCCTGGTATGGCTCAATAAAGGCAGAAAGCTTTAAAGTGCGTATGTCAGATTAAATTATGACTTTAATTGACCTCTAATCCATTTTGATCTTGTCCAAGAAGACAATAAAAGTCCTTGTTAGATAACAAATCGCAGCATTTATTAGGAAAAAAGCTTTAAATTAAACCTCCGCTCTAAACACTTCCGCCTTTTCTTAAGTCACGTGACGTGACGTAGGCCTAGGGAGTTGAACTTGGCGCTCTCTGGTTCTTGCTATACCTCTTACCTGTTAGTGTTTGCTTTTCGCATTTGAAGTGTGCTATTTCTTGATCTACTTCGTTTTTTTTGTGTTACCTGAAAATGGTTAACTATTGTGTGTGCGGGGGATGCACAAATACTTCATCCTCGGGCGTTCGGATGCACTTTTGCCGCTCTTTTCCTCCTGGATTCACTTTGTACAGATGAAGAGGAAGGACTTCACCGCCTCCTCCTGAGCACCAGCTCCATGATCTGTGGTGCCCATTTCAAGACGGAGGATTATTTAAGTAGCGATTTGATGGCAATGGAGATGGGCTTCAAAAGCCGAAATAACGTGAGGTTAATTGGACGGGCGCAGTACCCTCCGTTCATGCGCGTCTTTGACTGCTAGCACTGCCGCCGCTGCTGCTGCTGCTACCGTTGGGAGATCAACATCATCTTCCAAAAAACGCTGGCTGCTTTCAGTAAGTCGTGTGTTTCTAGATACCATTTCAACTATATCTTTGGCATGCTAGACATTATTGTGTTGGACCGATATTTTTTAGCTCACTATTAGCTGGCTTTGGCTGTTTACAAGCTAACAATAACTTTAGCATAGCGTTAGCATGTTGATTAGCAGCAACTACGGGCTAAGTAGCTTTTACTTCAGCCTCTTTCTTGTGGCAGTAGTGGTGTTTAAATCGACTAACCTTTTTCATGTATGAAATATCTTTGTAGACCTGCATAGAGTTAATTGTTTTTTAATATAGTTTTGCCTTCAGTCTGTTGTTGACTGTTATTAGCAATTAGCTTGTGGCATACCAAGTCTTTTGTTCAGAGAAAAGTCTGATTAAGAGGTTATTTTAATTGTCAAACTAATTTTGAGACACAAGGAGTCAATCATAAATGAAAAGAATTAGTTTGATTTGTTTTTCTTTTGCCCCTTTGCGTACTTGTTTAACAGAAATAATATGGATGTAAAGTTACTGCGTTTTAATGTTGATATACAAAGTCTAAAAACCACAAGCCTGACAAAACGTATAACAGTATAAAAGTATAACATAAAAATATAATTATATTGTATGAAATAAATACATCTGTAAAATTCTCTATGGGGTGGAGGTGTTGTGCATGGGTATAAATAAGACTTTCATTCCACTTTATATTTCAGACACTGAGTGAAGATAATGGAGCACATCAAAAAGAAGCTGGACCTGACCCAGACCAGGAGACTCACTTCCCTGATCCTTTGCCACTAACTGCAGATCCAGGCCCTACAGTGTAACATAAGGCTTCCCTATCGCTCATCCAGGTAATATAAGCTGTACTAACGTTGCATTTTTGTGGAAATTGAATTACATAACTCCTGAAATCATAAACTCCCTTTGCATGACCGAAAGGTTTTAAAACAAGAATGCTGCTGTAAATGTAAAATGTATGTTTGTTTATTTATGATAAATTGGGAAAGGGTACTGAATGTCGTATGTGCCTGCCATGTCCTCCATATTTTGTTTAACTGAATTGTCTTAAGTATACAGGTGGTCTAATTTTTAATCTGATTTTATTTTCTTTGTTTGTTAGCTGTGCAGGTGCAACCTAAAATGAGAAGTGTGGGGACTCAGACAGAAGAGCAAAAGCCTCTAACCTCAACACCCGTCAAACTTTTTCATCATGAAGATGACCAGTCGTCCATTGATTTTGACAGCCATCAGTGGGATAGCTCTTGGAGCATTGAAGAGGAGGAAATGGACACTGATATATCAGAGGAGGAGACACTGGAGGAAGATTGCAGAGACCAAAAGTAAGCGCGCATTTATTTATTAAAATGGTATTTCCATTTGTTTGAAAAGTATATGAATACATTTTATCTATATTTTCAGGTCTGCTGACAAATTTATAGTTTGTGAGGCTCAGTTGCTGTCCTTGTTTTCCGTCTGTCCATCATGTTCTGAAGAAACTCATGGCAAAATAAAACAACAAGAGGGAACCTTTTTAAAAATACACCAGGCAAGATTATTATGTTTTATTATGTATAAATGTATGTTATTATGACCTTGAGACTGCTATTTGTTTTATTCATTACAATGTTCTGTTTTTTTTGTAGGTTTGCACTGCATGTGGTTATGTGCGTGAGTGGCAGAACCAACCTAAGGTGCATAAAAACATGCCATTGTGCAACCTAATGCTTAGTGGAGCCATCCATTTTTCAGGATGTATGGCAACACAGGCTTTGAGAATGCTCAACCTGCTTGGGGTGCAGTGTATAAGTGCTAGGACTTTCTTCCGACACCAGCAACTCTATACAATCCCCACTGTCATTGAAACCTGGAAGACCACACAAGCCGACATTCTGGACCAACTCAAGGACATGAATGGTGGCCTTATTCTCTCTGGTGACTGCAGGTATGTTTAACTTCTCAAAAATATCATATAGGATTGTTTAAACAAAAGAATTGTCACACATATTTATCTTTTTTTTTCTCCTTTTATATTTTGATAGATCCGACTCTCCAGGGCACTGTGCTAAATATGGCACATACACAGTTATTGAAGAGAGGATAAATAAAGTGCTGGATCTTCAACTAGTTCAGGTATGTGTATTTTGTAAATATATAATTTTTATTTTATTTTTTTATATTTTTTAGGATAATGGCCAGTGCTTTAATATCCTCTACTGTTTTGTATTGCATTTTTAGAGCTCAGAGGTCCCTAACAGTACTTGGTGTGAACTTGAGGGACTAAAACGTACAATCAGCTTCCTCACCGAGCAGAAGATGCAGGTCTCTACCCTTGTGACTGATCGGAATCGCCAGGTATATGAACACCCAACTGGAAAAATGCATAATTTCAAGTTAAAGTGTTCTGTGTGAGTGACTTGTATTATTCCAAAGGTAGCCAAGTGGGTGCGAGAGAAGCTATGTCCAGATGGCACAAAGCATTTTTTTGACATTTGGCATGTTAGTAAAGGCAAGTTTTAGTAACACGTCTGTTGATTTTCTTCTTCTCACACATACAGTATTTTGCCTATATCATCTTTGTGTGTTAAATAGGTTTGAAGAAGGCTTTGGATGCTTCCTCTAAAGAACGCAACTGCGAAGACCTAAATCTTTGGAAGCCTGCAATTATAAACCATCTATACTGGACGGCAGCTTCAACACCAGATGGCAACCCTGATGTGTTAGAGGCCAAATGGACAAGTTTAGTTGGTCATGTTCAGGACATCCATGAGCATGACAGTCCGTGGTTTCCGGTTTGTGCCCACCCTACTCTGGAAGGAGAGGCCAGAAACAAACAGTGGCTGCAACCAGGTGAGAAGCCATTGCCCTAATTCATATAGGAGTCACTTAATTTCACATTATTATTTAACAATGTACTGACAGACTAAAATATCATTACAGGATCCATGGCATCAATAAAGTTGGAGAGCCTGGCTACACGTCCAACATTTGTTAAAGATGTGAGACAACTTTCCCCGTCACATCAGACCTTCTCACTTGAGGCCTTTCACGCACTCATTCTTCACTTTGCACCCAAGCACACTGGATTCTCCTTCCTTGGCATGTATAGTAGGTAAATACTGTATTTGTTAATATTACTAAATGCGTTTATTTCACAATATGCCAGTGTCAGTCAGTATTATAAAAACTTTGCACAGGTTGTTTCTTCGTCCTGTTTTCTATATACACAACTGTCATTTCTGTCAAATGCACTTTAGGCTTCTTTTGGCTGCCCTTCACTTCAACCACAACAGCAACCGTGAAGTTCTTCAAGCCACTGATGGTGAGGTCTGTTATGAAGTACGGTACCCAAGATTTCGCAAAGGTGGCTGGGTAGTTCGCCCAATGAAGGAAAATCCATCATATGGTTTGTGCCAATCTTTAACGCTAGAATAACGCCATTACTTACACTGAATGTGTCTAATTGAATTTCTCTGCCTTCATAGAGTATGCTTTCGCACTAATGCAGCACTTGCATCAAACCTATGCCAGGTGTCCAAACGAGCTGAAGGAGAGCAGCTCTGTACTTTCATCCAGTGCACCCAAACCTCTCTCCGTGTCTTTCCAGGAGGTTCCAAAGGAGGAGGCAGTTGGACAATACCAAGCTCTTCATTCAAGGTTTCCTGCCAAGTGATGAGATGGAGGCAAAAGCTGTTCACCTGGGAACACTCAACTGAAGATTTAGATGTATTAGTCACGGTCTTTGTTATAAAAGTTCATTTAACTTGTGTTATTGAGTCTGTATAGTTGTATAGTTGTATAGTCTGTATAGTTGGTTGATTATTAATATTTATAGTTGACTAGTCACAATGAGTCGATTAATCGTCGAAGCCCTATCCCTAATGATAATTGTTCCAGTAACATGACCTTTCAGCTGTGTGTTTATGTAGTGCATGGTTATTCTGTCTCAAGCCTTGTGCATAAACATTTTTGAAAGATCACTTGAGTAATTATATGGTTCAAATTGAATTTAATGCAATAAAACAAAATAGGACATCTCAATTAAAATGATTGCATTATGATTAGAGTTTTAATTAATTGTCCCCCAAGTTGGGCCACTGAAAGCCTTTGTACCGCCCTCTTTCAGGAAATGTAGCTCTTATCATGGATACAACACAGGATGGTATGGGCTTTCTTATGTACCTGCCCAGGATGCCATACGCCCAGCGCACAACCTGTCGGTAAGCAGTGTAGCGATACTGCCTGCAGATTTTTTTTATGTTAGCCTTAAAAAATAATTTAAATGATGGTGGGATACAAAAGAAGACCTACTCATGCTGGGTTGCGACAAGGGGTCCAAACTCCTGTCTGAAGTTCAGGTAAGCTACCTGAAGCACATACGGGTTCAGACAGCAAGCCCCAAAACCCGGATGTGCTGTTAGGCATGTGGTGTTTGGTGGTGGTGGGTTTACACTCTCCACCAGGGCCCAGTAGGCACTAACCTCCCTGCAGCACATGCTTTCTTCTGCTGTTGGCATGGGCTGACATTTTCCACACAAACACCTGTCAGAAATCAGATCATACGTGTCATATCTATCTTTTATAAAAATTGAAGAAATTCACAAGGTTGAATTATTTTGTATGAAATTGTAAATAGCTTGCTACATGACTGTCAATTCTGAAACGGATCAGTGTGGCCCAAACTCCTTTAGTGTCCCACCTTAGAAACTACAAAGCCGAGCGCAATATTGAGCTCTGACGAGTTGGGGTGGGTCAAGTGTAGTAACTATAATTGGCCATATGAGGGCACTCACCATCAAGATACAAACAAGTACATTTTTTTGTGAAATACGAAACTAAAGAGCGCAACACACAATCAGCTGACAGCCGACGCAAAGCCCATCTGAGATCGGCACCGCCCATTCAAAAGTTGGTGAGATGACTTGGATTGGACTTGGATTGAATATCATAAATGGACAATTCCTTAATTGCATCTTTGATTGTTTGAGTAAAGATTAGATGTTAATTGAGTTTTGTAGTAATTCAATATATGCGGTTATAGCCTTTAGCTTTAGCCTAGCTTACCAAGACACCTGCCCTGTTCTCCATTCATTTTCGTGACACCACAGCTCAATTTCCCTCCTGTGGCCATCATTTCTTATAATCGGACGTTCGTGTTCCCGTTCATTGACAACTGGCTCAAAATTGTATGGTTGTGGTCCATCATAGCTGAGTTCAGCAGTTTCGTTGTCCATTGTATACAGTGACAGTACTAGCTTGTTTACCTAGCGTGACGTCAGAGTCTTTTGGCGCAGTCTGGAATGCGGAAGTACACATTTTTCTCAAAAATGTCTTCTATCGTCAAAACTAGGGATTTTATATATACATTTTAACTGCAATATTAATTACAATTTCGCTCTCTGTGATTCCGTGATATTGGCTGCCCAATCTGTCATACGCACTTTAAGGTTTTTACATCCAAGATTCTTTTTATTTGATGGATCTCATGCAGTAGGGCTTCAAAATCAGTCCCAGTTTGGCAAAAGCAAAAGCAGACACAAAGTTTGGGTGTGAAGTGTCCCCTGCAGTATGTGGCAGTGTTCACTCCTCTTGTCCCAGACCTGAACAGCTCTGCTCTGAAATGGTCTGCTATTGTTTATTGTGTGATTGTCCGCTGTAGACGCTCAGAATGTGCCTGGAGCTCAGAGCTTTGTTTTCTTTCTGTTTTGGAGCAGGTTGTTTGTGGAGGTTGTTGAGACATTATATTTCTGAGAGACATCCAAGACAACCTTCCACATGTCATCAAACACCTGTGCACTCTTGTAACGTTCAAAATGAGGACTTTGACCAAATCCACAGCTATTTTCCCAAATGAAGTGGAAGACTGAAGTATATCTGAAAGGAATTTAGCTTCTGAAAAAGTTTATAAAAACAGCAACAAAAGTAATAACCTCCAGATCGATCGGGCCCCAGCGCCACTGAAGGACAAGAAAATGTGAAAATCATTTTAGGAGTATCCCAGTAACAATATTCAGATGATATTATATCAATCCAATAGAAATGTCCTCAGGATCTTTTCAGCAGTCCTCTTAGTGTTTCCCAACCAGGGGTACAGGGTCCCCAAGTGGTACATGAGTGATTACCAGGGGGTTTCAGGTTTAAAAAGAAGATGAAATGTACTTTTAGCTGAATTAAAAGTGTCATTAGTTGTACATTAATTAAAAGTATATCGATGATAGTAATACTTGACAATATGAGACTAGTAAACAGTGTGCATAGGGGGTACTCCAGACAAAAAAGGTTGGGGACCACTGCCCTACGGGATGTTATTGTGTTGAAATGCTCCACAGTATTCCTTGACGTATGAATTGCATGTATTATATTTTGGTTGGTTTTGAAGCTAAAAAATTAAACTCTGTGCATCCTAAAGAAGAGAAACAAAAGTCATTCATACGTTTTTGATTGATTGATTGATTTACTTTTTTCCCTTTTTTTTTTTTTGGAGTTTTGGATGTTTTTATTTGATTTAGGGGGCGGGTTACGTGCATTTTACTTGAATTAAGCGCAAAATAAATTGTCACCAAAGTATCCCACTACCAGTTTGTCCAAAACACATTTTCCAACACTTTCAAACCAAAGACCACATAATAATCCGACTCTTTCCACCGCTATAGGAGCACAGCCTCCCTCCCAGCCCTGCGACCTCAGCGCGCCGCACCTATCGATTATCTATTTTGCTTTTATAGCTCATAAAGTGAATTCGTTAAACACAGAGCGCGAGGAGCCGCCGAGCCACCCATCACCATTAGACCGGGACGCGCACAAGCGGAACCACCGGCGCACGACATCGATCAGAACGCCGTTAGGAGATGCGCTAACGGCTAACAGTCGCAGCAAGGTAAAGTATCAGGGAGAATATTGTGGGATTTATGGTTGTGCATTGTCTGCCAGCCAAATAATGACTATCAGGCGCTGACAGATGTGTGCGCTCCAGACATCTGCTTCACTTGGCAGCCAGGCCTCGGATGTGAATGCCAAACTGATAATGACAGTGAAAAAAGAAAAGGAATTATGAACATGACTTGTTTTAGGAGGAATTAAGTGGAAAAAGCGATGCGTTTTTTGAAATCTAACAATGAAAAGTGTTTGGCGTTCGTAACAGCGGTTCAGCTTAATTGTATTGTTATTTATTTTAGAACACCAGACTTGGAAAGACTTAACTTTTGAGATTCATAAATGCTGCTTTTCTTTGTAAAACAGTGAACCTCCAATATTCTTATGTTTTACCTTCGTTTTGAGGACCATTTACTACTAAAAATGTTAAAGGAAAAATATTCTACATTTTTCATATTGTTATTAGCCTTTAAACATGTTCTTGAGTGCCTTAAATTTGTCGTCTCATGTTTTGAAACAAAATAAAAAGTTTATTACGCTCTAAATGAACAAGTTTCTCTGCAGTTTGCCCTGACACTGACTAAGTGTATGCAGCCAGTAGACGGCGCACAATTTAGTTCTGAGAGTTTAAGAGATGCTATGGTCAGGCTAGCGGTAGTGATCGTGTTTAGACGGCAGAAATGCTTCAAACGAGTCTGGCGAGGATTTAAGGATGTAAAGCAGTCGGAGATTCACAGATGAGTGACGTCACTGTTTGAAGGAGTTCAGCAGGAAGTGTTTTTGATGCCTCAAAATGCCATGAATGCAGCTAAATGCTACTCCAGGTGTGTTTTTGATGATGACACATGGTTAAAAGCTCAAAAAAGTCACTGTAGCAGAATATGTGTCCTTTAAAACTTATAAATACACCCCTGATCTCCATCTGAAAACATGGATGCAGCGTATAGAGCTCCATGTGACCAAATTTGTTGGGGCCACAATAATTTGTCGATAAAACAACTTCAGACTAGTCGCTTTGAAAGAAATGCATCTGAAATATGTGTGTTTATATACTACTCCTGCAGGGAAGAAACAGCGGTCATGAACAGCAATGAGCCTGAAATGTAGCTTTTGGGGTTTATTTTTGTCATTAAATGAAGTAGCGAAAATAACAAAACATCTTCAAAACTAATCATGTTAAAGATTAGCGGCGCTTATGTGGCACAAGTGTGTTTTTAAAGAGTTTAGATTGTGAACATTGTGCTCTAAATGTGCAAAATCTGATTCACTTTCCACATTCTAATCTCATCTAAAAGTGTCTCTGGAGATGTTTGTGAAAGATCAAACTCTGTACATATAACGTTTACTGAGATTAACAGTTAAAATGATGTCAAAATAAATAAAATAGTGAAAAAATGTTGTACTCTAACGTGAAGCTGTTGTACATGACCGAGGCTGATTCACTCATGTCAATGTAATAAAACCCTGAAAATCAATGGTTTAACTTTAGTTTGTGATTTTATTAAACAGTCAATTATGCAAACAGTGTTCTTAAAAGGCATTTGTGATTTTTTTTTCCTCTTCAAACTACTTTCTGTCTCACCCAATTAACAGATTACACACATAATACACAATCAAGTACATTTTGATTTGTTATAAGACAAACCTGACCCCGAAATCTAACCCATTACTGTGGAGTTTGGCGAGATGGTTATTCTCAATATGTTACAAGAAATGTTCAAGCATGAAAGGGAGAGAGGGGGTATGGACCTTCAGCAAATGTCAAGGACTGGACTTGAACCGCAGCGATTACATATGTGCAGCACACCTAACCACTGCACCACCAGCCCACACACGCGCACACAAGGAATGTTTCATCAAAAGCTGTAAACAGAGTTTTTTTTGTGCGTTTTTCTTTGTCCACTGTTACAATATTTTACTGCTGAAAACTTTTAGAAAAGAAGTTGTGCTCCAGCGAGTCCCGTTTGTCCTTAAAGCTGTTTGCACCTCTCTGTTCTGTTTCGTGAGGTTGTATCCGGCTGAGTCACAAGTCCTTGGGCGGTCGGAGCTTTGTCACACTTTTTGTATTTCTTTTCTAAAATTTGAATGCATGGTTTTCACAATGTCGGATGTAAGCCTTCAGTCATGGGCAAGTCCCTTAAAATGAATTTGTTATAGAAAGTAACTCATTGCGTCCCTAACTGTGGTATTGAGAGATGAAAGTCATCAGGTGCAGGAACTATTCAGTTATCAACTAAACCCTCCAAAAACAAACCTCGTGCAGCTGTTCAAGTACAAAGTGAGCTAAAGTCAACCTTATTTTTTCCAATAAATCATCAAAACAAACAATGTACTACCTTAAAGTCCATGTGACAGGTTCATATAATATTCACGTACTGGTTTCCCCGGGGCCCAGGGCAGGGAGGGGCCCTCAAAAGCATGGGATAAAAAATAAAAAAATAAAAAATCAGTTGCATTTTTCTACGCTTTAATCTACTTTGTTAGAACAAATACAATGAGTAAAGTCCTTGAGAGAATAAATACAGTTGTGTGTGACATCAGGGCCCCATCAAACCTTAAAGAAAATCATTGCTCACATATGACTCAAAAATGGTGATTATAATTTTCAGTTTGTGTATTTTATTATATGGGATACAGGGATATGATCCATCTTTGAAAAATATAGAAAATATTTGATCTCTTGTTATTGGTTCAGACCTGGTTCAGTCCTGGTTCAGTCCTGGTTCAGTCCTGGTTCAGTCCTGGTTCAGTCTTGGTTCAGTCTTGGTTCAGTCTTGGTTCAGTCTTGGTTCAGTCCTGGTTCAGTCCTGGTTCAGTCCTGGTTCAGTCCTGGTTCAGTCCTGGTTCAGTCCTGGTTCAGTCCTGGTTCAGTCTTGGTTCAGTCTTGGTTCAGTCCTGGTTCAGTCCTGGTTCAGTCCTGGTTCAGTCCTGGTTCAGTCCTGGTTCAGTCCTGGTTCAGTCTTGGTTCAGTCCTGGTTCAGTCCTGGTTCAGTCCTGGTTCAGTCCTGGTTCAGTCCTGGTTCAGTCCTGGTTCAGTCCTGCAGATGTTTTCAAAGCCTTTTGTGTTACATGTTCTCGTGTTTCTAAAGTTTTGGACCCGTTTCTGGTCCGGAGAACAAGACTAAAAATCTGTTCCTCTGTGAAATACATTTGAACAGTCCTGGTGTAGGGTGTATATTCTAGTAACAGGGAATAAAGAAGAACAATAACAACTGAGTTTACCGCAAAAAATAAATCATAGCCAAAATGATGTATTGGGACCCATGAGAGGGCTTGTACCTGGGCCCCAGTGTTCGGCGCTGCGCTCCTGCTTCTGAGGAAACGATCACAACTTTCTGCACGACATCCTGTATTCCAGACGTCGCGTTGTTACCGCCAGACAACCTTCACTTCAAATGAGCCCTACGTTTGCCTACATTTTACATCATGCGATGTTTAATTCAGAGCCGGGATAATCAGAAGCACATTACGGCGGGCTCCGGCGAGGTCAAGAGTTCTCCAACTAGAGCGGCTCTCATGGGTAATTTACGCCCATCTGTCACCTCCATGTTCCTTTTAGGATGTTTGTGCTGCTTGGGTTATCAAAACTAGACTGAACACCGGGTTTTGTACATTATTAAGGTATGATATTATGCGTTATGTCTTTAAAAACAACCTTATAAACCGGAACATCTGTATTTGGTATAACTTAAAATCATTTGTCAATAAAACTGCTTTAGAATTGAGTCGCTTTGACAGAAATGCATCTGAAATATGTGTGTTTATATATTCTTCCTGCAAAAAAATGAATATTGCTTTGATTAAAATCATTCTGTTTTTGCACTATGAGTTGAAGTATTCATTCAGTTCAGTTATTTTCAAGAGCAAAATTCAAAGCAAGTGGAGAACAATTGCACTTTAAAGCAGAAAACAACAATCTTCCATCGGAGAATTGTTGCTTGAATTTGGCTTTTAAACTGCTCTGCTGTCTTTCATTGATTTGAGTCATTTTTCATTTGTTTTTATTCATGTTTTATGTATTTATATTTACATTCTACATTTGCTAAACTGAGTGATATATACATTTTTTGTTTTGTTTTCTTGAACCGATTGTGTGCAGCACTTTGGGAACAGTCATGTTTGTAAAATGTGCTCAATGAATAAAGTGGATGGAGTACAGCTGTTTCCTAGCAACTGTACTGTAAACAAGGGCCAAAATCCTTAGGAATTACACAATAGTAAAGAATTGACGATAAATAATACCTGATAACACCTTTATTTTGTTGAATAACCGTTAAAATTGTTTGAAAAAATGTTAGTTGTGTGTTAATTGTTTAGAATGGCGTGTCGCTTCATGATGACATCACAGAGGGATTCATTTTAGAACTCAGTGCTACTTCCTGTAATTTTAAACTTTTGTTTTTCAAATTTTCTTCACAAACTGCAACTTCACAAATGTAACACAAGCTAAATATTTACCACAGGCGCCCTCCCACCAAACTAAGTCATAAAGGACATATTCTGCTAGTGACTTTTTTGAGCTTTTAATCATGTTCTAAGGACTTGGCGCCATCTACTGGCTGGATGTGTCAGTGTCAGGGCAGACTGCTGAGAAAAACTTTCATTATTTCATTGTCAACTTTTTTTGTTTCTATCAAAACATGAAATGGCAAATTAAAAGTACTCAGGAGCATGTTTAAAGGTTAATAACGATTTGAAAAATGCTGAATATTTTCCTTTAATGAGAATATCATGAAAACCTGTCATATAGACTTTAAACTGCCTGTGTCAGTGATAAATGTGAGTGTGAGTGTTATTGTTGTTTCTGTGTGTTTTTTTTTTTTAAACGTATTTTCTCTTTTTTAAATGTCAGGTTTTTACACTTTTATATTTGTTATTAGACTGTAGCAGCTTCTTCACGTTTTAGTTGTGTTTTGAGCTCTTAAAGCAGAAAATATCATGACTCACCATTGACTCTTGCTGCTAAAAATCCAAATGCTGCTGATCATCTGCATAAACATTTCTTTTCCATCTCATTTGATGCCACTCATTCAGCTTTGACTCTTTCACACAGGCAACTCACCAGAGTAATATCTGGTTATGTTTGATACAGTCCTGATCAACAGTTTAAGATCAGAAAAAGTTACATTTTCATGGTTGGATCTAAAGGTTCCAAGTAGAGCTTCAATAAGCAACAAGCAAACAAAAAAAAAGTTTGAGTAAATATTTTATTGAAAACAACAGTTAAACTGTAATAGGCTGTTCTGCAGCTGTTAAAAAGTTTAGGACCACACCTCAAAAAACAAGATTGAAACCCCCTCAGAGCAGAAATCAACATGAAGTCAGTAATGAGTAGCTGCACCGTTATTGTTCATCACTTTAAAACTTGCTTGCGTTGCTTGATGCAAGTGTTTCCAGGAGGTGAGAGGGAACATTTCTCCAAGTGGTTAAGGCCTCATGAAGGACATCTACTGTCTGAACTGTGCTCCATTTGAGTAAACTCCCCTTGCCGTCCGTCCCCAAAGGTTCTCAGTTGGATTTAGATCAGGGGGACACACAGGACGGTCCAAAGACTGATGTTATCCTCCTGAAGACGTCCTTTGTCCTGGGACTTTGTGAACTGTAGCGTTGTCCTGTTAAAAAACCCAGTGGTTCCACAGACGAGGCCCTCAGTCATGAGGGATGCTCTCTGCAACATCTGCACAGAGCCAGGGGCCCCTGCACCACCTGGAGCTCCATTGTTCCACTGAAGGAAAAAACACCCATATCATTATGGCGCCCCCTTCCTGTGGTGTGTAGAAAACATCTCAGGTGGATCTGCTTGTCGTGCTGGTAACGTTTAAACCATCAGGACCATCAAGGTCACATTTTTTCTCATCAGAATCAAACTTTCTTCCACTTTCAGTGTCCCATGTTTGTGTCTCTTGTAAAGTCCAAGCTGCAGTTCTGTGCCGTTCAAGGAGACCAGGCCTTGGAAGACATGTTTTGTTTTTGAATCCTTCACTGTCAGACGTGTCTGATGTTATTGGGCTGCAGTCACACCAGTAATGGCCTTAATTTGGGATGAGGATCGTCCAGTGTCTTGACGGCCAATCAGATCCTCCAGCTCAGAGCTGGGGCCACTTTTTTGGGTCTTCCACTTGACTTTTTTGTTCCATAACGCTCAGGATCTTTTCAGAAATTCCAAATGCCTGTCTTACTGCGTCCCACTTCAGCAGCGATGGACAGAGGCCCTGCTTATGCAGCTCAGCAACCAGACCACGCCTTTGCCATCAGAACGTCATGACAGTGTGAATACCTGACAGAGAATGACACTGAATCCACATTTTTGCACAGATTCGAGCTTGTGGCATGTGAGCCTAAACTTCTGATCAACTGCAAAACAGTCTATTTCAGTTTAATTGTTGTTTTCAATAAAATGTTCTCTCAAACTTTTTTTTGTCTCACTCCCATTTCGTGTTGCTTAGTGAAGCTCTACTGCAAAATGTGACTTTTGCCATTTATTCAGCTGGTCTTAAGCTTTTGATCAGGACTGTAAGTGAAACAAATTCATATGCGTGTTGAACATTGAAGTTTGGCACAGAATACACACCGTGCTCCTCTTCGTCTTCAATATTCTCATCAGGAGCGCAATTAAGCGTCTTGTCTCACAACTCGAGATCCGTGTGCATACTTGGCCCCGCGCTGAATGGTCAATTAAAGGGCCACTGTTTGTTTTGCTGCCACGGGAAAGCCGAAAAGATCAGAGGAGAAGAGGAGAAGAGCAGAGAGGTCGGACCATTCTGCACACAGATGGTGGGAAGTCGGGTTTTTTGTTGTTTGCGTTTTTCTTTATGGATTTCAAGCTGTTTGAGAGTCGCTGAGCTGTGAAGTGGATGGTAATTATTTCGTGGTCAAGAGCACCTTGAGAAAGCAGTGCAGTTACAAGAGGAAGGAGGAGGAAAGTTGGTGAATGTAATAGTTTGGGTGATGTTGTGGTTGTGTTTGGAAAGCAAGGTTAATGAGGTATTTATAAGGGTGTTTCCATCTGAAGGTGCATGGAAGGATTAGACCTGTTGGCGCTCTGCTAAAAAGAGGAGCTAGCATTACAATTAATCGACTAGTCACATGATTATTTCTGTTGTATATTGAGACTTCTAAACACATCATCAATCAACTAAAACTTGAAATATGGTGGACAAAAGGTCCTAGAGAAAATGTCTGAAGTCGTTCTGTAATTCTGCAGGCACACATGTATCTCATGTGTGTGCTGGGTATGGACAACTGATAGACACATAATAGAACACATTTGATTCATAGCACATATAGGGCCGCATTTTGCCCCTGGCAGAAGCACGGCAGTGACGTTAATGATGAAGTTTTGCGCCACTGCAAACGGTGACGTCGTGGGGCGAGGAGCTGTAAACACGAGGTGTGATCAGGCCAAAATATGAGGAGGAGTGAACAAACGCAGGGCGTGGTGTGGTGCATTCTGTGAATCGCCAGAATCGTAACAATTAACTTCAAAACTAATGCAGTGCAAAACATAACATGGGAAACATTTCCCGGAGTCATATTACTCTTCTCATATGGGCCAGACAATCCTAATAAAACAAGCCTAATGGGCACAAATAACCAAAACGATACATCACAGAGTAATGAATATGGTCTAATTAAGACTGTCTGCCTTAAATAGCTTTCAGTTTCCAGAGATTCCATTGCGCTTTTGCACAAAACTGTATCTATCTGCCTCAAATGTTGAAAAAACATCACATTGAGCCTGTTTCTATTAAATTATGAACTGATCGGCGACAGACTAGAACACCTCAGTCCCAAGTCCTGCTCATGTCCAGCGGAAACAGCACATCCACAGAGCCTGTGCATGTGTGAGTGTGCGCCTGTGTGTGTGTGTGTGTGTGTGTGTGTGCATCTGTGTGAGTGTGTGTCTGATCGCGCTCACACTCACTGCTTGAAGAACAGAGCAGGTGGACCTAGCTTCATGAATGAATGCTGTGAGGCTGTACAGTGTATACAGTACAGTATGGCATTGGGCATTTGTCCTTCAGAATGGTTTCATGTTTCTATACATTGTTATAGTTCTATTCAACTGACACAAATGAGGCTTTATTATCATCCAGCACAGCTCATATCTGAGGATGCGCGGCGGCAATGCAAAAATAAAAAAAACTATATAATAAAAAACTTTGGGACTTGCGGGGATTTCTGGGGAGGACAGACGCAGAGCGGCTTCAGGACCAGGAGGGAGAAGCTCCAGTGCACTGGTCACTGCTGTGGTCTCTCTGGCTTCAGGACACCGCTGTCTTGATCACAACAACATATTACATCGTGGGGCTTTGGAGCTGATTTATTGTCCCCGTGTATGAGTCCCTCTCGTTCTTTGACAAGTGTCTCAAACTCGTTGACCATATATGGACTGTCACATGCCCCTTCAGCCTCTTTGTCATATTGTTACCACCATGAAAATAGCAAAAGCCCGACCTGGACCCGCCCCTGGTCATAGTGCTGATGCTAGGGCAAAATACAGCCCATAATGTATCATATTAACGTTATGGTTAACACAGCCTGGAAATGAATATGATGAGAATGTAGCATTGACATGTGGTTCATGAACAGGCACACAAGCTGTGTGTGTGACGGAGCATGGATTACACACACAAATGTCATGCACATGTACATGCTCATGCTGAGAGCGTTTGCGTGTATGCATGTATACAATAATAGATGTACATAATAATGGATATATACAATAATGGATGTATTCAATAATGCATATTTACAATAATTGATATTTACAATAGGACATTACCTTATGTGTCATTAACATATTGTAAAACATAATGTAATATTTCTCCTTTATTCATTTTGAAATCCCAGTTCAGAGGTGAGGTACACGTGTGCCTCTGACACGGGTTTGCCTGGGAATGGGATTGTATTAAATGCTGTCACATAAACAGGCACACGTGCAGGTCTTGTGTGGGTGTGCTTGATTATGGATATCACACTTAAAAAACAGGTCCGTAAAAGGCACACGCACACAGCAGTGTGCAAGGGTCTTATGGACAAGCCCAGGCACAGACGATGTATCATTTATGTATGAGAAATGATTCTGTTCTGTGTGCGTATCATTACCTACAAATTATTTGTTCTCTTTTGTCATTGTTATTTCATACAGTCACTGTCTTAGTTCTAAAAGTTCTTTTTGAATGTGTTTGAGTTTGTAAAGTCCAGATAGCCCCAGTCTAATCTGATCTGAGGTGGTATAACCCTGGACTATGGAATGAAGCAGTTTAGAAAGAAGAGTTCAAACAAAGCTTTAATAATATCCCATTGAAATTTCAGAGTACCTGTACAGACCAGTTGACATTTTGCACTTATTCCATTTTGTTCATCATCTGATAACGTTCAAGCTCCTGGGAAGGTGAAATATTTAAAAACTATTAGCTATAACAGACTTCATTTCAGTCAAATCAGTCCTTCTGGGATGAATCAGGGTCAGTTTGTTCTCCAAACCTACAAATAAAAAAAATACCCCAAAAAGAGAAAAATAAAGCCTTATGTGGGCATTCTACCTTAAAGACCCTGTACCTGATTTTACTGTTTTAAAACGTGGACAGAACTAGTTGATGTTAAAGTCTTTCCATCAGTCACATGTATCGCTCACTTTCCTAATGCAGTCCCAGCATCCGGAATATTCACCGTCATGAGTTTAGAAGCACTTTTCACCAGCCTCTGAGCTCAGGGCATCATGGACCATCACGAGTAAAGCTAACAAACATTAGCATGTGCTGGGACAAAACTTTACTTTATTACATGCAAAAAATCGGAAACATGGACTAGTTTAGTTTTTTCTGTTTCTCAACAGTAAAAATCAGGTACAGCCCCATTAACTTCCCTAACTTCCCTAACTTCTGAGTCCCTAAAAATATTATTTTGTGTTTTGAACACAGAAATTGTCAAAACCCAACAAATGTTCAGTCTCCTGCCTGTCAAACAGATTCTCCCAACAGTAGCTTCACTAGGCGGGATTTAAAATCTGATCTTCCCTTGTGCAGCTTGTTCCCACTTATGATGAAGAGTAAAGTGGACATCAGAGGCTAAAACTACAGAGGGTCAGCTGACCAAGAGTTCAGCCAATTGCTTCTTGGAGTATAAGGGTTCAGAAACAGCTTCACCTCAATGGTTACAATTGTACATTTTCATCTTTTTATCCTATATCTTTTTTATTGCTTATCTTAGTCATTATAGCAGGGATTAATGTTGAAATGTTCACTTCTCTTTAGCACAAATTTTGGGTTATAGCAAAACAAACAGTGCCATCTGTGCACTCCGCCAATGGGAAAACAAACACAATACTCTGTTTACTATTCATCTACGTTTACTCACCTTCTGAATCACAGAGGAGCAACACTTATCCTAACGTAGCAACACATTTTCATCAAAAAAAAAAAAAAACAACTTATGTAACTAGTGCTAATTGTATAATTGATTGTATCCCAACAACAGATTACATCACAGCCACAGAGACAGCCATCAGAAACAACAAATTGAATGATGCCGAGGCAGCAGACCTCAGGATGCGGGTCACCGCCACCCTAAAAAGTGCCAAACCACCCCCTTCTAACATCACACCAGAAGAGAGGAAGGCACTTTCAGCTTTACAAAAGGACCATACCATAAACATCTTACCAGCTGACAAAGGACGCTGCACAGTGATCCTGAACACAGCGGACTATGAGTCCAAAGTCAACAGTCTCCTTGAGGACACCTCCACATATGAAAGACTGAAAAGGGACCCCACAAGTAGCTACAAGAAGAAGGTTATAGACTGTCTACAGAAGCTTGAGAAGGAGGAGTTGATTGACAGGCCTCTGTACTACAGACTGTATCCTGGTGAAGCCATTCCATGTATTTATGGCCTCCCCAAAATACACAAAGAGAATGTCCCATTGAGACCCATTGTATGTAGCACGGACTCCATCACATACAATGTAGCTAAATACTTAACCACCATCTTGGCGCCGTTAGTGGGGAACTCAGAGCATCATGTGGACACACACCGCACTTTCTCAGCAAAGTGAAACACCTCCGTATGGACCCAGATGACGTTATGGTCTCGTATGATGTGGTGTCCCTTTTCACTTGTATTCCTACCTCTGAGGCAGTGGCAGCAGTGAGGATGCGACTGCAGGAGGACTCAACCCTACTGGAAAGGACCAAACTCACACCTGAACACATCTGCCAATTATTGGACATCTGCCTTAACACAACACTTCCAATTCAGGGGACATTTTTACAGACAGATCCACGGTTAAAGTGCTATGGGCTCTCCGGTCTCGCCGATCGTGAGCCAACCTATATATGGAACATTTCGAGAAGAAGGCTCTGACCTCCTTCCTGGGCACACCTCCGAGCCTCTGGCTGCGTTACGTGGATGATACCTTTGTGATAATCAAGAAACAAGAGCTGGAACGCGTTCTCTGAGCATATCAATGGGCTGATGTATACATTAAGTTCACTCCGAGAAGATGCTAAGGACAACCGGTTATCGTTTCTTGATTGCTCCACAATCAGAGAGGAGGAAGGCAGCCTTCAGACAGAAGTATACAGGAAACCCACACACACAGACCAGTACTCTATTATTCGATTCTAACCACCCACTGCAGCACAAGTTGGGAGTGATTAGGACATTGCAACATAGAGCCCACGGCACCCACCAGCTCAGAGGGGAGAAAGAAGGAGGAAGAACATGTCCAACGTGCCCTCTCAGCTTGTGGATACCCCAACTGGGCCTTCAACAAAGTCAGAAGAGCCAAGAAACAGGACAGAAAGGAAAAAGACCTCAGCAGAAGGGGGGTCACTATCCCTTATGTCTCGGGCTTGTTTGAGAAGTTTCAAAGGATTTTTAGACAACACGACATCCCTGTTCATTTCAAACCTGGCAACACACTTAAACAGAAACTGGTCCACCCGAAGGACAAGAGGCCGACAGAGAAACAGAGCAATGTAGTTTATTCGATAGAGTGCAGTGAGGATAGTTGTAAAGAACGTTACATAGGAGAAACAAACAGCCATTGCACAAAAGGCTGTACCAACACAGAAGATTTTCCGCCACCGGACCGCAGAGTGCGGTCCATCTGCACCTAAAAGCTACAAATCACTCGTTTGAGGACAGTGAGGTGAAGATTTTGAGCAGAGAGAAGAACTGGTCTGAAAGAGGAGTTAAGGAAGCCATTTTTGTAAAAAGAGAAAATCCTTCTCTAAACAGGAATGGGGGCTTAAGATTTAATTTAGCCAAAATTTATGACAGCATCCTGACACCTTGGTCTAGATCAATAGACCAGTCAAATGCTAATGAGGTAATCAGCAGTGAGGAGGGCGCTACAGCCAACTATCAATAACAATAGACCTTAGTCACAGGTGAAACTAGGTGAGGCCAACCATTAATCAACAAGATAGACCTATTAATCAAGTCCCAGGTGACAAACAAACAATTTTCTTACAAGACAGGTTTCAGTGACTCCTCCCTGGGGGCAGGACTCCCAGTATTTAGAGTAGCATATAAGACCATGTTCCCATACCAGCTCTCTGATTGACAATGACTTTGGGATAAAAGTCGAAACGTCTCGATCTTTAAACAGCGTCCGGATGACAACCTCTGAAACCCTTTCTACGATATAATTGATAGAGTATATTGCATGCCTTGCTAATACAGTTTGCAGGTGCACCGCTTCAGGTCCCTGTCTCTGGGCACCTGCATGAATCTTTCCTCTGTCCTGCTCCTGTCGGTGTCTGATCCGCTCTACATCAAGTGTTCCCTCAGCTCCCATGGCACCTCACCTATGGACCTCTGAATTTTTGAAGTCACTGCCACTACACGAGGCAGGGACAGTAAGTCTGTTTTAGGATGGCAGTCTTTATACAGTATTCATATCCCGGCCACACTGGCACAGGGAGTGCTAAATTTAGTGACACAGTATGCCATGGTTTGGTATATTTTACAAAGCTATTTTGTGACAGTGGTGAAGTTTTGTTGCTTGTTTAGAGAAAATTAACTTGTTTATGGAATACATTTGACATATCCACTGTACAGGCTCAGAAATAGATAAAGAAATCTTTCAGTACTATTGGTCAAATGTAGTTATGTTCAAGATTGTAAAGTTTGGGGTTTGGCACGACTTTAAAGCAAAATCTTTATGCTTCTATGGGAGAAAAGTACATTTTGAGAAGAGAGAATTACAATATCACATCTAAATCTATGGATGTAATAAATGAAATAATAAAACATGTTGAGAAAGCAAACAGGCCAAAAAGCAAAGCATGAGTTTTGCCAGTAGTATCTCTCCTTAATAGGTCCTTTTTAAAAAAAAAGGAAAATATATCGAAGTGCAATTTAATAATTTATTACATGTATTGCAAAACTGTGATATCGTTTTAAGATGTTACAATCAAATATCACAGCTGTCAATGTTACTTTAGATGTTATTACAGCTGTTACAATGTTATGTGACAAATGTGATGTTTTGATTGCTCACGTCTGTTTGTAAATATCTACTGCTCTGACGTTTGTTGATGTTACAGTCAACAATATTGCGACTTTCTCAACTGGTGTTACAAACAAATCAGCCGTTAGTAAATATCTGCAGGTGTGACGGTTGTTGATGTTATAGTCACAAATATTATGACTTCCTCAACTAGTGTTACAAACAACAGTGTAACAAATCAGGCATTTGTAAATATCTGCTGGTGCGAGGGTTGCGGATGTTACAGTCGTCAATATTACAGCTTTCTCAACTGGTGATAAAAACAGTAGTGTAACCATTCAGCCGCATAACAATCTACCACTGTATAATGCTGCAAAATGCATCCATATAAGTATATTACAAAGCCCAGAAAATGGTCCTAATTTCCCTCCACGCTGCACTTGTGAGTGGAGAGTGGCTTTTGTGCTGTGGTCCCTGTGGGCTTGAACCGTCAGTCAGGTCACTGTCTGCCAATATGTCTCTATTTAAAGGACATCCGTCAGTTTAACCTGGTCAGGAGTGACAGCTGGACATCCTCAGGACATACACCACCCACACATGCACAAACACAGCAACAAAGAGAAAAAACACACAACCAACAGTCCTGGAAGAATTGAACCATGACTTTCTAGTATCTGCTGTTAAGAATACTAGAAGAATAAGAGTTTTTGACAGGTTTGTTTGCCCATCTCTAGTTTAAGAGGCAATTTTTATAAACGTTACATGCATTGCCATTGAGACATTGTACATTTGGTTTGGTTATGGCTGTAATTGAATGCATATAATATAGGATTAGAATGTCACATCAACATATTGTATACGTTTTTGTCAAGATTAAAAAGGCAATCAAATGCAAATAACTACATTTATAATATATAAACACCATTGCAATTTGCACTTCCCTTGCAAAATATATGACAACTATAAAGTAACAATATCATATTTTAGAGTTACGATTATTGTGAGTAGAAATATTACAGTTTTACCATTATTTACATTTATCAACAAAAAGAAAGGAAACATTGACTTTGTATTTTTTTATGCTTGAAGTTCAAATATTCACTGTCCTTATTTCAGGTCACACAATATGAAAACACAATTTTGGAGACAATAGCAGCAGACATAATAAAAAACACATCAAAGTAAGGTGATTTAACTTAATTCAAATTATTTTTAGTCAATAGATTTAACACAATGCATGTTCATGATTTAAAATAGGTGACTGAAGGTGGTTTCAAATTTTGTGCCGTGAGTCTTGTGGAGATTTGGAATTTTTTATTTATTTTTTCTTTACCTTTACTTGTACAAACAGTAGTGGATAATTATCTCAAACATGTTGGATTATCTGAAATGTTTGCTAATTTAGAAATAAAAATGAATCTTGACATCCCTAGACATCTATTTTAGGTTTCATTAGTAAACATTTGACACACCACAATGCAGCAGTACCTTTACCTACCAATACGTGGCAGTCTTGGGCAACTCAATTACATCTCGCATTATTCGCGGTCAAAAGAAAATGCTGCCTCGGCCCGGTGGAATCTTTGGGAGCAGCCACACGCAGAAGTCGGAGCGGCGCAGACAGCACAATCCATCTGCTGTTCTGTAACTTACGGCTGTCCACTCCATTTCCTCTCCGTGATCAGTCAAGACGCAGCCAGACAGCGGGCCTATTGTACACAGCCGATAAAAGCAAGGACTTCCAGGAACTGACAAAAGATTTAAGGATGACGCAATGTCGGATTTATATCAGTTAATCACAACGGATTGATTATTGAGATAGTGATTGAATAATTGTTATCTGGACTAAACACAGACAACAAAATGACACAGGAAACATGAACAATTAGTGTTTAGATCGGCAAAACTAATTAGTCTTTATTCAAAATGTCCTCAAACAGCAACTTTATCTGTGTCAAGTTCTGTTACACTCTCATATTCAAGGATTTTTTGCAATCATGAATAAATAACCTAAAAGAAAAAATCGTGCCAGACTCATTAATAGAAAAATAATAGTTAAATTTCAGCATTACAATTTTTTATATTTTGTTTTCTGAGAGAAGAATTGCACCAAAATAACAAGAAACATTTGTGCTTTTGTTGAAAAACCTCCTTGTCTCTAAATAGTCCTCCATCAGGATGTCATTATCTTAGCTTCATCTGGGGCAAATTTAGTAGAATATTCACAGCCTTTCACAATCTAAACAACTGATCGCTTAATCAAAAAAAAAAAAAATCCCATTCCCTATTTAGTCAAAGGAAGCACCCAGTGCCCCTTGCTCTCGTTCACACAGCGACAGTGAGAGTCAAGGTGGGTCCAACTGACTACACAATTACAAATATTTATTTAAAAGTTAGGGACACACAAGTCTGTTTCCCCTTTTGTCCTGCATTGTAAAAATTACACATAAATCTGTGTTCACTAAATGCTGTAACAAACAATAAAATGATCAATAAAAACACATTCATTCAGTAATTATGAACTTCTTACTAATTACGAATTGTGTTTTTGGACCTAATGTTTTCTAGTTAGTTCCCTTGTGGATCAAAGTCAGAAAATAAATGAATTGAAATGAAATGAATGAATTAATTAATGAAATGAAAGATGATTATGTTTAAGATCTGACTAAAAAAACTTTGTCTCTAAAATGATCAGTTTTACAATTTTGGTGACGTTTATTAAGTTACTTCCAGGTTGAACATGAGCAGCAGATGTGACACAGGAGGTGATTCCACAACTGTTACCTAGCAACCAGACTGTAAACAAGGGCCAAAATCCATATCAGTTACACAACAGTGCGATTCCCCAGTTTGAGTCAGTTCTGTATTCGTGTCAAATTTAAATCTGCTCAATCCCAGACGCTTCTGCACAAGCGTCTGAACGTTCTCTAACTACGGCAACATGTACGAGGACAAACTACATCGAACATGCTATATCTGACTTTTATCTAGAAACAAGTATATTCAAAGTTAAACATTATTTTGCTCAGACAATGAATGAGGTTATTATGTTGTATTCTTTGAGCATTTCATTTGTGTTACATAAGTATTCCAAAAATGTGTACAGTGAGAAATAACACATCTGTAATGGACTAATGAATTAAATGGAAAACTAAATAAAATGACGAGAAGAAAAAGAAAATGAATGAAAGACATTTTCCAATACAGTTAATACTTAATACTCCCAGAGCAGGAGATAAAAAGTCAAAACTGTGGTTCCAGTCCCTAGTTTCTACTCACATCAAATGGGGACTAGAACTAAAAAAAAACGTTACAGCAATGAAAAAAAGGTTCCTATACTGGAAAAAAACCTTATGTGTGCTATAATTCAACAATTGACAACATTCAGATTCAGTATTCCTATTATTAATGCCTCTTTATTATGTTTGTCTCATTATCACATACAGTTTTGTGCTTTGGGTCAGTGGTCAGCCTCAGACATCCATTTGTCTGATGAAGTTGCCAAAATGGTACCAGCCGCCTGTATAACTTTCACCTTTTGGAAGTAGTCAGTGTGAGATCATCCTCCGTTCACGCCTTCTCCAGTGCACCCGCTCAAACAAATGCAAAGCAATCTGAACAAAACATATCTTCACAACACCATGAATCATATCTAAATTCCAATCTATTGCCCATTTCTAGTCAGATTGTTTGTTACAGTCGACGCTTCGTGATTAACTGATGAAGCACTGCGGCCCAAATGACGTTTTTACCTCCAAAGAAGCTTTACAATACAGCTACTTCTTCTTCAGTTCATCATTCTGACCGTAACAACCCCTGTGGATAATCTTTCTGCGTGCGACTCAGTGTTTGCACGTCTGACAGCTTTACTCGCTCCGGAGAATGGATGGAGAAAGCGTGTACGTTTAGAACTAATGCTACAGTCTGTGGCACGCACCTGGTCCAGAAAATAATGTGCGCACAGCTCCGAGGTGTGCGGGGCGTGCGTGGTGGTGCGGGTTCGGAAAGTGAGTCGCAAAGTCGTGACGGGAACTGCTGAAGCAAGATTGTGTTACATAATCTATAGAATGTGTGAGGGAGGAGTTTTTATGTAATGCGTTAGAGGATTATTGCAGGTAATAATGAATAATAATGAGGTATTTAAAGTGCATATGATGACAGGTTAGACTTCACGTTTCACTAAAACGTCGGCTCAAAACTTGCCTCGTCATCATCAAGTTGACAGTTTAATGCTGTTAATACTGAGAAGGTGGAGAAAGAGCAACATTCTAATAGAAAATAATGTCATTTGTAGACAACAGATTCTCAAAATGTTCTACGTTTGGTGGGAGGGCAATTATTTATTAGCGTTTTACATCTGTGAAGTTGGAGTTTGTGAAGAAATTTTGAAAAATAAAAGTGCAAAATTCTAAAACTGACTCCCTCTGTGATGTCATCAAAAAGAGACGTACCACTGAAAATACATATTTTAACAACTGACACAAAATAGCTGTTATCAGGTATTATTATTCGTCAAATCATAATTATTGTGTAATGTGGGTTTAGTAAACTCTTAAATATAATCATGTTTACTGTTTTAGTCAAATGTGTGATCAAATACAGACCCTTAAAGTGTTTAAATCCACATAATTAATTAATGAATGAAATCTTTTAGGTCTTATTAATACAGAGAACTCCATCTGTGTCTGTCAGGAATTATTTTCTCTTTTATGAAAATGAATATTCACCCTAAAAACACTGCACTGGTCTGTATTTTATGCAGAATTAAACTATGTTTGTGTGTCAATGCACCATATGGACACAGCCATTGATAATTGTTGGGTTCATTTCATAACAATTACTGTTCAGGTTTTTAAGAGCAGGCTCAAGTAAATAAACATTTGCGCATAAAAGTACTTCAAACAGACTTTTGTTGACCAAAATTAAGCTAAATTCTTAACCAAAATGATGACATTTAATACGCAAAACTGGTCTTTGAAATTCTTTTACTTACTCTTTACTCTTGAAGTACATTTTCAAATGGGTACTTCAACAAGTTTACTTAAGTAGATATTTGAATGTGATACTTTTACTTGAGAAAATGTTTGCATACGTATCTGTACTTTTACTTGTGTAACAAAATTGAGTACTTCCTCCGCCACTGTATAATTGTGACATCTAAACAAGCCACAAACAGGCACTTAATTGCGGATACGCTAAATTGATTCCATTTCAGATTGGGTGAACCTTGCATGCATATTTGAGCGTGCATATATATTTGATGGCTACACTGCATTGAAAGGCGGTGTGCAGCAGGTGAGGAGTGATGGGCGCTGGTTTAAGTGTGCGGTGAGAGGAGAATGGCTCTGGAACACTTTGTACGTGCAGGTGTAGCGCACAGGGCTGACAGGGAGAATGCATTAGAGACACACACGCATGCATTATGGATATGAGCTGAGGAAACTGCACCGAAGAGAGTCAGGAGACGTTAAGGAGCGTGCGGACCGTCCCAGGTTACAGCGGGAGGGTCTGGCTTTTGAACCGATTGCAGAAGTTGAAGAAAGTTTCTGAATGTGTGATCAGTGGTGGACGTCTTTGTCGAAGGAGCGCTCGGGTTGGTCGTGAGGGTCCAGTGGGGACGAGCCTCAAGATTACAGCACACAATCGCTCAGCCATTATTTCAATAAACTTCTGTTTGAAGATTTACTTCAACCCAGTGTTGCATTCATTTTTCACCATGATCTAGTATTGATGATGGAGAGTGTGAGCACAGAGCAAGGTTGTAAAGTTTGGCATGTATAGAAACTACTTCAAAGGAAAAATATTCAGCATTTTTTATATTGTTATTAGTCTTTAAAGATTCTCTTGAGTACCATTGCCATGTCATGTTTTGAAGCACAAAAAGTTTATTATGAAATATCAACTTCTAATAACCGTTTTTCTCAGCTGCGTGTATGCAGTGGTAGATGGCGCCTAGCACTATTTATAAGTTAGCTTTGTTATCTCTTTAAGAGAGTGTGCAACACTTAATTATCCAGCTAGAAGCAGCAATTATCATGTTTAGACGGAAGAAATGCTCAAAACGAGTCTGATGAAGCTTTAAGGACTTAAAACAGCGCAAGATTCTCGGCTAAGTGACATATGACATCTGAAAATACGTCTCATATCCAGAAAGTTCAGCAGGAAGTAT